>CAJGYO010000016.1:22300546-22900546 GCA_904845875.1 Miscanthus lutarioriparius | reverse complement strand
CCAGGCAGTTAGAGGAGCGGGCCTACACCCACGTGTCGCCGGGGCTGTCGCCAGCGCGTGACTCATAGCGGGAGGATGCCCCACCTGCTGCTCCGATCAGAGTGCCCCGAGCCAAAGGCCGTGGTGACTCACAGGCTGGGCAGGAGTCGGTTGAGTCGACTCCACCCCGGCCAAAGTGAGGGGGCATGGGCCACAGCCGGAGCGGTCCTCGCCCTATGGGCCCATCGAGTTTCAGATTTGTACCGCTTACATCTCGGTATGACTTTTTTGTTTCTTTTCGATCTTGCTATTGAGTCTTTTTGGAGTATGACTGACCCATACTTTTTGTCAGCGGTCGAGACGATGACGGGGTTGAGTATCGCCCCAATTTCCATGCAGGAGGTTTGGAGGCCCATCCTGCAGTGCGCCGTGACGAGAGGCGGGGGGGAACAGGGTGGTGGCGGCGAGTCCTTCCCTTCTGGGGGTGGCACTCCCTAGGCTGTGCTTAGTACGGCAGCTACGGCGGCGTCGATGCTGGCGGCGATCCTAGTGGTGACGGTGGAGGCTACGTCGGAGGTGTCCCTTACGGCCCTCCTCCACCGGTTGCGGCGGAAGAGGAGAGGGAGATTAGGCTTCCTGCCTCGCTGGGCGGAGGGCTGCATGGCTCACCCTCCCGGTCGGAGCCAAAGGCGCCGGACGGAGACACGGCTGGGACAGAGTCAAATGCCCGTCGATGGCCCGTGAAATCGAGGTGGTGGAGATCATTTCCGACGATGGAGCGAATGACGTGGTGGAGCTGTCGGTGTCATCGCGGGAGCTGGCGGTGGTCCGGTCGGAGGTTGGGTCCTCCAGTAGGCCGAAGGAGACTGCCTAGAGTGGCCCTGCCCTAAGGACCCGACCAAGGTTTATTTCGTCCTTCGGGATTCACAGGAGTGTCAGCTCTAGGACATCCTTGTGGGGAGAGGACTCACCATGGAGCCCGATCTCGCCAAGCTATCGGTGAAGCTTGAGGATGCCTAGGAGCGGGTTAAGTTCGTCCAACAGTTGGTCAAGGTCGACCTACAGCTCGCCGCGGAGGTGAGCTTCCCGCGCTTGTCCTTGACCTCTTAGTCTCTTATTGGTTGCCTCAGCATGCTTGCTTCTCATTTTTGCAGGGTCTACAGGAGATGTCGTGCCGCAAGTCCCGCTTCCTCCGGATGGAGCACGCCTGGATGGCTGAGCTTGAGCGTTAGTTGGAGTCCACTCACCATGAGTCCTAGTGTAACATCCTAATTGGCCAAAGTGGGCCCAATTAAAAATCCAAAGATGGGCGGTGTTATCAGAGCGAATAAGGCCGCCATCTTGTAGCATCCAAAGCGGTTATCAGTGGCTGTCTTCGTTCATCCGAATTGGGCAGGCCAAATTGAACAACCTTTTCACGGTTCTTATCGTAGCATCGCGAAAATATCAGTGCAACCAGTGTTTAGTACCCTCACCGGAAATCTCGAATTATTGGATCGACTTAAATACCGGGGCGTGGACGCGTAGTAACCTTCATTAACCGCTTTTGAACGGGCGAGGACGAAAGTTCAAGCGGGTTGCTACGCTGGTCGGACCGCTCCTAGGAGGAAGAGTGGGCTCAGGGCCATGTATGTCGGGGCCGGACGTTACATTTGGTATCGAGCCGACTCTCGAGGTTTCACGGGCACGCGTGGGGACAATCGCGGGTATGTTGTGTGCATGTGCGTGATCCGCTGTGGTCACGGCATGGCATACATGCGCCGAGCAGACGGGCCACACAAACGTGTTGAAGAGAGGCGGATCCCGGGGTAAATGTCTCGAAAGGGTAGCCGATTCGGCATTCGACGGGGACGTCGAATCTTTAGGGGGATGATTGTAACATCCTAATTGGCCAAAGTGGGCCCAATTAAAAATCCAAAGATGGGCCGGTTATTCTTGTGGCGAGAATAAGGCCGGCTAGTGTAGCATCCAAAGCGGGTTACTGTAGCGCGGTACTGTTCATCCGAATTAGCTGAGCCAAATTCGAACACTGCTTCACGGTGGTTACTTTGTAGCATCGCGAAAAAATACTGTGCAACCAGTGTTTAGTACCATACCGGAAATCTCAATTCGGCCGGATCGACTTAAATACCGGGGCCGGGGGTAGTAACCTTCTTGGTTAACCGTTTTAAACGAAGCGAGGACGAAAGTTCAAGCGGGTTGCTACGCGGGTCGGACCGCTCCTAGGAAGAGTGGGCTGGGGCCATGTATGTCGGGACTGGACGTTACACCTAGGACCGGGTGGTGGAGGTGTCTGAGGTGCGGGCGGTGGAGCATCTCGCAGCGGAGTGGGCGACCGCTGCCGAGCCCGCTTGAGGCGGCGAAGGCCCGCCAGGCGGAGACCGAGGCGACGCTCTAGAAGTCCATGGCGGACACCGAGGTGGCGCTCCAAGGTACCCTGGAGACCTTGGAGGCAGAGCAGAGCACCCTGGCGTCGGAGCGGAAGGCCCGGTCGGAGGCCAACCAGGAAGTGCTCATGCTGTGGGGCTATGTGATGGGGACGGAGGAGGCGAACGCCCGACTGCACGAGCAAGTGGCCCGGCGGCGAGAGGGACTCTCCGCCCTCGAGAACTTCCACCTCGGTACGTACCTTTTCTGTTTTTTGTCATGTTGGTTTCTTCCTTTAGCTTGCTTCTGAGCTTGTCGCCCTTCTTCCAGACATAGAGATGGCCAAGGCGACTTTTGGCCGGAATGCGGAGGCTCTGGCCAAGTCCCTTGACGAGCGACGTGCTCTCGAGGGGAACCTAACCAGATCCGCAATGTTGCCCAACTTATCATCTCAGAGGTCTTGGTCAGCGCCAAGTACTAGTGCGCCCGCCATCCGACTGGCGGAGGTTCCGGATGAGGTTCGAGCCCTCATCACACAAGGTCTGTTCTACGGAGCGTCGGGGGTGTTGACTTCGATGGCGATGTACCACCTAGACCTAGACTTCGTCACTATCTATAGTGGGTATGCCAATGGTTTGAGCACAGAGGACATCCAATCGCTCGGGGAGAGCTTGCTGCCGCACACAAAGTTGGTGGCAGAGCAAGTCTCGCGTAGTAGGTGATGGATGCCCATCGTGCGGACCTGGCCGATGGCGTGTGTCAAGAGGACGTCGCCCATCCTATAGACGGAGTGGAGCCCGGTCGAGATGAATGTCGCCCCACTTTTGACAGAGCCGAATGTCGTCCCGTCAGGATAGCGAGCAGCCCATGCCCTTGCCGGTCGCAACAGCTGATGTCATCGGGGAGCCGTGTAGAATTTCTAGAGTAGAAGTAGATGTAAAAAGGTAAGTTCATGGGGGAGCCCTCGTGCAAAAGTTTTTGTGTACTCAATGAATCAGTAACTTTATTTTTCTGATGGAACTACTCCGTTGGGGAGGCTTGTTCTGCCCGTTCCTTATGCTTGCCTTAGCATAACTATGTTTTTTATTCTCTCTTTTTTCACACCTACCCGTTCACACCGTAGGCTGCAACTTTAAGAGCCCGAGCGTGGCCCGCGAGGCTAAGTCGCTCGTAACCGTAGGTAAAGGCGGGGCGCGATCGGTCAGAATATTCTAAGCAAAGTTACGTAAGGAAATTAAATGAATGGACTGCCCTTTCATTCGGGGGAAAGTGTATTTATCATGTGAAAGAAAAAAGAGGGGTGATATTGCATCCCCATGGGGCCCCTAAGCGACCCTGGCCGAAAGTGTTCGGGTCGGGCGCTTTATAGGAGCGAATGTTTAAGTAAAAATGATAAGACTGAATTTTAGAGGAAGAAACGACGTAGCTGTTCGCTGTTCCAGGTGTTGGTGAGAACGTTGCCGTTGTCGTCCTTCAGTCGATAGGCATCCAGTCGGATCACCTCGGTCGCCGTATAGGGAACTTCAGTCATCCAGATCCTTGCCCGCTACGCCCCTTTCTTGGCCGCTGCTTCTTTGCCTTTTCCTTCCTTCGACTCGTCGCAGAAGGCACTTGAGGAGCTCACAACCCTTGTAGAGGTGTTTGACGGGGTAGGTGTGGTTGGTGCATGGGCTCTCCATGAGCTCATTGAAGTGGTCTGGAAGGCTCTGTTGGGGCTGCTTGTCCATGTGATCAGCCGTGGCGACCAACACAGAGTTGGCCGGTTGTCGGTGATCTTTTCTGTTCTTTTTGCCCCTCTACTTGGAGGGGCCCTTGTCCTAATCCTCGGGCTTGGCCTTGCCCTTGCCTCAACCTCCATTGAAGCAAGTGTCTTGGTTCGGCTGAGCCGCTCGCGCACAGGCGGTTGGTGCGGAGCAGGCGCCAAGTCAAGCCGAGGCACAGATGCGGCTTCCTATGCCGCGCTCGGTGGCTATAGCGGTGAGCGGGTGGAGTGATTTGTCTGGTGCATCCCCACTCCCCTGGTGGGGAGAGAGGCCGCAAGTCGGTGTCGTGATGCAGAGCTCTCCGCCTATTGAACGGCGGTGGTTTCCACCAGTGCCCGGAGGTTCCAGTGAATCGCCTGTTCCTGAGGGTCGTTCGGCTTGGGAAGGCCGCGTAGAAGTATCGCCACAACGGCGATGTTCTGGTCAGCCCGAGCGAACTGTGGGGGATCATTCCCCCAATCCATGATGTTGCGCTGGACCTAACGGGCATGACCCAGGCTCTGCTCGCCGGTTTATGCGCGCGGGGCGTAGCGTGTTGCGCCGAGTGCACCGGCATAGGTGGCGGCTGGTTCTGCCACCATTATCGTAGCTCCTCGCCGTGCTCTCGTGTGAGCGCGAGGGTTCCCGCATGAGGGTCCAGAGGGGTGTGAGTCTGCAAGGACTCCGCTTCCACCGGTGGCTGTCCCGGAGCGTCCACCATAGCGTACTCCCGGGACGGACGGTGTCTAGGTGCCACATCGCCGATGCTGGAGCCGTCACTCTCAACATCATCATCCATGAGGTCGAAGAAACAGGTGGGAGCATAGCTCGCCATCCCCACGAATTCGGACATGAGAGGGGGTGGCGTCGGCATCCTTTGAAGCCCCAGGGCGTACGCATTCGCAGGGGACACGAGGCCGTAGGTGAACCGGTCGCACGACGGTCATGGCAGGGACAACAGGGTCCCTCTGGATAATCGGCGGAAGATAGTGAATAGTAAGTAAATAACAACATCTACATTACTTACAGCGGGGTTTGAGCATAGAGTTTGCTCAGAATGAAGCGCAGATACCTCGTCGCTGAAGTCATCATTCATCCCAAAGCTGATGGAGGGCGTCCCTCCGCGAGCGTCGGAATGAGTGCCTCCTCACGGAGGTGTAGTACGTCGAGCCGGTCGACGGCGAAGTCTAGGCTTCTGAAGAGGAAGGCCTAGGATGGCTTGAAGACGGGTGGAACCCACATCCCAACAGGTGAGAGTGCGAGAAACTCCAGTGAGCCGAAGTGAGTCGTATCGCTTGAGCCCGCCATGGCGATGGTGGCGGAAAAGTGGGCCAACCGATGACCAAAAGTGTTGAACGTACGTCTTCCCCACGGACGGCACCAACTATCGGTGCAGAAAGAGACCAACACGTAAATATTTGTAGTTTTGTCGTACGTTGTGATCGGAGGTGGCCTAGCACTCAATGACACAGGATTTATACTGGTTCAGACAACGTGCCCTACGTCCAGTTTGAGTCGGTCGGTGACTTTATTTCTGAGCCTAGGTGCTCGAAGTTTGTAGTGGGGTTACAAACGAGAAGGAGAAAGATGGGGGTATGAGAGGTCCGGTCAAACTCTGGTCAGAGGGGTCGAGAGTGACAGGAGCTCCGCTATGTGCTAAGTGAACTTGATCGATCCGATTAAATCTACTGAATGAACTCATCTGTTGGGAGAGAGAACATCCCCTTTTATAGATGAAGGGGATGGCCTTATAAGTGAGAGGGAGAGAGTACGTATGCTACTAAGTCTTATTGCCCACACCGACGGGTACAGGATGATGGTAGGCGCCCACAATACTGTTCAATGTTAGATGCACGTGGGAGATTGTGTTGTCTTCTTTGGGTATGGCAGACATCGGGGCCTGCCACACTGTTGGTACCTAAAGATGGCAACGGGTCGGGTTCGGGTCGGGTCGATAGTCCACGGACCCGCACCCGAGACCCGACAACACTACCCGAACCCGACCCGAAACCTGTGACGGGTGAAGATCTGCCCCCGGCCCTGAACCCGGAGGGTCCCCAAAACCCGCGAACTTTACAACAATTGTGCCGCATATGAAGTACTGAACATCTAAAATGAAGATAACAATCACCCATGGTCAAGCACATGCACAATTACGTCTGAATTGGAGATAATTAACATGCACTCAAGGTCATTCCGTTGTCCATGAACAATTAAAAATTTAAAACAATCCAAGGCCAATGGCCCAAGGCAAGTGCACGTGCATGAGCATACTGTAGTACCAGACTACCAGTAGAGTACTAGAGTTTCTTGAAACATAAAAACAAGAATAGGACTATTAATATACTATTATATAAATAAGAATTTTTAGAAGGCCTTCATCTTCATTTCATGCCATCATCGTCAATCATCATCATTCATCAATAACCGTGGAAGCTGGCACATCCTGCAAAGTAAAGATACAGAGAATAGATCAGTATATATACTATATATTATATAGAACTAAATCATCGATTCATCACAACTAGAATATGGAAAAATAATAGGAATACCATTTCTTCCTCTTCTTCATCAAGACAAGTCATCAAAGCACTAACAAAACAAGACTGAGACCCTGCAGTGCCAAAGTGTTTATAAATTAGATATTAGTACTTACAAGAAATAAACATGTTCACTTGCAATTATGCAATAGATCACATATCATTTACCTATCATGTCAGCACGAGACCAAGCTTGCATACACATAAGTGCTTCTACCATTGATGGTGCAAGCCTACTGCGACGTGGACTGATTATTCTCCCACTAGTACTGAAGACTAATTCAGATGCCACTGTTGTCACTGGAATAGCAAGGACATCACGTGCAATTTTTCGCAAAGTAGGATATTTGAGTCCAGCATGTTGCCACCACATTATGATATCCAGCTCTTGTGTCCTAGGCAGCAATGGCTCCTCCAAGTACAAATCCAACTCTGTGCGTACATAAGTGGAGGTCACTGTTGGTTGCTTTGATATGTAATCATCAAAAGCGTCAATCCAATCTTCACCATCCATGGTTTGAGTACTTCTTAGCCTAGTTTGAGTACCATCGGTTGTGGCAACATCCTCCATTGGATCTTGGTATTCCAATACCAAATTGCATAGCATATCCTTCACTTTCTGAACAGCATCCTTTGCTGTACTTTCATTTCCATGTATTTTATTAAAAAGAGCACTCAACAATTGTAATTTGTACCTGGGATCTAGGACAGCCACAGCAGCCATTAAACCATGGACATCTGACCAATATTTGTTGAACTTTGCTTTCATTCTAGTAGACATTTCTTCTACCTTGGGTATACCACTATTTGTCCACTTCCTAATAGTCAAATAAATGTTTGTGATCTTAGGAAAGAAAAGGTTGGATGTGACATATTTAGTGCCTGATAGTAACTCTGTTACATCATAAAACATCTTTAATCTATCACAAACATCCCTAGCAAACTTCCAATCTTCTGCTTTTGGAACACATGGAGCTTTGGAAGCCAAGCGTTCAAAAACATCTTGATACAAAAGTGCATTGCTAAGCATAGTATATGTGGAATTCCATCTAGTTTTGCAATTAAGAGCTATTCTTTTTTCATATTTGCCTTTCATTTGCACTGCCATTTTCTCAAATTTTCATGTCTTTTAGGAGTGGCTGACCAAAATCCAACACTGTCACGTATACTGTCAATCCCCTTCTCCATGACACTCATTCCATCTTTCACAATTAAATTTAATATGTGGGCAGCACAACGCATATGAACTAATTGACCATTCAACATACAAGAAGAGAGTGGCAACTTGCCTTGCATGACAGCCATGTTCTTTGCAAGATCATCATTAGTAGTTCCAATCATTTGCTTGACAAGGTTGTCATTGACGCTGCAATTATCAAGAGTAATGGTGGACAAATTTCTCTCAATGTGCCAATCTAGCAGGACTTCATGAAGAACATCAGTGATGACTTCTGCTGTATGTGGGGCTGGAACATAAATGAACCTACAAAAAAAATACAACATAATGAGGAACACATGAAAAACAAGGCAGCCATTTATGAACACAAACTTGATTAATACAATATTACCTAATAAGGAAGCTTTTCAACTTCCAGTCATCATCAAGAAAATGTGCTGTCACAGCCATGTAGCCCTTTTTCTGATGGTTTGCAGTCCACAGATCAGTAGTAACAGCAACACGGGAACTCAATTTTCTGAAGTACTTCACCATATTCTCTTTCTGTAATTCATACATTGTGAAAATGTCCTTCCTGATTGTGTTTCTAGACACTACTTTGAACAGTGGTTGTAACGCAGCACAAAACTTTTTAAATCCAACATGGTCAACCATAGAAAGAGGGTACTCCTGGACAATAATCATAAGGGCAAGTTCCTTCCTAGCAACATCTTGATTAAAGACATATTTTTCAATAGTGACAGTCCCATCTTGCTGGTTTGGAGTTAACTTAAGAGTGGACTGTTGTAGACCTTTTCTACAAGATCTATCGTCACAAATTTGAAGATGTTTTTTCAAACTGTTTGTACCATTTCTTGTCTCTCCTGATAACAATTTCTTGCACCATTGGCATTTAGCTTTCCAAACCCCATTTACCTCAATCCTATCAAACTCTAACCAAACTTCAGATTTTAGCTTTCTCTTACTACCAACACGAACATCATCATCTATATGTATCACATCTTCAGTACCTGCTGGTCCACCTGGACCTGCTACTGTAGCCGAATCAGATGGAGGTGCAGCCGAGTCACCTGTTCCTATCAAGGCAGTCGCACGTGCACGGGTAACAGCACCAGATCCACTGGTACCTTGCGTAGCCATTGCCCCTTCCTGAAAGAAAATACATCATTAATTCATTATCGACTATTGACAAATGATGAACAGATACATAGACCAGTGGCAGTCAAATCGTCTCTCTCACCGTGGATCCATGACCCTGTGCGGCGTGGTACGGCACGAATGGACGGACGGTGGAGCAAAGACAGCTTGGCGCTTCCGGCGTCCGGCGTCCGGCGTTCGGTGGAGTCACGGACAACGGCTGCGGCGCTGCCGAGATAAAACCCTAAACCTACGAGAGTGCGCAGAGAGCGGTGGAATGTGAAGGGCCGAGACGAGACGACGATCGATGACTCGACTACTGGAGGCGAGACTAGGAGTCGAGGAGATTCACTTGTATATATACGTCAACATGTAAATGGGCCACCACTTGATGGGCTTTTTTAATCCTGAATCCTCACGCACACTTTCGGGTCCCCGATGGGTACCCGTGGGGGAGACCTCAAACCCACACCCGCCCCACCCCGTTTGGGGTACCCAAACCCGCAAACCCACGGGGCAAAAACTGCACCCGCACCCACCCCCACTGGGTCTGAAACCCACGGGTTTCAGGTCCAAGCCCGACCCGCTGCCATCTTTATTGGTACCTGGAGGCATGCAAGGCGTTTTACCATGTTCCCCTGGTATGATAAATGCCGGCGCCCACAACACTGTCGATGCCTAGAGGCATGTGGGGGAGCCTTACCGTATTTGTCTGGTATGGGAGTTGATGGCGGCCACAACATTGTAGGGGAAAACGTCGGCGCCTAAAACACTGCTTGAGTTCTATCATGCCAGGAGGGTCACAGGGTACTACCTAGCAGGTGCACAGGGTACGGTCTCTGGTATTACGGTTTGACTTGTGTGCCCTGCCTTACTTTCTCCGTCTGTTTCCTGGTCCTTACCGAGCAGGTGTCCCCGGTCAGTTGGCCCCAGTTGGCATTGACTGCGCTAGTTTGGAAAGGAGTCCGTAAGCAAGGGTTCGACGTATCCCCGGTTGGAGACGTGGGTCGGAGGCAGAAGCGGTGTTCGTCCAGGCCTTTCGGTTGGAGAGGCCGTCCAGAGGCGGGTTGGAGACCGAAGGGAGTGCTCCGGTCGGAGAGGTGAGCCAGAGTCAGAAGCGGGCGTTGTTCCTCCTCGGCCAGGCCTTCCGATCGGAGATTTAGATCGTCCTTCTGGCCTGTCATCCAGGCATTTGGGCCGACCTATGAGTTACGCATTGCTCGTAATGTTGTCTGTTGGGCCGAGCCTTTGTTGGGGAGCCGGTCCATGAGGGACCCCGGGTTTATGAACCCGACAGACCTGCTTCCCTACAATACTTGGCCCAGCAGGCAGCATAGCGACAGCGCATGTCTAGGCTGGCCCAGATACATAATGATAGGTCAAGACCACGATCCGGTCCCCGACCGGCACCTTCAGCCAGGAGACCTAGTCGGAGCCCCAACCGGAAAGCCTGGCCGTGGTGGGACCACTGTCTAACACTGACCTCGTTCCTCCAACCGAGGATATGCCAGACCTTTGCTCGCCTCTCTTTTTGCTCAGAAGCAGACAGGGTCATCTCGTCCTTCTCGTTCGATCCTGACCTCGAGCCATGCCCACAGAATCTCCATCGAGGGGAGGCTAGCGGGCCACCTGAGTCTATCTCCGGAACTGCTTGGGCATCTACCGGGAGGCAGATTAAGAAGCAGTGGAATGCCACATGAGGGCTATACCGATCCTGTTACGAACGACGGACCCGGATTCCACTCGAACATGCCCGTTAGTGAGCTCACCGAGCGCGTCACTCAAGCCATCAAGGCAAGCGACGTTAGATCAACCCCTCTGGTTGTGGAAACCATGGATGGGGTGACGCATGAAACTCGACTGACCCCTACCGAGCCAAATGGGCCTCTAGGGCTTGGGCCACCTGACCCCGACTCATGAATCCAACCGAACGCGCAGGTCGTGGGTGGGACGAACAAGGGCGAACACTCTGACCGGTAGGAACACAGGAGTCTGTGGCCCTAGGAAAGAGTACTAAGGTGCTCAGCCCCCGACTGACTCACCAGTCGACCGCAGGCTCGGGGGCTACAACCACCAGGTGTGCTTGTGCGCACCCAGTAGAAGACGGACTACCGACGAGTTCCCCCCTTTTGGGGGTGGGCGCCTATGTCTACTCGGTGTTGGGCGCCTAAATCCCCATGGAGGCTGGGCACCTAAATTGTACTTGGTTACCCTACGCGGTACAACAAACAAAGGGGGAAAACACCGAAGTTCCAATAAATAGCCCGCCTCCACGACGCAATGGGCACAGGAATTATAAAGCAAATACAAGCTTTCATTAAGCTACAAACACAAGCCCCAGGCTTTTACAATAACACGCAAAGCGTGTGTGAACAACCCCGGGACTGCTCTGCACCTTGGGGCATGAAGCGGAACAAGAGAGCCAAAGATCCTTGTTCTCCTGCTACAATGCTCTCCTCCCTCTCTCCGTCCTCCGATCCAGAATTGGGATAGGGCCCGTTCGAGACGTACGATGCTCTCTCCTTATGAGAGATCTTCTAGCATCGTACTCTCGTGCACCCTCAAAAGCGACAATTGAACAGCCCCTTCACGGCTTCACAGAAGCCCCAAAGGGGCTCGGGGGTTCCTGTTGGGTTCATAAACCCGGGGTCCCAAAGGGACTTGCTTCCCTGCAATACTTGGCCCAGCAGGCAGCGCAACGACAGCGCGTGTCTAGGCCGGCCCATATATACAATGACAGGTTGAGACCACGATCCGGAGCCCGACCGGCACCTCCGGCCAGGAGACCTGGATAGAGCCCCAACCATAAGGCCTGGTGTGGCAGAACCTCCTAAATTATAGGGCCCACATGCACCTGTCACTGTCTAACGACTTTTGACATTTATGCATATGTTCCCAGTAACTTAAGAAGACTGTCGGGTGTCCTCAGAGAACCCCAAATCATCCACGATTTCCGAGCAGGATCATATTACAGAGTCATTGCAGTATTACAACAGTTTATTCAAATAGATACATCAGAGTAAAAGTAGCGGAAGACTTACAATAACATAGTTTACAAACCATTTGTTTCAAACCATACAACTAAGTTCGATAATAAAACAAACCAAAGTAGTGGAGTGGCATTATAATATATTACAAAACACACAACAAAAGCTGCCCAGCCCAAGGGCCACACATTTAATTATCGTTATCGCACTGAACAACAGTCATGCAGCACGATCCAAAACAGATCTCGCTCATGAGCCTCACACAAATAAGGGTCAACGAACCACGAGTACAAAAAGTACTCAACAAGACTTAACCAAAATAAGAATTAAAAGAACGCAGAATGCAAAGGGCTCATGGGATTCAAGGTATGGCTTTAGCAATAATCAATGTTCTTTTGCGTAAAAGCATTTAAACAAAATTCTTTATATCAACGTTTAAAACTTCATAAAGATTATATACAAAGCTGGCACGATCCGTATTGAGAACATGAAACTTCGTAACCAACACCTTCTCAAACCATCCTCAAGTTCCAGTTATTAATACTACGATGATGAACAGTGAGTTGAGTCTCCATAACCGAGGAGCAACGACGATTCTGAACCGATTATAACCCAAATAGGAATTCAGGACCACCTACGACATATGTAGGTCCCCGACCTACATATACCAACCTACCCTCGGATCCTCTAAAACAAGAACGGGTCCGCTTACCCGAGATCTGATACTCCACCAATCTAGCCCATTGCCACGTGGGTACACGCTATTCCCGCCATCTCTCCACTCCCGGGCGCTGAGTAGCCATTCTCATAATAGAATAACCAAGTTAAGGCTTACATCAAGCATGTGGTTAGTACTACAAAGTCTCACCTCATGCAATTCAACAACGGACGGACCTTAATTGACACAGGCGGAAAGAACCTGCTCACAAGACCTCCATGTCTTGTGGCTCACACACACCGAATCCGCCCGGTCTAGATTTATTACTCCACATTCCCATATCACATGTTAATATATTTAACCAAAGTTCCATTTAAAACTTGCAGATGACAGGTAATCACCCGGCTTTCACCGTTCTAAGCATAGCTAAGCAAAACTGGCATATACGAATTTAAAACTGGTAATATGGTAAATATGGAATAACAAGGTTGGTAAGGTACCAATTTGGTTTTCACTTGACTCCTAATCACTTAATGCAGTACAAATAAGCAAAAGCGAAAAATCAATTTGTAAAATACAAGGTAGGGTTGTATGCATCCAGGGCTTGCCTTCGTTGACGGAAAAGTCCGGGTCCGGAGTCGCTCCACCGATATCAACAACAACTTCCACAGACGGATCAACCTCCTCAACTACTTGATTAACTACCACGTGTTCACCTTCGTTCACTACACGTAGTAACAATACCATGCTTAACATGATGCGGATACAAAATATGATGCTCGATGATGGATGCAAAACTTAACAACTTGAATACAACTTTCCTTCGCGGTACAGTTACAAGTTAAACCAACTAAACCATTTTCGCAACACTCACAACAATAGCCAAGGATCATTACCAACTAATGACCCAAGGACATCACTTAATCAAAAACTCAAACAAAACCTAAATCACTAAAGGTTACTATTTGCTTTTATGAATGAATTAATTAATTAATAATTATGAAATAAATCAACTTGTTCTAATTGACCTCAAAATTTTTTTATATGTTCATCACATGATAACTAAGTGACAAAACAATTTTCATAATTTTTGGATACATAAATAAGTCTAGAAAAATCCTGGAAACTCATTTATTAATTAATTGAGCAATTTTTATCATTTTCAAAAAGTACTGAAAATAAACATTTCATATTTTTCCTAAATAATACACATCACAGAGAAGTCACACAAAAATTTTCATAATTTTTGGAGCTCTAAATAAATCTACACAAAAATAACAAAAATAGACACTATTCATTTAAATCTGAAAAACAGAAAATTCATTTTGAACGCTGAGTCACTGACAACCGGGTCCCACTTGTCATCTTCAACCTCCGACGTTGACCACGGCAGCGATGACTCTGACCGGCGATTCCTCGCCGACGGTGAGTTCAACGGCGACGACCAAGGTACTAAAATGATCACCAAGACTAGGCGCATCGATTGACGTCCCTATCAGTACCGATTACGACCCTATACTAGCTCGACGGCGGCCATGGCGGACGCGGTGGCACGGCAGCGCTATGCCGGCGACATGAAACCAGTAGAGCTTAAACAAAGGATCTAGGAAACACCAGTAGCTCACCCCGAACGCGTTGAAGCAAGGAGCGAGGTCGGAGAAGCAACGGAGAGGCGTGACGACGACCACGGTGATCACGGCGGAGCAAAGATCGTCGGTGAGGAAGAACCGACGACTGCAGTGATCAAAACTAGCAAGAAACATAGGATTAAGCACCACAGCATCGAGACGAAGCCGTAGGTACACTGATCAAGGCCAACGGCTCACCAGAGTAGGCTGGCCACGGTGAAACGGAATCTCGGGTGAGGTTGCCGGCCGCGAGGAAGAAAACGATGAACGGCGAGTTCACGACGAAATCAAGCGACTAGAGCTAGCTGGGTGGGTGCGCAAGGAACTAGCTGAGCTGGGACACGCATCGCTGCGACGGCTCAGACGCTGGTTCGACGGCGAGGGCTCAACGGAGAATGGCGGTGACGGCGGGAGAAAAACATAGGAGAGGAAAGAACGACGACGACGGCGCCTCGGTCCAAATAACATGGCTCAGAAGCTCAAGGAAGCTGCGCTGTGGCCTTCACCGCGCCAGCGCGAAGCCAAAAACGGCCATGACCGTGCATGGAAGCAAACCGAAGATCGCCGGCGATGAGTTGGCTTCCGCGGTTACTGTTCATCAAAATTACAGAATTGCCATCCGCCAAAATTCCCAAATTACTCCCAAATTTTCATAACAACTCAAAAATCTCCAAAAACAAAAGTTGTTCAAAATCAAAAGTTCTGCCACTTTGCTGTTGAAACCATACCCAAATTCGGCCTACATTTTGAAATGAACTTTTGAATTTAAAGCGGGGATATTTAAAGAATTTCGCCTTTTTAAATAACTTCAAATTTTACTAAACAACTTGAAAAACTCCAAAAATAAACTTTATACAACTCGATAAGCTCTACAACTTTGCTTTAAGACTCAACCCCAAAATGTACTTCGATTTTGAAATAGATTTTTAGGGTCGGATTTAAATATTGAAAATCAGGGTTTTCGGAATTTCAAATCAATACAACGATTTCATACTTGATTCAAACAATACCAAGCAATACTTATAACATAAATGTAAACTTGTTTTAGTGAATGCATAACAAAATTTGCAACATGACCAATGCCTTGCAATGCATATGATGATATGTCCGGTTTTTAATATTTAAACACCCGAGGTGTTACAATCCTTCCCCCTAAAAGAAATCTCGCCCCGAGATTCAAAGCCATAGGGTAAGTAATGGAAAAGGAAATGTGTCAATCCAAAAACATCTAATTCTCATCCATAAAACAACTGAGGTTCCTTTATAAAACACAATTTGTAACAACCGAACTTAACTAACAGTATTCTATTCTATAATGACGCAAGAAACTCTAGAAACTTTTCTAACAAGTAATCTTCTGATTCCCAAGTAGCTTCCTCTTCTGAATGTTGATTCCATTGTATCTTGTAAAACTTTATTGTTCTCCTCCGAGTAACATGATCTTTCTGATCCAACACTCGGATAGGATATTCTGAATAAGTCAGATCTGGTTCAAGTTCCACTCCTTCAACTTCAACATTCTGCTCAGGCACTCGGAGACACTTCTTCAACTGAGACACATGGAACACATCATGTACAGCTGATAAATGTTCTGGTAATTTCAAGCGATAGGCCACTTTTCCATATCTCTCCAAAATTTGAAATGGTCCAATATATCGAGGTGCCAACTTGCCTTTAACACCAAAACGGTTAACTCCCTTCATTGGTGATACTTTCAGATATACAAATTTTCCTTTGTTAAACACCAATGGTCTCCGTCGTCTATCCGCATAACTCTTTTGGCGGGACTGAGCTATCTTCAAATTACTCTGTATTTGCCCAACCTTGTCTTCCGTTTCTTTCACAAGGTCAACTCCAAAGAATCTTCTTTCTCCGGGCTCAGACCAACTCAATGATGTTCTGCATCTACGACCATAGAGTGCTTCAAATGGAGCCATTCTAATGCTTTCCTGATAACTATTGTTATATGAGAATTCAGCCAAAGGTAAGCATTCGTCCCACTTGTTGGAATAATTAAGGACACAACACATTAACATATCTTCAAGCACTTAATTGACTCTTTCATTCATCCATCATCATGGATGA
Source organism: Miscanthus lutarioriparius (assembly GCA_904845875.1). Lineage (NCBI taxonomy): Eukaryota > Viridiplantae > Streptophyta > Magnoliopsida > Poales > Poaceae > Miscanthus > Miscanthus lutarioriparius. Next base: position 22,884,246 of record CAJGYO010000016.1, on the reverse strand, counting down.
TAAGTCAGTACTATCACAGAGCTTGGTATCCAATGAAGAATGCAATTGTTTCCAAAAACTGGAGACAAACTGTGTACCCCGATCGGACACTATGGTCTTTGGTATTCCATGGAGACTCATAATTCTTGCTAAATATATCTTGGCGTATTGGACAATGAGGATATATAGTCTTGACAGGAAGAAAATGTCTTTGACTTAGTGAGTCGATCTACAATAACCCATATTGAGTCAAATCCCTTTGATGTCTTGGGTAGACCAACAATAAAGTCCATACTTATGTCCTCCCACTTCCAAGCTGGAATAGGTAATGGTTGTAGTTCTCCAGCAGACCTCAAATGTATAGCTTTCACTTTCTGACAAGTATCACACTTTGCTATATATCTCGCAATTTCTATCTTCATTTTTGTCCACCAAAACCTTTGTTTTAAGTCATGGTACATCTTGTTGCTTCCCGGATGGATAGATAACCTAGTAGCATGTGCTTCTTCAAGAATTGACTGCCGCAACTCAGGAACTTTTGGTACTACCAAACAATCCTTGAACCATAGCACACCTTCATTATCTATACTAAAACATTCCGCCTTTCCATTCCTGACTCTTTCCTTGATATGGGCTACACCCTTGTTTTCCTTCTAAGCAGCAATAACTTGATCTCGAATAATGGCTTCAACAATTATGTTGGTCAAACTACCTTGTTGAATTACTTCTATATTCAACTTCTCCATCTCTTGACATAAAGTCAAACCCATTGTTTTTACTGTTAGGCAACTGCAATAACTTTTGCGACTGAGGGCATCTGCCACCACATTTGCTTTACCAGGGTGATAATATACTTCCAAGTCATAATCTTTAATCAACTCTAACCATCTTCTTTGTCGCATATTCAACTCCGACTGAGTAAAGATATATTTTAAGCTCTTGTGGTCTGTATAAATATGGCACATATTACCAAGTAGGTAATACCGCCAAATCTTCAGAGCATGGACCACAGCTGCTAACTCTAGATCATGAGTCAGATAGTGTTCTTCATGTTGCTTAAGTTGCCTGGATGCATAAGCAATGACTCGGCCTTCTTGCATCAACACACATCCAATACCAATACCTGAAGCATCACAATAAACATCAAACGGCTTCTTGATATCGGGTTGGGCTAATCTTTGGTGCGAGGGTCAACAGTCTCTTCAAATTCGAAAGCCTCTTCACAATCGGATGACCAGCAAACTTGACTTGGTTCTTGAAGAATCGATTATGGACTTTGATACTTTAGAGAAATCTAGAATAAACCGACGGTAATACCCGCCAATCCCGTAAAAACTCCGAACTTGATGAATCTGTGGTTGGTGGTTTCCAATCAAGCACATCCTTCACTTTGCTTGGATCAACAAAGAACTCCTTCCTCTGACAAGATGTGTCCGAGAAATTGTACTTCCTTAAGCCAAAAATCACACTTGCTGAACTTGGCATATAGTTGATGTTCCCTCAAGTGAGTCAGAACAATTCTGAGGTGTTTCGCATGTTCTTCCTTATTCTTGGAATATACTAGAATATCATCAATAAACACCACTACAAATTTGTCTAGCTCGGGCATGAATACTGAATTAATCAAATACATGAAATGAGTGGAGCATTGGTCAAACCAAAAGACATTACCAAATATTCATATAATCCATATCTTGTGGTAAATGTCGTTTTGGGAATATCTTCGAGCTTTATCTTGATTTGATGATATCCCCGACCTTAAATCTATCTTGGAAAACCTTAGCTTCGCCAATTGATCAAAAAGCAAATCTATCCGAGGTAATGGATATTTATTCTTGATGGTCACTTCATTCAACAGACGATAATCAACACATAACCTCAGAGTCTCATCTTTCTTTTTCACAAAAATTGTCGGACACCCCCAAGGCGATGAACTAGGTTGTATAAACCCCTTCTCAATCAATTCTTGCAACTGAGTTTTTAACTCGACTAACTCCTTAGGTGGCATCCTATAAGCTCTCCGAGAAATCGAAGCTGTTGCAGGTTGTAATTCTATGTTAAACTAGACATCCCTATCAGGTGGTAGACCGGGTAAATCTTCAGGAAACACATCAGGAAATTCACATACTACCGGGGTATCTCTAATCTCTTTGACGGCAGCTTGCACAAACTCTCGCCTTGCGATCTTAAGGTTGGAAGTTGGATGAGAAGTTGAGAAGTTCTATCCGCAAACTCACCCTTATAGTTCTATTCAAAGCATCTATAACAAACCTTATCTTTGATACATCCAATTTATTCCTAAGATTACATCTATATCCTGATCCTTAAGGATAATCATGGTAGTGGGAAAATATGCCCACCCAGGTTTATGGGCACCTGGTATACCATTTCCTTAGTACACAGACGTCCCCCGGGCGACTGTACAAAGAAATTTTCCTTTGTTGTCCCAATTGAAATTTCATACTTCACCACAAATGTTCTATTGATGAATGAATGCGATGCGCCAGAATCAAAAAGTATAACTGCAGGATGATTGGCAACAGGAAACATACCCATCATCACTGGCTCTCCTTCAGGAATCTCCCCAGCTTGAATATAGAACACCCGTCCTGTCTTCCTTTCATCCTTGCCTTTCTGAGCATTCTGATTGTTATTCTTGTTTTGTGCCTGAGCCTGTTGTTGATTTGCAGGGGCCTTCTGATAATTGGGATTAGACTGCCTTGGATACGGACATTCTCTCGAGAAATGACCAGGCTTGCCACAATTGAAATAGGGATACTTGTGACCCTGGGGTGTTCAAGCAGAAACCCTAGAAGCATTTGTTGGTTGTGGATTCTGATAAGTTGTAGCAGGATGGACATTTGATTGCTGACTGGCTTGAAACTGCGGCGGACGATAAGGAGGACGATTATGATTAACTGGATGATAAATCACCCTCTGCCTCTTCGGATTTCCCCCATAAGATCCAGACGGCATACTCTTTTTCTTTTTGAGCTCCTTATGCTGCCGATACTTTGCCTCTGAAGCAATAGCAATATTCACTTTGCCTCATGATAAGTGACATTGGTACATGTTGTCATCATAGTCTCATAATTTGGTATTCGGACCCTCATGAACCATTTCTTTTTCTTGGCATCCGTATTGACATGTTCAGTGCATATTGTGACAGTGATTGAATCTTCCCATATCTTGCATCACGGTTTGGTCCCCTTGCCTCAAAGCAAGAAATTCATCCACTTTATAGCCATAACTCCTCTAGGATATAATGGGCTCTGAAAGCGATCTGAAAACTCCATCCAAGTTAACGGAACACTGCGGGTTGCATGGCCATAAGATTTGCATACCAAGCACCCGGTTTGCACCTCTAAGTTGCCGAAAGCAAAAAAGACTGGTTTCAAAACTCGTGCATGGTATAAGATCAAACTTCGCTCCATGGTCCTAAGCCAATCGTCGACCTCCAATGGTTCATCTGCCTTAGTGAACACTGGGGGTTTTGTATCTATGAAGTCCACATATGTAGCCTCCTGCCTATTATGATGGCGATCACGGTTTCCATGCATCTGATTCTGATTACTTTGAGCCATCTCATGAAGCAAACGCGAATTTTCAACCATCACATTGACAAGTGCGGCTATAGCATCCGCTAGATTTGTTGGAATTGGTGGCGGATCTGGAATATCGTTCTCATTTTGTGAAGTACCAGGAATATATGAACCCCGTGTACGATGCATCTGTTCACAACAAACCAAACTTTACTTCACAAGCCTTTATTGATTGATAAAAGAGCGGACTGCAACTCATTACACTAGTTTCACTTATTTAAACACAAAACCACATTTAAACAAGACTACTTAACTTAAACTAGAACTAACTATTTCACAACTCTACTCTTTTTTGCGATTACATCAAACTTCAGGCTTGGTATCCATTCCGGAAATATTACCGCCTTCATTGTCACTTTCATCGATCATTACTAATTCTTTGGGATCTTCTTCTTCTTCTTCTTCCGATTCACTACCATCGGCAAGGATAACACCGGGATCCATTTCATCAGCTTGGGGTTCATGATTTGGATCTAGGAGATTGCTTAGCCTATGAACTTCCTCATGCAGATAGGTATTATGCTCCTCTAAGTCTTCTACATAAAATTCTAACTCATGAGTTCTAGCTCTGGCTACATTTTCCCTATGCCAAGCCTCATTCCTTCCTTCCACCGTACGAACTAACATACGTTCGCAGTTCCGGTGAGCGGTGGTGAGACATCTTAGTTGCTCCTGTAATCTGCCCACCTGAATGGCGTCCATAGCCCTATCTCTAGTAGCTTGGGCTAACTCTGCAGAAATCCTCTGTATCTCCGCCTTAGGATCAGGCCTAGAGCTGCTACTGCTAGCACCATCATTCCTAGGGGCTTGTTGGTGCCGAGGAACTCCTTTGGGCCCAGTGGACTTATGAGGTGTCTTCTTGGTACGAGCCACACTGTACAAGCAGTATTAATCCAAGTGAAACAATCTGACAATAGTCTCAAGAGCAGTAAGGATGGACTACACACTCAACCCATACACACTACTCACCCTAGACTCAGAGACGAAGGAAGTAATAAGTGAATTAATTATGATGCATGAATCGTTCTTACGAACAAAACCACCAAAGCCTAAAACGAACATAAACATTTGTTTTTATATAGGGCATAATAAGATTACTACTCCACCACACAAAACATTTTTAATCAAATAAGGAATGGTGAGAAAGAAATAAGACAAGTCAGAAGCAGTTTGGACCAAATTAATCAAGTTAAATTTAGTCATCCCAAATCATTTTGAAGTTTTCGTAAACCAATACCACAAAAACTTTGTAACGATCGCTCTAATACCATTCTGTGGCAGAACCTCCTAAATTATAGGGCCCACATGCACCTGTCACTGTCCAACGACTTTTGACATTTATGCATATGTTCCCAGTAACTTAAGAAGACTGTCGGGTGTCCTCGGAGGACCCCGAATCATCCACGATTTCCGAGTAGGATCACATTACAGAGTCATTGCAGTATTACAACAGTTTATTCAAATAGATACATCAGAGTAAAAGTAGCGGAAGACTTACAATGACATAGTTTACAAACCATTTATTTCAAACCATACAACTAAGTTCGATAATAAAACAAACCAAAGTAGTGGAGTGGCATTATAATATATTACAAAACACACAACAAAAGCTGCCCTACCTAAGGGCCACACATTTCATTATCATCATCGCACTGAACAACAGTCATGCAGCACGATCCAAAACAGATCTACTCATGAGCCTCACCTGCAATAAGGGTCAACGAACCCTGAGTACAAAAGTACTCAACAAGACTTAACCGAAATAAGAATTAAAAGAACGCAGGAATGCAGGCTCATGGGATTCAAGGTATGGCTTTAGCAATAATCAATGTTCTTTTGCGTAAAAGCATTTTAACAAAATTCTTTATATCAACGTTTAAAACTTCATAAAGATCATATACAAAGCTGGCACGATCCGTATTGAGATCATGAAACTTCGTAACCAACACCTTCTCAAACCATCCTCAAGTTCCAGTTATTAATACTACGATGATGAACAGTGAGTTGAGTCTCCATAACCGAGGAGCAACGACGATTCGAACCGATTATAACCCAGCTGGGAATTCCAGACCACACGACATATGTAGGTCCCCGACCTACATATACCAACCTACCCTCGGATCCTCTAAAACAAGAACGGGTCCGCGCCACCCGAGATACAGTACTCCACCAATCCAGCCCATTGCCACGTGGGTACACGCTATTCCCGCCATCTCTCCACTCCCAGTGCGCGAGTAGCCATTCTCATAATAGAATAACCAAGTTAAGGCTTACCGAAGCATGTGGTTAGTACTACAAAGTCTCACCTCATGCAATTCAACAACGGACGGACCTTAATCGACACAGGCGGAAAGAACCTGCTCACAAGACCTCCATGTCTTGTGGCTCACACACACCGAATCTGCCCGGTCTAGATTTATTACTCCACATTCCCATATCACATGTTAATATATTTAACCAAAGTTCCATTTAAAACTTGCAGATGACAGGTAATCACCCGACTTTCACCGTTCTAAGCATAGCTAAGCAAAACTGGCATATACGAATTTAAAACTGGTAATATGGTAAATATGGAATAACAAGGTTGGTAAGGTACCAATTTGGTTTTCACTTGACTCCTAATCACTTAATGCAGTACAAATAAGCAAAAGCGAAATCAATTTGTAAAATACAAGGTAGGGTTGTATGCATCCGGGGCTTGCCTTCGTTGACGGAAAAGTCCGGGTCCGGAGTCGCTCCACCGATATCAACAACAACTTCCACAGACGGATCAACCTCCTCAACTACTTGATTAACTACCACGTGTTCACCTTCGTTCACTACACGTAGTAACAATACCATGCTTAACATGATGCGGACACAAAATATGATGCTCGATGATGGATGCAAAACTTAACAACTCGAATACAACTTTCCTTCGCGGTACAGTTACAAGTTAAACCAACTAAACCATTTTCACAACACTCACAACAATAGCCAAGGATCATTATCAACTAATGACCCAAGGACATCACTTAATCAAAAACTCAAACAAAACCTAAATCACTAAAGGTTACTATTTGCTTTTATGAATGAATTAATTAATTAATAATTATGAAATAAATCAACTTGTTCCAATTGACCTCAAAATTTTTTTATATGTTCATCACATGATAACTAAGTGACAAAACAATTTTCATAATTTTTGGATACATAAATAAGTCTAGAAAAATCCTGGAAACTCATTTATTAATTAATTGAGCAATTTTTATCATTTTCAAAAAGTACTGAAAATCAACATTTCATATTTTTCCTAAATAATACACATCACAGAGAAGTCACACAAAAATTTTCATAATTTTTGGAGCTCTAAATAAATCTACACAAAAATAACAAAAACAGACACTATTCATTTAAATCTGAAAAACAGAAAATTCATTTTGAACGCTGAGTCACTGACAACCGGGTCCCACTTGTCATCTTCAACCTCCGACGTTGACCACGGCAGCGATGATTCTGACCGGCGATTCCTCGCCGACGGTGAGTTCAACGGCGACGACCAAGGTACTAAAATGATCACCAAGACTAGGCGCATCGATTGATGTCCCTATCAGTACCGATTACGACCCTATACTAGCTCGACGGCGGCCATGGCGGACGCGGTGGCACGGCAGCGCTACGCCGGTGACATGAAACCAGTAGAGCTTAAACAAAGGATCTAGGAAACATCAGTAGCTCACCCCGAACGCGTTGAAGCAAGGAGCGAGGTCGGAGAAGCAACGGAGAGGCGTGACGACGACCACGGTGATTACGACGGAGCAAAGATCGTCGGTGAGGAAGAACCGACGACTGCAGTGATCAAAACTAGCAAGAAACATAGGATTAAGCACCACAGCATCGAGACGAAGCCATAGGTACACTGATCAAGGCCAACGGCTCACCGGAGTAGGCTGGCCACGGTGAAACGGAATCTCGGGTGAGGTTGCCGGCCGCGAGGAAGAAAAGCGATGAACGGCGAGTTCACGGCGAAAATCAAGCGACTAGAGCTAGCTGGTCAAGCGCGCAAGGAACTAGCTGAGCTGGGACACGCATCGCTGCGATGGCTCGAGACGCTGGTTCGACGGCGAGGGCTCAACGGAGAATGGCGGTGGTGGCGGGAGAAAAAAGCGAGAGAGGAAAGAACGACGACGACGGCGCCTCGGTCCAAATAACATGGCTCGAAGCTCAAGGAAGCTGCATTGTGGCCTTCACACTGCGCCAAATGACGCCAAAAACGCCATGACCGCGCATGGAAGCAAACCCGAAGATCGCCGGCGATGAGTTGGCTTCATGATATCGTTTCATCAAAATTACAGAATTGCCATCCGCCAAAATTCCCAAATTACTCCCAAATTTTCATAACAACTCAAAAATCTCCAAAAACAAAAGTTGTTCAAAATCAAAAGTTCTACCACTTTGCTTTTGAAACCATACCCAAATTCGGCCTACATTTTGAAATGAACTTTTGAATTTAAAGCGGGGATATTTAAAGAATTTAGCCTTTTAAATAACTTCAAATTTTACTAAACAACTTGAAAAACTCCAAAATAAACTTTGTACAACTCGATAAGCTCTACAACTTTGCTTTAAGACTCAACCCCAAAATGTACTTCGATTTTGAAATGGATTTTTAGGGTCGGATTTAAATATTGAAAATCAGGGTTTTCGGAATTTCAAATCAATACAACGATTTCAAACTTGATTCAAACAATACCAAGCAATACTTATAACATAAATGTAAACTTGTTTTAGTGAATGCATAACAAAATTTGCAACATGACCAATGCCTTGCAATGCATATGATGATATGTCCGGTTTTTAATATTTAAACACCCGAGGTGTTACAATCCTTCCCCTAAAAGAAATCTCACTTGAGATTCAAAGCCATAGGGTAAGTAATGGAAAAGGAAATGTGTCAATCCAAAAACATCTAATTCTCATCCATAAAACAACTGAGGTTCCTTTATAAAACACAATTTGTAACAACCGAACTTAACTAACAGTATTCTATTCTATAATGACGCAAGAAACTCTAGAAACTTTTCTAACAAGTAATCTTCTGATTCCCAAGTAGCTTCCTCTTCTGAATGTTGATTCCATTGTATCTTGTAAAACTTTATTGTTCTCCTCTGAGTAACATGATCTTTCCGATCCAACACTCGGGATAGGATATTACGAATAAGTCGATCTGGTTCAAGTTCCACTCCTTTAACTTCAACATTACGCTTTCGTGGCACTCGGAGACACTTCTTCAACTGAGACACATGGAACACATCATGTACAGCTGATAAATGTTCTGGTAATTTCAAGCGATAGGCCACTTTTCCATATCTCTCCAAAATTTGAAATGGTCCAATATATCGAGGTGCCAACTTGCCTTTAACACCAAAACGGTTAACTCCCTTCATTGGTGATACTTTCAGATATACAAATTTTCCTTTGTTAAACACCAATGGTCTCCATCGTCTATCCGCATAACTCTTTTGGCGGGACTGAGCTATCTTCAAATTACTCTGTATTTGCCCAACCTTGTCTTCCGTTTCTTTCACAAGGTCAACTCCAAAGAATCTTCTTTCTCCGGGCTCAGACCAACTCAATGATGTTCTGCATCTACGACCATAGAGTGCTTCAAATGGAGCCATTCTAATGCTTTCCTGATAACTATTGTTATATGAGAATTCAGCCAAAGGTAAGCATTCGTCCCACTTGTTGGAATAATTAAGGACACAACACATTAACATATCTTCAAGCACTTAATTGACTCTTTCAGTCTGTCCATCAGTCTGCGGATGATAAGCTGTACTATACAGGAGCTTGGTATCCAATGAAGAATGCAATTGTTTCCAAAAACTGGAGACAAACTGTGTACCCCGATCGGACACTATGGTCTTTGGTATTCCATGGAGACTCATAATTCTTGCTAAATATATCTTGGCGTATTGGACAAGAGGGATATATAGTCTTGACAGAAGAAAATGTCTTGACTTAGTGAGTCGATCTACAATAACCCATATTGAGTCAAATCCCTTTGATGTCTTGGGTAGACCAACAATAAAGTCCATACTTATGTCCTCCCACTTCCAAGCTGGAATAGGTAATGGTTGTAGTTCTCCAGCAGACCTCAAATGTATAGCTTTCACTTTCTGACAAGTATCACACTTTGCTATATATCTCGCAATTTCTATCTTCATTTTTGTCCACCAAAACCTTTGTTTTAAGTCATGGTACATCTTGTTGCTTCCCTTGATGGATAGATAACCTAGTAGCATGTGCTTCTTCAAGAATTGACTGCCGCAACTCAGGAACTTTTGGTACTACCAAACAATCCTTGAACCATAGCACACCTTCATTATCTATACTAAAACATTCCGCCTTTCCATTCCTGACTCTTTCCTTGATATGGGCTACACCCTTGTTTTCCTTCTAAGCAGCAATAACTTGATCTCGAATAATGGCTTCAACAATTATGTTGGTCAAACTACCTTGTTGAATTACTTCTATATTCAACTTCTCCATCTCTTGACATAAAGTCAAACCCATTGTTTTTACTGTTAGGCAACTGCAATAACTTTTGCGACTGAGGGCATCTGCCACCACATTTGCTTTACCAGGGTGATAATATACTTCCAAGTCATAATCTTTAATCAACTCTAACCATCTTCTTTGTCGCATATTCAACTCCGACTGAGTAAAGATATATTTTAAGCTCTTGTGGTTCAGTATAAATATGGCACATATTACCAAGTAGGTAATACCGCCAAATCTTGAGCATGGACCACAAATTGCTAACTCTAGATAATGAGTCAGATAGTGTTCTTCATGTTGCTTAAGTTGCCTGGATGCATAAGCAATGACTCGGCCTTCTTGCATCAACACACATCCAATACCAATACCAGAAGCATCACAATAAACATCAAACGGCTTCTTGATATCGAGGTTGGGCTAATCTTTGGTGCAAATGGTCAACAGTCTCTTCAAATTCTGGAAAGCCTCTTCACAATCGGATGACCAGCAAACTTGACTTGGTTCTTGAAGAACTCGATTATGGACTTTGATACTTTAGAGAAATCTAGAATAAACCGACGGTAATACCCCGCCAATCCCAGAAAACTCCGAACTTGATGAACTGTGGTTGGTGGTTTCCAATCAAGCACATCCTTCACTTTGCTTGGATCAACAGCAACTCCTTCCTCTGACAAGATGTGTCCGAGAAATTGTACTTCCTTAAGCCAAAAATCACACTTGCTGAACTTGGCATATAGTTGATGTTCCCTCAAGTGAGTCAGAACAATTCTGAGGTGTTTCGCATGTTCTTCCTTATTCTTGGAATATACTAGAATATCATCAATAAACACCACTACAAATTTGTCTAGCTCAGGCATGAATACTAAATTAATCAAATACATGAAATGAGCTGGAGCATTGGTCAAACCAAAAGACATTACCAAATATTCATATAATCCATATCTTGTGGTAAATGTCGTTTTGGGAATATCTTCAGGCTTTATCTTGATTTGATGATATCCTGACCTTAAATCTATCTTGGAGAAAACCTTAGCTTCGGCCAATTGATCAAAAAGCAAATCTATCCGAGGTAATGGATATTTATTCTTGATGGTCACTTCATTCAACGGACGATAATCAACACATAACCTCAGAGTCTCATCTTTCTTTTTCACAAAAATTGTCGGACACCCCCAAGGCGATGAACTAGGTTGTATAAACCCCTTCTCAATCAATTCTTGCAACTGAGTTTTCAACTCGACTAACTCCTTAGGTGGCATCCTATAAGCTCTCCGAGAAATCGGAGCTGTTCTAGGTTATAATTCTATGTTAAACTAGACATCCCTATCAGGTGGTAGACCGGGTAAATCTTCAGGAAACACATCAGGAAAATCACATACTACCGGGGTATCTCTAATCTCTTTGACGGCAGTTGCACAAACTCTGCCCACTGATCTTCTTAAGGTTGGAAGTTGGATGAGAAGTTGAGAAGTTCTATCTGGCAAACTCACCCTTATAGTTCTATTCAAAGCATCTATAACAGCCTTATGCTGATACATCCAATTTATTCCTAAGATTACATCTATATCCTGATCCTTAAGGATAATCATGGTAGTGGGAAAAATATGCCCACCCAGGTTTATGGGCACCTGGTATACCATTTCCTTAGTACACAGACGTCCCCCGGGCGACTGTACAAAGAAATTTTCCTTTGTTGTCCCAATTGAAATTTCATACTTCACCACAAATGTTCTATTGATGAATGAATGCGATGCGCCAGAATCAAAAAGTATAACTGCAGGATGATTGGCAACAAGAAACATACCCATCATCACTGGATGCAAAACTTAGTAATAATACCATGCTTAACATGATGCGGATACAAAATATGATGCTCGATGATGGATGCAAAACTTAACAACTTGAATACAACTTTCCTTCACGGTACAGTTACAAGTTAAACCAACTAAACCATTTTCGCAACACTCACAACAATTGCCAAGGATCATTACCAACTAATGACCCAAGGACATCACTTAATCAAAAACTCAAACAAAACCTAAATCACTAAAGGTTATTATTTGCTTTCATAAATGAATGAATTAATTAATAATTATGAAATAAATCAACTTGTTCCAATTGACCTCAAAATTTTTGTATATGTTCATCACATGATAACTAAGTGACAAAACAATTTTCATAATTTTTGGATACATAAATAAGTCTAGAAAAATCCTGGAAACTCATTTATTAATTAATTGAGCAATTTTTGTCATATTCAAAAAATAGTGAAAATCAACATTTCATATTTTTCCTAAATAATACACATCACAGAGAAGTCACACAAAAATTTTCATAATTTTTGGAGCTCTAAATAAATCTACACAAAAATAACAAAAACAGACACTATTCATTTAAATATGAAAAACAGAAAATTCATTTTGAACGCTGAGTCACTGACAACTGGGTCTCACTTGTCATCTTCAACCTCCGACGTTGACCACAGCAGCGACGACTCTGACCAGCGATTCCTCGCCGACGGTGAGTTCAACGGCGACAACCAAGGTACTAAAATGATCACCAAGACTAGGCGCATCGATTGACGTCCCTATCAGTACCGATTACGGCCCTATACTAGCTCGACGGCGGCCATGGCGCACGCGGTGGCACGACAGCGCTATGCCGGTGACGTGAAACCAGTAGAGCTCAAACAACGGATCTAGGAAACACCAGTAGCTCACCCCGAACGCGTTGAAGGAAGGAGTGAGGTCGGAGAAGCAACGGAGAGGCGTGACGACGACCACGGTGATCACGGCGGAGCAAAGATCGTCGGTGAGGAAGAACCGGCGACTGCAATGATCAAAACTAGCAAGAAACACAGGATTAAGCACCACAGCATCGAGACGAAGCCGTGGTACACACCGATCAAGGCCAACGGCTCACCGGAGTAGGTCGCCCCACGGTGAAACGGAATCTCGGGTGAGGTTGCTTACCGCGAGGAAGAAAACGATGAATGGCGAGTTCACGGCGAAATCAAGCGACTAGAGTTAGTGGTCAGGGTGCGTAAGAACTAGCGGAGCTGGGACACGCATCGCTGCGGCGGCTCGAGACGCTGGTTCGACGGCGAGGGCTCAACGGAGAATGGCGGTGACGCGGGGGAGAAAACAGAGGAGAGGAAAGAACGACACGACGCGCCTCGGTCCAAATAACACGGCTCGAAGCTCAAGGAAGCTGCAATGAGGCCTTCACCACGCCAACATATGACGCCAAAATGGCCACGACCACGCCTGAAGCAAACCGAAGATCGCCATGATGAGTTGGCTTCATGATTCTTGTTCATCGAAATTACAGAATTGCCATCCGCCAAAATTCCCAAATTACTCCCAAATTTTCATAACAACTAAAAAATCTCCAAAAACAAAAGTCGTTCAAAATCAAAAGTTCTACCACTTTGCTTTTGAAACCATACCCAAATTTGGCCTACATTTTGAAATGAACTTTTGAATTTAAAGCGGGGATATTTAAGGAATTTCGCCTTTTTAAATAACTTCAAATTTTACTAAACAACTTGAAAAACTCCAAAAATAAACTTTGTACAACTCGACAAGATCTACAACTTTGCTTTAAGACTCAACCCCAAAATGTGCTTCAATTTTGAAATGGATTTTTAGGGTCGGATTTAAATATTGAAAATCAGGGTTTTCGGAATTTCAAATCAATGCAACGATTTCAAACTTGATTCAAACGATACCAAGCAATACTTATAACATAAATGTAAACTTGTTTTAGTGAATGCATAACAAAATTTGCAACATGACCAATGTCTTGCAATGCATATGATGATATGTCCGGTTTTTAATATTTAAACACCCGAAGTGTTACACCTGGCCGTGGTGGGACTGCAGTCCGACTCCGACCTCGTTCGTCCAACCGAGGATATGTCGGACCTTTGCTCGCCTCTCTTTCCTGACCGACACAGTCGGGGCCTACTGAGAACGACCGACCAGGACGCCTGCTCGGTGTGGGCCCAGGGAGTAGGCAGAGCAGATAAGGTAAGGCGCTCAAGTTAATCGCAATACCGAGGAGCGTACCCTGCCATGCCCTGCACACCTGTAGGACGGTGTCGCCATGCCATGTCAGACGGACACTATACAACCTTCCAGACGTGTAAGAACACAAACAGTATTGTGGGCGTCGTCGTTTGCCGTCCCTGGCGAACACTGTGTAGCCTGCCAGGTCGTGACCAGTAAGGTGGGCGAACAATGTGTAGCCTGTCAGATACAGTATGTCATGAATAGTAAGGTGGCGATGGGCAACAAGACTAGGTAGCACACGTACACACTCTCTCTCTTTCTATCTTTGACTTGTAAGAACATCTCCTTCATCTATAAAAGGGGATGCACTCTCTTCTAACAAAAAAAAACAGCTAGAGAGCTCGACAGCTACACAGTCTACACGCTCTCAACGGCTGATAAGCTCGAACACGCAGAGCATACGCTCTAATACTTAGCGCACGTTTGAGCATCCGTCACTCTCTTCCACTCGAATCAGAGTCCGACCGGGCCTCTAACACTCCCTTCTCATTCCTTACTCGTTTGTAACCTCACAGCAAACTTCGAGCACCTGGACTCAGGAATAAAGTCACCGACCGACTGAAACTGGATGTAGGGCACGTTGCCTGAACCAATATAAATCCTGTGTCATCGCGTGCTAGGCCACATCCGATCACAGCGCACGGCAAAACTACAAATATTTACTTGTGGACCACATTTCGCACCGACAAAGAGAGATGGTAAAAAATTTCTTGAGTGGGTCCTGTATTAATTGGTCTACTCCCTCCATCCTAAAATAATTTATACCGAAATATAGTGCATCCTACATTCCTACATAGTGTTAATACCCGGATTTGGCAAAGTTTGTTCAAAAGAAAACCATAATTTAAAGAGAAACACTTTAATTGGGTTCAATCTATGGATACGTGCGTCATTTGATGATTTTCTTAAGTTTTCTTAAATTTTTTAGAATACACTATATTTTCTAAAATTGTTTTTTTTACGGAGAAAGTACTCCCTCCGTCCTAGAACACGATGTGTTGTGACTTTAAAAATTTGTACTAAAATATGAGGTATTCTATTTGGTAGTTTTGCTCAAACTTGGCTACGTTTGTTAGAAAGGAAAACATATTTTGAAGAAAAACCCTTTAATTCGGTTTAATCATGGCTACATGAGTCATTTGATATTCCAGTAAGTTGCCTTATAAAATTTTTAGAATGTATTGTAACACATGATGGAGGGAGTAAGCTCGAGATGGACCAAATGCCTAGTTTCCCAGGAAGTTGTCGTTTCTAGTAAATAAACTACGGATGTATTTTTGAGGAAGCAGCCCACAAAGAGAGGAGCTTCTCAAGCTTTTCCATGCCTGCACGTTTCCTTTCTCGGCTCTATCCGCTTCTTCCCGACTCCATCATCACGGTGTGGCCACGACCCTTCACCAAGTGTTGCTTGAAGGACCAAGATACCCAAGAGGCGCGGTGTGTGTTGGAGAGTTGAATTGGGCTAATAAAAAATTGTCGTGGAGTTAAATTGTATCGCTTAGCTCATTTTAACCATGCGCCTAAACAAGTGTTTATAGTCTACCGCTCAAAGTTTTGCAACCTAGTTCCGACCCTAATCTAGCATGGCAATTCTAAGAAGTAATTGTGTGAAAATAAATGCTCAAAGTAAAGGACATGGGTTAGAAATACGACAATGTTTTCTCGACGTATCGAGAGTCGGCGCTCTTCACTAGTCCTCGTTGTATCTCTTCGCAAGGTATTGCTCTCCTTTGATTTGCACAAGGATTAAGTGCTCTCCATGGGTTGATTCTTCGCCACTCCGCACGGTGAATCATCCACAACCGTTTACACCATGAGTTGGGTGTCTCACAATCGCCATCGAGAGATCAACAAGCTCCTCATGAATCATGACCATCAAGCTGTCTAGGTGATGCCGATCACCAAGAGTAACAAGCACAGACTCTCACTTGACCTAACCAAGCCTAATGAGAAAAGTTGATGCACACTAGCTACTCTCTAAGTACTAATAGAGTCCTTAATCTTCGATTATGGATCACCAATCACTCCACTAGGCCAAAGCTCTCTCTGCTTGACACCAACAAATGTAGCTATATCTCTTATTATCAAACGAGTTTACTTTGGCCGCCAGAACCAGCTGCCACGTCGCCCTAAATTGTGTAGGCCGTCGGATCTTACAGTGAACGATCCAGATTGCTTCGATCTTATTATCAAACGAGTTTACTTTGGCCGCCAGAACCAGCTGCCACGTCGCCCTAAATTGTGTCGGCCGTCGGATCTTACAGTGAACGATCCAGATTGCTTTGATCGGATTTTACCGTAAGCGGCTTCTCCGGCTTCTCCTTGCCTTCTCCGACCTCTTCTCTATTCCTCTCCGGCTTCTCGTCCGAATCCACCCAACCCATATATATATACACGCAACTTCTAATTCTCCTTCCGGAAATATCTCGCGTCCTCCTCCTCCTCTCTCTTCCCTTCGCCCCGAGCCCCCGACCGCCACCGCTCCCCAATCTTGGCTGGCGGCGGCGCCAAGACCAAGATCGGGCGACGCTGCCGGCCCCGCCGAGCGGCGCGCAGTGGCG
Source organism: Miscanthus lutarioriparius (assembly GCA_904845875.1). Classification (NCBI taxonomy): domain Eukaryota; kingdom Viridiplantae; phylum Streptophyta; class Magnoliopsida; order Poales; family Poaceae; genus Miscanthus; species Miscanthus lutarioriparius. The sequence goes on along the minus strand of CAJGYO010000016.1, from coordinate 22,867,488 downwards.
CTGCCCGGCCCTAGCCCCGCCTCGCTCCGGTGGTGCCGCTCCCGGCACACCGGGCCTAGGCTACCGGCCCCTGCCGCCGCGGCCACGCCGACCTAGGGTTTCGCGTCTCCAGCGATGCCCATCCCGGATCGGCCGGGCCCGGCGCGGGTGATGCACCGGCGCAGAACTGGCCCTGGCACGAGCGACGACCCCCGCGGTGGCCGCCCCCGTCGACGAGCGTCTCCTTGTGCCATCGCCCGAGCGTCTCCCTGCGGCGTCTCCCCACCTCCGTCGCCGGCGGGCCCTTCCTCCGTCTTCCTATTACAGGTTCTTCTCTCCCTCACCTGTTATGGATCTGGGTGCCACCCAAGGTAGAGCAGCCTGCCTTCTTTTTCTGAGGAGGCCTACGGCAGCAAATCTGACATCGCGTGTTCCATGGAATTCGTTGATGTGGGCGGCGGGTTGTAGCCTTAATGCTCTGTCTGTTCTTCTTGGAGCCTGTCAGTTCCCGCACATTGTTCCTATATTTTTTATGTCAATCGAGGTTCAGAATCCTTGTCAATGTTTCTTGCTCCATGATTTTGCTTTACGAGTGGCCGGACTCACCGGGAGCGGGTGACTGCACCAAGGGATCGATCCTGTGGTGCATTGATTAGTTTTAGGTTTGCAGTATTTGCTTCCATGTATATTCCGACTGTTGATTTCAGTTCTATTGATCTTCTCCCTATCTATTGCAGCAGTGTGTGTTAGGATTGCCATCAGATGCTTCCTGTGCTACTCAAGGTACCACCCCTCACATTCCTTGCGATTTCCTCTCCATCTCGCCTAATTAGGATCATGTAAATTATCAAGATTGAGTACTAAAATGTCCTTCAGTTTACCAATATCACATCAACTGTTCTGCTTAAGCAAGACAAACAAATGCTCTTTGTTTTCTCTTTGTCATAATTTCAGAATTCAGAGTTCATTAAGGTTAATCTGGAAACTCCAGCTTCCTTGCCTGCCAGATCATTATTGTCTTGGTAAGCTTTGCTCGTGCCTACAGTCAATCTCCTCTTTAAATTACTTTTACTACAGAGTTTATACCGATTACTACTTACCATACGTGCAAGTGCGGTGCAGAGAACGCCCGAGGTGCAGCCGCGGTGGTGTTTATTTCGTTATCTTTGATTCAGTTTTGTTGCTGACACAGTTCGTCTATGTACCTCACAGATTTGTAGACTTGATACGTGATGCTAGCTTGTACTGATTTTCAGTGAAAAGGCTTGGAGCATGGACGGTGATGGAAATTTCGTTTGTTCATGTAGGCTTCTCCATGCCTTTGACTTTTATCAGTTGCCTACAATCTCATATAACAATAATTGACGGCAAAAAACTTGGTACTGAAGAAGTGATAGTAAAGATTTAGTGGTCATAAAAAAACGGTAGGTTTCTCCACCTCTTTTCCCTTTATGGAATTATATGTGTGTTTGGTTTACCTGGAATACAAAGCGACCACCAGTGGCCACATGATGGCTTGGAGAGGTTGTATACTAAAATAGCCGCTTTTTGGGTTCTAATCCTACCTCTTAGGATTTTGACCAACATTGGGAAAGAGGTTTCTCAACTGACTTTGGAGAGATTTAGTCATCTATATTTCTTTTTGGTATTTAAGCTAGATTTCGTTCCTTGATTTGTAGTTCCTATTCTTTTATTGTTGTTTGGCCACAACATATTCCTCATGTTCCCAACTAATGCTGCTTATTTCCTCCTAATTGTGCCGTGTGTCAATTTCCCTTTTTCGTCTTATTTATCTTTTGTTGAACTTTTTCCACCGTATTTCCTTGGAATGGCTCGGTGCCCTGTACTTTTCATATATGACGACAGTTGCTGACGGTAAACAAAAATATTTTGGAGTTATCATGGACTGTGAGGGAAATTTCATTTGTCGATGTAGACATATTAATGACCACCTCTTTTGTAGTTCGTAACATGCTGCAGGTAGTTTTGTTGCCAGGCTGCTAAGAAAAATGCAGCTACCTGCGGCAAGGAAGACAGATAGGTAAAAGAAAATAGAAATCATACCTGTCTTAGGATCTGCAATATCGGGCCCATACCCTGTTTTATGTATGTTTGGTGCCTCGACATAGCAAGATGAAGCAAATATTAGAAGAATCAAATAATTTCGAGCTTCTGAATGTGGAAGATAGCCTACCTTTCTTGCCATATCTCTGCAGTTAATAGATACTTAGCAAAATAATATATGGCGCCCAAAGCAGGTGTTCGTAGTTCAGATGCCTTTTTCCTGTGCTCTTATTTTCTATGGCCAAACTGCCATGTATCTTACAAATGGGTTCTTGATTGTGTGCAGAGATAGTGCCATTGCGGTTTTGGACAGATCTCAGCAAGAGCACAACCGGTCCACCAAACAACAATATGACAATGTCTTCTTCTTTGAGCCTTATCAAGGTTAGCGAACATAGAGGTAGTTCTATTGTGTTCATAGCCTCCGCTGTTAGCTTGCCTACAGTGTGCTCCTTATTACGCTTCAATATTACTCGGAGTTTCCTGAATACCCGCTTTATAGAATAAAAAAATGTTTCGGATTTAGCTCTCTTAAACTATCTGTGCCAATTTATGCATAGTAGATGTCTCCTGCACCATATAAAAAAAGCTCTAATCTTTCGGTTTTTGTGCATGACATATCTACATTAAATTTCTAATATTGTTTCTATGTAAAGATTAAACATGTCTTTTACCTGTGTCTTAACCAGGTGATTTGTCGACGCGCGCGATGGCGCGCGTAATGGACAGTGTTCTGAATGCCAAGAGAGGTCTAATGACAGGTGGGAGAACCCACCAGACCAGAGTAGGTTCAACGGTTGACTCCTAGTGTTGACAAGATTGATAAGTCACCAATGCATAAGATGAGTCCTACGGAAGGAGTGGTTCATGATACCACACAAACTGTTGGAAGTTCATGTTCAGAACATCGAGAATCAAATTAGTTAATAGTTAGGTTGTTTTGAGTTGTATCTTGAGTCAAGGATTCTATATTGCTTAGAGTTTACTATATCTCATTATTTTCTCTTCATTTTCCTATTTACTTTACAATGGTTGCGTCGTACCATCTTATTATAGCGACAGGAACTTTACTTTAAATAACATAAAACTTTCTTCATACAAAGAATAGGTTACCTGCAATTGTCTCACTAGTTGTCCCAATCTAGATAATAGCAGCTAATAAAAGATTAAAACCCCTTTTACCCTCTAACTTACCTCTATGGACAGCCTCTTCCAATAGCAGCTAAATGAGAGAGTATTATATATAGACAAAAGTATCAATACATCTATATTTTATCTGTCAGGTTCAAACAATACCTAACTAATGGTCAATAAGTTAATGCTATTTATAAATTACTATTAGCTGCACTATCCTAAATTATATGTCGTTTTTTTTACTTTTCTAGGTACATAGTTTTTACTATACATCTAGATGTACGATATGTCAAAATATATAATAAAAGTTATGTATCTAACAAGATTAAAACGACCTATAAATTAGAACAAGAGTGTTAAGTATTAACTGCTAGCATATCATAGTATTAGATCCTAAGATAATCAAGAGATATCATGGCGTATGGTTATATCTTAGGGGTATATAAATCTTCGTGTCAGATGCGCGCTACGGTTAACAAGTATTTTTACTTTATATATATAGTTGAGTACAGAGTATTTGCATACTCAACTTTATCAACCATTTAGCAACGAGACATGAATGATTCATGTATATAAGTATCTGTATATATGTTATATATAAAGCCCGCTGACACCGAAAAGCCACGGCTGAAAGTATTATTGGTTAATTTGTTGTGAAAGAAAAATATTATTCGTTGGTTGAAAAAACATAACTTACAAGTCAAGCCAAGCGAAAAGGGCGTCGTCGGGTAATGGGGTAATGGAATCCCAAAACGTCCGGGTGCTGTACAGACGTACCCAACTAAATTTGACCTGCTTATACTAAATCAAGATAAGCCTTAAGCTATGATACTAAATTTGCTGCAGTGGCATCATCGCTTAGTCCAAGGGCTTCTTCATTCATCGAAGATAGTCTGCACGCTGCGAATGAAAGCACGTGTTGATTGAATAAGATAGGGCCATATCATCAGCCTGGTTCGGCTCCAAAGCCTTTCACACTGAGCACGTGTTTAGTTAAAAAAGAATTTTCAAAAAAGTGTTACAGTAGCCATCACATCGAATCTTGCGATACGTGTATGGAGCATTAAATGTAGACGAAAAAAATAACTAATTACACAGTTTGGTTGGAAATCACGAGACGAACGTTTTGAGCCTAATTAGTCCATGATTGAACATTAATTATCAAATAAAAACGAAATTGCTACAGTAATCAAATTCCAAAATTCCTCCCACCTAAACACGGGCTGAAAAAGAAGAAGCTTCCATCTGAATCGGAAAGAAAGAGAGGGAGACAGAAGCTTCGGTCGACAGAGCATCATGCATTGGCACGCAAGAGGCAAGATGCCCCTTTACTTTCTATCTCAGGGATGAGGATTCAGCAAGCTGCAAAGTATCCACCTGCGGCAGGCATTGACCACTTGGCACTTGACTTGCAGTTCCCGCTGCACTTCTGCAGGGCCGGCCGTCAACAAGGTTCACCACGACCACGAGCACCGTATCTCCGGCGATCTATAGCGCGCCTGATGACCTCCGGCAGCATCGATGCAGTGTGGCGGCATCTTTCTTTGCTCCGGCCCAATGCACAAGGCTTCTGCAAGATGGCAATTGGCAACTGGGACCGACCGAACCATTCGATCGCCGGATAAACTCGCTGCGCTCGCACTGCTTCCCAAGATATTATCATGAGAATTGACAAGTGGAGTGGATCCCGCTGGCCGGAAAGCTTTGTGCAGAGATGAGATGCGCGCGTCAATAATTATGCACGGGAGGTCATCCTGATCTCGTCATCATATCGCTTCTTTTTTCCGGCCGGGCTGATCTCTCTGTCTCTCCTTCCTTCTCCTCCTTGTCCTTGCCCAGTGGCAGTCGGAGGGCCGGGGCAGCAGGGTAGAGCCACGGCGATGCTAGTGACGCTGCATCCGGCGACGGCCCCTGCCTTCTTTTTATCCGTTTGACGTCAAAGGTGAGTGCTAGCAGAGGATGATGAGCTGAGCCCAGTGTGGTGGCGAGAGGAGAAAAGGCGTCTGAACTTTTTTTTAATCAATAAATAATATTTTTTTTTCTCACAATAAATTAATAATAATACTTTTAGCCATGCCTTTATCAAGATTCAGAGAATGATCCGTCTCTATCCTCCCATGCGGGAGTCTGACACTGTGACACGGACAGGCTAGCGCGACAAATGTTTTTGTATATTTGACCCACTCAATAAAGTAGTATTTCTAAAATTAAGGTCTTATTTAGTTCCTCGTCCTAAGGTCTTATTTAGTTCATCTTCCTAAAGTTTACTCCTATTCTATCGAATATTTGATACATGCATAGTGTATATTAAATATAGACTAAAAAATAATTAATTACACAGTTTACAACTAATTTACGAGACGAATCTTTTAAACCTAATTAGTCTATGATTTAACAACATGATGCTACAGTAACACATGTGCTATCGACGGATTAATTAGGCTTAATAAATCCGTCTCACAGATTAGTAATGGATTCTATAATTTATTTTTTTATTAGTATCAAACACCCATGTGACATCAATGATGACAGTCCCAAACTTTACCAACGGATTTAAACAAGGCAACCATTGATCGACGCAGATGAAGAACCAAAACAGTTGTCCCCGATCCCACTTTGGTTCGGAGGTCCAACCACATTTGCTCTGGCGCGACTCTCCGTACAAAATTAGTCTTTTCATCAAGAGGTTAAAATGTGCAAAAATCTCCCTGTCAAGTTGAGACAGAGAGAAAGGAAGATTTCGATTCCGGCTCGAAATCAACCGTGCTACGCAGGCCCCACGAGATAAATCAGGAGGAAGAAGAGCTGAGAAGCATCGATAGATATGGCAAGAGCAAATCTCACTGGATACAACAGATCTCAGCTGGTTTAAGGATAAGCTAGTTTATGCGCCAAGCCGTTATCCAGTTATCCTGCACTGCAAGCTGCAACTGTGCTCTGCACCTACGCGCGCGGTGCGGTGCACCCGGTACCGGTGGGTGGGCGTTGGCAGCTGACGCGTGCGCCGAAAAGTTGGCCGCGCGTCTCGTCGCTGCGTGCGTGGCGTGTCGCCGACGGACGTCGATGGGGACGGGATGGGAGGCGCGTCGCGTCCCTTGGCGGCGTGAGGGGTCGGGAGTCCGATGGGGACAAGTGTACAAAATGGGCATGGGAAAAGGAGAGGAGAGGGGACAGAACTGGGCCGAATGAGCATGGGCCGGTCATGGCAAGACGGCCGAGGATCTTGAATCCCTTGGGCCTACGCTTGCTGGACTAGGCTCAGATTGTTTTCCAGGCCTCCGTGAAAAGCAAATTTCTTCTTGGGCCGTCTCGGTCGGGTCTTCCAACCTTTGCTCGGACACAAGGCATGGATTGGAACGTCCAACGAGACACCTCTCCTGTATGGAGAATTTGAGAGAGACAAGAAACAAGCCATCGAGGCGTCCAATCCATCCGACCTGGTAGCAAAAACGAAGGAACGCCGTGTGCCGGCCGAGAAAATTGCATATTTATGACTCCAATCGTCGCGCTTCATAGTTTTAGAACTTCAAACGTTGACTTTATAAAAATAGGTCTTCAAATATTGGACTCTTGATTTATATGACATTACGTGTATTTGCTCTATTTTGTAATCTAAATACACTTATTTGACACTTGAGCGGACGTTTCTGCCACGATGTGATTCGGGGTCCCCGTCGTCACCTCGGCGGAGGATCTGGTCTCACGTGAGGTGACGCTACAGCGGTACCCATCAACGCGCCACCAGTCTCAGTCCACCCCACCCGTCGTCGTCCATCTGAATGAGATGAGATGAGATGAGCGCGCGACACCGAACCGGCCGGCCCCAGATCCCGTCGATTTCCATCGTCGCCCTCGTCCAACGGTGATGCCGACCTGGTCCTCGGCTCTCGCTCGCGGCGCCATCGGATTTGCCCGCGACACGACTGCTGAGAGCGAGCGGAATTCAACAAGATGCCGCTGCGGCGCTGCCGCTGGCGCTTCGATCCGTTCCGCTCGTGGCCTACCAGACCGATCGATCTGCCGACTACGCGCGACGCGCGCGGTAGGTGCGTGATCCATGCGCGACGCGAGCGTGTGCTGGTGCCTGCGGTGGAAACGGAGCCACGCCTGTGGAGAGCATCACGCCATGCTGCTTGCTTTCTGCTTGCCCACGGGCGGTCGGGCAAGTTGCCCGGCCCAAAGCATCCGTCCGCGCGCGGCAATTGGTTGTTGGGCGTGTTCTGTCAAGAAATTAAACCTTTTTTGATCGATCGCCGATTGGCGGATGGCCGCATGTCAGCAAGCTGGCTGCCCCTGATCCCCATCAGGAAGACGGTGAACCATCTTTAGAAAAGGAGGCCACGGTGCAGGACGGGCGGTCCAGGAACCACAGGCCCAAGAAGCAGAACACCAAGTATTTCGGCGGCCCATGGGCGAACTAACGCTTGCATACGAGAAAGGGGCACAGCCTCTGTAATGCTTCAAAGAGAAGAGAGAGCTCCGGGAAGGAACTCATTGTATGAACCAAATTCCGTTCAATCTAAGAACTCCTCCATCGTTCATCCGTTCTTCTTCTTCTTCTTCTTGCCCAAGTTTTTCCCAACTCTTCCCTCTGATCCCTCCTTTCCCAACTGCTATCGCTCACAAGTGGTATCAAAGACACCGTTCCTTGGCCGATCGTTCGCCGGATTCGCTGAATTCCATCGGTTGCTTGAAACCCACCGGATCTGGTTGGTCTAACCTCGACCCAAGTCTGTGAGCTGCAGCTTGTCTTGAGGATTCCGTAATTCCACTCAAGGGTTCACAATTTGTGGTGCGTTCCGTCGATTTGGATCCAGCCTCCGTCGCCGACCACGAGCACTTCACCCGCTTGCAACGTCGCCGTGGAGCCATGAGTCCATAGACGAAGCAGCTGCTCGAGGAGTTCGACAAGCGTTTCACCGCCTAGGACAAGCGGTTCGATGGCCTTGAGCGCAAGCTCGATGCCACCTCGACCACCCACCTCGATCGCGTTGGAGTTCGCCACCAGGGCGTTTGACGAATGGCGCCCGGCGTGGAGGGCATGGTGGATGACCCGCGGGATCGAGGTGAACATGCTTGCGACCCTAAAGCTCAAAGTGGGGAAGATCTCCAAGTATTGGGAGCGTTCGATGGTGGATGCCCTGACGGCGACCCCGGGCGTGTTCACGCCAGCGCCGCCTTCCAAGTCTGCATCGACGCCCACTTCTCCAAGTGTCGTCACCCACGACTCCAAGCCGGTCCTCTTCCCTCAGCTTCACGTCCACCGTCAACAACAAATTGAAGTCCGCCGTCCATGGCGACTTCTAGGCTGCCGGGCACGCCTCTGCCGGAGTCACAGCTGAACCGCCCCATGGGCACCGCATCGACAACTGGATCCGGGAGGGTGATTTCGGAGTGGTCACCACTCTAATTCCACCCCCGTCAAGGGTACGTTGCCTTGCCGTTCTCCTTCCCCTCTCCTTCCGTGTCCTCCCCCCATCCACCTCCACCACACCCACCATAGCCACACGCGGGAGGTCATTGGGAATCGAGTCATCAGGATGGTTCTAGGGACGGACATACCAGCAAGCTACCTAAGTTTGATTTTCCTAGATTTAATGGAGATTGTGGCAAAACCGACCAATTTATAAGAACACAAGTACAATAGCAACCACCGGAGTGGTCGCACTGTCATACTTGAGCCCATATAAACCCAGTAGTCTATCGAGTATCACGTAGGATCTCGAATAATCCAACATACAACCAAGATCGTGCATGATTCAACATACAAGCCACATGTTACATAAGTTCACAAGTATCTCAACATATGTTAGAGTTCAAATATAGTTATTACAATACTAAGTTTAACTACAATAGCTAAAGCAATATAGTTTTAAAACCAACATTTCACATACTTGTTCAAATACATGCCAGTTTGTGATCAGGTCCAACAAAAACATAATAGATAAGACCACATAGAAGAGCCTTGCCCGCGGCCTTACTCCTCGTCCACGGTGGGAGAGAAGCAATGCTTACAATACCCATGATACACTGTACCATCTGCAACAAGGAGAAATAAACCGTAAGTACGAGAATGTACTCAGCTAGACTTACCTGTCATGAACCAAAAATAAAGTGACACCAAGGATCATGTAAGGTTTTATAAGTGGAGCTAGCTTGACAACACTTTGCGTAAAAGCTGAAGTAATACATGTCTTGAACTATTTAGTTATCCAGCAACAAGTTATACTTATTACACTTAAGCACGTCTTGGTTGGCACCTGTACTAGGGCAATCACTTGATTTAAGCTAAAGCAAATAATAGTAACCATATCCGATGTAATATTTTCCTATTCGTCATAACCATCACAATCCATCAAGTGGAGTTAGCTTGACAAAGCTAGCTTGACAACACTTTGCGTAAAAGTTGAAGTAATACATGTCTTGAACTGTTTAGTTATCTAGCAACAAGTTATACTTATTACACTTAAGCACGTCTAGGTTGGCATCTGTACTAGGGTAATCATTTGATTTAAGCTAAAGCAAATAATAGTAACCATATCCGATGTAATATTTTCCTATTCGTCATAACCATCACAATCCATCAAGTTACTGTGATGAAGGGGTTCAATCAAGTTTCACACTATCCGGGAGAGACGGTGATTCGAATAGATTGCAAACAGCTGGGCAGTATTCCTAACACAAACCCAAACATACCTGTGCCAATGTAGTCTTAGGTCACATTTTGGTACAACTCAGGTACACATGTCGTGGGTTCGATCAGTGCCGCACAATCAGGGACAACCAGCTGCTAGGACGGCTAGGCCCAGCCTGCCCTTGGGCTCACGTCTAGCTCCCCGCACATCCTTACTGCCTCTAGTGTGTGCACTTTTATAGAACAGAGCTCGGCCTGAGTTGAGCTACTTGGCTTCGCGGTCGGAACGACTTATCCGGCCAGCTAAGTGAGAGGTTGCGTTCAAAATAACAAAAGGGCCTCCAACGATGTGGTCCTTAATCAGCACAGACAGAATCACATGAATCCACCTACCACATAGACTCCATTCGGCCTCCATTTACACCATGACATGGTTTTTTTTTACGATAGCAAATATAGCCAACAGTGATCCGGGATCCACCTATATCTCGCAGGTGACAGAAAATCACCTGACTTCTACCGAGCTAAGCATGGCTAAGCATATATTTGATCTTGGACCTACACAGGGTTCAAGGTATATATTTCTGAACAAGGAGATTATATGCAGCAAGTATTTCCAAACAACTCCTACAACTTAATGCATCAAGCATAAAGAACTCAAGCGGGTTTTTATAAAACATAGGAGGCTTAGAATGCTCTGAGGCTTGCCTTTCAAGTAAGATGAGGGCTTATGGTCTAGGCACTTAGGCAAATCTTCCAGGACCTGTTCTTCGCCTTCTAGAGCTATTGTGCTTGGCCTCTTGCTGGTCCTACTCTTCCACTGCCTCGAACTCCAAAAGCGTTATTCCCTCTAGCGATCCTATATACATGAGCACGCAATAAGAGACAAAGAATGCATAGGTGATGATATGGATGATATAGTGCAATGCATATATATATATATATATATATATACATCTCTAACCAACATGATAACAAGGTAATACCATGATTAACTAAATTTTACTGAGTAAGTGTATATCTCTTCTCTAGTACAAGAAACATACACTCACCATGCTCTAGCAACCTAAGATAGAGTTGCTCATCATCATTAAGATGTCTATCACCTGCAGCTAGCAACTTATCTTAATCAGTCTAATCATCTAATTTAACAAGCATCAGGCTCATACAAAGCAAACAATTCAAGAACTAGATGCAATTGAATTATAGAGCAATAAATATAGAACTGCTTACATCCAATCAAAATTGGTCACAACCAACTGTACCAACAGGTCCTATTCATCACCAACATGTTAAAAGTATAATGGTTAAGCCCTAACAATTTCTTAAAATATTTATTGATTTGTTAAGCATAGCTAGGTTAAAATTGGAACTGCAACTTCTAGTGCACCTAAAATTCTAGAAAAATTACAGTAGCTCATACATGCTCTCAGGAGACCACTGTTAAAATTTCATGCCATTTAGATATGCATAGAAGCCTCCACAAAAATAACAAGTTACATGCTTTATAGCAACTTAAATAGGTTTAGCATAGTGAAAAGGGTCAAACAACAGATTTCATATTTTTCTTACATTCCTCCTAATACCAGTATACTGTAAAAATTAATTTATATCCATAGTTTACCTATAATTGCCACAATTAATTTCATAAGAAACTAGCATTTATTAAACCAAAATAAGAAATCCTATTCCAAGCATGCTAAACGGAGATTTCATATTTTTTCTGGCTACAACATGTCAAGACATGACCAACAAAATTAGAATCATATTTTTAGCATATACCCAACTCAAGTTATGCATTTTTCAAAATTAATAGGAATAAACAAAATAATTTAAGCAGGGTATAAAACTGTAGCACATACCAAGTTTCATATTTTTAACAGATAGTACTCATCAAAATGAAGCTAACCAAATCTGGTCACTCAATTTGGACACTCCTAGAATTAGTTATGAATTTTTGAAGTTTGAATCAATTTTTAAAAAAGAATAAAGAAAAACATTCAAAAATATGAAATCGCTACTCGCACCTGACGCAGTACACCCAGAGACGCTGATAGCTGGGTTCCGTGGTCAATGGGCCCCACATGTCATACACACACGGAGCAGAGGCGGCGGTTGACCGGCCGTAGCTCGCCGATGGCGAGGCTTTCAGCGACGAGGTGAGCACCGGAGTGCTCCCCATCACCACGCGCATCGACTAGAGGGGTTGGTTGTCCAAGAGGCTCATTGGAGCTAGCTCAACGGCGGCCATGGTGGCTCGGTGGAGCTGCACGGCAACGTCACTGCTGTCTCTAGCGATGCCGAGCTCACCGGAGCTCGGTCGGAGCTCCAGCGCATCTAGAGGAAACTAAGGTTAGGGCTCAGGGCTACGGTGGAGCGGCGGTGTGACCCAAACGCGTGTGAGGTCGCATGGCGGCGGGAAGCCGTGTTTCGGCATCGACATGCTGGCATTGGCCCAAGGCCAGCGACGTGAGCGAGACCTACCGCTAAGCTACTCCTAACGAGAGAAGAGGGAGGGCGAGAGGGCTCAAAGAAACATGGCCACGGCGAGCGCGAGCTCAGTGGCAACAATGGTGGTTGTGGTGACCGTCGTGATGGTGCGAAGGCTCTAGGGTTATACCTATGCTCTAGAGGCAATGCTAACGGCTCGGGGAAGTAGAGTGGGTCACGGCGAAGCTATAGGCGAGATGGATCGACGGCGGTGGCTGCGTGCACGGCAAAGCTCGGCGGCGACAACGTGAAGGATCCTGGCTGTGGTGGCGTGCGAGAGAGAGAGAGAGCAAAGGAGGCGAATGAGGTTGAGCGAGAGCGAGCAGCAGCGACGCGGCGCTCTTACCTTCCTCCTCGGCCTGACGAGTGGGGCCGGCGACGGCGTACGGACGCCACTTGGCACCCGCTCCCTACGCCCGGCCGGCTGACAGCCCGAGGCCATCAGGCCGACTGACGGCCAATCTTTCCCCCTTTCTACCCCTAATCTGGCTCGAGTTATTGAAGACGCCATTAATACAAAATGTAAAGCTATATGAGATCTACAACTTTGCTTAAAGAAATTTGGTCTAATTCGAGCTGGATTTTGAGATAAAATGCTCCAAAGTAGCTTACATGTAAACTGAAAGTTGGCTTATGATAGAAAATTTTCTGAGTTTTCAAAACAGCATTAAGTTGGATTTTTGGGAGCCCTGTTTGACCAACTTAGGCACTGATTCAGCTCTCGATCCTTAAACAAAGTTTGTTCCACATGACTTGATCTACAACTTTTATTTAGATCTCATTTTCCATGCAAGCTCTCTAAGTAATTAGTCAAGTTAGGTCAAATAATTAACTTAATAAAGGCAATTCTAGCAAAACTAACACTTAGAAGCATTTTTGGGCCAACTCATGAATACAAACTTGGTTCCATTTTTTATTCTAAGTATGTCTAAGTTGTTTTAGTGACCAAACAACAATCACTTGCATTAGCCAAACATGATCACAAGCATATACATGTATAATTAAGCATCACATGTGATAACATAGAGTGAATGAAATGAAATTTTCATATGCTAATGCTCATGAATGAATGGGTGATGCTTATGCCCATGCAATACAAGTGCAAAATGCAAGCTTAACACTAGGGTGTTAGAGCCCCTCCTCCTTATAGAAATCTCGTCCCGAGATTTGAATGACCTACCCTTTTTCATAAAATTTGGGGTAAACTTCACGTAGATAATCCTCTCTTTCCCATGTTGCATCTTGTTCACTGTGGTTACTCCACATTACCTTGTGAAACTTGATCACTCGGTTCTGAGTTACTCTCTCTTTACTATCCAATAACTGAACTGGCTTCTCTTCATAAGCTAGGTCTGATTCTATCTTGATATCTGTCGTTTCTACTCTTTCTTCAGGAACACGTAAGCATTTTCTCAATTGAGAGACGTGAAAGACATTGAAAATAGCTCTCATCTCTAGAGATAACTGCAGTTTGTAGGCCACTTTTCCACTTCGCTCAATTATTTTGTATGGCCCTACATACCTAGGTGCAACTTTTCTTTTTACACCAAACCATTATACTCCTTTTATTGGTGATACCTTCAGGTATACATAGTCACCTACCTCAAACTCAATAGGTCTTATTTTGTCAGCATAGCTCTTTTGCCTAGATTGAGCGGCTTTAATATGTTGTTGGATAATATGAACTTGCTTTTCAGCTTCCTTGACAAAATCAATTCCATAATACCTCATCTCCCCGGGTTCAACCTAGTTCAAAGAAGTTCTACATTTTCGACCATATAAAGCTTCGAAAGGAGCCATCTTAATACTCTCTTGGTAATTGTTGTTATAGGAAAATTTAGCTAGAGGTAGCCACTTTTCCCATGAACCTTTCGAAGAGATTATACATGCTCTTAACATGTCTTCCAATGTTTGATTCACTCGCTCAGTCTGTCCAGAGGTTTGAGGGTGATAGACAGAACTTTGGACTAAGTTGATGCCTAACTCTTTGTGTAAGTGTTCCCAGAAACAAGCAATAAACTGAGATCCCCTATCTGACATGATGGTTCTCGGTACACCATGTAAACGTACTATATGGGTGATATATAACTCTACGTACTGATGTGGTCGGTAACGGGTGTTAACCGGAATGAAATACGCAGACTTTGTCAAACGGTCCACAATTACCCATATGGAGTCAAAACCCTTCTGAGTGGGTGGAAGTCCAACAATAAAATCCATGCTGATGTTCTCCCACTTTCAACCTAGAATAGACAAAGGTTGGAGCAATCCAGCAGGTTTCAGATGATCTGCCTTAACTCTGCTACATGTATCACACCTAGCAACATAGGCTGTGATTTGTTTCTTCATCTTCGTCCACCAAAAACGTGTCTTCAAGTCTTGATACATTTTGCTACTACCAGGATGGATAGACAATTTGAAAGAGTGAGCTTCATCTAAGATTTGGTCTCTAAGCTCACGATCCTTGGTACTACAAGTCGATCCTTAAACCATAGCGCACCTCTCTCATCTAGTCTAAAATGGTTGGTTTTCTTTTCTTTCATCTCTCGCTTGATGTGAAACACACCTACATCGGTCTTCTAAATTTCAATGATCTTGCTCTCAAGTGAGCAACTGACAGTGATATTGTGTAACACAACAGGATGTAAGAGATTAAATCCATCTTTCAATAGTGCTTCCAAGGAATTACAATGAGACCTGCGGCTTAAGGCGTATGCAACCACATTCACTTTGCCAGGATGATAATGCATCTCTAAGTTGTAGTCCTTGATCAACTCTAGCCATCTTCTCTGTCTCATGTTTAATTCAATTGAGTGAAAATATACTTGAGACTCTTATGAGTCTGTATAGATATGGTAAACATTTTCAAGCAAATAGTGCCTCCATATTTTTAGTGCATGTACCACGGCAGCTAACTCCAAATCATGGGTCAGATAATTAATTTCATGCTTCGTCAGTTGACGTGAGACATAAGCAATGACTTGACCTTCCTGCATAAGAACACACCCTAACCCCGTACCAGATGCATCACAAAACACATTAAAAGATTTCTTTATATCGGGTTGTGGTAAGACAGGAGCGGTAGTCAGCAACACAAGTTCAAAATGCAAGCTTAACGCTAGGATGTTACAGAGACCACCTAAAGCTTTGGATCAAACAAGTTGTTCATTATTTTGAGTTGTATCACGTTGAGTCAGTGGTTTGGGTTCAGGCTGCTACTATGCATTTTTATGGCACCGCAAAACGCTGGCTATCCTCGGTGGAGGATCAGCTTGAGGCAGTATCCTGGTCCAATTTCTGCTCTCAGTTACTGCAGCATTTTGCCCGGGATGAGCACGAGCTGCTTTTGCGCTGTCTTTTTCAAATTCGTCAAACTAGATCTGTCACTGAGTATATTGATCAGTTCGTTGTTTTAGTTGATGACCTTAAGGCCTACAACAAACACCCAGATCGCTTATACTACACTCAGCATTTCATAGATGGTTTACGTGATGACATTAAAACTGTTGTGCTTGTTCAACGACCATCTACTCTGGATAATGCTGGTATTCTTGCTCAATTACAGGAGGAGGCGATGGGACTCAGCAAACGTCTGTGGCGACATTTTGATGCTACCCCTACTCAGAAGCCGGGCTGGAATGCTGCTCTGCCTCTTCCTCCACCCCCAGTGAAGCCAGTGGTTGGGGACCTCAAGCGTCTGCCCAACGCGCCCCACACATCTGCTGAAGAAAATTTTCAAGCTCTCCGTGCATCCCGCCGGGCTCAGGGTCTCTGTTACCGCTGTGGCGTCAAGTGGAGCCGGGACCATCGTTGCTCCGAAGCCGTACAGCCACATCTCGTACAAGAGCTGTTGGACATGTTTCCGGAGACGGATGACGCCGAAGAGCAAGCCCCTACTTCACCAACTGAATCCCAAGTTATGATGCACCTGTCAGTTGCTGCTATGGCCGGTGTTCAGGCTCTGAAAACACTCTGTTTTTCTGGTTTTCTTTAGGGCATTCCTCTTTCAATTCTGGTTGACTCGGGCAGTCCACATACATTTCTCAGTTCAGCAGTGGCTCAGTCTTTGCCAGGTGTACAGCATCTACATCCTCCAGTTTGTGTACAAGTAGCTAATGGTGCAGTGTTGCAATGCACCTCTCATCTTCCAGGGGCTACTTGGTCTGTCCAGGGGTGTTCATTCACTACTGATTTGAAGCTTCTGCCGCTTTCCTCCTTTGACATGATACTTGGCTTAGACTGGTTGTCCAGCTTCAGCCTAATGTAGGTCCATTGGGGTCAAAAGTGGCTTTCTATACCATACCAGGGGTCTACAGCAGTATTACTTGGTGACGCTCCTGATCTGCCAGTGGGAACTATCATTCAGCTATGTTCAGTTCAGCAGACATCTGATGCCGTGCCTCCAGTCGTGCAGGACTTGGTCACAGAATTTTCACATCTTTTTGAGCCGAATCAGGGTCTCCGTCCTAGGTGAGCCTGCGACCATTCGATACCATTGATACCCGGAACACAGCCGGTTTTTGTCAGGCCTTACCGCTATGCTCCACTCCTCAAGACTGAAATTGAGAAGCAAGTGGCCGAGATGCTTGATCAAGGCATTATTCAAAAGAGCACCAGTGCATTCGCCTCACCAATCCTTTTAGTCAAGAAGAAAGATTAGACATGGCGATTCTGCGTGGATTACCGACAGTTGAATGCTATTACAGTCAAGGGAAAGTACCCGGTGCCTATCATCGAAGAACTCCTGGACGAGTTGAATGGAGCTTCCTATTTCACTACATTGGATTTGCAAGCAGGCTTTCATCAAATCCGTATGAAGTCCGGGGAGGAATTCAAAACGGCTTTTCAGACACACTTTGGACAATTTGAGTTTCGGGTCATGTCCTTCGGTTTAACTGGGGCTCCGGGATTGGATCAATACTCCGTTCGAGGCTTGGCACATCTCCACTTTGTCTTCGAGCTATTATCCCGAGATCATGGAGCCCTCGTCCCTCGTCTGCTTGCTGTGGATCCTACTGCTGCTGAACATACCGAAGTGATCAGTTGGGCTTCTGACCGAAAATGGATGGATCAGCTTCTCCATCATCATCTGAGCCGTGCTAAACACAGCATGAAGAAACAAGCTGACCAGAACCGCTCTGAACGCACCTTTGCTGTTGATGACATGGTTTTTCTGAAATTGCAACCGTACCTGCAAACTTCCTGGACTCCACGATCTCATCAGAAGCTGGCTTTTCGTTTCTTCGGGCCTTTTGGTGTTGCAGCTCGTGTGGGGACAGTGGCTTACAAGCTCGACCTACCTCCTCATTCCTCTATACATCCTGTATTTCACGTGTCGCAGCTTGAGAAAGCAGTTGGCTCCAACCATCAGGTAATCCCAATACTTCCGTCAGATTTTTCTCTACATCTAGCTTCAGAACAGGTGTTGGATTCTAGCTCGGTGCATCGCGGACAGAATCAAGTCCAACAGGTGTTGGTGAAGTGGAACAACTTGCCTTCATCCTTGGCAACATGGGAGGATTACGAAGCACTACGACAAGAGTACCCAAGAGCTGCTGCTTGGGTCAAGCAGCATTCCAAATTTCCAAGGGAGGGGGAATGTCAGCAAGCTGCCTGCCCCTGATCCCCATCAGGAAGACGGTGAACCATCTTCAGAAAAGGAGGCCACAGTGCAGGACAGGCGGCCCAGGAACCACAGGCCCAAGAAGCAGAACACCAGGTATTTCGGCGGCCCATGGGCGAACTAACGCTTGCACGCGAGAAAGGGGCACAGCCTCTGTAATGCTTAAAAGAGAAGAGAGAGCTCCGGGGAGGAACTCGGTCATTGTATGAACCAAATTCCGATCAATCTAAGAACTCCTCCGTCGTTCATCCGTTCTTCTTCTTCTTCTTCCCCGAGTTTTTCCCAACTCTTCGCTCTGATCCCTCCTTTCCCAACTGCTATCGCTCACACCGCGGGATGGATCCTTGATCGTCCGGACGGAGCCGTACGTGCGCAACGCAAGTGCAGCGGCACGACCGCGCACCTGAAGTCGGGTGCGCGCGCACAGGCACAGCACAGCGACCTGGTGGACCGTCTCTTACAGTCCGCGAATCATATCTATGTTGCTCCTGTCTGTCAAGACCACGAACGAGTTCGGTACACCGTTGCCGACGTTACGTTCGTCGTTGTCCCGCAGTTGTCGATCGACTTTTCTAAGAAAGAAACGTACTGCTATACGCGATGCACTGACACCCATACTCGCACTCAAGAGATGATCTTTATTATGGTCCCCTATGCTTATCACATTCTGCATGGTTCGTGTGCGTCAGTGCGTGTCTCTATCCTGCGTGACCATCCAGTGGGAAGTGGGGACAGCGGCGGCGGGGCTCACCGCACGT
The DNA here is from genome assembly GCA_904845875.1 of Miscanthus lutarioriparius. Lineage (NCBI taxonomy): Eukaryota > Viridiplantae > Streptophyta > Magnoliopsida > Poales > Poaceae > Miscanthus > Miscanthus lutarioriparius. The sequence goes on along the minus strand of CAJGYO010000016.1, from coordinate 22,848,806 downwards.
TCGTTCGGCAGGCAGCTCCGAGCTCAACCTGCAGACCGACAGCGGGCAGGCAGGCAGGACCAGGACGGCGAGGAATTGAGCGCCCATGCGGGCGATGCGGCGATACCGAAAGCCGCTGTGCCACCAGCCCACCATGCACCTCGTAGTTATCGTCAGAAAGACAAGGCCGCTGACAGGACATTGGCTGGCCTCGGCCCTCGCCCGGAGGAACTGAAGCATCACGTCTACTATCCTTGACGCGTCTCGGCCGGGCGTCGTGGCACCTCCACACACAAATTTATTCCAGGATCGCGCGCGGTCGCGGATAGATATGGGTCATGGCCTCATGGGTGGATTGCTGCTATTTCCTGTTGCAGTGGCACGCACATGCTTGTGGTGCTCGCTCGCAGTCGCAGTCGCAGTCGCAGTCTCAGTCTCAGTCGTCTCTCTCTCGCAGAGAGGGGATTCGAAAAGTCCGCCCGCCGCACGATCGGTGCCTGCTTAACCGGAGACAACAAGACCGTGCTGTGTGTGTTCATTGCCAATGCCAAGGGAATGAGTGAATACAGTGCAGTGCAGTGCAGTGCAGTGCGTTGCGTGCTTGGCCGGTTCTGGTTCATGTCGTCGCATGAAGACTGAGCCCTCTCCGATCATCGAGATGGTACTAAAACATCGCCTGCACTATTATTGCCGTGGTCGTGTACTCTCGTGAAGCCGTGAAGGATTGAAGGCACGAAGAAGTCATGTTCATCTCGCGCCGCGCCACCTGACCCGAATCGAATGCGTTTGTTGACGGACAGACGAACATGGCTCGGAGTTGGAGCGACCATGCATACCGCATACGGCCATACGGGGAATCTAAGTTGGATCTAGTATAGCCTTTGACGCGGCGACGCAGACGCACGTACGTACGTACGAGAGGTCACGCTAGATACGTACCAGTAACGCACAGGCAGAGAGGTCAGAGACTCAGAGGACCAGATAAATGTATTCGGGTGTAAAGTTTTGGTGTGTTATATCATGTGTCGTATGGGGTGTCATATGTGGTGTTCGGATGCTATTAAAAAACAAATTACACCGTCAGTAATTCGCAAGACGAATTTATTAAGTCTAATTAATCCATCATTACCACATGTGTTATTGTGACACCATATTATCAAATCATAGACTAATTAGGTTTAAAAGATTCATCTCACAAATTAGTCGTAAACTGTATAATTAATTATTTTTTAGTCTATATTTAATACTCCGTATATGTGCCTAAACATTCGATGAGATATAAAATAAACTTTAGAGGAGAAACTAAACAACACGTTGAACTAGGGTCTGCCCTGGGATCGTATCATGGGAAAGCCAGAAAGCACCGAGCAAGCATGAATGCGACAAACGGAGAGGGCTGACGAACAAAAGAAAATGGCGTCAAATCAGCGCTGCTATGGCACAGTAAAAGCTAAAGAGTAAGGGGGTGTTTTTAGTCGTTGTTTCCATCGAATATTTAAATATATATATAGAGTATTAAATATAAATTAATTATGAAATTAATTGCATAGTTTGCGACTAATTTATCAGACGAATCTTTTAAGTCTAATTAGTTCATGATTTGATAATGTTTGCTACAGTAAACATGTGATAATGATAGATTAATTATGCTTAAAAATTTCGTCTCGTGGAGCACTAACGGATTATGTAATTTATTTTTTATTAGTATCCGAATACCCCATGCAACATCTTCCCGACATACCTCCTAAATTTTAGTCACCGGATCCGAACACCCCTTGAGACTGGAAGAGGACGAGAGATCTCTGCGCCGGCCAAAGAGAATGTATTCTCGCATTTCAAACTCATTTTTTTTGTAATAAATCTATTTAAATATACTCTAAATAATTATAAATAACAATCCATACAACTATAATATTTTTTATGTCTCAATACTTCAGCTACAAGTTATAGTATCTGATATTATGTACAAACTCATACCATATACGACACACATATATGCATACATTCAGTGACGGATGCAGAACATTATTGAAGGAGCTGGTCTCTTCTTCTTCCTCTCACTCCATTTTTCTTCTTTCCTCCACCTCTTCTTCTCCCTCACCCTCCCCATATCCCCCCGCGATCCGCCCCTGCATACATTGTGTGTAAGTTAGATCTACATCTATACGTAGAAATATGCATGGGATTGATGAATACTTGATGATCATTGAACTCCAAACGTGATGGACAAGACAACATGACCATTTAGAACATCCTCCATGTTTGAGATTGCAAAGCACATGCACATACAACAAGTACAAGTTGTGTAGTATCCACGATTATGGACCGCCGTCAAGTGCAGCGGTGGCTGCCAATGCAGTAGCACGAGCTAATTGGGCATCGGCGGCAGTAGTATGGGAGACCGACAATCGAACTCCAAACGTGATGGACAAGACAACATGACCATTTAGAACATCCTCCATGTTTGAGAGTGCAAAGGACATGCACGGACATGCACATACAAGAAGTAGAAGTTGTGTAGTATCCACGATTATGGACCGCCGCCAAGTGCAGCGGTGGCTGCCAATGCAGTAGCACGAGCTAATTGGGCATTGGCGGCAGTAGTATGGGAGGCCGACAATCGGATTTTTTTTTTTGTTGATTTTCACTGTCGGTTTGTAACCGGTGGTGATGAACTTCGTTTTTCATGGTCCACTTTCACTACCGCCTTTTAAAACTAGCGGTGATAAGGGGTTAAGGGCTTGCGGCGAAAATAATTGCGTAGGAATGACATATTGTTTAGGAAGACTAAGGTGAAATAAATGTAAACACTATGTGAAAAACAGTTCATAGCAACGGGGTATGTAGAGGCGGCTATTATCACCCAAACAAATATGTACTCAAGTTCGACTTCTCCTTCACGAAGCTTCTCTTCCCCTCCTCTCTCTCGCTCTCCCCCTCCGACGCGGGCAGGGGGTGACGGCGGGCGCGAGCGTCCGCGGCGGCTTTCCATGCAAACTTTTAACCTGACAGGTATTTCTTTTATGCCCACCAAGTACAATCATGTGTGTGTGATGCGTGTTCTTTACTTGCAGATTTTATTTGGCTGTCTGCTTACCTAATAACAGCAGTTAGGTAGTTTGAATGACCACTCTTTTTTCATCCATGGTTTAAGAATATTATAAGGCTTCCAATTATACAAAATTTCATATGTATTCACTTCTCATCTTGCAATCAGTTAACACTGTATATTGATTATTGTTTTGAATTGTCACATTTATCTCAAAAATATTAACCGCTTGACTGCTTAGGTACAACCATGCGTGTGTGATGCGTGTTCATTTACTTGCAGATTTCATTTGGCTGTCTGCTTACCTAATAACAGCAGTTAAGCAATTTGAATGACCACTCTTTTTTCATCCATGTTTAAGAATATTATAAGGCTTCCCTATTATAAAAAATTTCATCTGTATTCACTTCTCGTCTTGCAACCAGTTAACACTATATATTTATTCTTGTTCTAAATTGTCACGTTTATCTCAAAATATTAATTGCTTGACTGCTTTTTCAGGCTAATCACACAATCCATCGGCCCAACACATGGGTTCTCTTCATTAGAGGTACGATGTCATCTAAATAGGCCATCCCTACCCATTTAAGTCACCAACTGCTCTGATCATCTCAGCTCCAACAGATTCTGAATGATCAGGTATACATCCTGCTCTCTCCCATTTAACTCTTGACGAGAAGTGATGCATTAAGGGTTAATTACAAGCTATTAGTTCCGGTCGAATTTGAATTGTAAATTTAAATTTTTTTTGACGGAAAAATATACTGGAGGGGCAGTTCTAGACTGAACCGCCCCTACAAACAGGTATTATAGGGGAGGCTGGTACTACAGCCGCCCCTACAAATTGATTTGTAGGGGCAGCTGATAACACCAACCGCCTCTACAAATCGATTTATAATGGTGGTCTGGGAACCGCCACTACAAATGCATGATTTGTAGAGACGGTATGGTAGGGACGGCTGACCGAGCCGCCTCTACAAAGCCTCACCAGCCGCCCCTAGAAACCATTCCTGTAGTAGTGAAAGTAAAAAAAAAGTTCAACTGTGGATGAGAAAAAATATATTTTGACATGATATTGCAAAACTAAACAAATATCAGTAGTACTCTCTCTGTCGAGGAAAATATGCAACTATGAGTTACGTGCCAGATAAAGTTATTCACGTTTGATTAAGTTTTTAGTGAATAATATTCATATTTATGACTCTAAATTAATTTATTATAAAATATATTTCATATTTAATCTAGTGATATTTATTTAATGTTATAAATATTTATAGCTTTTTTTATCTATAATCGGTCAAACATTATATACTAAAATATGGTACTATAGTAAAATTGTATATTTTTTCTGGACCGAGATAGTAGTAAAGAAGCAGTTGTTGTACAGTAGGAGTAGCTGGCTTTCTCCAAACCCCTTCCCTCTCATGCACACTGCACAAACTCTCAAGGAAACCACGGACTGTACGGGGCCCTAGGCTCCATGGCCCCATGCTTGTCTCCGTTCTGGCTCACGTACACTGTCACGCGGTCACACCCACCCCAATCGGCGATCCATCGATTAACCATTGAAGCCCTCGGCTGCTGCACGGACACCATGGCCGTAAGCCGGTGATCACACTGGGACCCCGCATCCATGCATGCACCAACACACAACGAGACACGGACACGGCAGTGCCCCATGGGCCATGTCCTGGCATGCGTGCCTGCCTCGGAGGTCGCGTCATGGGCTTGACGGGAAACTCGGGCGCCTCTGCTCCACACCTTCTCTCCCAGAGATCTTGGGCGTCCCCCTGTGAAGCTGCGACCGTCCAAGCGCCTCTCTGGCCAATGCGCGCGCACGGTGGTGCGTGCAGTGCCAGGAGTGAAGGCATGCAGCCAGCCAGCTAGCTGTCGCTCGCTGCGAGACGTCCGTGACCGGCCGGTCGCTGAGGCACGGGAGCGCCTGGACGACGACAAGAGTAGCTCTACAGTGTGACTACTGTGTACTGTGATGCGTATTGAATCTCCTGGTCCTTGTGCTGCCGGAGCAGGACAGAAACGGTATACAGCCTTTGATCGTATACGATCGTGGATTATTACTGTTGTCTAGTTTAATGTGAGAGAAAAAATACTGTTCTAGCTGAAAATTTAGGATTGTTTACGATCCAGCGAACAAGCCTCGACATACTTGCACTGTGGGCGTAAAAAACATCATGTTATCTGCAATCGTGACGTTCAAGTCCAATGGCCCGAGATTACTACAGCGCGTTTTCTTGGTCATATAAATAAACTAAATATGGCATAGTATACAGGTAGAACGAGATGAAAAAAGTTTCGCACGATGAAATAAGTTTCAGATAGTTATAAACTTGTTTTGCAACGTCAGAAGTCTCAGGTGGTGTTTGGATCCGATGACTAAAATTTAGGAGGTGTCGAGAGAATGTTGTATGGGCCTATGGGGTGTTCGGATACTAATAAAAAAGTAAATTATATAATCTGTCAGTACTCCACGAGATGAATTTTTTAAGCCTAGTTAATCTATCATCAGCACATGTTTACTGTAGCACAACATTGTTAAATCATGGACTAAGTAGGCTTAAAAGATTCGTCTCGCAAATTAGTCGTAAACTATGTAATTAGTTTCGTAATTAGTCTATATTTAATACTCCATACATATGTCTAAACATTTAATGGGACAACGACTAAAATTTAGGAGGGGCAACCAAACACCACCTTAGCGCGTGTTTAGTTCCAGGAATTTGGAATTTGGGGCTACCGTAGCACGTTCGTTTTTATTTGGCAATTAGTGTTCAAACATGGACTAATTAGGCTCAAAACATTCGTCTCGCAATTTCCCACCAAACCGTGCAATTAGTTTTTTTTCGTCTACATTTAATGCTCCATGCATAGACCGCAAATATTCGATGTGACAGGTACTGTAGTATTTTTTGAGATTTTAGGGTGTACTGTAACTATACAAGGGCTTAAAATCAGGGACATAAAACTGCCAATGACACTGAGAAAACCTCTGACCGAGGGCGGGCAAATCACCAAACCCTCCGCCGTACGTGTAGGTTTCCGGAGCTCTAAATTCTGATGCATGATTGGGTCTGTCTCGCTCCGTGCCTGCCGTGCGCGCGTGGCAGCTGCTAGTAACTCGACGTCATGCATCCACCGCAGTCCGCGGCACATATCACACAGTGATCAGTCGACCGAGGACGTACGCGTACCCACGTGCGAGCCAGCCCAGCTGGGGGGGGGGGGGGGGCTTGAATGGTGACCGAGGGTACGGGTGCGGTGCACCAGGCGTCCCCTTGAGCTTGAGGCCTTGAGGGCCGAGGCCCCGCCTGGGCGCCATGAATGAATGAGAGGTGGAGCGAGCAAGCGCGCAGAGCTAGGCCGTGTTTGGGCAGGCTCTGGCTCCGGCTTCGTGGCAGCTCCGGCGGAGGAGCCACACTAAAGGCGTTGGATGGAGGAGCCGTTTCTGCCTGTGAGGCAGAGGAGCCGAAGCCTTTTTACACGTACGCAGGCGGAGCCTGGATTTGTGGCTTCGCCGCTCCGCGACGGAGCACCGCGGGCGGAGCCCGGCCAAACACGGTCTTAGGCTATCTCCAATAAAACAACCCAAACCCAAAATGCAGCGTGCACAGTGTATTTAGGTAACCAAAAACCTCTCCAACAGAAGACCCAAAGAGGCTACACATTTTGCGCCCCTGCTGCACCGAAACGCAAAAAAGCGTCCTCGTTGAACGACGACGCAAACCTCTGGCGTGCCCGTAGCGGTGGGCCCCGCAGCGTGGAGCGGCCGGCGGCGAGGCAAGCGGCGTGGAGTGACCGACCCCTCCTCCTCCTTGGTCGACGCGCGGTGGCCTCCCCCTCCACCTCCCTGGTCGACAGCGCGGCCCTCAACGGCGCGGTCAGCTCGGCAAGGCGAGGAGCGGGGTGGGGCGTGGGTGAGGCCGACGTGGAGAGAAGCAGCGGGCCCGCGCCGGAGGAGCCGCGCAGAGCCTGTGCTACCCGGAGATGCCACCGGCGCCTGTGTGGATCTGGTCCTGCCCGGCCCTGCAGGCCGCAGGCGTGTGGGCACCGCCGCCGCTCCTAGTGCCCTGGTCGCAGGCGTGCGGCTGCCGCCACCGCTCCGAAGCCCACGCCGCCGACGGAGAAGAGGAAGAATGGGTCACCTGTGATTGCTGGAGAAGGGAGAAAATGGGTCGAGCCCTTTTTTACTGTTGACGTCCCAAACTACTAAATGGGTGTTAGGTTTGAGTGCTCACCGTTGGAGACAGTCTTAGAGTGCAGCAATGCATGGCGCACAGTGCCGCTAGCGGCTGCATGGGGCCGGTCCCGTCCACGTGCCCGGTACTGTTGCTCCACTATGCCTCGTCGACGCTTGCCATGGGTCAGGACTCAGGACGTACGATGACGCCGTGTACGTACGCTGGCCTGGGCTAGCGGCTAACCTAACTCCGGTGACGACGCTACATCGGCACCACAGATAAGCCTACAGTACCCACGAAAAGCTCGACCACGCACACGGAGGCCTCGTTCCTTCGTCCAGTCCAGTACCAGTAGTAGTGCCCACTCTCTCCTCTGGCTGTCGTGATAGATGGACGTGACGTTGAATGGAAACAGCAGGGACGTCACCTCCAGACCGCCTAGCAATACCCTGTTCGCTTGATTCATATTAGTCATTAATTTTTTTTCTCTTAACAAAACAGCGTCAAACGATTTATTAACCACAGGAAATCATCAAACGAACAAGGTGCAAATCTCTACCCCTAGCAAAAGCATCACAGACACTCTGGCAGGATGACAAGCATTGCATTATGTATAGCTCAGCTGCAGAATCTACTACGCCAGTACAGTACGAACACACGTACGTACACTGTATCGTAATCTTTTGCGTCGCAGCGACCGTATCTGGCCCGTATAGCCCTCTATCGGGACGTGACACGCGTCCCGTCCCGGGACCGCGACTGACACCCCCCTCGACGTGACGACCGTATCCCGGGGAATCTACGTGACAATCCTCGCCCCCCGCTGTACTGCACTGCTCCCCTTGGAGAGGGGAGAGCGAAACCATTGGCAATAGCACCGGGCCCAGAGGGGTCCCGTGACGGAGACGGGCCTGGGCCAGCGCTGCGCAATGTTGCGTCGCGTCGGTGGTGGGACCCAGACCGATGCCAGATTGTGTATTTGGGGGTCCAATTATTAATGGGCCATCTGGGGTCGCTCGCGCTCTCCTGCACCCCATCCCCGTTGGTTGATGCGTACTCCTCCCAACGCGGAAGATTTCCATTTATACGCGGAACATATGTTTGTATTTTCTGGAGCTCAACAGACCCATTCTATTGTCTTCTTTCTAGTACTCCGTATTTATTAATTATTATTAGGATGTTACTTAAATAAAATGATAATGTACACAAAAGTTAAGATACAAGGAAATAGTTTATATTCATTAATTAGAGTGTTAATTAAACAAAATGATAATGTAGCACAAGAATTACGAGATAAGAAAATGGTTTCTATCTGTACTGTGTATATGATTTATCAATTATACAAGTTATCTCCTTGGAAATACGATTTCTATGTGTATGCATACTATGGTTTAGCAAGTATAGAAACTACCTTATAGCTTCCAGGTTGGGACTTTAGGGTTGTGTTAAGCGCCTAGTGTACGCCTGATTTGTCCCCCTAATAATGAGGTAATTGATGTGTTTTTATGGCCCCGCAACAAATTAATTTGAGCTGTGACTAGGAGTAGTAAACATAAATATATATGTACATTGTAACGGAATATATGATTTATGTATGAGCATGGGTGGCTTAGAGATTTATCCAATGATGAGTGCGCCATGCATTCGAATTCGTTTTGGATCAGACTCTGCGTCATACCTAAACACTCTATTCTCACTCGTACGGGAATTGGAGAGAATGACGAACTATGGAAATGTTCTATATTCTAGTTTGTTTGGAACGGACTCTGTATCTTGACGCTACTCTAACTCGTTGACCATGCATGAGAGATAATGGGTCTGTTGAGCTCCAGAAAATACAAACATATATATGTTGAAATTGAACTGCTTGCCAATAATTTCCTTCCAACAGCCAACTAAGCATTGTTTAGTTGGTTAGATTTCTTAGTTAAAGTTGTATACCTGAGTTTTATGTCTCCTACTCAACACATATACTCATAAATTTACACCTCTGATGACATATTTCTATGAAACATTTTAGGCTATAGAATTCCATAAACATGAGCATGGAAAATACCAGGTCGTTCTCTTTTTCCTAAGATTTCTTTTGTGATTTGTTTTTAACATAATCGTCATTAGAAAAGTTTGGACTACTACCATGTATAATAACACAACCATGCGATCCTAAAACACACTAGTTTAACTTTTGTACGATCCCACAACATGGGTTTCACTAGTAGAGAAACGACCTTTGATCCAGCTCGAAATTTGGCTTTAGTCCCGATATTTTTCGCGCCCGGGGATAGAGAGACCTTTAGTCCCGGTTTGTAGCTCCAACCGGGACAAAAGGTCCCTGCTCAACGGCTACTGTGGCAGGCTTTTGCTGCAGGGGACCTTTAGTCCCGGTTGGAGCAACCAACTGGGACTAAAGGTTAACTTTTACTCCGGGTTGGTACCTCCAATCGGGACTAAAAGTCTACTCCCGACTGGAGGCTCCGTCCAGGACTAGAAAGGGACCTTTGGTCCCTATTTCTGTCTTCAACCGGGACTAAAGGTCTCCTCCTATATAGCCCTTCTTCCTCCCCGAGCCCGAGCCACTTCGAGCTCAGTGTTCTTGCTTCATCGCCGGCCTCTCTTCTTCCTCATCGCCGGTAATCACAAGATTTCATCGATTCCTCCATCGATTCTTCGGTTCTAAAGTTACCAACTTTATAATCTCATGTTTCATCAGTAGCATATCTCATTTTATGGACTAGATATATGTGGTTTTTTATGGTAAATTTATTTTATTTGTAAGCCATTTAAACTCAAAATCACTTTAAAGTTTGCATATTTGGATGAAGGAAGGTTAAAGTAGTTATTCAAAACTAGTATTCAGCTTTCATTTCTAGCATGCATAGCACACTTCATGGTTTAGAGATATAGAGAATTTTAGAGTTTTTTTAATTTTATTTGTTTATAAAATAAGAAATTTATATTATATTAAAAATGAGTATAGAGAGTAGATGGCAACTGCTTCCGGGTCTTCGGGCTCTCATCGGGTTCCAAAGCGACTGAGGCTGGACCTCCCTCTCATTGTATGCGGCAAGTGTGAGATGAAGATTGTGATGGAGTACCGGGTGAGGAAGGAGTGTCCCAACAAGGGTCGTATCTTCTACAAGTGTCAGGATCGCAATGTGAGTTATTTTGTCGTATTTGGTGATTATGGTTAATTTATACTTATTTTCATGATGATTGTGATTAAAGTTCTAATTTTTTGTTTTAATTTCAGTGGGATGACACTGGATGTTCAGGCTGGTACTGGGAGGAAGAGTATGTTGAACACGTGCAAAACTCTCTTGCACAGGCGGCTACGACGGCTGATGAGGCGGTGATCCTACGGAAGAAGCCCATAGATGTTGAACAAACGCATGATCTGTCTGTTTTAGTTGGGATTGGTTGTGAAATCCTTATGCTACTGAAGTGCATTTTAGCTTTAATTTTTTTAGTGATAGTTGGGATTGTCTACATTGTAGCGAGACTTTCATAAATTAATATCTTGTGTGGTGGCATGCATGTCATATAATTAACTAATTATATTTTAGGTTTTAATATGGTATGTATGTCATGTAATGCAGATGAGCCGGCATTGGATGTACAATGCTGATCGCCGCTCCCAAGAGTTCATTGAGGGCGTGCATTCTTTTTTATGTGTGGCCGAGGCAAACAAACGCGATGGTTTCATGTGCCGCCCATGTGCCATATGTAAGAATTTGAAGGAATATGCTAGTTCAAGGAGTCTTCATTCACACTTATTGAAGTCGGGTTTCATGCCAAACTATATTTGTTGGACGAAGCATGGAGAAACCGGGGTTGTAATGGAAGAAGGTGAAGAAGAACAATAGGACGATGATGACATTATTGCTGAATATGGTGCCTTCAATGATACTGCAATGGGGGAAGCTGAAGAAGAGGTAGTGGCAGAAGATGAGCCCGCTGATGATCTTGGTCAGGCCATTCGTGACGCACAAAGAGAATGCGAAAGTGAAAAGGAGAAGATCAAGTTCGAGCGCATGCTAGAGGATCACAAGAAATTGCTATACCCAACTTGTGACGCGGGGCAGAAAAAGTTGGGTACCACACTAGAATTGCTGCAATAGAAGGCAAAGAATGGTGTATCTGATAAGGGATTTGGAAAGTTACTGAAAATCCAAAAGAAGATGCTTCCGAATGATAATGAATTGCCCGTCACTACGTATGAAGCAAAACAGGTAGTCTGCTCTTTGGGATTAGAAATCCAGAAAATACATGCAAGTCCTAATGACTGCATCCTGTACCATGGCGAGGAGTACGAGAAGTTAGATGCATGCCCGGTATGTCATGCATCACGGTATAAGATCAGGCGAGATGACCCTGGTGATGTTGAGGGCGAACGTCCCACGAAGAAAATCCCTGCCAAGATTATGTGGTATGCTCCTATAATACCACGCTTGAAACGTCTGTTCAGAAACAAAGACCATGCAAAGTTGTTGCGATGGCACAAAGAAGACCGTAAGGTAGACAATATGTTGAGACACCCTGCTGATGGGTCCAATGGAGAACAATCGATAGAGAATTCCCAGAGTTTGCAAATAACGGAAGAAACTTAAGGTTTGCTTTAAGTACGGATGGTATGAATCCTTTCGAGGAGCAGAGCAGTAGTCATAGCAGTTGGCCTGTTACTCTATGTATCTACAACCTTCCTCCCTGGTTATGTATGAAGCGTAAGTTTATTATGATGCCAGTGCTCATCTAAGACCCAAGGCAACCTGGCAACGACATCGATGTGTACCTGAGGCCACTAGTTGAAGAACTTCTACTTTTGTGGAACAGACCAGGTGTACGTGTGTGGGATGAGCACAAACAGGAGCACTTTGACCTGCGAGCATTGTTGTTCGTAACAATCAATGATTGGCCTGTTCTAAGTAATCTTTTAGGACAATCAAACAAGGGATATAATGCATGCACGCACTGTTTCGATGACATTAAAGGTATATTCTTGAAAAAATATCGAAAGGTCATGTACCTTGGCCATCGTCGATTTCTTCTTGCGAATCACCCCCTAAGAAAGAAAGGCAAGCATTTTAAAGGTAAGGCAGACCACCAGACCAAGCTGGGCAACCGAACTGGTGAGGATGTACTCAATATGATCAAGGATGTGAAAGTAGTATTTGGAAAGGCACATGGCAGCGAACCTGTTCCGAACGACACCGACGGTCACACACCCATGTGGAAGAAGTCCATATTTTGAGAGCTACCCTATTGGCAAGTCCTAGAGGTCCGTAGCGCGATCGACGTGATGCACCTGACAAAGAATCTTTGTGTGAACCTGCTAGGCTTCATGGGTGTGTATGGAAAGCCTAAGGACACACTTGAAGCACGACAGGACCTACGGTGTTTGAAAGAATGAGACAACCTACATCCAGAGAAGACAGATGATGGACGTCATTACTTAAGTCCTGCCAGCTACACTCTTAGCAAAGAAGAGAAGGAAATCATGTTTAAATGCCTAGCAAGCATCAAGGTATCATCTGGATTCTCCTCGAATATAAAGGGTATAATAAATGTGCCAGAGAAGAAATTCCTAAATTTAAAGTCCCATGACTGCCATGTGCTCATGACGCAATTGATTTCAGTTGCATTAAGAGGAATTCTACCTCCAAATGTACGTCTAGCCACCGTGAAGCTATGTGCATTCCTCAATGCAATTTCTCAGAAGGCAATCGATCCAATGGATCTAGCTAAACTATAGAATGATGTGGTTCAATGTCTTATCAGCTTTGAGTTGGTGTTCCTTCCTTCCTTCTTTAATATCATGACACACCTCCTAGTTCACCTGGTCAAGGAGATTAGCATTCTCGGTCCCGTGTTCCTGCACAACATGTTCCCCTTTGAGAGGTTCATGGGATTCCTAAAGAAATATGTTCACAACCGTGCTTGGCCAGAAGGAAGCATTGCCAAGGGCTATGGAACAGAGGAGGTCATTGAGTTTTGTGTTGACTTTATTCCTGACCTTGACCCGATTGGTGTTCCTGAATCGCGACACGAGGGGAGACTAAGTGGAAAGGGGACACTAGGGAAGAAAATATATATTAGTACGTAGGACAATTATTTTAATAAAGCACACTACACAGTTATGCAAAACTCCTCCTTGGTAGATCCGTATATCAAGACACATAAAGAGTTGCTCCGATCCGAGTTTCTAGGGAAGTCTAAAGCTTGGATTACGCGTTAGCACATGCAAACTTTCAGCGACTGGTTGCGAAAAGAATGTTAGGGTGATGAGAGTATTGATGAGCAACTGTATTTGTTGGCTAGGCAGCCATCGTGGCATATCCTCACATACAAAGGGTACGAGATAAATGGAAATACATTTTACACAGTAGCCCAAGATAAAAGGAGCACCTACCAAAACAGTGGTGTCCACATAGATGCCACCGTCCCTAATGGAAATAAACAAACATATTATGGCCGCATAGAGGAGATATGGGAACTAAACTATGCACCTACTTTTAAGGTACCTTTGTTCAAGTGCCAATGGGTTAAGGCGACTAGAGGCGGGGTAGCAGTCGACAACCAGTATGGAATGACAACCGTGGACCTCAACAATATTGGGTACAAAGACGAACCGTTCGTCCTTGCCAAGGATGTGGATCAAGTGTTCTATGTCAAGGACATGTCTACAAAACCGAAGAGAGGGAAAAACAATAACGATCCAATCAATGAGCCAAAGCGCCACATAGTTCTTTTAGGGAAAAGAAACATCGTCGGAATTGAAGACAAATCAGACATATCAGAAGGTTATGAAAAGGATGACCGAATTCCACCCTTCACAGTGAACAAAGCCCCAAGCATCTAGCTAAATGATAAGGACACTCCATGGTTACGGCGCGATCATAACCAAGGGATATACATTAAGAAGAAGTTCACTACTGTGCCCGCTTGATATATATAGTGATGTATTAGACCTATTATGCAATAATTGTGACTTCAGATTTTTTTGTCGTGTTTTTATATTTTCTACGGTTTAAATGAATTTTCTGCTTGACGGTGGATTTCCTGTGGAGAATCTGTGATGAAAAACCAAATGTTCAACGTTAATAAGATGTGAAAACTTATTTCCTATTGAAAAGCAATAGTTTTAGTGATTTTAATCAAGTAGTATATTTTTGCATGGTGCAAATTGTAATTGTTATTTACACTATATTAAATATTTATACAGTAAAACAAAAGAGCTTAGGTTACAAATTTTTGTTGTGTATAATAATGCAAAACCAAGTCCAGAAATATTTATTATAATTTTTTGAATGATATTTTATTTATTAGGCAATTAATAACTGTCTGCATATTTATATAAAAGAAATATATAAAAAAGGAAAAACTTCTGGAACTGGCAGAAAGCCAAGTGCAACCCACCTTTACTCCCGTGTCGGTCAACCACCCGGGACTAAAGGAGGGCTACGTTTTCGTGGCCCGCCAAAAAAATAAGTTTAGTCCCGGGTCATGGATGCATCTGGGACTAAAGGTCAGACCTTTAGTCCAGAGTCTTACCATCACCCGAGACTAAAGGTTCTTTAGTCCCGGGCCGTGGCTTCACCCGAGACTAAAGATTCGCCAAATATATATCGCCTCGTCTTCTTCTCCCCATCCATCGTCTTCATTCTTCGCTCGAGAGCCACAGCGCCGCCGCCGCTCCCCATAGCCTCTAGCCGCCTCCACGCGCCTCTCCCATCTCTCGCCATCTCCGCCAGCGGCCCGGCTCACGCCTCTCCCATTCATGCATGGCGCCTAGACCTGGATCCATCGCCATCATCCTCACCCTCGCCTAGATCTGATTTAGATCCACCGCGGCCTCATTGCCGTCGTCGATCCTTGTCCTCATCATCGCCAGCTTTGTCCCCGGCTCCATGCGGTCGCACGCTTCGCCGTGCGCGCGTCGTCCCCTTCACCCAAGCGCTCGTCGTCGTCCCCTTTGTTAGAGCGCTCGTCGTCGTCCCCGTCGCATCCTCGTCGTCGAGAGATCACCTCCGGCCATCCTTGTCGTCCTCGTCAGCGCGCTCATCCTCGTCGTCGACTTGATTAAAACCCTTTGTCAGCGCGCTCATCCTCGCCATCGAGAGATCACCGACCAGCATACCGCGCCTTGAGCTCGTCCTTCGTCGTCGTGCTTGTGTTGGTCGTCGTGCTATATGTGAGCAACAGTGTGTGTATGAGTGTGTGCACATTAAAAAAATATAGAAAAAATAGATAGATTTTATTTGTAGATTTTATTTGTGTATGAGTGTGTGCTCGGACCGATGGCCATGGAGAGGGAGTAGGGGAACGGGGCGGCCATGGAGTAGCTCAGCGGCTATGCTGCCGCCGTGCCTAGCTGAAGGAGGAGAACAACAAGGAAGAAAGAGAGAATGCAGAGTTAGGGAGAGACAACAGCGTCCATTTCAAGCCTTCAGCACATGCGCACGATCGAGGCGAGTGGGGGCTCGGCTTGAGCATGATGGCCACGGTCAAATGCTTGAGGCTAGCTCAAAAATACATGAAAATCCGTACTAGTTGAACTTACGGACCGTGTTCATCTCGGCTAGCATGTTCTCTGCCGAGCGGTAACGAACATCAAGGAGGAGCTTTGATTCTACGAGGGAGAGCAGCAACGGTCGTGGAAGACTGTGTCCCCTTCCTCGTAGAATCGGAGCTCTTCCGTGGACAAGTACGGTGCCGTCCGATGGAGAAATACCCACTGAGATGATCACGTAAACAAGGTCAACTAGTACGGAAGCTTACGTGATCTTAGAAGATGTGTGAGGTCATGAGAGCGTGTGTTTTTTTCTCAATTTTGTCGGGCAGGTCACTTAGAATTAATTTTTCCATGAAACGCCCGCGAGCTCGCCGATGTCGATCATGTCACTTAGAATTAATTTTTCCATGAAATGAAATACTTAGAAATCACGTGTTTTATTTTTTAGAATTAATTTTTCCATGAAATGAAATACTTAGAAAATAGTTAGAAAATTGTAGAAAATCCGTACTAGTTGAACTTGCGGACCGTGTTCATCTCGGCTAGCATGTTCTCTGCCGAGCGATAACGGACGTCAAGGAGGAGCTTTGATTCTACGAGGGAGAGCGGCAACGGTCGTGGAAGACCGTGTTCCCTTCCTCGTAGAATCGAAGCTCTTCCGTGGCCAAGTACGGTGCCGTCCGATGGAGAAATGCTCACCGAGACGATCACGTAAGCAAGGTCAACTAGCACGGATGGTTATTTATTTAAACATGTTTTTGAGCTAAAATTTGATGGATATTTGATAACTTCAGACCTACAAATGTCATCTACAAATGTTACTATCCTCGAGGTGGCACGTCCTGTAGGAGTCCATTTTATAGACATAGTTTTTATTTTTTATAGATATGTCTAGTGGTGTAAAAGCTAGATGGCTACCCCGAGAGACAACATGGATGAAGAAAAGATGGATATTATCAACACCGGCACTCAATTTGCCGATGGTGACCAGCAGGATGTAGATGACGGGAGTCAATACCTGGCTCTTAAAGATAACCAAGAAAATATTGTGCAAGAAAATACTAGCGAGGTATATATATTTATATATATATTTGAATATCTATCATCTATTATGTGTACACATGATATTTATTTATTTATTTTAAACATAGCCCTCTGGATTGATGACCACAACGGCGAAAAGCAAAAAAATTCGAGGCTCAAAAAAGCCATTGGAGGGGCGCTACATAATATCGGAATTCAATATCGAGACAGACGAACCACTTGGTCCACATGCAAGAAAATTCATGCAACACTGTGGGTGCCTTATAAGGGACAGACTTCCAATCAGTGCCCGTGAATGGAAGCAAAAGATCAACGAGCCTCATGTTAGTTTTGTCTCTGATCTTGATAAGAATTTAATTTGGGATGATATCCTTCAACATTTCATGTTGCAAGCGAATGATTATGATGATATCAACGATGATGAATTGAAGGAGCTAGTTCGAAAGTGGGCTATGAAGAAGATGGCCACACAATTCCAGACTTGGAAGAAATCCCTATACACGAAATACGTCAAGAAGAACCTAACGCCCAATTTCAATACTAGTGGCCCGCTCACGAAGTTGAGGCCCTACTGGAATGATTTTGTACAGTACAAGACATCGGAAGAGGGTGAGGAACAGGCGAGAAGGAACTAAGAGAATGCCCGACAGAAGGTATACCACCATGGCATGGGATCAGGTGGCTACGCGACTGCCATTCCTAAGTGGAAAAAAATAGAAGCGGACATTCTTGCCAAGGGTATCACACCGGAATCACTCAATTGGCCCAAACGCGCGAAGAATTAGTTTTTCGCCCATGGGGAAAGACTGGACCTAGAGACCAGGAAGCTGGTTCATGGCCCAAAACTTGAAAGAGCAACACAAAGAGAAGGATGAACTAACGTATGCCATCGGGACTGCTGAACACAGTGACCGAATGAGAGGTTTAGGATGGAACATTCCTTGGGAGCATGGTTTCCCTAACGACAGAGATACCTACAGAAGCCGGCAGAGAAGGAAGGATAAGGAAGCAGCGCGGATCAGCAGGTTGGAGGAATATGTTCGTGAGTCACGGGAGGCGTTGCTTCAAGCACAGGAGCGCGAAAAAAACATGCAAGCTAGAATGCAGGATGAAATCATAAAGCAAGTGCAAATAGCAATGAGTTCCCAAAGGCAGGCATCAGATGTAGGAATCAACATTAATATTAGTTCCCCTGATCAGTTGAAAAGCAGCTGCGCTTCCACGGAGTTGCCAAATCAAGATGACGCAATGCTACGTTTTCCCGTGGATGACATCACTGCACCGTTTACATCATGTGAGCTACATATTCCAAAAGGGAATGCCACAATGGCTCTCGGTGTTTTTCTTCTCCAGATCCTATCAAGACACCAAGAATCCATGGGGCAATAATACCACCTGGATATGTTAGCGTCTCAGTGGATAGAGTTAACAAAGATTTTAGCGATCTGGCTCTTGACATTCCAGGAGGTGATGGAGAGAAGACTCTAGGAGAAGCAGAGAAGACATTCATACTATGACGCAAATGCTACATCATTATTCCCGGGGTCTCTAATCCACCGTCGTTTCCTCAACTGCCAGACAATAGGTGCGGACAAAAGTGAACGAAATAATTTTTTCACTAATTTTCTATTGACATGCATGATTAATAATAACAATTTCTTATACCTAATTATTCTTTTTTGTACTCACACAACAGGGCCACTGCCAACCTAAGTCTAATTATTCAATTTTTAGATCATCATAGTGCTCCGGGCAATGATTATGCAACGCCGCCACCGCCGCCACCTCCAAGGAGGTCTCCAACGGTTGCCCCGCCTCCCTTCATGACCAAGAAGCAGCCAGCTCCTAAGAGGTCCACCCACAAATGAAGCCGTTGGCCCATTAGCCGGCAAAGAAGAAAGCCTCATCTAATCCAGTTATTCCCTAAAAACTGTCTTACGAGAAAAGTGAAAAGTAATTAAATGCTGCAGTACAAAAAGATGTGAGCAGTTTCTTCGAAAAAGTAAGAAAGCGATGAGAAGCGAGGGAGAACCCGGAGAAACCGTACTTCTACCTACCTCCAGATCTTCTAAGAAAGAAGGTGGACCAGAAAAAGCAGGAATCTCAAAAGACCCCGCCAAAATCGGACTACGATCGCTCTCTCATCAAGTCATTTGAGGCGGCGCAGAAAAAGACTAGAGGAGGGAAAGGTGTTGCACAACTCGGATAATAATCGCAACAATCAGTCCCCCCTCTTGTCGTTCGTAATGAATATGGTTTAAACTTAGACTTACTGGACGTCGATTTTGAGGACATGGCTCGGTTTTACGAGGATACCGGTTTGGACCTTGCCCAAGTGCTCGCTGAAGGACCATCTACTCCGAAAGTGGATCCTTAGAAGAAATTTGAACATGGAAAGAGTCTATACAACCCTAAGGCCTTAGATGAACTGGGTACGCAAATGTACCTGCTAAACAAGTGGTATATGGCGGCGTGTGAACGGGGAGAGAACTTTGTTTCTATCAGAGTTAGAAACCAACATTACTTCCGTGGCGATGACGTTATATATGTCGAGTTTTTAGAATTACACCAACTATGCCACCTGGACTCTTTCAACAAAAGTCTCGTTAGCTGCGATTGTTTGTAAGTGTGATTATTTTCTACTATTAAAGTGTATATACATAAAGCTACATGTATATATATAAATTATATATCCTCACACTATATTTTTATATATGCAGAAATGAGATGACAGAACTCAGAAAGAGAAAGAATAATAATGTTGGTTTCGTTGATCCAAATGTCGTATTCAAACACCCTGATCCCCCGCCTCAATGGAAAGCTGAACTCGAGAAAAATCTCATGAGGTTCTTAGTGAACCAACAAAACAAGGACATACTCTTCCCCTACAACTTCAAGTGAGTGTTAAATAATTAATGTCGATCATATGGATATTTGTTCAATTATTTTCTTACTAGCTAAGCTATCTCACATATATATATGTTGACTCTAATTAATGTCGATCATATTTGTGTATAAAAATATATGCAGCAATCACTGGATATTGATGGTCATCGATATGGGCAATAGTCGGTTGAACATCTTAGACTTGTTAAGAAAAGAGCAAACAGAGTACCAAGACATGATAGATATTATCCAAGGGTAATTTGGTCTCTCTAGCAACTATATATACTCCGATCTCTTAACTGCAACAATTATTAAAGGCTAAATTAATTTTTTATTTTATTGGGCGTAGTGTTTGGAAAAGTTTCATTGAGGAACACTACATGCAACATTACAAAGCGCCACTAGATGTAATCGCACACAAAGTAAGTATCAACTATATATATATATATATATAATTCAATTAGCACCATGCATGCTTTCAATTCACCGGATCTTTTTCTCGTAAAAGTAGGTTCTGAGGTAAGAACAGGGAAACAACTACTGCGGATACTATGTTTGCGAATTCATCATGGTGTACTAAAAAAGAACTCCTAAAGAGAACCTCAAAGTACAATATATAAATATATTCATAATTTCTTTTATTGCTCATATATATATAAGTAATCACGTGACCAACACACACATATATATATTAATACTTTTCCTTTAACTTTTATTGAAGACTCTATGGTTGAAGGAAAAAGTCATACGACGTGACCAACGGAAAGCAATTCAAGAGACCATAGCAGTATTTCTTAATGACCAGGTCCTAAACCCCGCCGACGAGTTCTACAATGACGTGAACGAAACATGGAAGCCAAATCAGATGGAGTGAATTTGTTATCCTAAAGATATGATAGAATATACAATGCAAGCTTTATTTGTAATATATATATATATATATACATCTTATATGTACATAAAATAACGTACAATATATGTATATGCATGTAATATATACGTTAGTTTCATACTTTAGTTTGTACAAAATGTTTGAACATTATAAACGTGTAGAATACGTATATTATTAGCAGCGTAGAATGCGTATTCAAAAACCAAAACGAATCATCAATTGAAAATAGAAAAAAAAACATTTAGTCCCGGTTGGTAATACCAACCGGGACTAAAGGGCCGGCCCACGTGGCCAGGCCGGGAGTCCTCTCACTAGTGGAGGGACGGGCTTTACTCCCGGTGGAGAACCCCCTCTAGTCCCGGTTCCCCACCCGGGAGTAAGCATCCGGGACTAAAGGGGGTCCTTTAGTCCCGGGTCGCGAACCGGGACTAAAGGGGACCTTTAGTCCCGGTGCATAACACCAACCGGGACTAAAGGTCCTCCCAGCTTTAAAAAAAATAATGCCTCCCACCGCTGCGTCCCGTGAGATTCGAACCCAAGGCCTCATGCATTGCCTCGCGCGTAGCTTACCACCCAACCTACACAACACATCTAACAATGGATGGGATGCTTCCCTTTTGAACTAACCCATCGGGGGACCTTTAGTCCCGGTTACCAACCGGGACTAAAGGTTTGAGGGCTTTTAGTCCCGGTTGGTGGCTTCAACCGGAAGTAAAGGTTCACCTTTAGTCCCGGTTGGAGACACCAACCAGGACAAAAGGTCTCTCTAGTACCGGGCGCAAAAAATGCCGGGACTAGAGTCCATTTTGACCTCGGATGAAAGGTCTGTTTTCTACTAGTGTCTTTAGCCCGGCGCGCAACGGAGACTAAAGGAGGGCCCTTTAGTCCCGGATTCGTGCTCTCAGTTTCAAAACTAGGACTGAAGGGGGTTGAGAATCGGAAGTACAACTCATTTCTCTATTAGTGTTTTATACTTGCATAACCGGCTAGTTTTTATACTTGAGAAGTGACACCTTTTGTGATCTCAACTTTTACGAAGCGAATCACTCACAATGTTTCTATGCTCATCAACGAAGAAATCTACCGCAAAACCAACTTCTGTTTCTACGACTACTGCTACCAACATTAGTTGTTTTGATTTTATTCATAGATAAACATTGTTTTTACACCTTCGCACGCCAAGTTTTATGATTGTAACTGTGCAAATCGTATCACAAGAACCAAATTCAAATTTTGGAGAAGAAGAGAACAACCCTAGAATTTATATGCTTGTGTTTTGTGGGATTTTTATATTAAAAACACTTCATAAAAATCTAGCCCTGAAAGTATACAGTTTTTTTAAATACATTCACAGTGGACGTCAAATCATGCAAAAATGTTAGGAATCTAATGGTGAAAATCATTTCTCAGTTGGATGTTCCAGTAAATCAATCTCTATTCTCTATCTCTTTCTCTACAATTTAAAACGTGAAAGAGAATCATCTGTGTACAAACCAAAGTTTAAAATAGCGGTAACTTTTTTTCAGTAGCTATACAGCTATAGTGGCACTATAGCAGTGCTATGACAGATAGCTTTTTTATAAAAAATACATGAAAACACTAGTGATTGATGAAAAAAACATGACAAATATAAATTTCGATGAACACAAATATGTTTCCATAAGTATAGGTTACATTACTATATACCAATATCTACAACTTGCTTCTTAAATGGGTCCTTTGCCTTATTCTCTCTTTTATGCTTCAGCCTGGAGTTAAATTTTACATACACGAGGTCACTCGTCCCGCCACGAAGCAATCTGCTCCTTTTCTTTGAGTGCACTTGTGCAGCCAATTAGAATCACAATAAATCCAAAACAAATATCAATGTTAGGAACTACACTAGTAGTACTTAGTAGTAGTGTAGTAGACAACTGGACTAGACACTAAATGATTCTTAATTGTTTAAAGTCACTCCAATTCCTCTCACAGCCTTCCTCGCACAGCAGGATGCAAAGGAGTCTTGCTGCAAAGGAGCGCTCCAAATCACTCTAAATCTTGGCCCCGTTCGCTGGTCTGAAATTTGGCTGAAACTGGCTGAAAAACACTGTTTTGGCTGAATTGTTGTGAGAGAAAAATACTGTTCCGGCTGAAAAAAGAAGCCGAACAAGCCGAATATGAGGTAAGCCGAACAGGGCCCTTGTTTGAAATCACTCCAATTCCTCTCACAGCACCCCCTGTTGGAATAGCGCCGCTATTTAAAGCGCTAAACTATGCAACTTAGCGGTGCTATAGCGCGTAATAGCGACGAAAGGTGTCGTAGTCGCAAAAATATGAATAACTTAGCGGCAAGTCTGTCCAGCCGCTGTGGCCCACTATTTTTTTTTTGTTTGGTACAACCCTCACCCTGCTCCGTCGATCGACCCCAGACCCCCCGGCAATTGGAAAACCGATTTTATAAGAATGTGGCCCCAACGACGCATAGAAAACCGAGACGGATCGGAAGGCAAAAGGACCTGGCTGGCTGGCTCCGGTTTTTTTAACGGAAACAAAGAAAGTTAAAAGTTACGGAAAATTTAGTTCAAAAAACTACGGAAATTACGAGAAGTTGAAGGAAAGACACCTGTCATTCTGCGCATGACAAACTTCGTTTCCTCGCCTCTGCCCTCTCGGCTCTCATGACGCCACCACGAACACACTGTTGCCAACTCGTTTGTCACCACAAGTCGAAGACTGCCGCCGCCCATCCTGCCCGCCATGAATTGGCCCTTCGTGTTCTAGTCGTCGTTCGCGATCGCCAAGACGTCGGGACTGGAGACACCGCTGCCGTTGGGAGCTCAGCATGGTGATCCCCGATCCTGATCCTGCGACAGCGCTAAGGATGGCAACGGGTCGGGTTCGGATCGGGTGGAGTCTCCGTGCACCCAAAACCGAAACCCGAAATCGAAACCTGAATCCGCCCCGAAAACCGATTCGGGTGGAAATCCATCACCAAAACCAAACCCGCGGATACCCGAAACCCGAACGGATACCCGAAACCCGAATGGATACCCGAAACCCGCGGATATATATACACATATTCACATGTATAAACAAGAGCCAACAAATAATAAATATTTTCATGAGTCAACTTTAAATAAATTTAATAATCTAAGTAAACAAATTATTATTAGTATATTATAAAACATGAGTTTTAATTCCAAATGATTTATTTCGGATATCCATTGGATATCCACGGGTGGAAAACCAAACCCGATTGGTTTCGGAGCTCCGAACCCGAAAACCGTGGGTAAAAAACCATCCTCAAACTCAAACTCGTAGAACCCGAAACCCACGGATATCCGCTCCAAACCTGATCCGTTACCATCCTTAGCGCTGCTGCTCTTTGGACCTGGAGACCCGGAGGGTGAGCAGGCCAACAACGAGGAGTTCATTTTGCTATCCACGATTAGCTGCTTGTTGTTCATGCGCCGGTGCCAGGTGCTGTTTGACTAGTCTAGCATGTTGCTGCAGATGCTTGTGGTGATGCAGGATCGACGAGGTGCAGGTATAGGTGCTGACAGTAAAGCTTTGGCACTATTGTATCTCTCACGATTTCTGAATAATCCATAATGTATATAAGACCACCGTTGCATATGTTTTCGTGGCCAGCCTGTTAGCTTGCATCAGAGCCAACCTCTCCTGTCTACTCTCTCTCTCCCTTCTTCTCTCCTCCACATCAACATTTACTTGGCTACAAACGAATTATTGTACTTGCTCTTATATTATTGTTGCTAGTGCCCAGCGCCAGGGGCTGTCAGGGGTTATGATATTACGAGCCTTAGAGAAATTTGAGCAGAGCCCACAAGCAGGCTCGTAAACCAAAGTTTAAGGGTTCAGTCTAAAAACAAAGATTTAACAGGACTCCTAATTAGGCCCCCAAAAGTAGTAGGCATTCAAATTCTCTCCTTAGGCGCTCGTTCCTGGTGGCATTGGAGAAGGCCACCTACTTCTCTTAGTTTTGGCGGTTTATCTCCCCACCCCAACTGGAATTGCGATCGCCCGAGCCCGATATAATGCTGCCCTGACACCCCACCCAACACGTCGCCACCTAACACTTCTACGACGGCTCCACCAGTCTGGGCCTACTCCCCTGGCTCCGGCCCAAGCGGCTCTACCTTCACCCTATCCTCTTCCCACGGCACCCTGTCTCCTCTCTGATGGCTCTGCCTCCTTGTGGCATTCTCGTTGGAGCAGAGGCGGTCTCCTCATGGTGCCTACCGTCTGACCTCTTTGGTCGCCTCCTCTCTTGATGGGAATTGATGCCTAGCTCCTCTAAGCGCCTCTGCCTCCACTTGTCCAGATATGGTGCCTGGCCTCCTCCTAGCATCCTGATCCTTGTCCCGGGACGCGGCTCGTCCCGACGATTCTGCCTCCACTAGTTCGGATTGGCATCCGTGGCTTTGCCTCCACTTGTCCAGATTCGGCACTCCGATGGACGCGAGGCACATAGCTGAGTCGATGAAAGCAAGGAGGAGAGGAGAATAGAGAATGACGGGTGGTCCTTTATGTCAGTGTTGGAATGGATTTGAGGACTCTGATTTGAAGGCTCCTACTAAAGTAGACACAAAAAATAAAAGCCCATAAAAGTAAAAGAGAGCCATCAAATCAAAAGTAGGGACTCTGATTGGAGGGCTCCCGCTGGAGATGCTCTTACCCTCCAAATAGTGCTACCATACACAAGCCATTTTTCTATTCCCGGGTGTATTGTTTGTGCGCGTGTGGCGTACGCATGCATGCGAGTGCATGTGTGGGTGTGCGTGTGTGTGCGCGCTCCTCCACATGCGGCCGAACTAGCATATTTTGAGATTGACGAAGTTACTATAATAGATGTTTCACTATCGATATATGGACATGTCGCCTATAAGTGAAACAATACTGCCACACACACAACCAACCGCTATAGATGGATCTCCAAGATTGACAAAATTACTATAAATGTCATGCTATCAAGGGGCATGTTGCTTACCACTAAACAATAGCGCCATTAAATTTTAAAATAAATTAAGAAAAATACGAAAACTCGTGTTAAATCAAGAATTTAAACATAGGTTAAGGCCACCTTTAGAATAAAGGATAAACATAGGAATTTTAGAGGATTTGGAATTTTAGAGGAAAACTAATTAACATGAGGTTGGACCTTATGGAAACTTTTCTTTATATATTTCTCTCTTCTAGTTCTTGTGTTTTTTCTATGTTCCATCTAAAGGCTTCGTAACAAAGTTTGCTGCACTATAGTTTCCCACGATTCCTATGCTTCAGAGATGCCTGAGAAAACGGTTGGGATTCAGGCGACGGTTTCACACCTGCTCCATGTGCTACCGTCCGTCCGTCACCAGCGAGGCAACATGCGTATTTCCGAATCACAGATATGCATGCACGGCACACGCACCCACCAGTTTGGATAAGGAGACGACTGTAGGTGTATTGAGAACACACAACTACGTACGTACTAGACGGCCAGCCGGTATGGATTATCTGTTGTAAAGTTTGTGATTTGTTAATTATTTTTTGTGTTATAAAATATTAAAATTTTATCCTTGTCTTACAATAAAAATAATTATAAATTGTTAATTGTCTTTGTGCCAACTAAGATCAAATTTTGTCTGGTTGGTGATTCTGTCTAATGTGCTTTTTATTTTTGGAAAAAAAACTGCAGATTATATCTACAGAAATTGTAAAGAATTAAAACTGTAATTTTAGGATAAACTATATACAATAACCATCACCTAGAAAAAACCAAAAATTCTAGCACCTGAATTTTAGAAAGTCCCATTGCAAATTTCGTGCAACTCTGAACAACGTGCGTTTCAAAGGAGGCCTAACAGCTTCCGGCATGTATCCAGCTATGCTCATTTCACCACAACGCGCTTATGTGACAAGACTTTGATTCACGATTTGACATTGGACAATGGACGACAAATGATCCGGAGAGAAAGCGGAGGGGTATTTTCTTGTTGCAACGATGGCTAGTCCATCCTACTCGCGTCCTATGTGATCTAAGAGAAAAAAAAATCTTCATAAGAATCATGCTTGACCATTTTAGCATCAGTCAACTTTGTTAGGCAACTCCAGTAGCCATGTAGATGTACTATTCGGACACCAAATCAATATAAGGACCCGTTTGAACCTTGGAATTGAATTTATTCTAATAATTACAATTTAGACATAGATTAATTAAGCTAATATAATTATATATAAAATATATTTGTATATTTATTGTTAGGCATACAATGGACATACTTATATGTTGTATTTCTATTGTAGGAAAGTGAGTTAAAGAGTATGCTATAAGTTGGAGAATATAATTATGGCATAGTAATCTATAGAATCAATTTCCATCTCCCACACTATGAATTTGAAATAGGCTTATTTGTGAGCTTGAAAAAGTTACGCAATGTCAAATTCTAATCAAATAGCCTAATTCATTATGTAGATTTCAATTCCTCCAAAATAAAAGGATCCAAGCAGCCCCTTAAAGAAATCCAACGGAAAGTCAGAAACTAGCATGTCTATGGAAGAGGGTACTTGTAGGACGCGCACAACATAACATAAATGAACAACAAATTAGAGCCAGTTGTAT
The DNA here is from genome assembly GCA_904845875.1 of Miscanthus lutarioriparius. NCBI lineage: Eukaryota > Viridiplantae > Streptophyta > Magnoliopsida > Poales > Poaceae > Miscanthus > Miscanthus lutarioriparius. The sequence goes on along the minus strand of CAJGYO010000016.1, from coordinate 22,821,650 downwards.
CCACTGTGATTATCATAATCAGCTAAAATAATTTAGGGGCTCTTTCATGACAGCTAGATTATTATAATCTGAATTATGTATAGGATTATTATAATGAGAATTATGAATTAGAATAATCAGAATGCTTGAGTCCCTAGATTATGATGATTGATTATGGTTGGTTAAAGTGGAAATTTTCTATTTTATCCTTTAGTTTGGTATAAGTTGGACAATTATTTGGGAGGCAAATTGGACTTTCAGGACATATAATCCCCTATAAGCTAGGGCCTGTTTGTTACAGACTTGCAACTTATCTGGGAAGCGCTTCCCTGGTAAGCTTTCTGCATTTTAGTATAAATAAGAAGTGTGGAAATAAGTGCAACAAAATAAGCCGCAGAAAATCATATCGTTTCGCTGTTGGTTTTAGCTTATTTTGGCTATAAACAGTTTATAAGCACCAAACAAGCCACTGGCCTCGCCTGGACTATGAAATTATAATAATCAAAGTTTTTTAATTATAATACTCCATCATATAATCAATCCTATTTGGATAATAATTTAATGTTATAATTTGATTATTATAATCACCGGGATATATAAACATAACCTTAATTATGAATGTTAGGTTATGAAGTGGATTATTATAATCAAAACACTAGATTACAATAATTATATAATCCATCTCGGCCAGTTTTTTTGGTGATTATGAGTATTTTTCACTTGAACTTAGATTAATCCATGAATCCAAACAACTCTGATTATTATAGTTCATAATCTAGATTATAATAATACTATATGTAGTCAAGTTTATAATAATCTAGTTGTGATCCAAATATGTCCTTATGCATGTCAGAATCCAACCAGATTATAATAATCAAAATAAATAATTTAAAGGTGATCCAAGCAACCCTAAATTATGGATTAGATTATAATAATCCAACAACTAAACTATCATCCATATATAATATCATTCATACTATAATCCATAATACATATATATTAATATCATTCTTATTCATATTATTACAGTTCAATTGGAATTCAAACAGACTGTCACATACAACCATGAATAAAACTTGGCCGCATGTGATTTCGACTGTTATATCTTGAGCTGAATTCTAAAAGTGCATATTGTTGATGCCAAATTGAATCTCGGATCACACACTAGTAAGGGCTAGCATGCCTAAGGTCGCACACGAATTTGCAAGTTTCCCACATCAAAACATGAGTTGGAACCGAGTTGGACTCTAACCGGACTCGGAGTAAGAAAACAGGCTTAGCTAGATCCTGAAACCGGCTCCTTGGACCTCGGGCCAGTTTAAGAGAAACCAACCTATCTGATTTGGGAATCCGGCTAGGCCAGTTCTGGCAGATTGGACAAAAACCCTTCTTCTTTGTTCGGGCTCCAAACATGATGATCTAAATGTTATTTCTGACTCTCTTGATGCCTAGAACCTCATGGTGGAATCCTTACACATGTCACATGTGGTACATGTTTTGTTGTCAACACACACAAATGATTGTATGTGTACTAGCTAGCATTCGGCATACATATATAGTAAAGCCATCGTCGGCCCTAGGCTCCAATCCACCACATCATAGGGGCCCTCCTTATTCCTCTCCGGCAAGATTAGTCTAAATAAATCTAATAGTGAAATTATCTTGCAATGACTTCAATGATGAACATCAAAGGATTGTCGTTAGGAAGTCAATTTCATCAGCATGAGGGTAGATTGTAGCTACTACTCCCTCCATTCTCTTTTACTTGTCACATTAGATTTGTCCTAAATCAAACATTACTATATATTTGGCCATTCATTTCAAAAATCTAGTTTTACAATATATGAATTATATTTCATGAAAGTATTTTTTATAGTAAACCGAAAGACATAAACCTTATGTCACAAATCTATATATATATTTTGAAATAGATGGTAAAAGATATAAATGTTTGGCTTAAAAAAACTAATACAACATATAAATAAAAATGGAGGGAATTTCTGCAAGGGAAATGATGCTCATAGGCACTTCCCGTGGGAACATTAACTCTAGGTTGTTGACCTCATCAGGTCAAGGATTGGAGGTACTGAATGTGATACATTTCGATCTGGTTCTAGAACATTGGATTCTGTGATATATTAAGGGTTTAGGGTTGGTCAGTGGATTTGGCATGAGTACAGTATTCTAGCTTCGATGTTCGACTGTGATCTATTCATCTACAATATCAACTGTATCAATTATACTAGGAAAGAAGATGGTAGAAAAACTTGGATAGAATATTGTTTCTTTTTTATTTTAAAGTTTTTCGTATGTGATTTAAGGATATATTATGTTGAGATTTAATATAATTCTTTTTCCTTCTAAAAGAACTATGCTTAGTTTCTCTTGACATGTAGTACCTCTTGATAATTTTTTGAAGCCTGTAATGGGTAACGAAGAAACTATGGAGGGCACTGAGTTTGAGTTATCTTTCCTTAAAGTACAAACCTATAGCTTAGCCTGAGATATCATCATATTGTCTGCTCTTCACCTTCTTCTTGGTCCATTGAAGCCAAGCCCTCTATTTAGACTTCGCCGGCTCAACAATCCATCATGTCCTGAGCCTCTAACTTGACCTTCACCCTTGCACGATCTATCATACCTAAGCCTTGCCTTGGTCTTCACCATCTTAAAATATGAGACTATGTCATATCATGTATTCAATATGGTTATCCTCATATTGATCTTCTCATCCTCAACTTTTCACTAGTTCAGCTGTTGCACACATGCAAATATGCCATCTCCACTCCATTACCCTTTTGTAGCTCAAATAGCTTGTGGACTAAATCACATGTTCACCTCACATGAAACATTATTAGTCTATCTAAGGTTGTCACTCGATTATCAAAACCAAACCGAGACTTTCACACGTCTCTTGATACTTTCCTTCTTCATTCTTCTAATTTGATTAATATCAATGCATATTGATTTTCCAAGTCTTTCTCCATACAAGCAAACTAATATTGAGACCATCTTCTATCCAACATATTATCTCCTTTGCCATTTGACCTTTGCTTGTCATTTCTTCACTTATATATTCTTGACTTATTCTTTGTTGACGGTCTTTAACATCAATTATAAACCATCAATATGACCTGTATATATACTTAATTTTGTCACCAAACATAGGTCTAGGGGTTTAAACTAAAAAATTCCACGAGTTTTGGTGAATCTGTATTTGCAGCAGGGTTTATCCAGAAACCGTCAAGGTGGACCTCTTCGTCAAAGTAAATCATGTTTTTCCGCGACGTAAACAACTTCAGAAGGTTCCATAGGACACCAGAGGGCTCTCCACCGAAGATGACCACGATAGGCTGACATGGGGGGTTGGCCAGCCCCACCTGCAGGTCGGCCAGCCTGTGGGACCCACGGGTCAGCCCCTCCTCGCTACGTTGGTTTCCCACCGCCTTAAAAATCGCATCTACGCCGTTTATTCAAGTCAGTTTGATCCGAGGGTCCAGAATTGACGCAACCCCCTTTATATGGCCCTAGACCCCCCTCCCTGGGGCCATCCCTGAAACCCTAATTCATATCTTCAGGATCGAGCCAGCTATCAAGAGAAGATTAGTCCTCCATAGAATATAGTCTTATAAATAGAAATAGTGAGATAGAGAGTGAGGAAAGAGTTTGGAGGAAGTGCCGGTCTGTCGGTGCTCTCTCTATGGCTTGTACCTTGGCGGATCCAAGTTCTATTTGAGCTTGCTTCTGAGACTTCTCTGGTAATCAACTTCTGATTAAAGTAAGTATCTTGTTTATATTGTTCTTAAGGTTGACAACTCTTTTGGGTGCTTTATTCCTGTTCTAGATGGAGTAAAGTATTAATCATAAGTATAAGCGTGGTGCTTAGATTTAGGTTAATCGTGGATGCACCCTACATTCTGGATCGGTGGTAGCTCGCGAGGGTGACTCTTATAGCCTTGTTGAATCCTTTGTAGTCTACCTCCCGTTTGTAGGCCAAGTAGGACCCGGTTATTACGGAAAACATCCTCTGCTGGTGTCTTTCCTTAAGTAATGTCCACAGTTAAATAGTAGAAGACATAGCTTACTCAAGTCAAAACTAGAGAACCTTAGTAATTATCTCTACGCTCCTGTTTTATCCTAACCTTGTTGCTACCCCTGGTTAAGTTAGATTGTAGTTAACCTCACACGTTTTCCTGTGGATATGATACTTGGAATACTTTTGGGTGAAAGCTACAACGGTATACGTGCGCTTGTGGATTTATCTGTGTGCGTTAATAAATACCAACAAGCTTTTTGGCGCCGTTGCCGGGGAAGCGGTTGCTGAATTAACTACGAACCTAGCTTAACTTTGTATTTTTTATCTTTTATTCTTTTCCTTTTCACTATGGATTCCACTCCTATCTATCAATATGCTAAACCCATGAGCGCAAGCCTAAAGCCATTGAAATCTTTAGAGACTATCCTAACCCCTATCTATGAGCTACGCCCATGTTTTATAAAATTAGTACAGGAACAATCCTTCTCGGGAAAAGGCAACGAAAACCCATACTCACACCTATGGGAGTTTTTGTGGACCTGTGCATGCTTGCGCATCGCTGGCATGTCTGATGAGACCTTAAGATGAAAGTTATTTCTATTCTCTTTGACGGCAAGAGCGAAACAATGGTATAGTCAAACCGTAGTAAGTATACAAGGAGATTGGGAAACGTTATGCTCTAAATTTTATTTATGTTTCTTTCCTATCTCTAAAGTAGTCAGCCTTTGAAAAGAGATTCTAACTTTTAGATAACTAGAAGAAGAATCTCTTGGCACATCATGGGAATGTATTAATAGTCTTATCACCACTAGCCCAGAACTTGCCATTCAAGACCCGGTATTTCTTCAATATTTTTATATGGGTCTTAGCAAGGATTCCATAAAATCCCTTGATCAAGCCTCTAGAGGAGATTTCCTTCATTTGTCTGCTAGTGAAGCAAGGTTTATGCTTGATAGAATTAGTGGAAAGATTCCCTGCACTAGCATTAATAATGAAATCCCCGAGGAAGAGAAGGAATCATCTCCTGATCAGGAAGAAGTTTTGATAGCCAAATCACAACCACTCCAATCCCAAGATTTAGCTGTCAATGCCGAACCATCAATACCCCAAAATCCTCCAAGGGAAGAAGAAATTCAACCTTTTGAAATTTCTTGTGCGGATGATCTTTTTATGCTAATTTTGATAAAAGCTTAAACTTTCTGCTACATAAGAGACCTTCGAGTGAATATAATTCAAATCCTCTCAAGAAGGGGTCTCTTAGAAAGCATCCTTATTCCCATGTGGGACATTGGAAAAAACCCAAGGATGGAATGACAAGTGATGCCATAGAAGGAGAGCCAAGCCATGTAGAAGCCAATCCTTTCTTCTCCACTTCTATGCCCACAACCGATATAAGTTCTAAACGCATCTCTAAACCCATCCTTGACCTCGATGATTTCCCTTATGCTCTTTCTCCTAAAACTCATGATGATCCTAGAAATTCACCAAGACACCCAAAGCATAGGAGTCATGAAGGCCATAGGGAAGACCAAGAAGAGTAACAACAATGGCTGGAGGATATTAAGAACTTATGTGCCATTGCCATTGAATGGATGGACGAGGCCTTGGACAAGATCAACCCGAGAGTCACCAATGCAAGGGAAATATTGGACAATAAAATGACCAATGAATGTCATAGGCATAGAATGATGGAGACAATATTTCCGCCTATAGACATTCATGAAGAAATAACCTTGGAGTCTAAAAAGGAAGATGACATCAATGAGAATGGAAGTTATTTCATGAACACCTCATCAAATCCATGCATACATGGGAAATCTCCTGAATCAATTGGTCTCTCTAACATTGCCACACACGAGATCTTAAACCCTCTCGTGCTTACTGTTCACAAAATTTTTGAAGGGGTGGTTGTAGATGCATATATTTATCATAAATATTGTAAATCTCGTTGGCATGAATATTGAGATAGGTACATAAAGGTTGGTGTTGGAGGGGAAACTGAAAGCTCTAGTTTGGTTTTGGTTAATTGATGAAACCCTAAGTGCTAACCTAATTTATCAAAGTGATTATGAGATAGGTAGCACTATTCCAAGTGGTGAAGCAAATGAAAATCATGACATGATGATGGTGATTCCATGGTGATGATCAAGTGCTTGGACTTAGAAAAGGAGAAAGGAAAACAAAAGGCTCAAGACAAAGGTATAAGTGGTAGGAGCCTTTTCGTTTCGATGATCAAGACACTTAGCGAGTCTGATCACATTTAAGTTCGATAGCCGTACTATTAAGAGGGGTGAAACTCGTATTGAAATGCGGTTATCCAAGTGCCACTAGATGCTCTAACTCATTGCATATGCATTTAGGATCTAGTGGAGTGCTAACACCCTTGAAAATGCTTGTGAAAATATGCTAACACACATGCACGAAGGTGATACACATTGTGTTTAGCACTTGTGAGCAAGAGTTTGAAACTCCACCGGCGGAGTGTCCGCTCGTAGAGTGCGGACAGTCTAACAGTGCCACCGGCGCCTTATACAGAAAAGACAGGATTTCACAGAGTGCACCGGACGCTGGTGTCGTATGTCTGGTCAGTGGCGCACAGTGAAGTCTGCCCTCGGTCTCTTGACCGGACGCTGAGTTCAAAAGTGACCAGACTCTGGCTGAACACTGTTCAGCGTCCGGTCATGCTGATGTGGTGGCGCACAGAGATGAGGGAGAATGACCGGACGCTCAGTGAGTCCAATCGGGCATGACCGGACGCATCCGGTCGTGACTGGTACCTTACTAGAAACGACCAGACGCTGGGATCCTACGTCCGGTCACTTTCAAGCAGTGCGTCTGGTCATGACTTAAATGTACTGATGACCATTGAGATCGGGCGATCAGCATTTGAAGCAGGGGCCACGTGGCGTGCATCGCGTGACCGGGCGCTGGGGTCCTACGTCCGGTCGATATGACTAGCGCGTCCGGTCGCCCCGACTTTTCAGAGAACAGAGGGCCAACGGCTCTATTTCGTGGGGGCTTCTATTTAAGCCCCATGGCCGGCTCAAGCTCACCCTCTTGGCCATTTGCATTGACATAGCAACCTTGTGAGCTTAGCCAAAGCTCTCCCACTCATCTCCATCATTGATCCATCATCATTGTGAGATTGGGAGAGAATCCAAGTGCATTGCTTGAGTGATTGCCTCTAGAGGCACTTGGTATTTGTGTTTCGCTGTGGGATTCACTTGTTTCTCTTGGTGGTTGCTACCACCTAGATGGCTTGAAGCAGCGAGGATCGTCGAGTGGAGGTTGGTGATTGTCTCCGACTCCGATCGTGGTGATTGTGAGGGGTCTTGTGCCTTCCCCGGCGGAGCGCCGAAAGGTAACTCTAGTGGATTGCTCGTGTCATTGAGTTACCTCACTTGTGGGTAGGTTCTTGCGGTGTTCAATTGTGTGGACGAGGTTCATGCAACATCTCTTAGCCGCCGAACCACCAAGTGTTGGTCGACACAACGGGGACTAGCGTGCCGGTAAACACGTGAACCTCGGGAGAAAAATTGGTTATCTCTTGCCCTTTGGTATTCTTTCAGTGATTGATTTAGTATTCATCTCATGATTGGTTCACTCCTCTACACGGCAGTATAATCACCCTACTCACTCATTTATATTCTTGCAAACTAGTTGTAGCAAGCTCTTTAGTGTAGCTAGAATTGAGAGCTTGCTTTATAGTTTAAGTTCATCTAGTGGAGCTCTTTAGTGTAGCAAGTGTGAGAGCTCTTAGTGAGTAGTGACCTAGCAAATTGTGTGTTTAGTGACCATAGCAACTAGAATTGTTGGATAGGTGGCTTGCAACCCTTGTAGAGCTAGATCAAGTTTGCATTTCACTATTTGTTATACTAATCAAATTGCTCTAGTTGGTTTGTAGATTTTTAAATAGGCTATTCACCCCCCTCTAGCCATATTAGAACCTTTCAAGTGGTATCAGAGCCATAGTCACCATTTGATTGAAGGCTTAACAACCTCGGTGTCAAATTATGGCTCAAGTTGTGTTCAACCATGTGGGGGGCAAACCACCATTCTTTGATGGCATAAGCTATGATTATTGGAAAAGAAAGATGAGGATGTATCTTGATTCAATCAATAATCAAGTATGGGATGTGACCGATAATGACTATGCTATCATTGATCCTGACAATCTCACCAACCAAGATAAGACCAACAAGCAATGCAATACAATGGCTCTCAACACCATATACAATGCCATTGATTCCAAGGTGTTTGAGCAAATCAAGGATTGTGAGAGAGCTAATGAGGTGTGGAAGAGATTGGAGGAAACATAAGAGGGCACACCGGAGGTGAAGAGTGCTAAGTTGTATATTATCAAGGACAAGTTGACAAGCTTCAAGATGAAGGAAGATAAGAGCATTCCGGAGATGTTCCATCAATTGCAAGTAATTGTCAATGATTTGAAGGCATTGGGAGAGAAGATCAAGAATGATGATGTCTCTTATCGGTTCTTGATGTGCTTACCTCCAAGATTTGAGATGTTGAGATTGCTTATCATAAGAGGAGGATTGAAGGAGACTACCCCTAATCAAGTACTAGGTGAGGTCATGACATAAGAAATATACCATGTGGAAAGGGAAGGGGTTGACAAGGATGACAAGAAGGAAGAGGAAGATAAGAAGAAGAAGAGTGTAGTATTCAAGGCTAGCTCATCATCTAAGAACAAGGGCAAGTCCAAGAAAGAATCAAGTGATGATGATGATCTTAGTGATATTGATGATGGAGCCATGGCTCTCTTTGTGCGCAAGATGGGCAAATTCATGAAGAAGAAGGGGTATGGTGCAAGAAAGAGAAGAGATCACACCAAAAGCAAAGAATATGTGAGAAGATGCAACAATTGTAAGAGCCCTGATCACGTTGTAGCAGATTGTCCCTACAATAGTGACAATGATGAGGATGAAAAGAAGAAGCACAAGAAGGACAAGAAGGAAAAGAAGGAGAAGAAGGAGAAGAGGATGACCTTCCAAAAGAAGAAGAAGGGTGGAGAATATGTGGTCACTTGGGATAGTTATGGCTCTTCGGATAGTGATGACTCTAGTGATGATGGCAAGAAATCTATCAATAAAGCACTAGCAAGCATTGCCATCAACAACAAGCCCTCCATCTTCGACACTCCATTGATATGCCTCATAGCAAAGCCTACCAAGGTAAAATATGATGTGAGTGATGATGATGAATGTGAAAGTGATGCTTGTAGGAGTGATGATGATGATGATGATGAGGAGTACACCAAGGAGTAGCTCTTGGACATGTGTGAGCAAGTGCACACTTGCGTTGAGATGAAGAGAAAGGAGTGCAAAGAATTACGTAAGAAAGTCAAATTTCTTGAGCAATCCTTTGATGAGCTCAATGCCACTCATCAGAGGCTAATAGAAGCCCATAAGAATCTTGGCAAAGCTCACTCTAAGCTTGAAAAAGATCACTCCTCTCTCATTGAGCAAATCAAGAAGGAGGAAGCCAAGAAGGAGCAAGTGATTGTGTCTTGTAATGTGGGACTAACATGTGATATTATTGATGAATCTTTTTATAAGCCCATTGTAGTTGCTCCCACTAACTCTTCTTGTAGCACTTCAACTTCAACTTCACCTTTGAGTGATGGTTTCACTTGTGATGCCTCACTAATGGTGGAAAATGAGACCCTCAAGAAGGAGGTGAATGAGCTCACTCGTGTCTTAGGCAATGCCTATGGTGGAGATGCCTGCTTGCTAAAGTGCTTGGGTAGCCAAAGATTTTCTCTTATCAAAGAGGGATTAGGCTATACCCCAAGAAAGGCAAGGAGGCATTTGTCACTCCCAAAGTTAGCTTTGTGAAGGGCAATGGTCGGTTTTGTAATAGATGCAAGCAAGTTGGGCATATAGAGCAATATTGCAAGACTAACAAGAACAAGCAATCTATTGTATCCTCAATTAAATTTGATTCTTGTTATATGCTTGTTAAGGATGCCAATGGTGTGAAGGCTAAGTTCATTGATACACCAATTGTGGGCCCAAAGAAGAAGGTCATTTGGGTACCAAAGACCTTGGTAACTAACCTTCAAGGACCGAAGCAAGTTTGGGTACCTAAAAAGAATTGATCTTCTTTTATAGGTCAATTATAAAGCCGAAGGAAGGCATTGGGTGCTTGATAGTGGGTGCACATAACACATGACCGGTGATCCAAGAATATTCAATTCAATCAATGAAAATAAGAGCAATGGGATTGAAAGTATCACATTTGGTGACAATAGCAAAGGCAAGGTCAAAGGGCTTGGTAAGATTACAATATCCAATGACTTGAGCATTTCTAATGTGCTACTAGTAGAAAGCTTGAACTTCAACCTATTATCGGTAGCTCAATTGTGTGATCTTGGTTTCAAGTGCATATTTGGTGTGGATGATGTAGAGATCATAAGTGTAGATGGCTCTAACTTGATATTCAAAGGATTTAGATATGAAAATCTATACTTAGTTGATTTCAATGCTAGAGAAGCTCAATTGTCAACATGTTTGATCACTAAGTCTAGCATGAGTTGGTTATGGCATAGAAGGCTTGGTCATGTTGGAATGAAACAATTGAACAAGTTGATCAAGCATGACTTAGTTAGAGGCTTGAAAGATGTCACATTTGAGAAGGATAAGTTATGTAGTGCATGTCAAGCCAGAAAGCAAGTTGGTAACACACATCCTAAGAAAAGCATGATGAGCACATCTAAGACATTTGAGTTGGTGCACATGTACTTGTTTGAACCAACCACATACACTAGCATTGGTGGAAACAAATACGGATTTGTGATTGTGGATGATCTCACTAGATACACATGGGTGTTCTTTCTTGTTGACAAGAGTGATGTGTTTGCAATATTCAAATCATTTGTTAAGGGCATTCACAATGAGTTTGAAACAACTATCAAGAAAGTTAGAAGTGACAATGGTAGTGTCAGTGTTTCGAATAAACACCGGCTAGTAAATTTATATTTATGCGCGTTAGGCCCGGGTGGTGCGCTAAAGGACACAGGGTTTATACTGGTTCGGGCTGAATGTCCCTACGTCCAGTCTGCTGCTGCTCATGTTATTAGCACCGAAAATGGTTCATAGTAGGGGGTACAAACGATCGAGAGAGGGACTGGTCCCAGGTCTCTGATGGAAGGGTTGAAAGGAGGCAAAGAGCCTGGTGGTGGCCTGGCAGTGTGTGTCATGTGTCGCGTGTGTGTGTGGAACCGAACTCTCTATGAGTTCCTTTGTGAGTGAGTTGGTCCGTGCCTCTAGCGGGGCGTCCTGCCCTCCCTTTTATAGACCAAGGGGGGGGGGGTTTACATGTCGGAGAAAGGAGAAAAAACCAGAGGCCAAGAAGCCCCTCCGAAGGCGCTGGGTCTTCCTTTTCCTCTGAGCTAGCCTCCCTGACACAACCAGATGGTGTCAGAGATGGCACGTTCACCGGGCGTGCGTGCGTTGATGATGCCATGCTTTGCAGGTGATCACATCCCGTCCCACCCCCGTGGGCGGCGTGTCGGATAGGGGTGTCGATCTATGACCCCGTGGGGAGCGGACGGCGCGGTGACTGCTCGTTCGCCACTGTAGAGGACGGGAGTCCCCCCTTGGAACGTAGTGGTTGTCGTATGTCTGTGTCGGGTTCCGCGTCCGAGGGCTGAAGGCGGCGCCTACAATACTATAGGGCGAAGAGCACGTGCCTGCAACACTATTCAGGCTCTGCCACGTCTGGAAGGGTCTAAGCGCTCGTTCCATCGCGCCCTGATGGTACTTTCCTACAGGGGCACAGGGCTTGGTCCTTGATGCCACGGTTGACCCAAATGTCTTGTCTTACCCTGTGCCTATCATCATGAAGGAGCGGGGTGCTGTTGTTAGGCGAGGCAGAGCCAGCCTTTAGACATCGGGCGAGGCGGAGCCTGCCCCCGGGCGTCAATCGAGGCGGAGCCTAGCCCTCGGGGTCGGGCGAGGCGGAGTCTATACCTCGGGGGTCGGGTGAGGCGGAGTCTGGACTTTAGCCGTCGGGTGAGGGGAGCCTAGCCCTCGGGGGTCGGGCGAGGTGGAACCGATCTTCCGTTGTTCGGGCGAGGCGGAACCAATCTTCCGTCGTTCGAAAGAATCAGCGTCCGGTGGTTACTAGTACCACCTCATTGGGTACCCCGGTATTAGGTCCCCGACAATAGCCCCCGAGTTTCGGGATTGAGTTTGATGCCATTTGCTCGGAGTTTCACAAAGGTCTGCTCAAGATCGGCAACTAGGTGGTCAGCCCATTTGGACTTAACTACGATGTCGTCGACGTAGGCCTCAATGGTCCGCCCGATGAGGTCTTTGAAGCATTTGAGCATACAACGCTGGTATGTAGCCCCATCGTTCTTTAGACTGAACGACATTGTGACGTAGCAGAATGATCCGAAGGGGGTGATGAAAGACGTCGTGAGCTAGTCGGACTCTTTCATCGCAATTTGATGGTACCATGAGTACGCGTCAAGGAAGCAGAGGGTTTTGCACCCTGAGGTAGAGTCGACTATTTAGTCTATGCATGGCAAAGGAAATGGATCCTTTGGGCACGCCATGTTGAGACCTCTATAATCAACACAGATCCTCCATTTCCCACTCTTTTTCCGCACAAGAACAGGATTAGCTAACCACTCTGGGGGGCATACTTCCTTGATGAACCCGGTGGCCAATAGTTTTGCTATCTCTTCGCCGATGGTCCTGCGCTTCTTCTCATCGAAGCGACGCAGGCGTTGCCTTACTGGCTTGGAGCTCGAGCGAATCTTCAAGGTGTGCTCGGCGACCTCCCTCGGGATGCCTGGCATATCTGAGGGTTTCCACACAAAGATGTTTTTGTTGTCACGGAGGAAGTCGACGAGCGCGCTTTCCTATTCGGAGGACAGCGTTGTACCAATGCGTACCGTGTTACCCTCAGAGCCGCTGGGACATATGAGGACCTCCTTGGAACCCTCTGCCGATTCAAACGACCCGGCAGACTTCTTGGCGTCGGGCGCTTTTTCGGTGACCTCTAGCCTGAGGGTCACGAGCTCTCCGAAGGCGACAATTGCTGTGGCGTGGCCGCAGCATTTGACTTCGCACTTGTAAGCGCACTGGAAGGAGGTACCGACGGTGATGACCCCACGAGGACCCGACATCTTCAGCTTGAGGAATGTATAGTTGGGGACGGCCATAAACTTCGCGTAACATGGACGTCCCAGAATGGCATGGAAGGTTCTGGGGAACCCCACCACATCGAAGGTGAGGGTCTCAGTCCTGTAATTGAACTGATCCCCGAAGGTGATGGGCAGATCGATCTGTCCCAGTGGCACGACCTGTTTGCCAGGCACGAATCCATGGAAAGGCGCTCGGATGGGGCGGAGGTTCGTCCGGTCGATGCCCATCTCGTCGAGCGTCTTGGCGTACATGATGTTGAGGCCGCTGCCTCCGTCCATCAGTACTTTCGTGAGTCGCTTCGGGCCGACGATTGGGTCGACAACAAGCGGGTACCTTCTCGGGTGTGGGAAGGTATCCAGATGGTCGGTCCGGTCAAAGGTTATGGTGGATTCTGACCACTGGAGGAAGGCAGGCATGGCCGGACCGGTCATATAGACCTCACGGCGCGCGACCTTCTGGCGGCGTTTGGAGTCATAGGCCGTTGATCCTCTGAAGATCATGAGGGCGCCGTTCGGCATTGGGAAGGCGTCGTCCTTCTCCTCGGCATCGTCTGTAGTGGGGGGCGGATCCTTCCCCTGCTCCCCTTTGTTGGAGCTTCCGGACAAGAACTTGCGCATGAGGCCACAATCCTTGTACAAATGCTTGGCCGGGAAAGCATGGTTTGGGCATGGCCCCTCGAGCATTTTTTTGAAGTGGTTTAGAGTGCCCTCCATGGGCTTTCGGCCACCCTTGCGGTCGGTAGCGGCCATGAGCGAGTCCTCGCGCCGCTGCTTTTTGTTCTTCCTTTTGGCGGAGCGGTTGGAGGCGCCTTCACCGGCGCCCTCGTCCCGCCTTGCCTTACCGGTGGAACGGTCGAAGATTGCTCCGACCGCCTCTTCTCCTGAGGCGAGGCTGGTGGCGATGTCTAGGAGCTCCTTGGTGGTCCGTGGGCCCTTGCGTCCTAGCTTATGAACCAAAGATTCGTAGGTGGTCCCGGATAGGAAGGCTCCTATCACGTCGGTGTTGGTGACGTTAGGGAGCTCGTTGCACTGCCAGGAGAAGCGCTGGATGTACCTGCGGAGGGTTTCATCGGCCTTCTGGCGGTAGTTCTTAAGGCCCCATGGGTTCCCAGGGCGCTTGTATGTGCCCTAGAAGTTCCCCACAAAGATCTCCCTCAGATCCGTCCCAACTCTGAATGACGTTGGACGGTAGGTGCTCCAACCACACTCGTGCCGAATTGGCCAAGAATAGTGGGAGATCGCGAATAATGAAATCGTCATCATTCACCCCATCGGCTTGACAGGCAAGCCCATAGTCTTCGAGCCAAAGCCCGGGGTTTGTCTCCCTAGAATATTTAGGGATATTGGTAGGCGGTCGGTACCTTGGTGGGACAGCAGCGTTGAGGATGTGCCGGCCAAAGGCCTAAGGGCCTGGCAGGCCGGGGCTCAAGCTCCGGTCCTCGCCGCTGTCGTAGCGTCCGCCGCACCGAGGGTGGTAGCCACGTTTGGCTCCTTCTCTTGAGTCGTTGTAGGCGCGTCTGCGGGCGTCGATGGTGCTGCATGCGTCGTGGTTGTGGCCGAGACGTTGATGCACTGGGACAGCGGTGTGCTGCCTGCCGCCTGGTGGTGTCTGGTGAACCGATGCGTCCTTGGCAGGGCGTATCGAGGGCGTACGCTGACTGGTGTCGAGCTCGTGTCGCCGAGACAATGAGCTCTCCGCCTGCTACGCCGCCGCATGTTCGAGCAACGTGTGAATTTCTCCGTGGGCCCGGCGATCCTCGGGCGTCGCGGCCTCTGTGAGGCCATAGAGCAAGGCCATTGCGGCGGCGATGTTCTAGCTCGCCCGAGCGAAATGAGGAAGGGCTCCATCATTGGTGATGATCCTCTGGTGTACGTTATGGGCCGTGGCGCGTGCGCGCCCACCGCTTTCGCGGTGTTCGATCTCGCGATTGATCTCCGCGTACTCCCGCACGAGCCCTTGTCTGGCCTCATCGATCTCCAGCTTCCGGGCTCTCAGTTGCTCCATCCTCACGCGAGATGGGGCCGCTGCCTCCCCTCTAGTCCTACCGTCAGGGTTGCCTGTCAGGGTAGCCTCCTCCCCGGAGACGCTTTCGACGCGCCCCTCAGGGGTTTCCGCCATGAAGCTTTCCCGGGAAGGATGATGGCTCCCCTTGCTGGAGTCAGAGCTAGAGGATGATCCTGGCTCCTTTGTGAGGAGTTTGTGGAGAGACTCCATGTCGTGTTCGATCACCCCCACGAACTCGCTGTCCGAGGGTGGCTAAACCATGCGTTGTGCCACAAGGCGGCCAACGGTTGCCGTGGCGTTGCGGAGACCGAACGGAAACGCTATCGGGGCGCTTCGTACGTGGCGTTCTGGAGAGAGGAGTCCTTCTCTGGAAGGCCACATCATGTCATTGTCGTTGGAAAGGGCGAGGCGACACTGGTCCTTCTTGGATTGCTGGAGCCCAAGGGAGGCGCCGAGCTGGCACCCATGCCTCTTGTCGTCGAGGCCGATGGGGGGGATAGATTGAATGGCAGCGTGAGCCCATACCAACTCTCCTCCCACCGTGATGATGAAATCTAGGTTCCCGAAGCGCATGTGTGCGCCTGGGACCCAGCTGATGCCGTGGTTAGCCATCCATGGCCTGGTTTGGAACGTGCAAAGTCCCCTAACTGGCGCGCCAACTGTCGGTGTTTCAAACAAACACCGGCTAGTAAATTTATATTTATGTGCGTTAGGCCCGGGTGGTGCGCTAAAGGACACAGGGTTTATAATGGTTCGGGCTGAATGTCCCTACATCCAGCCTGCTGCAGCTCATGTTATTAGCACCGAAAATGGTTCGTAGTAGGGGGTACAAATGGTCGAGAGAAGGACTGGTCCTAGGTCTCTGATGGAAGGGTCGAAAGGAGGCCAAGAGCTTGGTGGCGGCCTGGCTGTGTGTGTGATGTGTCACGTGTGTGTTGAACCGAACTCTCTATGAGTTCCTCTGTGAGTGAGTTGGTCCGTGCCTCTAGCGGGGCGTCCTGCCCTCCCTTTTATAGACTAAGGGGGGCAGGGTTTACATGTTGGAGAAAGGAGAAAAAACCAGAGGCCAAGAAGCCCCTTCGAAGGCGCTGGGTCTTCCTTTTCCTCTGAGCCAGCCTCCTGACACTGCCAGACGGTGTCAGAGATGGCACGTTCGCTGGGCATGCATGCATTGATGATGCCATGCTTTGCAGGTGATCACGTCCCGTCCCGCCCCCGCGGGCGGCGTGTCGAACAAGGGTGTCGATCTGCGACCCCGTGGGGAGTGGACGGCGCGGTGACTACTCGTTCACCACTATAGAGGACGGGAGTCCCCCCTTGGAACATAGTGGTTGTTGTATGTCCATGTTGGGTTCCACGCCCGAGGGCTGAAGGCGGCGCCTACAACACTGTAGGGCGAAGAGCACGCGCCTGCAACACTATTTAGGCTCTGCCACGCGTGGAAGGGTCTAAGCGCTCGTTTCGTCGTGCCCTGATGGTACTTTCCTATAGGGGCGCAGGGCATGGTCCTCGATGCCGTGGTTGACCTGAACGTCTTGTCTTACCCTATGCCTATCATCATGAAGGAGCGGGGTGTGGTTGTCAGGCGAGGCGGAGCCAGCCTTTGGACATCGGGCGAGGCGTAGCCCACCCTCGGGCGTCGGTCGAGGTGGAGCCCAGCCCTCAGGGTCGGGCGAGGCGGAGTCTATACCTTGGGGGTCAGGCGAGGCAGAGTCTGGACTTTAGCCATCGGGTGAGGGGGAGCCTAGCCCTCGGGGGTCGGGCAAGGCGGAACCGATCTTCCGTCATTCGGGCGAGGTGGAACCGATCTTCCGTCGTTCGGAAGAATCAGCGTCTGGTGGTTACTAGTACCACCTCGTTGGGTACCCCGGTATTAGGTCCCCGATAGGTAGTGAATTCAAGAACACTAGAATTGATGAGTTGTGTGATGAATTTAGAATTAGACATCAATTCTTAGCCAAGTACACTCCACAATCAAATGGTCTTGTTGAGAGAAAGAATAGAACACTCATTGACATGGCAAGATCAATGTTGAGTGAGTACAATGTGAGTCATTCTTTTTGGGCCAAAGCAATCAACACGGCTTGCTATTATAGCAACTAACTCTATTGTCACCCCATGATGGAGAAGACACCTTATGAACTATTGAATGGAAGAAAGCCCAACATAGCATACTTTTAGGTTTTTGGTTGTAAATGCTACATATTGAAGAAAGGCACTAGATTGAGCAAGTTTGAAAAGAAATGTGATGAAGGTTTCTTGCTTGGTTACTCCACTACTAGCAAGGCATATAGAGTTTAGAATTTGGCTAGTGGTACTCTTGAGAAGGTTCATGATGTGGAATTTGATGAAACAAATGGTTTCCAAGAGGAAGATGAGAATCTAGATGATGCAAGAGGCACTCAATTGGTCAATGCAATGAAGAACATGGACATTGGTGATATAAGGCCTAGAGAGGTGATTGATGTTGAAGATGACAAAAATCAAGTGCTCTCTAACTCAAATGTGCAAGCTAGTGGTTCTCATGGTCAAGTTCAAGCAAGTACTAGTGATGACAAAGTGCAAGATCAACAACAAGTGGCTAGTTCATCATCTCAACCAAGCAATCAATCAAATCCAAGCAATCAAGTGCAAGTGCTTCAACCAACCAATGTTGCAAGAGATCATCCATTGGACACTATAATTCGTGATATTTCAAGAGGTGTGCAAACTAGATCAAGATTGGCTTTATTTTGTGAGCATTTCTCATTTGTGTCTTCCATTGAACCTAAGAAGATAGATGAAGCTTTCAAGGATGTTGATTGAGTCAATGTTATGCATGAAGAGCTAAACAACTTCACAAGAAACCAAGTATGAGAATTAGTTGAGAGGCCTAAGGATCATAATGTGATTGGAACCAAGTGGGTCTTTCGGAACAAGCAAGATCAATATGGGATAGTAATAAGGAACAAAGCAAGATTAGTGGCTCAAGGTTACACTCAAGTTGAAGGTCTTGACTGTGGAGAAACATATGCCCCGGTTGCAAGATTGGAAGCAATTAGGATCTTGTTAGCCTATGCTTGTGCCCACAACATCAAGTTGTACCAAATAGATATGAAGAGTGCATTTCTCAATGGGTACATCAATGAGCTTGTGTATGTTGAGCAACCTCTCGGTTTTAAAGATGAAAAGAAACCCAACCATGTTTATAAGTTGAGAAAGGCTTTGTATGGATTAAAACAAGCACCAAGAGCATAGTATGAGAGATTGAGGGATTTCCTACTCTCTAAGGGATTCAAAATGGGAAAGGTTGACACCACTCTCTTCACCAAAAAGCTTGGAAATGACTTGTTTGTAATGCAAATCTATGTTGATGATATCATATTTGGGTCAACAAATCAAGATTTTTGTGAAGAGTTTGGTAAGATGATGGCAAGTGAGTTTGAGATGTCCATGATTGGAGAGCTTAGTTACTTCCTTGGTCTTCAAATTAAGCAAATGAAGAATGGCACATTTGTGAGTCAAGGCCAGTATATCAAGGACATGCTCAAGAAGTTTGGAATAGATGATGCTAAAGCTATTAGTACACCAATGGGGACAAGTAGAAGCTTGGATAGTGATGCTAGTAGCAACATGGTGGATCAACAGATGTATCGGTCTATGATTGGAAGCCTACTCTATGTGACCGCATCAAGGCCGGATGTGATGTTTAGTGTATGTATGTGTGCTAGATTTCAAGCCTCACCAAGAGAAAGTTATTTGAAGGCAACAAAGAGAATATTGAGGTACTTGAAGCATACACAAAATATTGGATTGTGGTATCCCAAAGGAGTAAGATTTGAGTTGATTGGATATTCAGACTCCGATTATGCGGGATGCAAAGTTGAGAGAAAGAGCACATCGGGCATATGTCAACTATTGGGAAGATCACTTGTGTCTTGGTCATCAAAGAAGCAAAATAGTGTAGCACTTTCAACCACCGAAGCGGAGTACATTTCGGCCGATAGTTGTTGTGCTCAATTACTTTGGATGAAGGCTACTTTGAGTGACTTTGGAATCAAGTTTAAGAAAGTGCCATTTCTATGTGATAATGAGAGTGCAATCAAGTTAACCAACAATCCGGTTCAATATGCAAGAACAAAGCATATTGATGTCCGCCATCATTTCATAAGAGATCACCAACAAAAAGGGGACATTTGCATTGAGAGTGTGGGCACCAAAGATCAACTTGCCGATATCTTCACCAAGCCACTTGATGAGAAGAGGTTTTGTAAGCTAAGGAATGAATTGAACATACTTGACTTCTCCAATATATGTTGATGCACCCCCCATTATATGACATGCATCTCCTTCGAGCAAAGCAAGGTAAAGTTGATTGACATGTCATCCATCCATTGCTAAGGATTTGTTTAGTGCATCTAGTCATTCCTATCATGTCCTAGGCTCATTCATGAAAATCAAATGAATTTGATGCTTGTATGGTACCACTAGTGCTTGTATGTTTGAAATGATCTAGTGGTAGCATATGACATGTTTGTGGGCTTGTAAACCTAGTGTTTGATGTAGAAAATAAGCTATAAGTGTTTAACTCAACATGGTACAAGATAACCCTTATTTGGAGGTGTGAAGAAGCTTGTCCTTGGATCAAACCGAGTTAAATATCTTTTGCAAGTGATCTAGATTGAACCAAATTGGGAAAATAATCCTCATTTCACATGGTTTCACCCCAACTTATCTATAATTTGAGCTCACCTTTTGTGCTAATTATTGACAAAGGGGGAGAGAAATTCACAAAGATAGTAAGATAGGAGGAGCAAATAAATGAAAATAAATGAAATGACATTGTAAGGGGATCAATAAAAAATACACATAAGTAGGGAGAGCAAGCTCATAAACATGTATGTTGCATTTGAATGTGCATTACATATATTTGCTTGCATGGCGCAAGTTTTAAATTTCAATATCCATGCTTGTGTGGTGTATACTAGTTATATGCTTGAATGGTGAAATGAAAAACTAGCATGCATAGGCTAAAGTAACTAAACTTATGTTCATTTTATGGAAACTAGACCCTTACTTGTAATGTTGATCTCATGTGATATTTTAGTTTTTGTGTATGTCTAGTTACTAATGGTGCTAAGGATGGTATATTAGTGCACTCCGATTGGTATCACGCTTCAAAGGTCCATCTCTTATACCTTAGCATCATTTGGTAGACATTGTCTCCTATATTTCCTATCTAAGCATATGTGCAAGCTTCAATCCAAACTCTTAGCACATATGTAGGGGGAGCAATTGCTACCATATGTGATTCATGAAACTTGTCCATATCCTTTTACACAAGGTAAATATGCTTTGGCAAGCAATGTGGATTCAATTAAATCTCAATTCATATCTTTGTGTAAGGGTTGTCATCAATTACCAAAAAGGGGGAGATTGAAAGCTCTAGTTTGGTTTTGGTTAATTGATAAAACCCTAAGTGCTAACCTAGTTTATCAAAGTGATTATGAGATAGGTAGCACTATTCCAAGTGGTGAAGCAAATGAAGATCATGACATGATGATGATGATTCCATGATGATGATCAAGTGCTTGGACTTGGAAAAGGAGAAAGGAAAATAAAAGGCTCAAGACAAAGGTATAAGTGGTAGGAGCCTTTTCATTTCGGTGATCAAGACACTTAGCGAGTGTGATCATATTTAGGTTCGATAGCCGTACTATTAAGAGGGGTGAAACTCGTATCGAAATGCGATTATCAAAGTGCCACTAGATGATCTAACTCCATCTTGTTCAATATGCCTAAGGATAGAGATGAATAAATAAAGTTTTGGTTCTGTTGGTGTTTTTCCACCAATAGAGCCTATGCACTTGATTTCTACATTGTCTTATGAGCAGGACACACTTCCAGCAAAGTATGGGGAAGTTAATCGATCCCCCAATTTCTACAAGTAAAAGTTCTGAACCTATCAAACCAAAATCAAACTTAAAATCAAGACAGGTTTGGCAGAAGAAGGTGACATCACCATTAGAGACGTCATCACAAGAATCCTCATCTTCAGAGAAAACTGAGGTACTTGATCAATGAACTTCACAAGGAGACGTCAATTTCGAAGGACTTACAACAACAAACCCTCATCGAAAGAGCTAGCTAGGGGAGAAGCACTCACGTGTATCTAGGTAAGTATTCTTTCCCCTTTTATTTTTAGTTTCTTTTAAATAATTAAAAAATGATGATGAATGAAAACAAAATAAAAGTTTATCTTTGCATTAGTCATTTATAGTAATAATGTGTGATCTAGTAAAATTAAAAACAAAATAAAAGGTGTGTTTAGTTTGCTTTAATTTGTTTTTAAGAGTTCAATAAAATAAAGAGGACTCAGAATAATCTCTTAAATAGAAATGATGAATAGTTGCTCTGTTGTAATTCCTTTAAAGTACCTAGAGGCTGAAAACTCCCGAGTTTTGGATAAAATTATTTTGATATAAGGATTTACTCTGAACTTGAAACTCGTGGGTGGCGTATACTTGATCTAATCTAGGTAATTGATGGATATGATATGAGAAGTTCTAAACTGTTGTTTATCTTGTTCCAAGTGACACTAAAGTTCTAGAAAAACACAAAAATATTACATGATGAGTTCTTGTATGACAAAGCTTGAATTCCCACCAGAGCCATACATGTTATTTAGGCTAGGAAAACTTCCACATATATGCTGCTTGTTTTGCATTGAGTTTTGTCAAACTTTGTTGACCCTTATGAGAGGTTTATCATACTCTTAAAATCAAGATCACATACACACCACATATATATGCTGCTCCTACACTAGGAGTACGCAAAAACATGTATTCCATCTAGATCTACCCAAAAATGTTTTACTCCTACACTGGGATGAACACAAAAACATGCTTGTTAGGTTTCCCATCCACCAAATAAATGCTCCAAGTTCTTGTTTCTATCTCTCAAAAGTTTTGTTGCAGAAAAGAGGCATAGGCTATGCAAAAGTTATTCATAAAAAAAGAAAAAAAAGAAAGATAAAAAAATGGACACAAAAGTGTTTGAGATATTGAAAACAATGGGTACTTAGATGCCCGCCTAAAAAATAGAGAAAAAGGAGATGAATAAGTGTGTCCCTGATCTCTAGCAAACGTTTTCAAGTTTTAAAAGAGAGATAATGTCGGGTTCATAAACCCAAGGTCCCCAATGGACCCGCTTCCCAGCAAAAACTCGGCCCAGCAGACGGCGTAGCGATAATGCGCGCCTCTCGGGCCGACCCAGTTACCTAACGACAGGCCGGGAGAACAATCTGGTCCCCAATCAGAAGGCCTGGCCAAGGAGGGGACATAGTCTGACTCTGACCTCCTTTTTTCGACCGGGGATTCACCGAACCTCTGCTTGCAGCTCTTCCCCGACCAACACGGTCAGGGCCGACCGAGAATGACCGACCGGGGACGTCCGCTCAGTAAGGGCCTAGGGATCAGGCGGAGTAGATAAGGTAAGGCGCTCAAGTCAAACCGCAACACCGAGAATCATTCCCTACCATACCTTGCATACCCTGCCATGCCCTGTGCACCTGCTAGACGGTGCCATCGGGGCATGCCAGGCAAACACGGTAGAGCCTGCTAGACGCGTCTAGACATAAACAGTATTGTGGGCACCGACAAACATCTCGTACCCGACAGCATGGGCAACAAGACTAGGTAGCACACATACACACTTTCTCTCTTTCTCTCTGACTTGTAAGGCCATCCCCTTCACCTATAAAAGGGGATAAGCCCTCTCCCAATAGAGGAGGCTGACTCTCTCGATTTGGCTCTAGACAACTTGAGCATACGAACAGCTCCACAGCTCTAGAACTCAACAGCTACACAGAGCATACGCTTCAATACTCAGCGCACGTTAGAGCACCTGCCACTCTTAACCACTTGGTTTAGAGTCCAACCAGGCCTCTAACACCCCCTTCTCATTCCATACTCATTTGTAACCCACAACAAACTTGGAGCACCTATGTCACAGAACCGACCAATTTATAAGAGCACAAGTACAAAAACAATCGCCGAAATAATCAAATTCTCGAAGGATTTCAAACCAACTTGCATACAACCAAGATCATAGTAATTCAACATAACATATCATACATTACAACATTCGCAGACGTTCGCAAATAGATTACATCAACACAGAGTCATCGTTATTACAAAACAAGTCTTGTAAAACATGCGGAAGCAAATAGTTTAACTCACACATCCGAGTTCAAATACACATACTGGTTCGCTGATCACAGCCCGCAAAAGCATTTAGATAAGATAACAGAGATCATGCCCATGATCTAGTCTTCATCATCCGCCGGGTGGAGACAATACTTACAGAATCCCTGATATAGAAGGTCATCTACAACAAGAGGGAATAAACCCTGAGTATGGGAATGTACTCAGCTAGACTTACCCGACAAAAACCAAAATAATTGACACCAAGGATTATGCATAGCTTAATGTAGTGGATCTGGCTGACAATTTCTTTTTGTAGAAAAGCATAAGTAATAATGATCAACTCTTAGCCTGAACTAGCAGTGACTTTTTAGCCATTAACCTGTCAACTATATTAGCACCTGTACTAAGCAATCATTTTATTAGGGTGCAAACATTAATAACCATATCAGGTATTCATTGTGGCAACCTTATCATCATCATCCATTTAACCATATTGTTAAATTAATTGAATCTACGTTGCCGCTGCTCAGTCAAGTTCTCACTATCCGGGAGAGACGGCGATTCGAATCGATTCCTATCCAGCTGGAGGGGTATTCCTAAACACAAACCCTGCTTCTCCCATCAGAGTCGCAAACAAGTCACCTTTGGTACAATTCAGGAGTCGTGAGTCTGATCAGATCGACATTCTCAGAGAACCACTCTGCCAAGGTTGTTCGGGACTCTAACCCGCCTTGGACTTATGCCAATGGCATTCCGCGCATCCTTACTACCTCCAGAATGCCGCCACTGCTCGCGTCCCCGGCCTGAGTCGAGCTACTAGGCTTCGTGGTCGGAACGACTTATCCGGCTAGCTAAGTGTTAGGCTGCGTTCAACATGACATGAGGACGTACAGCGTATCGGTCCTTAAACGACTCAGACGGAGTCACTATGTTCAAACCTACACAAGACCCCGCCCGGTCTTAATTCATTATTCACATAGTTCTTTTCTACGATAGCAAATATAGCCAACCGTGATCCACCTCACCCTAAAGCTCGCAGGTGATAGGAAATCACCTGACTTCTACCGCACTAAGCATGGCTAAGCATTTAACCCATTCCTGAACTTAAATAGGATTCCAGTGCGATATCTAGACAAGGAAGGATATATAATGCAGCAATTGGTTCCAACCAATTCCTATACTTAATGCATCATCAACAATAAAAGGTACTCAAAGTATTTGTAAAAACATGGGAGGCTTAATATGCTCCGGGGCTTGCCTTTCAGGAACGAGGAAGGCTGGTGGTCAGGGCACTCGGGCAATTCCTCCGCGGCGACTGCTTCGTTGGCTTCCTGCACCTCGGGTTCCTCCTCCTGGTTGGCTCCCTCGAACTCCAGCAACGTCACTTCCTCCAGCACACCTATTGCATGAATGCGCAAGATAAATATCATGGATGCATATGAACAAATGTCAGGGATGCTCGGGGAATGCACATGTTCGCTGTAGTTTGCATATTCTAACTTAAGCCCTATTCAAATCACTTTACTTACCAAGTTTATACAACCTAATGTATAATTGCTCATCTTCAGTTAATGACCTAGCACCCGCACCTAAGCATATTCTCAAGTTAGGCTAACCCCTAAACAATCAACGATAACCTTGCAACAACATACACTCAAGCAATTGGATTTTGGCAAAATGAATACTATGTAGTGGTGCAGTAAACTAGTCATAACTGGAGATTTATAAATCCAAATGACTTGCAACAAGACAATCTGAAAAGCTTATGAAATTTTCAACAATCCATTTTCAGACCTCAAAGCATGATTCAAACCTTTACCAGCTCGAATTCATAATTCAATAGAACTCTGTCCTCACAAGGCAGAGAGTAAGCAAAACTGGAACCTAACTTTAAACAGCTGTAGTTTCTAAACTACTGGGCCAAATGCCATCAAATTTTGACAGGACTAGATACATAAATTATCTACAACTTTTGTATTCATCACAATCACAGAAAACCAAATTATCATGGAGAACTTTCTAAAGTCCCCAGATCTGTCCAGAGGGACATAATGCAAATAAATAATTATTAACTTATGATATAAACACTTAATTGGACAAAACCAACTTTACTGATATATCACACATATCACAAGAACACCAGAAAGTAGGGTGTCCATCACCAAAACATTTCTTTTAATACCTTTCTTAATTTATTTAATTAATTAGTGGAAATAGTAAACATATATGAAAACTACCCCATTAATTCTACAAAAATTACAGTAGACACTACATGCCCTAAGTAGACTACCATAACAATTTCACACCATTTGAGTAAGTATAACAACCTACACAAAAATGGTAAGGCAGAATGGCTTAAAATGGCATAATTAGGAAACCTTAGTGAAAAGTGTCAAGCAACAGATTTCATATTTTTCCTAGCATCCTTAAGGTACTAGGACATTCTCCAACAAATTTCATGGTCATAGGATTTATAGATAATTTACAAAAATTCACCCAAGTATCTACCAGTGATAAAAGGAAAATCTATAACTCAAAAACTACACATGCAATGACTCTCAAATTTTAACCAGAGCTTCTACTATACAAGACTAGCTTACCCACAAAATTTCATAATTTTTGGATCACAGAAACTCAAGATATGATTTAAACAAGTTTGCATGCATTCAAAAACACTTTTCAAGTTCCTATTTAATTCATCCAAAATTTCTACATAATGTGCTCAAGACATATTTTTCTTAAATACTAGACCTAACTGTGAATCTAACAAAATTGGAACCACCCAATTTGGATCTACAAAACAGGAGATACAAAAATATCAAATCAGCATTCAAAACTGCATTTTTGAACTAGCCCTATGAACTACAGCCACTGACAAGCGGGACCCGGGTGTCAGCTGACCCCACCGGTCAGTGACCGCGAAAACAGAGGAGCCGACGCGGACCGGCACGGGAATGGTGGAGCTCGCCGACGGTGACCTTCCCGGCGAGACCAACGACACGACGAGCATCACCATGTCATTGCGCACCTAGAGAACTACCTAACAAGACCTATCGTCGGAGCTCAAGACGACGGCGGCGACCATGGCGGCAAGACAGCGCGGCTTGACGGCGATACGCCGGAGCCGGCTACGATGACTCAATCAAGAGCTACGACGAGCTTCTACCTACGACAGCGGTTCAATAGCACCAACTAGCGTGACCGGAGGTGGTCGGAGGCGGTATGGCCACGGTGCCGGAGTGAGGCGGCGTACACCGGTGAGGTCCGTGCGCGGTGTTGCAGCTTACCGAGCGCTCCTAGCTAGCCAACGTGGACGTGGTGGTGCGGTGGGACCACGGTGAAGCTATGGCGGAGATGGAGGAGGGACGCGGTGCGCTCCGGCCGGCAATGGCGACGACGGCACTACGGCGGCTGCTGCGTTGCTTGCTGCGGGCGAGCGCGGAGGCGAGGGAGAAGGCAGGAAACGAAATGTGGCACAGGGGGCTCTCGGTGGCGTGCTAGGGCTTCAATTGCCGAGCTCAGGCCCGACGTGGCCTGGCTGGTCAGGCCGTCGGCGACACGCGGCGCCACGCGGCGCTTGAAGTCTGAACCGGTCGAACTACTGTGGCTCGCCATCAGTTAAGTCATCAGCGCCGGTGAACAGCCTAACAGCGAAACTTCGTCGCGTTGGCATGGCTAACTCGTTGCTCAAAAGTGAAATCCGTAAAGATGAAAGTTGTAGATCTATAGTAGGGCTACAAATTTGATTTAGAAATCAATAGCTAACTCTCGACGGATCACGAGTTAAATCAAGCCAAAGTCGAGTTCATGAAACTGAAATCCAGTATAACACTTAGAAAAATTTTCAATTGTTGAAACAGCTTTCAATCCTGACTTGTGGGCCAATTTTGAACATGTTGTGCACATTTTCATGAGATGGTCATAAAAGAACTTTTGTTCCACATATAATTCTCTACAACTTTGCTTTAGGTTGCTCAGACATGCAAACATCCTAAGCTACACTTTTTTAACAGTCAAACACAGGAGCTCTAGGGGTCCAAATTGGTCAACCATGACTTGGAAACCTAATTAGGCAAAATGATCAACATGAACATTGTTCCTTATGACATTCTAAGTATGACTAAGGTTCTTAGGAGAATAATTAGCCACACCATACATTGGTCACACAAGAATCAAGCAAGGTATGTACTGAAACAATGAAAAACACATGAAATGTTACAATTGTTTCATAGTCATGTTTCACATGTTTCATGATCTTGTTGCATAGTACTAACTAACCTTGTTTCACTAAATGAGTGGCACCTGTTGCACTTAAATGTTGCACGCTTTACATTTCATAAAAGAAACACACATGGAATATAAACATGTGTTGCAATGTTTCAAAAGCATGTTTCATACAATCTAAGCTCACGAATGGATGCATGATGCTCATGTTCATGAAATGCAGGTGCAAATGTGGAAGCCAAACACCTGGGGTGTTACAACCTAGGCTCAGGAATAAAGTCACCGACCGACTGAAACTGGACGTAGGGCACGTCGCCTAACCAGTATAAATCCTATGTCATTGAGTGCTAGGGCACATCAGATCACAACGCACGGTAAAACTATAAATATTTACTTGTTGGTCACTTTTCGCACCGACAGATAAGTTTTCAAGGAGCAAAGTAGAATTAGGTTAGCCACCATATATATCCACCATACATCCACACACATGCATATTTTGATTTGATTGTATGATTCAACTCTCTTTGGATCCGTTGTTTGACTTTACAATATATGCATTGCAAGTATGCTCTAGCTTTCTGCCTACCTATGAACTCCACATAAGCCTTAGCGGTAGGAAGAGAAAAAGGCATAACATCGTTATTGCCTTGGTGAGGATCCACAAATACCACATATATTGAGAGACTTGAGAGTGTCATACAATGGAATCTCTGAGTTTTATTTTGAAAACTTATAAAAACTCCGGAACAATGGTAGAACAAAGAACTTGAGATATAGTGCTTGACTTGATTGTTCTATCTTTCAATTGCTCAAGACCCAAGTGAGGGCTAAGAAGCCCCATGGTTGAAGGTAATATGGGTAAGTTTGAAAGTCAGATCAGTTTATTCTAATCTGGAGGAGAATTCTTGATTGAACGCCTATGTACTTTTGAGGCGTGAAAGCATTATAGCAACTCCTGATCCATTGCTGAGTTTAGCTTTGCTCAGGGACTGACAAAGGTTAAGCTTGGAGGAGCTTGTTGATGGTCATTAACATCAATTGTAAACCATCAATATGATCTGCATATATACTTAATTCCATCACCAAACATAGGTCTAAGGGTTTAAACTAATAAATTCCATGAGTTTTGGTGAATCTGTGTTTACAACAGTGTTTGTCCAGAAAACTGTCAAGGTGGACCTATTCGTCAAAGTAAATCACGTTTTTCCATGGCGTAAACAACTCCAGAAGGTTCTTGAGGACACCAGAGGACTCTCCACCGAAGATGACCATGAGAGGCTGACATAGGGGGTCGGCCCCACCTACTGGCTGGCCGGCCTATGGGACCCATGGGTCAGCCCCTTCTTGCTACGTCGGTTTTCCCACTGCCTTAAAGATCGCATCTACGCCCCGTTTATTCAAGTCGGTTTGATTTGAGGGTTCAGAATTGACGCTACCCGTATATATACAGCCCTGGACCCCCTCCTTGGGGCCATCTCTAAAACCCTAATTCATATCTTTAGGATCGAGCCAGCTATTAAGAGAAGATTAGTCTTCCATATGATCTAGTCTTATAAATAGAAATAGTAAGATAGAGAGTGAGGGAAGAGTTTGGAGGAGGTGCCGGCCTGTCGATGCTCTCTCTATGGCTTGTACCTTGGTGGATCCAAGTTCTATTTGAGCTTGCTTCTGAGACTTCTCTGGTAATCAACTTCTAATTCAAGTAAGCATCTTGTTTATATTGTTCTTCAGGTTCATGACTCTTTTGGGTGCTTTATTCCTGTTCTAGAGGGAGTAAAGTATTAATCGTAAGTATAAGTGTGGTACTTAGACTTAGGTTAATCGTGGATGCACCCTACATTTCATTTCGGTGGTAGCTCGCGAGGGTGACTCTTATAGCCTCGTTAAATCCTTTGTAGTCCACCTCCCATTTGTAGTCCAAGTAGGACCTGATTACTATGGAAAACATCCTCTGCTGGTGTCTTTCCTTAAGTAATGTTCTTAGTTGAATAGTAGAAGATATAGCTTACCCAAGTCAGAACTAGAGAACCTTAGTAATCCTCTCTACGCTCCTGTTTATCCTAACCTTGTTGCTACCCCTAGTTAAGTTAGATTGTAGTTAACCTCACATGTTTTCCTGTGGATACGATACTTGGAATACTTCCAGGTGAAAGCTACAACGGTATCCGTGCGCTTGCAGATTTATCTGTGTGCGTTAATAAATACCAACATTCTTCAACCATGATCAATACCAATTAACTATTAGTCTCTCCTATTCATGTGAAGCAAGCCACTATTGAGACTAAACCATATTCATTTCTCTCTGTCTCTTTTTGTTCTATAAATATGCTTGGTTCTTCATTTAAGGGCTTGTTTGATAGAGCTCCCAAAACAACTTCGAAGATGAATCTAGGAGAAGCTCTACCAAATAATTTTTTTACTGTTAAGTGATTCTTTGCTAATTCTACGAAGTGATTCTCTAAAATGAACTACGGAGCTGGTAGCTAAAAAGTAGCTTATGCTAATTCACTCTACGCATAGAATCACTGTATGCAAAGAGATTATCCTAAAGAGTCATCAAGAATCAATTTCAGTCAGAGAATCACTTGTCACATAGAATCAACTTCTTTAGAGAATCTTGAGCAAGAGGAGCTCTGTCAAATAGGCCCCAAGATATGACATGAGTTTAATATAATCATTAGTAATGAAACCAATTCAAAGACTCACCAAACTCATTGAACCATCGAACCACAAAACCCACTAGGGAGCCTAGATGCACATTCACTAAGGTTAGCACACAAACAAATAATAGGTTTATCCTTGCATACCACTTACTTCAAAATGCTTCGTGACATAGGGTGGGGATGCTGGCCAGTAAAATATGTATTGAAATTCATTGAACACAGGTGAGGAGCCCAACTATGACTTTGAGAATGACGGTTGGGACGAGTGATGGGGGTCTTGGTTCTACGCTCAAGGAGATTGAGGAGAACGATACCCACTATGTTGTGCTTTCACTATGCTTTGCTTTGACGTTCTGTTTGTGTGATTCAATCTATGTGGGCCTTTTGTAATAATGGGAAACCATGTTATGTAACCCTTAAAGTAGGTATTCGTGTTGTATGACTATGGTACCGACTGGATAATTAATGAGCAAGTGATAGTGTTTGTTTCCTAGGACTATCACATTTGTGCTTATTTTCTGTGGATTTCTCTTTGATGAAAACAACGTTGGTTTTAGAGGGTTTCCTGCCCGATTTTGTGGGATCCCATTTTCATCTAGGATGGATTCGTTTTCAATCTATACGGAGTATGCCTAACAATTATATGTCCATCTTAATGTTAATACGGCTACTAATAACTAATTATGCATGTTGACATGTACATTAGATCAATTTTCATATGTACATATATTGTTTTGTGACTTTATACATGCATAATATTAAATCATATGATCCTAGAACTTAATCTTTTGGCTACGCATTCGTATTCATCTATTTCTGTATGCCCTATCCTGATTCTTTTTTTCGGTCTTGTTTTTTTTACTGAAATTTTTTCGATTTGGTTTTTCTGAACCCAATCTTGTTTTTGCCAAAAAAAAAAGAAACAAAAATAGAAGATAAGTTTTTCTGCTCTTTTCCACCTGTTTTCATTCATACGGCCATCTAGGTCATATTTGAACCCATTTGGATTCATGATTTTTCATTTTATGTTATTTTTTCTATGAAAATCAATTGATTTTAATAAAAAATTATATAATTTCCGAGGCACTTGACTTTCCGCTCCCTGCTATGCCGGCGAGCAGCGGCCACGAACACCTGGCGACGTCGGAGAGTTACCCGGTGCCGAGGTACAAATAAGCCCCCTCCCCCTAACCCGGGCCAGGAGGGTCTCTACCGCACGCCCAGCTGCGCGCCCGCGCCCGCGCCCTAGCTCGCGGATTCGCGCCCTCTCCTCGCAGGCTCGCACCACAATCACACGAGCAGACAATCACCAACTCCCTTTCTGTCTTTCGCTTTCAGTGCTCACCATTTCGCGTCCTTGCCTCGCCCTCTCGCCGTCGCGGGCGCCTCTTTTTCACCTCCCTCCCCCCATCTTCCACGCACCTTTGCAGAAAGAAAGGCGCCCCGAGGTACTTAACTCCGTAGAGGTAGAAGAGGTAGAGCCCGGGAGCCGAACACCTCCACCAACAGCAAAGCACCACCACCAGAGCCGAGCGCACAAAAGCGCGCGGCCGGGACGCCGGGACAAAGCAACGGGCAGACTGTACTGTCCGCTGCTGCAGCTACCCTTCCAGCCCCGGCCAGGCGCTCGCAAAGTGCGGAGCCGCCCTCTTCGCTCGTGGTCTCTCTCTCCGCGCTCTCGCTCCAGGTCGTGTACGACCCCGCCCGTACGTACGGACCCCGGCGCTCGTGCGCGGGCGACATGTCTTCGGCGGCGGGAGGTGGATACGGGGCTGGCGGCGCCGAGCACCAGCACCTGTTGCTGGGGCAGGCCGCGGGGCAGCTCTACTACGTGCCGCAGCACAGCCGCCGCGAGAAGCTGCGGTTCCCGCCCGACCCGGCCGACTCGCCCCCGCCCACTGCTTGGCCGGCGCCCCCACCCTTCTACTCCTACGCGTCCTCGTCGACGTCGTCCTACTCGCCGCATAGCCCAACGCTGGCGCACGCGCAGCTAGTAGCGCACGCGCTACCTGCAGGCGCCGGGGCCCAGATCCCAAGCCAGAACTTCGCGCTCTCGCTCTCTTCGGCGTCCTCGAACCCTCCGCCCGCGCCGCGGAGGCAGCTCGCCGCGGGGGTAGCCACGGGGCCGTACGGCCCGTTCACGGGCTACGCGGCCGTCCTCGGGCGGTCCCGGTTCCTGGGCCCCGCTCAGAAGCTGCTCGAGGAGATCTGCGACGTGGGCGGACGGCCCCCGCACCTGGACCGGCGCTCCGACGAGGGTATGCTCGACATGGACGCCATGGACGTGGCGGGGGACGTGGACCACGACATGGACGGCGGTGACCGCGCTACCGCTGAGGCGGTCGCTGTCTGCGGCGCCGAGCAGCAGTGGAGGAAGACCAGGCTCATCTCCCTCATGGAAGACGTGAGTTAATCACTACGATCCGCCTTCCCCAGCTTCTTGATCCTTCAAAGAAAAACACGCCTTTTTCTGCTTTTGTTTCATATCGCAATTATTTCTTCTTCGGCGAGAAGAATCTAAGGAACACACCTCATGGTCACGTCACGGAGCCTACATCCTGGTTGAATCTTTATTTACTGTTCTGGCACAGCTTATTTCTTGTCCTTGTGATTTGATGATAGTAGAAATGGATTGTGATTCGAGCTCTTTCGGATATGTTTCTTTGGTTATTATATGCATCAAATCATTGTTTTGCACTGTTGATGTTCAGCGGTTTCCATTCCTTCTCATTTTTCCCTTGTGAAAACTAGCAACTTGCTGTGAAGTTCTTGATGAACAGAATTGCTCGGCAGTTCAAAGCATCAAATTGGAACATCAAACCATATCAGGGTCCTCTAGTTTTATCCGATCCCGTAGAAACTTTCAAAATTGCTACTCGATAAGATTCCTAGAGTTTTTGTCTTCTTTCGAAAGGATGCCATATGCATCAGTGTAACCTGCAGAAAGATTCTGTTTATCTGGTCACCACTCTTTTGCTAAAATAATTCTATTGTTCACGGTTGTAATTTTGCCAGGCAAAGTACAGTACGTGCTAGCATCTTGATTCCTAACATATTGGTGCACTTTGGTGCAGTCTTGTCTAACGGGAGGAAAATAAATTCTTACTATGTCCTATATATGCTGAACTTCCTGAGTTTATTGGCTGCACTAAGTAGTTATTAGTTAAGTACTAAATTTTGGGTGTGCTCTACCTTTAAACTCAGAGTACATGAACCTTGCAGGTTTGCAGGCGATACAAACAGTACTACCAGCAGCTGCAATCTGTGATCTCCTCGTTTGAGACCGTTGCGGGGCTGAGCAACGCGGCCCCTTTTGCTTCCATGGCGCTTCAGACAATGTCGAAGCATTTCAAGTGTCTGAAGGGGATGATAATGAGCCAATTACGGAACACAAGCAAGGTCGTCGCCAATGATGGTATTAGCAAGGACGATATGGCAAACTTTGCGCTTATGGGTGGTGGAGCAGGCCTCCTGAGGGGAAACAATGTGAACGCGTTCGGCCAGCCTCACAACATTTGGAGGCCTCAAAGAGGGCTTCCTGAGCGTGCAGTGTCTGTTCTTCGCTCATGGCTGTTCGAGCACTTCTTACATCCGTAAGTATATGAATGTCGTTTCTGCTGATCTTGTTATCTTTGAAGTATTTTGGTTTTGGTGAAACTGATATTACACAACATGATACATAGTGGCATGTGTACTTGTAGTTGCTATTGAATTCGGGTGTAGAGCAGTAGTACTTGAATCTGGTAACCATTGGGTAGAAAAGACATGTCATGATGATATGCTGCTTGCGCAACATGATCATGATTACTATTAGTGAGAGAATCATGAAACAATGCGAGATATGGGATAAATGCCTACATAGTTCCTACCGAACCAATGGCCAAATTTGCTTTATTGGAAGTTTTTTTTCTTGTGCATGCACTTATTTTTTGCCAGTCGTAAGTGCACAATGGGCACTGCTAGTGATAAATCCGAGTTATGTTTTCACGGATGAGAAGTACTATGCTTGAAATTTTCTTTAGAGTCGCAAAACGTGAAATATCATTGATTATAGTTCATTACTATCTGATTACATATTCTTTCCTCGTGGAGCCCACTTGTTAGTTCATCCTTATTGTACGTTGTACAGAAGCTTGAAAAATCCTTATATGCAACAACCTTAGACATGTACAGAAGTCTAGGGTAATGTTGTCATTATACTTGCAGTTTTTGTGATCGCCCTTTGGGGCCTCCTGTGCATCCAACGGTGGAGGCACATGCCCTTAAGGGCAAAACTCCGTGTCCTCGTCCATAATTTTGGATTGATTGTTACATCTGTTGGAATAAAGCCTTGCATCAGAATGGAGTTTGGTTCTGGTTGTGGAAACCTACAGGACCATTTGTGATCTTTCTGGTGTTGTTTAGTCTCATGCACTAGTGGTTGGACAAATCACTCCTTAGCGACTTTCGAATTACATGTTATATGCAACTTTACTCCTTAGTGACTTTTGAATTACATGTTATATGCAGCTTTTATTGCAGTGAGTTTGTTCGATGATTGTTTGATCACTTGCTTTCACGTGCCATTGTGCTGCTATCTGTGCTTGCTTGGTTCTCTATGTATCCTAGTTCACATGTTTGGTTGTCATTTTACAGGTATCCAACTGATAGTGACAAGCAGATGCTGGCTAAACAGACAGGCTTAACAAGGAACCAGGTAAGTTGCCATGAATGTAAAACTAACAATACTACTAGAATTTTACCATCAGCAATGTTTTCAACTGTCAAAGCAAATATGTTGTGTTAAAACATCATTGTGTCCCTGATAAGCCCGTGAATTCAATGAGCAGGTGTCAAATTGGTTTATCAATGCAAGGGTGCGGCTCTGGAAGCCCATGGTGGAAGAAATCCACAACCTGGAGATGCGGCAGCTGCAGAAGAACACGTCGGTGGACAAGAGTCAACTCGGCATGCAGCAGATTCAACACTCGTCGGACAGCAGTGGGAAGCCTTCTGACCCTTCAAACTCTCAGCGTGGGCAAAGCAGCGGCATGACAAGAAACCTCAGCTCTCCGGCATCACGCCATATCCAAGACGAGCTCCACGACATACCAGGCCAGGTGAGCTTTGCTTACAATGGGCTCCCCACGCACCACGGTCTTGCGCTGTCACATCCCCAGCAAGCTCAAGCGGTCAGCGCCGGCATTGGTGTTGGTGGCGTGGCTGCCGGCGGCGGCGGCGTTTCCCTCACACTTGGCCTTCACCAGAACAACAGGACCTACATTGCCGAGCCCCTTCCGGCCGCGCTCCCGCTCAACCTCCCGCACCGTTTTGGGCTGGAGGACGTGAGCGACCCCTACGTGATTGGGTCATTCGGCGGCCAGGACCGTCATTTCACCAAGGGACTAGGTGGCCACCATTTGCTCCATGACTTTGTTGGTTGATCTCGATCGTCTTAACTGGAAGTGTTGTCAGCATGCATGTATTGTATTAGTAGGGGTAGGACAGTCGAAGAGACCATTTGGTCCATGCATCCAAGAATGCTGTCGATATTTGACAATGTGAGGGCTATAGAGGGCATGACATACCGTTGAAGATCTGTTCCAGTTGTATGTCGTAGAGTTGAACCCTATCTGTTCTAATCCCAGGTTATCGATTAAGCGGTGTTAACACATTGTACCACTATTCCTTTGACATGCAATTGAAGTGAAGGTTGAAAACAGTGGTTAGTTCTTGCTCCTTGCAGCTAGTCGTCCCCAGTGCTCCTGGAGGTTGAGATGAGATGGTTTTTCACAATAATTTACAGTGTAGCTTCATTGTGTAGCCCTAAAATATGACTGCTGGGATAGTGGACAGGTGGTGCCCTAAAGCAGGTTGGTGGCAGTATTAATCTGTGCCAGATCTTGCATCCTTAGATGGAGTACGCCTCCTAAAGCTTGGACAGGCCATGATTTGGCCATCTGCTACATGACCTTCGCTGTTCCAGCACACGCGTACGTTGTCATCACCCGCACCTAGCTAGCTAGTAACCGCTAACACTTCCTGTTAGGGCTGAGCTGTGCCTATTGGTAACCAGGCTTTCGCCTTGATTTACGCACTAAACAACCAGCCAATTAGCCAGCGGCGACATGGGCTACGCTATGATCTGGGGCTGTCCTGTCAAAAAAAAAATCACTTTTCCCCAGGGTAAAAAGCCCATGTTACCTGGGATCAGTTATCCATGGCCCTCGGTGGTGCAGCGCCCGATTTGACGTACGCTTTGGCAAGTAGAATAACAGCTGGGGGGCTCCATGCACGCCCTTTTTTGCGTGGAGGGAATCCATGCACGTCACTGACTACTGCTGCTCAGCTTCAGCTCCTTCTCGGCAGAAAGCAACCGGTGGTGTGTTCTTTGTTTAAAAAGGGCACTGTTGCGAGCCCCTTTCTTTTCTAGGCTCTACTAGCGCTCCAGTGGTGTGGTGTGGTGCCTGCATGGGCAGATTATTGCTCTCTGATTCTGCATGCCCGCTGAGCAAAACATGATGTGCTGCCTTTTTTCTAGGCCTTCATGGATAAAGCAGGGGTGATCATTGCCACTCATGGAGAGGAGGGAGAACTGGACTGGCCAAGCTTCAGCTTCAGGGTTCAGCCGCAGAACTTCATGGAGCATGCATGGGAGCTAGAGGAAAGGCTGCCGGGACATTCCGGTTTCTATGTTGTTGGAGTACTAGTACTCCAGTAGTGTTCGACGTGAAAAGGAGAACGCTCTCTTGTCAAGTCAAGATCACGTTAACTCATGTCAGCAGTTCATGAGCTGTACAGTAAGCATCTTTCAGCAGAGACGCGTTGTTTGGCGTTCGAGCATGAGTGATGGTAGTACTGGACTACTGGTACGAAGGGATCGGAGCTGATGTTTTACTGTTCGTTTGGTTGTGGCTCGTCGTAAACGATCGTAAATTTCCAGTCGGAATAGTATTTTTCTCTCATATAAAGCAGCTAGCAGTACTTCTTCACGAACCAGCAACGAAACGAATCAGCCAACCGAACAGGCTGTTTGATTTTGGTGTGGAGCTGTACTCCCTAAGTTATGATGGGACCAAGAGGGCCAGTTTAGGTGCTTTGTTCCTTTTGTTGCTTTGCTCAAGAATAGACAGCTTAAATTAGCATATCATAAACGTTTTCTACGTTTTGTCTAAGCTTTAATCTTTTCACTAAACACTGATGCTACTAGCGTACTACTAGTGCCTAGTAGGCAACATCTTTTTCACTCTGGCTGGCTGGCAGCTGAGAGCAACTGCAACACCGGAGGACATCAGGTGCAAATTATCTTAAAATATGTCATCTTCCGTATATGCATCTGAAACATATTATTTCCTATGAATTGTTGTACATCTAATTTACATCTTAACTTTTGTGACAAAATATATCTATGAATGAATTATGGATTTGTCAAGTTTCAAAGCTTTTTAATATCAGTTGATATGTTTCTAAGGTACGTAATTTGTACCAATTTGTAAAAGCGCACCTGATAATGCTCCCGCTGCAACGCTGGTAAGCCTTTGCTCGCATCCTTCTCTGATCAGTAGTCCCAGCTTCTGCTTTTAACGCGGAGACCTTTCCTTATTTCCTTCTCCTTGTCACAAACATTTCTCAATCAAGTGACAGAGCATTGCAGCAGGTGTAGGTGCAGCCGTGCAGGTGCAGGCATGGGGCACACCTGGGAGCGGCGAAAGCACCCAAAGCTAAACACCAACGGCCTTTTGATCCTAGCAAAGCCTAATCCGCGTCAGGTAGTGGGGTTCTCGTTAAGCATATGTTCCTTCCACCCTTAAGCTAAGATATGGCCGATCTGACGATCCGTCCCTGGATTTGCCACTTTCAAAGAGATGCCGTGCAATGCCATCCCCTCGTGGCTTTTGTTTGTCTAATCCGAGTGGCCACCTCCTCCTGCTCGCAGCTCCGTCCGCCCGGCCGCGGCTGTCACACACCAGGCCAAGCACCACCACAGACCCTCCTCGCCTCCCGCAGCGGCAGTGGCGCAAGGTGCTTTCGCCTCGGAAATGACATGCGGCACTGTGCCCGCATAGAATAAATTGCTTTTCTTGGGAAATGCGGATGGCAGCAGGCAGTCAGGCAGCCAGGCACAGCGCTCTGAACCAGAACTGGAGTGCAAGTGAGCGTTCAACTGCATTGGATGGCTTTTGCATCATGCATCCCCTCACGGCACCTCCTGCTCACCTGCAGCACTGGCACTGCTACCCTGCTAACCTGCAGCTGCCTGTCGCATGGAAAACTGTATAATTAATTATTTTTAATTTATATTTAATATTTTATTTATGTGTCTAAATATTATAGGAAGTAGACTTTAGCGTAAACAAGCCCCGAGTCCTCGGGACTCATAGCCTTTATCTGTAAAGAAATTGTTCAGTTTGTTGGGGCTGCTAGGTCGGGTTCCGGGAAACGAAACAAATATGTACACGCTGTTCTCTTCTCATATCTCTGTGATGGCTGCTTAACGGTTTTCTTGGGCCAACACAGCGAATCAGTGACAAAAGAGGTGAAGATCATTTGCCAAATGTTTGCCACGATCTCAGCGAAAATATTTTATACAAATGATCGCGTTGCTGCAATAATCATGCATCCCATGCCACGTTTTCAATCTAGATTTTGACTTTAAGTCTTAGGCTGTCTTTGGCACAGCTCCTGCCATCCGGTTCGGGCTCCTTTTGGACTTTACGCACTGTAGCACGCAAAAACTGGGCTCCGGCTCCTTCTCTGTTTGCATGTGAAACAGACAGAGCCAGCGGAGCTGTCTACCAAGCAAAGTGCTTTATT
Organism: Miscanthus lutarioriparius; assembly: GCA_904845875.1. NCBI lineage: Eukaryota > Viridiplantae > Streptophyta > Magnoliopsida > Poales > Poaceae > Miscanthus > Miscanthus lutarioriparius. The sequence goes on along the minus strand of CAJGYO010000016.1, from coordinate 22,782,589 downwards.
ACATCACTAGTATTTAATCCATTACATAAATATATCAAAGTCTAGCAAGCGAAAATAAAAAAGATAACTCCCTTCATAGCCACAGGGACGGTCAACTGACTAGAAATTCTCATAACCATTGTCATCTGTTACGCATCTGGGATTTTTATCCAAGTAATGAAAAATAAACAAGCGTAAGTACATCTCGTACTCAACAAAAATAACACGGGATTCATGAGGCTCAAAAGGTAGACACAGGTTTAACTGCATCTGGCTTTTACACTCTGCAGAGGTTTATATTTTCACCGTGAGTCGTGATTCTCATTTGCCCGGGGTCATGACTCATAACACTTCCAATGTGAGCGGGCAGGGTACACTATGAAGTATTTCAGAAGTTCGTCGAACAAGTTAGGGCCACTATGTTTTCAATTGGCAATAGAATATAGAGCCCCTCTTCTGAATGGCACATTTCGCGTAGGCTATACACATAAAGACAGAGGCCACACTATACTCAACTCGACAAGCCCCTTTTGTACCCTTTCGGGTAACCACTAACAAGCTACAAAATGTCTTCATACTGAACTAAAGCCAGAGCCATGTAGCTCTCACGGTTGTACTATAAGTCCTGAATGATCGTTTACAGATAAGTCCTTAAGGAGAGAAATCTAGAGCATCACAAAAACTATAATCTAGCCCCCTTGTTCCTTCTTGCTAAAAAGCATCTTTTATTGTTTATTGCATATTCCATTAGTCAAGTTACAAGATCATGATTGTTGTTTGAGCACTAGCATCATACTACCCAATGCATAAACCCATAGGTGACAAGGAATCAAGATCTCAATTGCTAGAAAAATTCCTATGGTTATCAAGGTAGATTCATGCATATGATTTAAAGTGATAATTATTGAATAGGACAACAAGTATGATCTCATGCTATACTTGTCTTGCTCAAAGTACTCCTGCTGGTCTTACTGGTCGTCAAAATATTGACCTTGCTCAACGTTGTACTGCTCACTGTCTGTACTCGATCATCAACACAGCAACACACAAGCATCCACGAGCAATCATACAAGAAGCAAACAAGAGACATTAATTAGAACAGTACATCAACAGTGGAAAACACAAGTTAAAAAGTTTGTAAAGTATTCTAGATGTCGCTATGAACACGCAAACGCGAAAATCACCGAAATCGGATTTAAAACTGAGAAGGTATGATGAAATTATGAACTTAATGGCAATTCTGTAAATAACACGAACTATTTCTGATTAAAATAAATATAAATCAGATTTTTTAAGCGGAGCAGGGACTACGGGTTTGATTATCTGAAAGCCAAGGGTCTCTTTAGAAAAGCTGCCGACGAAAGGGTATGTTCTGGTCTAGAGCGTCGATCTCGAGAACAGGAGACAGCACGGCTGCCAGCCATTGCAGGCGGCGAGCTTCTTGCCGGCGAGCATGGAACTAGAGCCTACGGGCCATGATTCGACGCGGAGAAAATACGGGAACGGAGCGGAGATCATGGCGAGCTCACCAAGGGCTTCAAATCGGTCAGAGGCAAGGCGGAGATGGCGAGCAGCTCGACGGGCGGACGGAGAGCTCCTGTAGACGTTCGGCGGCAAGCTGTGAGTAAACGAAAACGGGAAAAGGAAAAATTAAGGAACTCCTAGCTTCTTCACCTTGCTGCGAAGCTCGGCACAGGGCTGAGGGCGGCAACGGAGCTGCGGACGATTGGATCGCCGAGAGGCTGCAGTAGCGAGGATTCACGGCGGCGGCGCGAGAGCTCTGGACACGGCGGCTGTGGTGCTAAGATTGGGAAAACAGACGCGACAGCGGATCTACGGGTTTTATAGGGCGCCAGCTCGCACAAGTTGCATCAAATCCCGGGAGAATCAGAGCCGGCGGTGAAATTTCCATCTTCAGGCGGTTCGACTCGAGCATCGTTTAGGGAAGGATGTTGGATATATTATGGGCTTGGCCCGTATAACATTTAATAAATCAAATAAAACTCTATGGTACGATTAAGCGTTGTATGGTTTAATATCGTATGGGATTTTGACTGAACGTTTACTCAGCTTATATGGTTGGAAATTATCCATCTTAATTGAGAAGCTAAGAAAAGGACAAAGGGGGGCCACACGCGCGCGCGCCGCCGCCGCCGCCGCCCGGGCTGGGCCGTGGGCATGGGCGACGAGCGTGGCCAGGTTTTGCCACTTAAATCCACATAATCACGGGAGTTTCTCTCCTTGATGGTGGAGGCGAACTGATTGCGTCAGTTACCGTCCCTTCCGCTTTTCGTCTCTTGGGATTCTCCGCTGCCTTTCTCCCTTCCTGTTGTGGCTATATTCGTAGTCCCCCGTCAGTCCAGATCTCTGGCTTCACTTTCGAGAGAGACCACATCTCAGCAGCCCTCTGGGTTCCCCGTCTCGTACCTCTGCGCGCACGGAGAAGCGGGAGAGCAGGTGCCTCCGGAACCCTCGTTCGCCAGCGAACCTTGCATGGGGTGTGCGGCGATTAGGTTTTTGGGGAGCGATTTCACGACTGCTCGTTCGACATCTTCTTCCTCACGGAACCCATTTTCTTCCTAGTGATCCGTTCGTGGAACCCGCCTTCTTCCTGGTGATCCGTTCGTGGAACTGCACTGTGAACATCATCCTTCATCGACTGTGGTCCACGACTTCGAGCAACGCACTATATCGACTAGTGCGAATGGAGCCTCTGATGCCCTCGGCATGGGACCCTTCGCTGGGTACAATATTATCTATGTAATTACCGCATTTTGCGTTCTTACTGTATCAATCTGTATGTCATGTCTGCATGCTGTTGTGTTCGTTAGTGATATACACTTGCACATATATGTTATCACGAACCTGCTGATGTTATATTTCTAGATTAAATTGACCATGAAAATGCCTAATTATCTAACAATCCAAAAACCTAATCTTAGGTAATTTCTGTCAGTGGTTTTGCTGCTGCTTTGAAGCCAAATAATTTTGATGGCAAGAATTTCATGATATGGCGTGCCAAGATGGTATTGTGGTTGTCGATAACCTGTTTCGAGGCGCCGTGATTAGTGCACTTCATCCTAAGTATGAGAAAAACTACATATCTTGCACATCAGGCAAAGAGTTATGGGATGCTCTTGAGGCAAAGTTTAGAGTTTCTGATGCTGGTAGTGAGCTGTACCTTAAGGAGCAGCTGTATGACTACAAAATGGTTGAAAACCGTTCTGTAGTCGAACAGGCTCATGAGATACAGGCGCTAGCAAAGGAACTAGAACATTTCTCATGTTTGTTGCCCATCAAATTTGTGGCCGGTGGTATAATCGCTAAGCTACCACCTTCTTGGAGGGATTTTGCTACTTCTCTAAAACACAAGAGACAAGAGTTTAGCATGGCTGAACTTATTGGATCTCTTGATGTTGAGGAGATGGCGAGAGCAAAAGACAACAGTGGAAAAGGAGTTGAGTCTTCCGCTGCCAATATGGTGTAGAAGAAAAACTCATTTGCATCCCGTAATAAAAAGAAGAAGAACATGCAAGAGAACAACAATGCAAAGCCTAAGCAAACTGCACAATTTAAGAAGAAAAACAACAAGAAAGGTGGAGGTTGCTTTGTTTGCGGAAGTGATGAGCATTGGGCAAGTGCGTGCCTAGACCGCAAATATAAGCAAGAAAAGAAATCAACAAATATGGTGATTAGCGAGACTGGAGGAGGAACATCTGGGTATGATAATTCTTTACCTGTTGTTATTTTAGTTTGTCTTTCACCTGAGTGGTGGATGGACAGTGGTGCTAATATTCATGTGTGTGCTGATGTTTCTTTGTTTACTTCCTATCAGGCCGGTAGGACTAGAGCCTTGCTGACGGGAAACGGTTCGCATGCGCGAGTTCTTGGTGCTGGTACGATCGTTCTGAAGTTTACTTCGGGAAAGACGGTGCTATTAAAGAACGTGCAACATGTCCCCTCCATCAAGAAGAATCTTGTTAGCGGTTCTCAAATGTGTCGCGATGGCTTTAAAATTGTGCTTGAGTCCAATAAGTGTGTTGTGTCGAGACATGGAACATTTGTTGGAAAAGGTTATGATTGCGGAGGCTTGTTCCGCTTATCTTTGCTTGATGATGTGTGTAATAAAGTAGTGAACAATGTTAATGTTTTGGATGAGTCGAACATATGACATTCACGACTTTGTCACATTAATTTTGGCTGTCTCACGTGGCTTGCAAATCTGAATTTAATTCTTAAATTTAACTTAGTCAAAGATTCTAAGTGCCAGATGTGTGTGCAATCGAAGTAACCGCGCAAGCCTAACAAGGCTGCTGAGGTAAGGAACTTGTCACAATTAGAACTCATTCATTCTGATTTATGCGAAATGAATGGCGAATTGACTAAAGGTGGTAGATGATACTTCATGACATTTATAGATGATTGTACTAGATTTTGCTACGTGTATTTATTGAAAACTAAAGATGAAGCGTTACATTATTTTAAAGTCTATAAAGCTGAGGTAGAAAATCAACTTGAGAAGAAAATCAAGCGTTTGCGGTCCGATCACGGGGTAGAATATTTCTCAAATGAATTTTCTGAGTTTTGCACGGTGCATGGAATTATTTATAAGAGGACGCCACTATACTCACCACAGTCCAATGGGATTGTAGAGAGAAAGAACCGCACTCTAACTGGTTTGGTTAATGCCATGTTAGAGACTGCAGGACTATCTAAGGAATGGTGGGGTGAGGCTATATTGACAGCGTGTCATGTCCTGAATAGAGTGCCCACAAAGAACAAAGAAATTACACCATTCGAGGAATGGGAGAAGAAGAGATTAAATCTCTCTTACCTGCGAACTTGGGGTTGTTTGGCAAAAGTGAATGTGCCAATAAACAAAAAGCGAAAGCTTAGACCAAAGACTGTTGATTGTGTTTTTCTTGGTTATGCTATTCACAGCGTGGGTTATAGATTTTTTATTATAAATTCTAGTGTTCCTGAGATGGCTGTTGATACAATCATGGAATCTAGAGACGCTGCATTTTTTGAGAATGAATTTCCCATGAAAAATGCACCTAGCACGACTGGTCATGAATTTATAATTCCCCATGAGCATAAAAATTTTACTCCGATAGAACAAATTGAGGAACCCTATATGCAAAATCCTGATGAGGATGACACTATAGTCACTAGGAAAAGTAAGAGATAGAGGACTGCAAAGTCTTTTGGTGATGACTATATTGTGTACCTTGTGGATGACACACCAACGACCATTGAAGAGACATATTTCTCTTCTGATGCTGACTTGTGGAAGGAAGCAGTACAGAGTGAGATGATTCTATTATGTCTAATGGAACTTGGGAACTAGTTGATCGTCCCTATGGGTGCAAGCCTATAATGTGCAAATGAGTGTTCAGGAAAAAGCTTAGGCCTGATGGTACTATCGAGAGGTACAAGCCAAGACTTGTGGCCAAGGGTTATACTCAAAAGGAAGGTGAGGATTTCTTTGATACTTATTCATCGGTTACCCGATTGACTACAATTCGAGTTTTGCTTTCCCTAGCAGCCTCTTATGGTCTTATCGTTCATCAAATGGACGTTAAGATAGCTTTCCTAAACGAAGAGTTAGAGGAGGAGATCTATATGGATCAGCCGGATGGGTTTGTAGCAAATGGTCAAGAAGGCAAGATGTGTAAATTATTAAAGTCATTATATGGCCTAAAACAAGCTCCTAAGCAGTGGCATGAGAAGTTCGACAGAACTTTAACATCTGCTGGCTTTGTTGTGAATGAAGCTGACAAATGTGTGTACTATCGGTATGGTGGGGGTGAAGGAGTTATTTTGTGCTTATATGTTGATGACATACTGATCTTTGGATCTAGCCTCAAAGTGATTGAGGAGGTGAAGGAATTTTTATCTAATAATTTTGAGATGAAAGATTTGGGAGAGGCTGATGTTATTCTTAATATCAAGCTTCTGAGAGAAGGGGATGGTGGGGTAACTCTGTTACAATCCCACTATATGGAAAAGGTGCTGAGTCGCTTTGGGTTTAGTGACTCTGCACCTTCTCCTACACCTTATGACCCGAGTGTGTTATTGAGGAAAAATCGGAGAATAGGAAGGGATCAGTTGAGATATTCCTAGATCATTGGTTCGCTCATGTATCTTGCTAGTGCAACAAGGCCTGACATCTCATTTGCTGTGTGCAAGCTGAGCCGGTTTGTGTCAAACCCGGGAGATGATCACTGGCGTGCTCTTGAGAGAGTGATGCGCTATCTAAAGGGCACTATGAGCTATGGTATTCATTATACCGGACACCCGAAGGTGTTGGAAGGCTATTGTGATGCCAAGATGCTGATGAGCTTTATGCCACAAGTGGATATATGTTTTCGCTTGGAGGTGGTGCTGTTTCTTAGAAGTCTTGCAAGCAGACTATCTTAACGAAGTCTACAATGGAAGCAGAACTCACAGCATTAGACACCGCTGGCTCTGAGGCCAAGTGGCTTCGTGATCTCCTTATGGATTTACCGGTTGTTGAAAAACCCATACCGGCTATTTCTATGAACTACGATTACTAGACTGTGATTACGAAGGTTAACAATTCTAAGAATAACATGAAGTCTACAAGGCATGTTAAGAGACGACTAAAATCTGTCAAAAAATTGAGAAACTCCAGAGTAATAGCGTTGGACTATGTTCACACGTCTAACAATCTGACAGATCAATTCACTAAGGGTCTGTCACGTAATGTGATAGAAAGTGCATCGAGAGAGATGGGTTTGAGACCCACATAAAATTTACTATAGTGGTAACCTGTTCTATGCGATTGAAGATCCCGTGAAGTAGAATGGTGAAACAAGCTAGTATTAAATTGTGAGGAAAGATCCTTAGTAAGACTCGTTTTTGATGCATATCTTTTCTTTCTATAAGGCAGGTTGATTTTTACCTTAATGTGTTCCAAGTGGCTTGCTAAAGCAAAGATGTTGTCCTACAGAACATTTTTTGAGGAACACACCTATATGAGTCAGACTGCTAGTCACAGTCTATGAGATTTGGGTGATCTCTAAATACTTATGAAAGGCACTGGAGTATGACTTATACGCTTCAAATAGAGAAGATGCCTTTTGCAGCCAAGTATCAGCTAAGGACTTTAGTGGCATTCACCTCACACAAAACTGGCAATTCAAGGCTTAGTCCATTGTTCAGTTGTGACTGAGTGAAACTATTGCTCTAGATGGATGTTCAACTTAACAGTCTCCATCGAAACACTGGTATATAAAAGAAATGTGGTTCTGAGACTACTTTGTTACAAACCCTAGAGTTTGGTGGGGATTGTTGGATATATTATGGGCTTGGCCCATATAATATTTAATAAATCAAATTAAACTCTATGGTACATAACATTAAGCGTTGTATGGTTTAATACCGTATGAGATTTTGACTGAACGTTTAATCAGTTTATATGGTTGGAAATTATCCATCTTAATTGAGAAGCTGAGAAAAGGACAAAGAGGTGCCACAGGCGTGCGCGCGCGCCACCGCCGCCGCCGGTCGGGCGGGGCCATGGGCACTGGCGCGGGCACGGGTGCGGGCCAGGCCGGGCCGAGGCCGAGGCCACGGCGTGGCGAGGCAGGCAGGCAGGTGGGCGGCGAGCGAGCGGGCGTGGCCAGGTTTTGCCACTTAAATCCACATAATCACGGGAGTTTCTCTCCTTGATGGTGGAGGCGAACTGATTACGTCAGTTACCGTCCCTTTCTCTTTCCATCTCTTGGGATTCTCCGCTGCCTTTCTCCCTTCCTGTCACGGCTATATCCGTAGTCCTTCGTCAGTCTAGATCTCTGGCTTCACTTCCGAGAGAGACCACATCTCAGCAGCCCTCTGGGTTCCCCATCCCGTACCTCTGTGCGCACGGAGAAGCGGGAGAGCAGGTGCCTCCAGAATCCTTGTCCGCCTATGAACGTTGCACGGGGTGTGCGGCGATTAGGTTTTGGGGAGCGATTCCACGACTGCTCGTTCGACATCTTCTTCCTCGTGGAACCTGTTTTCTTCCTGGTGATCCATTCGTGGAACCCGTCTTCTTCCTGGTGATCCGTTCGTGGGACTATACTGCGAACATCGTCCTGCATCGACTGTGGTCCACGACTTCGAGCAACACACTATGTCGACTAGTGCGAATGGAGCCTCCGATCCCCTCGGCATGGGACCCTCCGCTGGCTACAATCTTATCTTTGTAATTAGCGCTTTTTACATTCTTACTGTATCGATCTGTATGTCATATCTGCGTGCTGTAGTGTTCGTTAGTGATATACACATGCACATATATGTTGTCACGAATCTGCTGATGTTGTATTTCTGGATTAAATTGATCATAAAAATGTCTAATTATCTAACAAAGGAGACGACGCCGCTGGCACGTGGGTCCGGCACGGCAGGGAAACAGAGGGGAAGGAAGAGGAGTGCGCTGCACTCTGGCTTGGGACACAATGGACTAGGCCGTGGGGCCGGTGGCAAGGAGGTGACCATGGCTGCGCGCTAAAGCCAAATGACGTCTTGGCCAGCAGCCGAAGCAGCAAGCTAGCAGGCCAACAGAAAGAGAGAAAGCACATTCATTTTCCCTTGACTATTTCTGAAAACTGAATTTTCCAAAGCATTTCAAATCAGTTTTGAACTTAGTTAAAACCAGCCAATACAGAAACACAAATGCACCGGCATGAATGCATCAACATGTTTCTAACCTTATGATGGATTTTAATTTAACAAAATTATTATTTGCCTACATTTGAATGCACACATAAAAGCATATATAAATCAATTTAGTCTATTTTAAAAAGAAGCAAAATTTCAAGGTGTTACACCTCTCCCGGGCTCCTCCGGCTCCGTGTTACAGGCACTACAGTGTAGGAGCCGGAGCCGGAGTCAGAGAGAGCCCTGCCAAACAAGCCCTTATTAGTTGCTACAAATGTCTTGTCCATATGCTAGGTTTAAACTTTTATGCTTATTGTATCTTTTACATTAAATTATACTTATATTATACTAAAAATAAGGATAAATTCTATATCTTGTATTGCATGTTTAGGATCTATTTCGAAGAGCTTCAGCCGCTAGAGATTTAAGAAAACTAGATCTAGATTCTATTTTTCAAGTCAGGCATTTCTAGATCTACCAGATCCACCATGGAACAGCTCCCATAGATCCATAGATTTCGTGGAGCATCTCAAGAGATCCTCCACCAAGCTCAAGTTTGATGGAGTTGGAAAAAAAATACTAAACACTGTCACTTGTTACATATCAGTTTGTTTCTAATTTTTCTTCTTCTGTCTGAAAGGTCCTAATGGCTAGAGGGGGGGTGAATAACTTATTAAAAAAATTCTATAACAACACTAAGATAAGTAATTAGTCAGTAAGATGGTGAAGCGAATTTTACGCTAGCACTACACTTGGGGTTGCAAGCCACCTACCCAATTCTAATTTCTATGATCTCTAGTATGTCACACAAGAGCTATGTCGCTCAATTCCACCTAGGTGAACAAAGCTAGCTAGATAACTACAACTTAAGAGCTACACAAGCTATAAGCACTACACAAAATGAATACAAAGTAATGAGGGAGAAGGGTAGAAGTGATATACTGCCATGGCAAGTGATCGATCAATGAATATCAATGAATACCAAGGAGACAATCAAGACACAATGATTTTTCCTCCAAGGTTCACTTGCTTGCCGGCAAGCTAGTCCCCGTTGTGGCGATTCATTTATTTGGAGGTTCACGCGCTAATAGGCATCACACGCCTAACCCGCAACCGGGTGCCGCACAACCAACACAAGATGAGGATCCACAAGCCACGCGAAATCCACTAGAGTTGCCTTTGGCACTCCACCGGGGAAGGCACAAGAACCCCTCACAATCACAATGATCGGAGCTGGAGACAATCACCTTCCTCCGATCGACGATCCACCAATCACTTGGCTGTCTAGGTGTCAGCAAACACCATGAGTAATAAGAACTCCACTAGCCCAAAACGCCCAACTAGTGCCACAAGATGCTAGAACACTAAGCAATGCAATCTCACTCAAGATGATAAAATCAAGTGTGCAAGTGAATGGAGTGGTGTGCTCAGCTCTCAAAGGGTGTATGCAGCTGTTAGATGTGCCAAGAGAGTGGCCAAGGCTGGCCACTAGCTCTATTTATAAGCCCACAAGCAAATAGATCCGTTACGCTTTGGAGCCAGCCTCTACGAGGTCACCAGACATGGCGGTGTTGGCACCGGACAGGGGTGGCGGTGCCCCTCTAATGGTCGAAACCAACGGCTAGTTTGACTGTCAGTGGTCACCGAACAGGCGTCGGTGGCACCGCCCCTAGGGTGGCGGTGACCACTCGGCCAACTGCCCGAGAGTCCAAGTCTCTAAAAAGAAGCGGCGGTGCCCACGGCATTGACCATCAAAGTTTCACCCAGCCTCTGCATAAAAATGAAGGTGGCACCGCCCTCACCGAGGTGGTGTATACCGGACACACAGGTGACATCCCCTTCTTTGCGCTCCTCAGACAAGTCCAGGTGGGCACCGCCCTAGGGGTGGTGATGCCACCGAACAGGGTGGCGGTGCCCCACTAGATCACCCCGCTCTCGGCCTCCTCAGTTTAACACCCCTGGTGTTACAGACATAGTTAGCACAGAGGTTAAGGCCTAATAAACCCTAGTGTATGCATTTTCCAGGATTTTAAAATAAATTCTCACATAAAATGGTAAGGTAAACCTGGTGTGACTTACTTTTGTGAATAAAAGAATCAAATAAGTGTTGCTAATCAATTTTTCTTTGGTACTTAAGAGCTTTTAAATAATCTTGGGAACAAAAGTTGTTTAGGGTTTGTTTTGGAAGAGATGAAGAAAGTGCTTAAAATGCCTGATAGCAATTCTAGCAAATAAATAATGAGTGGCTTGTCCTATTTGATTAAGCATGAAAAATAATTTTTATAAATAAAAATAAAATATAACTTGTATTTAGTACTTAAATAAAATTTGAAGTACAAGTTTAGTAGATGAAAATTCAAGTTTTGTTTTGGTGAATAGATGTTGTTCAATAGTTTTTTTGATAGCTCAGAGAATTGAATGTGGAATTCAATTTCAACTTCTAGAACTAAAATGACATGTCTGAAAAACTAATGACGATGTTGTTTCTGCATTTAAATGTTGATTAAATTTCTTAAATACTAGATCCATGTTTTTGTACTGTTGGTTGCACCATAACGAGTACCTTTACATGGTGTAGTTCATGGACTAGTTTGGTTTTGCGTTGGCGTTGCAAAAATTGTCCGAACTTCGTTGAAACGAGCTGTAGACCATGTTGTTAGCGCCCTGTTCATGAATCGGCGTTCAGCGTGATGAACTCATATTGGCATCCTTTTATCTCCCTCTTCGGTTGCTCTCTAGTCATGACAATTGCTTTGCTAGGTTGTTGTTAGTATCGGCTTAGGGTTAGTGGAATTTGTTGAACCCCGATCACGTTGATTAGCCGCCTTTGCTTCTCTTTAAAATTCGTGCGCAACACATTTTTGGTCGCTCGGCCTGGAGTGCGCGGTCACCACGTTCCGGTGCTCGCCATGGCCACATTCGGCCAAGCCACGCGCTGGTGGGCTAGGGCCACCCTCGGCTTGGCCGTCTCTGGGCACAGTGCCCGATGCTGGCCGCGGGCCGCCTGCATGGCCAGCTGCTGGCCCCGTGCCCTTGGCCGCTGGCGCCCTGCCACGTGGCTACCCCATCCATCATCGCACTGCTACTGCCACTGTCCTCCCTGCCTCACGCTGCAACGTTGCTGCTGTCCTACACGCCACCACGTGCGTGGCCTTGCCCCCGCTACTGATGCCGTCATCTCGCCATTTATGGCACTACGGCTACACATGCCGTGCCCGACCGTGGACGCGCATGTTTTGTCCGTAGCTGTTGCATGCGTGATGCACTGATGGCTCCGCCTGTGTTCCGCCAAGGCAAGGACGAGCCGAGCTCTGACCTACCCCTCCCTTCTCTGCCATCCCGACTGGCAGACCCCGCTCACCAATTTGGCTTGGAGAGGTCACCTCGACTCAATTTGTCGTGTCTCATGCTCCGCCATTAAGTCGCCTATTCGCCCGCCCCCACGCCGCCTTGAATCACGCCCGGCCAAGCCCCAATTTGGGCGTTTCCTCACTGCCGAGCCGATAAGGCCATGATCGGCAGGTGCCGATAGTAGCCCTCTAGCCAACCATCTAGAGCCAATCGACTGACTACTAGCTAAGCCTAGAACTCCTCTTCCTTCTATGCCTCTTAGCCTTACCGCTACCGCCACCCCGGCACCGCTGATGTGGCCGTGTCCGCCGCGGTACGCCGGCGCACCGTTTGGTCGCACGTGGCTAGCCCTGCTCAGGTAGTCTTCGACCAAACCATCGCCTCAGCCAGGTCTGCGGTAAACCCTGATGCTTCTCCGCTACCGCTACTGCTCCGTTAGCACCGTAGCTCTCTGGAACGGCTGCGCCGCCGTCGCGCACGACCACACACCATGGTCGATGGCTCCGGTGCGTCCTGCTGCATCTCACCGCCGCTTAGTATAGGTGCTAGGGCCATAGGTGGAGGTCATCCCGTCAGCTGGGCCTGCACGAGCCTCTAGTGGCTGGTGTAACTGCTCCATGCCATCGCTCGCCGCGCCGTCGTGCACAGAGTTGTCGGGGCGTGCGTGAGAAAATTCGAGTAAAGTCAGGGGGTTAAATGAATTCGTCAGAGAGACATAGGAATAGTGTTGTGGGTTTAGGTATAATTTGAGATGAGCTCAAGGTCTCTTTTGCAAAAGCACCATCGCGCGCGGGCTTCCCTCGCCGCGGGCCGTCTAATTTAAATGGGCCGCGCGGCTGAAATCGTTTTTCTTTTTCTTAGGCATTGGTTAATGCTTTTCTAATTTAATTTTTGAGCTAAACTTGTAGACTTAATATAAAATCATATCGGAGTCTAAAAATTATGAAACTAATTTTATTATGTTCCTAAAATCATGATCTACATATTAATATATCTTGTTCACATAGCTTCATAGTATTTTTAGGAGTTATCTAATTGAATTGAGATGCTTAATGTTGTTAAGATATAAACTTATAGGAATTTTTGTAATAAATTGGTGGCTTTAAAAATTTCATAGTAAATTCTTAATATTATTAGGTGCCCACTATAATTTTTTGTAGCTCCATAATAAGTGGCTTGCTAAGATAGCTAAGGAGCCTAATTCGAATATATATATATATAATCAATGAAATAAAGAAACACCTTGAAAGTCTAAAGCTAAAACAACTGCTGGGAAATAACGCCTAATTCGACAACATGGATACGTGGCCTAGTACGTTAGTCATTAGAGCTAGCTTGTTAGCATGAGAGGCGTAAACGTATTTTAAGAGTTGTGGTTGCCGTTGATTAATTACGTCTCTAAGTTGCATCCACGTATATCATAATAGGAATAATAATGGATCGTGGAGTTGACCAGAGAAGCAAAAAAGATGGTGCCTTGATGATCGTGCACCACGATGGAGTGCTAACTTTTGGTTATATCTTACCTAGGCAAGCCCCGGTGCATAACCCCTATTATTCTGCACTTTATTTTATGCTTGTGCATTACGTTTTAAGGAGTTGAATGAAACCCACTTACATATATATATCCTTATCCTGTGAGTCTTACTAGTTGGAACGCCCTCGGTGTTACACCCTAACAACCTACTTAATCATGTCATGAGCATCATGTTTATATGGTAATGCATGTGATAAAGTGTGTAGATAAATTTCTTGTAACCTAAAATGAATAATAAAAATGCTAAATGAAAGTTGATTCAATAGCTCATGTATATTAAGTAGGGTTGAAAACTAATTTTTATTGAGCAAAAATATTATAGAACATGTGTGTGGTACCTAAATAAAGCTTGAAGTACAAACTTTGTAGATGGCAATGCAACCTTTGCTGTAGAAAAATAACATTGCTAGCTAGTGTTTCCAATAGCTTAAAAATAGAACTTGAAATCAAAAATTAGCTTAAAGACTTAGAAAATTCTTAAGTTTAAAAATAGCTTGACAACACCGGGTTTGCGAAATTATTCTGAGAAATCTAGTTAAAGATTAGTACCATGTTTTAGTTCTTAGGGGTAGTTTAATATGCTCTCTTGAGCATGGTGAAGGTGGCTTGGTTCCAAGATCAATCGTTTAGTTTTTACGGACGCTTTAAAATTCATGCACAACATGATTTTGGGCTGGTTGGCCGGGTGGGTGTGGTCTCTCTTGTATCTTGCAAGAGAAGCTATATATAGGAGGCTATCAGACCTTTGGTGCATTGATGAATGCTGTTATTGCTATGGAGGGACTTCAGCGTGACTCTCAGGCTGAGTGGAAGCGCAAGATGGTGATCTCTAGATCTTCTAGTCACCTAAAGTCTCAGAAGGTACAGGTTGTGAGGATGATGTCCTATCACTCTCTAGGTGGACAACCATCCCGCCAGACTCTGCAGACTCACTCGGCACCACCCACTTAGTTCTGTGCACCTACTCAGCTGGTGCAGCAGCCTTAGGGACAGCAGGTTCCGCTTTGCCTGGGGCAAGGGATCAAACCGGGTGCTTGTTTCAAGTGTGTCAAGGAAAGCCACTATGCTTGGGAGTGCCCACAGAATCAGTCTACTTAGTCTTCTCAACCTTTAGTCAACTCTCGTCTAGTCAAGCGGACTATCATCAGAAAGAAGGTGCCCACGAGCTGCTCCGGGCAGGTTAACTTCACCGAGGCTGAGGAGATTCCGCACGGTGATCCTATGATGGCTGGTATGTTTACCATTGATTCCCATCTAGCATATGTGTTATTTGATTCTGGTGCATCACATTCATTTATAAGTATGGGATTTGCACAAAGGCATAATATATCTACTATGGTCATTCCTATTGCCTATAGAATCAGAACATTGGGTGCATAGTTGTGCGTTAAAACTCGAACGGACACAGTGAGACTAGTGCTAGCCACTCACTCCTATCGCCTCTAGTTCATGGTGCTGCCTGGATAAGGCATAGATGCAATTCTGGGGATGAACTGGTTGAGAAAATTATGGGGTAGTCTTGAACCTTAAGCAGGGAATTGTTAAGTTAAGGCTTCCTTCTTCTGAGGATAGGATGTCTCTCCTTATGTCGTCAGTCCCCACCTTACCAGTTATTGCTCATACAGAAGCTTCTCCTGACCTTGCTGCTATTCCTATGGTCTGTGAGTTTTCGGATGTGTTCCTCAAGGATCTACCTGGGCTACCACTGGATAGGGATGTGGAGTTTTCCATTGAGTTAGAACCTGGTACTGCTCCTATTTCGCGGCGTCCTTTCTGCATGGCTCTAAAAGAATTGACTAAGATGAAGAAATAGTTAGAGGAATTGTTAGAGAAAGGATTCATCCATCCTAGTTCTTCACCCTGGGGTTGTCACGCTATTTTGTGAAGAAGAAGGACGGCACTCTTCGGATGTGTGTGGATTATCGGCCTCTCAATGCAGTAACCATTAAGAACAAGTATCATTTACCTCATATTGATAGTCTATTCGATTAGTTGGCTGGTGCAAAGGTGTCTTCATGTCAAAGTTCGACAAGTTTGTGGTGGTGTTCATTTTTGATATTTTGATATATTCTAAGAATAATCAAGAGCATGCATAGCATCTTTGTATAGTCCTGACTCGACTGTGTGAACACAAGCTGTATGCCAAATTCAGCAAGTGTGAGTTTTGGTTGGATCGAGTGCAGTTTTTGGGGCATGTCCTAACCCTCGAAGGCATCTCTGTGGATCCTAGCAAGGTGCAAGATGTGTTAAGTTGGAAATCTCCAAAGTCAGTGCATCAAATTTGTTAGTTCCTTGGTCTTGCTGGCTATTATCGGCGCTTCATTCCTGGTTTCTCCCATATAGCTCATCCGATGACCAAGTTGCTTCAGCAGTATGTCAAATTTGTATGGAGTTCGGCTTGTGAGGAGGCTTTCCAAGCCCTGAAGAAATTTCTTACCTCTGCCCCTGTTCTTGCTCAACCAAATATTGAGAGGCCATTTGATGTATATTGTGATGCCTCTAGTACTGGGCTAGGTTGTGTGCATATGCAAGATGGACGTGTGATAGCTTATGTTTCACGCCAGCTGAAAAAGCACAAGGTGAATTATCCCACACATGATTTAGAGCTGGCTGCAGCTGTACACGCTCTAAAAATTTGGAGACATTATCTGTTGGGAAACAAAGTGTATATTTATACGGACCACAAGAGACTCATATATTTTTTTACTCAATCCGAGTTGAATATGAGGCAACGAAGGTGGCTCTAGTTAATCAAGGATTACAATTTAGAAGTCCATTATCATCCGAGAAAACCTAATGTGGTAGCTGATGCCTTGAGTCGGAAGTCACATTAGATTGGTGAAGAATCTTTGCCCCTCACCCATTCTAAAGTGTTGGCCCATATTGCTCTAGTCTTAGAGTTACTTGAGCAAATTATTATAGAGCAAAGGCAAAATGCTTCAGAAATTCCCCATATCAAGAAGTTAATTGTCGGAGGGTGTGGTCCTCATTTCAGTATTGATGATCAAGGTATGGTGAAGTTCAAGAACCGATTGGTGGTTCCCTCAAGGGATGAGCTTAGGAGAAAATTTTTGGATGAAGCTCATAACTCCAAGTTGTCCATTCACCCTGGAAGCAACAAGATGTATCATGATTTGCGTCACTTGTATTGGTGACAAAAAATGAAGTAGGACATTACTAAATACATCTCAGAATACGACATTTGTTGGATGGTTAAGTCAGACCATATGCATACGCCCGATTTTCTACAGCCTTTGCCTATCCCTGTTTGGAAATGGGAGGATATTTCCATGGATTTTGTTGTGGGTTTGCCCCGCACAGCAAAGGGGTATGATTCTATTTGGGTCACTATAGATCGCCTCACCAAGTCTGCTCATTTTCTCCTGGTGGATACAAGGTATTTAGCCAAAAAGTATGCCAAGCTGTATTTTGATCGGGTTGTAACCCTACATGGAGTTCCTCTTACCATTGTCTTTGATAGAGGCTCAGTTTTTGTCTCTCGCTTCTGGGAGCAACTCCAGAAGGGCCTTGGTACTCATCTCCTCAGAAGTTCAGCTTATCATCTGCAAACTGATGGTCAAACAGAAAGGGTCAACCAAGTACTTGAGGATATGTTGAGAGCTTGTGTCATTTCTTTTCCAGAAAAGTGGGATGAATGCTTGACTTTAGCTGAGTTTTCTTATAATAATAGTTATCAAGAAAGCATTCGAATGGCACCTTTCGAGGCTTTATATGGCAAGAAATGTAGAACACCACTTAACTGGGTTGAAGTGGGAGACCGTGGTTATTTCAGGCTTGATTTTATCAAAGAAGCCAGAGAGCAAGTCAGTGTTATTCAAAGTCATTTGAAGGCAACCTAGAACCGTCAGAAAACTTATGCAGACAAGAGGAGAAGACCCTTGCAATTTGGAGTTGGTGACCATGTGTATCTCAAGGTATCTCCGATGAGAGGTGTGCATCGTTTTGGAGTTCATGGGAAATTAGCCCCTCATTATGTCAGACCTTATAAAGTTTTGGAACGGTGTGGTTTTGTTGCTCATCGTCTCCAGCTTTCGGATATCTTGTCGGTAGTCCATAATGTTTTCCATGTCTCCTAGGTCAAAAAGTGTTTGCGAGTTCCCAATGAAGTGGTGGAAATTGAAGGACTCCCTCTCCAACCTAATCTTTCTTATGTTGAGCATCCCGTTAAAATCTTGGATGAAAAAGAAAGAGTAACTAGAAACAAAGTGGTGAAATTTTATAAAGTCCAATGGCAAAACCATTCGGAGGACGAAGCAACTTGGGAATAGGAGAATTATGTTCTAGAACATTATCCCCATCTTCTCCCTAATGCATCGAGGTAATGGTTTAAATAAAAGTTTATTTCTTATCTCTTTCCCACACTAGGCACACACATGAAATATCGTGACGAGATTTTGTTTAGGGGGGTAGAGCTGTAACATCCTCGGTGTTACACCCTAACAACCTACTTAATCATGTCATGAGCATCATGTTTATGTGGTAATTCATGTGATAAAGTGTGTAGATAAATTTCTTGTAACCTAAAATGAATAATAAAAATGCTAAATGAAAGTTGATTCAATAGCTCATGTATATCAAGTAGGGTTGAAAACCAATTTTTATTGAGCAAAAATATTATACAACATGTGTGTGGTACCTAAATAAAGCTTGAAGTACAAACTTTGTAGATGGCAATACAACCTTTGCTGTAGAAAAATAACATTGCTAGCTAGTGTTTCCAACAGCTTAAAAATGGAACTTGAAATAAAAAAACTAGCTTAAAGACTTAGAAATTTCGTAAGTTTAAAAACAGTTTGACAGCACCGGGTTTGCGAAATTATTCTGAGAAATCTAGTTAAAGATTAGTACCATGTTTTAGTTGTTAGGGGTAGCTTAATATGCTCTCTTAAGCATGGTGAAGGTGTCTTGGTTCCAAGATCAATCGTTTAGTTTTTACGGATGCCTTAAAATTCACGCACGACACGATTTTGGGCTAGTTCGTCGGGTGGGCGTTGTCACCACGTCCCGGGGGCATAACATCGCCACACTGGCTCGCCCCGCGCTTGCACACGCGTTGCCACGTGCGGTGGGCCAAGGCTGCCTCCTACCTGGCCATGGCCTGGCTGTAGTTGGGCGCTGCGGGCCGCTGCGGGCCGCTGCGTTGCCAGCGAGAGATCACCTCAATCCAATTTAGCGCCTTCGTGGTTCCGTCATCAAGCCCTCTCGCTACCCGACCCCACCCAGCCTTAAAGCGTGCACGTCCAAGCTCCAATTTGGAGTCTTCTCCGTCGCCGTGCCGATAAGGCCGCGCTCGGCCATAACCGAGGGCAGCCCTCCACCTGTCCATCCCGAACCAATTCCAGTGCACCGCTAGCTTCGCTTCCATCCTCTCTTCACCCTACGTGTCTTAGCCAAACCTCTACTGCTTCCCCGGCGTCATTGACTCGACTGTGCCGCCGTGGTGCATCACCGCCCAGCTCGACCGCACATGGCCAGCCCTCCTCCATCATCCTCCACTCCAACCATCACCTCAGCTAGACCCATGGTAGTCTCCTGATGCTCGCTTGCCAACCATCTAGGCCTATAGTTGCCCAAGCTCATCGGAGTAGTTGTGCCGCCATCGCGGATGGTCGCACGCCGCTTTAACCTATCCCGACGAGTCCCGCTACCTCTCACCACCGTCTAGTGTAGCCACCATGGTCGGGGATGGTGACCAACCCAATAGGTGGGTCGACGTAGGTCCTAGGTGACTGGCGCGGCCACGCTGTGTCAGCGTTCGCCACGTCACCGTGAGCTGGGTCACCGGGGGTACGTGTGGGGGAATTCTAGGAAGGTCAAGGGGTTAAGTGAGAGTGTCTGAGAGAGGGGGTAAATAGTATTAGGACTTAGGTGTGATTCAGAAGGAAACTGAGGACTATGTTGCAAAAGTGCCAGTGCGCGCGAGCTTCCCTACCATGGGCCGCCTCGCGTGCGTGGGCCGCCTCGCGTGCGTGGGCCGCCTCGCGTGGGCCACACATATGTGGGCCGTGCAGTGAAATCATCTTTCTTTTTTCTAAATCAATTAGTTGTTGCTTTTCTAATTTAGTTTCTGAGCTAAACTTGTATATTTAATATAAATTCGTGTAGATGTCCAAAAATTGTGAAACTAATTTTGTTAGGTTAGTATCTTAGCCATTAGAGCTAGCTTGTTAGTATAGCCTATGTGTTCTTATTTTAAGAGTTGTTGTTGTTTAAATATTAAATTATTGCATCATCATCGCATGCATATAGAGAATGAGTTGGTGGAGATTGTGACCACCGGTAGGCATGAGTTCAAGGAGATCATCGAGGAGTATGTGGAGAAGATTCTCGTGCAGGAGGAGGTCCTGGAGCCGCCACTGACTAACGTAGATGACACCGCGCCTGCCTAAGGCAAGCCCCGATGCATAACCCCTATTTTTCGTATATATATATATATGTGTGTGTGTGTGTGTGTGTGTGCATTTACGTTGCAGGAGTTTTATGGAAACGACATGCATATATATATATATATATATATATATATATATATCCTAAGAGTCTTACTAGTTTAGGTTCGAGTAGCTACTATACTTAGGGGCTGTCGGTAGCATGGGTAACCTGTCATTACTCACAAGTAGGTAATATTATTATTGTTCTCCTGATAAAATGATGGAAAGAAAATGGTGACCAGGCAGGGATAAGGATTGGGATATTGGTGGGTGTAATAAGTTGTGTCTCGAGGCCAATGGGGCTTAGCTTGGTTATATTATTTTCCCTGTCCATGTCGATTGAGGACCGTCCATTGCTATGGATGGTAGTTAGGTCAAAGACTTATTATCCTGAGCACATACTTGCTTATGGGAGCGGGAAGGCTCATTGTGCTCTTAACGTGGGTTTTGGCTCTTTCCGGATCGACTGAATGGAGGCGGGGAAAGGTGGAGGTCTAAGAACCATACTGAGACCAGGTCTCAAGTGTGGGGGCTTGGAGTCCAAGGGATGGGAACCTGGACCCCTCGACAGGAGTGGAATGTGTTGGTCTCGTTTGTGCCTAGGGTACAAGTAGGGTGTGTGTTTCGGGGTACCTAGCTGGGATACATTGATTCATGAATCACCATTTCTGTGAGACGGTACGACTTGGCTATGGTCCAGCACCATAGTAAGAACTAGAAGATGAAATGTGGTAAAATGGTTCTGATTGCTCAACTCTTGCTTGAAGGTAGAACAGGTGCTTACCTAGAATGGTTAGCTAATAAAGTAATCATCACTGCTAATAAAACTTGACCTTAAGGATGCACTATTAGTAATGCTTTTCGCAAACAAAAGAAAACAACAAACTAGATTGCCTATCATATCCTTGAGAGTCGGGAAAATATTCCTACTAGTCGGGTGAGTATTGCGAGTACATTGTGTACTCAGGGTTTATTTTACCCTATTGTAGGTGCAGCTTGAGGAGTTAGCTCTTGTGTGGAGGATTCTTTTGGTGGGCACAGATGGTTCCGTGTATCGTTTCCGCTAGATGATTATTACATTCCACTGTTTAATTATCGCACTCTAAACTATGGTATTGTAATAAATAATTTCCAAGACTCTGTGTTGTATGAAATGGACTAAGTATTGTAAGCTTGTACTCATTATTGGATCCTGGATGTAAAACATGGATTGTTTTGAGTTTAGCCTTTGGGTGTGCTCGACGGAACTACCAGTTTTAGTCCATTTTTGGGGTGCTTAGCGTCTAGTGGAAGACGAGCGCCTCCGAAAGTGTGTTATTCCAGGCAGTTCTGCCACAGTTGTATGGCAGGATCGTGTAGCTGCTATGCTATAGGACCCCGGTAGAAGTCGAGTGATTACCTGTCACTCGTGAGAGATAGGAAAGATATTATTGTTGTTATTATCATATTACTATCACATGGAATATATATGGATGATAATTGGAGACCGGGCGAGATTGTACATTGTATTTGGACTTGGTTAGGCATCTGAGCGAGGCTCTAGTTGCATTTGTCCCACCTGAGTCGATTGAGGACGATCCGTTGCTGTGGATGGTAGTCAGGTCACAGACTTATTATCGTGAGCACATACTTGCTTATGGGAGCGGGAAGACTTGTTACTCTCTTGTCATGGGTTCTGGCTCTTTCTAGACCTGTTTTTAGGGGTGGGTACTAGGTGGAGGTCTAAGCAACATACTGAGACCGAGTCTCAGGTGTTGGGGGCTTGGAGTCCAAGTTTAGATGGGGACCTGGACCCTGTGATAGGAGTGGAACGGGTTGGTCTTGTTTGTGCCTGGGGCACAAGCGAGGCATGTGTTTTCGGGGTACCCAACTGGGATACATTGATTTGTGAATCGCCATTTCTTTTGAGATGGTACCGACTTGGCTATGGTCTAGCATTGTAGTAAGAACTAGAATATGAAAGATGGTAAAATGGTTCTGATTGCTTACCACATGCTTGAAAGTAGCTTAGGTGCTTACTTAGAATGATTAGCTAATTAACTAAAAATAACTGCTAAAAACTTTGAACATAAGGATGATAAAATGGTTCTGATTGCTTACCACATGCTTGAAAGTGGCTTAGGTGCTTCCTGCAAATGTAATAAACCAGCAAGCCAAATAAGCCTTGAATATCCTTAGAGTCTTTTATTTTCCTCCTGTCGGGTAAGTCTTGTTGAGTACAATCGAGCACTCAGGGTGTTATTCCCCCTATTGCAGGCGATAGGTGGATAACTAGAGCTAACTCTTGTGTGTGGAAACCTTCTGGTGGGCTCAGAGAGGATTCCTTTCACGCTGCGATCGTAGTGTTTATTTATAACCCTCACTAAAGGTTTTCATAAGAAAAGATGTAAAATCTGCTAGCATATCTTGTATAGAAATGTCCACTACGTTAATGCTTCACCATGTCATTAGATAAATCTTTGTTTCTGTTGTAACTCTGATCATATGCTTAATTTCTGCTATTGCATTCAACTTGTTTAATTACTCTAATGTTGTAATAAAGTGATGTAAGAAATGGCTAAGAATGTTGTAAGCTTTATCCTCGCGTTTATGATCCTGATGAAAAATGTGGATTTTCGAGTTCTCCCGTTGGGTATGCTCGACGGAACAATCTGAATTAGTGTGCTCCCCTAGGTACTTGGTGTCTAATGGTAGATAGGTACTCTTGGGAGGGCATTAGCTTAGGCGGTTCTGCCACACTTAGCCGGTCACCGCCATAGGGGTGGCGGTGCACCGGACATGGCATGGCGGTGCCCCCGTGTCAGCACCCCAAGCCTGGCAACGCCTCCTTTTCTTCACCTTTTTCACCATCTTTACAAATGTGCTAACACTTCAAGTGTCTCACCATCACGTGCAAGTGTGTTAGCATTTTCACAATCATTTTTCAAAGTTTAAACTCTTCTCACCGATTTTGCACTAGGCCTAAAATGCATATGCATGTTTTCCAACACCTAATGGCACTAGATGATCGAGTTGTCCGATAAGAGCTCCCCTCTTAATAGTGCGACCATCTATCTTAAATGTGATCACACTCTCTATAGTGTCTCGATCACCAAAAACAAAATGGCCCTATGGATATCACCTTTGTTTTGAGCCCATTTTGTTTCTCTTTCTTCTTTTCCAAGTCCCGGAGCTCGATCATCATCACATGTCCACACCACCACCATGGACTTCATTTCATGTGGCCATCTTCATCCATGAGTGCCACCTAGCTTCCTCCACTTGGATTGGACTATCTTATCTAATCACACACTTAGATGCAAAGATTAGTCCAACTAGGTTTCATCAATTATCCAAAACCAAACTAGGGCTTTCAATCTCCCCCTTTTTGGTAATTGATGACAACCTTCATAAAGATATGAAATAAATTCAAATTTGAATCCATGTTGCTTGCCCAAGCATTTTTACCATGTGTAAAAGGATATGGACAAGTTTCATGAACCCAATTGGTAGCATTAGCTCCCCCGACATATGTGCTAAGAGTTTGGATTGAAGCTTGCACATATGCTTGGATTTGAGTTGTGGGAGAGTAATGTCTACCAAATGATTCTAAGGTATAAGAGATGGACCTTTGAAGCATGATACTAATCGGAGTGCACCAAATATACCATCCTTAGCACCATTAGTAACTAGACATACACAAAAACTAGAATACCTCGTGAGATCAACCTTAGAAACAAGGGTCTAGTTTTCACAAAATAAACACAAGTCTAGTTACTCAACCTAAGCATGCTAGTTTTTTATTTCATCATTCAAACATACAACTAGCATACACCACACAAGCATGGAAATTTAATTTAAAACTTGTGCCATGCAAGAAAACATATGAGATGCACATTCAAATGCATCAATCAAGTTTATGAGCTTGCTCCCCCTACTTGTGTGCTCAAATTTTAATTGATCTCCTTCCTTTGTCATATTACTTCCCCTATGTCAAAGTTCTCTCCCCCTTAGTGATTACTTCTCTCCCTATCACTTATATCTTTATTTCTCTCCCCCTTTGTCATCAATGACCACAAAGGTTTAAATTTTAGATAGGTTAAGATTATCAATGTCAATCATTAGGGTGAGGATCATTTCCCAAATTTGGTTCAATCTAGAACACTTGCCAAAGATATTTAACTCGGTTTGATCCAAGGACAAGCTTCTTCACACCTCCAAATAAGGGTTATCTTGTACCATATTGAGTTTAACACTTATAGCTCATTTTATAGATCAAACACTAGGTTCACAAGCCCACAAACATGTCATATGCTACCACTAGATCAAATCAAGCATAGAAGCAATAGTGGTACCATACAAGCATCAAATTCATTTGTTTTTCATGAATGAGCCTAAAACATGTGAGGAATGACTAGATGCACTAAACAAGTCCTTAGCAAAATATGTATGCTATGCCAATCAACTTTTACCTTGATTGCTCGAAGGAGAGGCATGTCATATAAGTGGGGTGTGAATCAACACATATTTGAGAAATCCAATATGTTCAACTCATTCCTTAGCTTGTAAAACCTTTTCTCATCCAATGGCTTGGTGAATATGTCAGCAAATTGATCTTTGGTGCCCACACTCTCAATGCAAATGTCCCCTTTTTGTTGATGATCTCTAATAAAATGGTGGCGGACATCAATGCGCTTTGTTCTTGCATGTTGAACCGGATTGTTGGTTAGCTTGATTGTACTCTCATTGTCACATAGCAATGGCACTTTCTTAAACTTGATTCCAAAGTCATTCAAGGTGGCCTTCATCTAAAGAATTTGTGCACAACAACTACCGGCGGATATGTATTCGGCCTTGATGGTTGATAATGCAACACTATTTTGCTTCTTTGATGACCATGAAACAAGTGATCTTCCCAACAAGACAAGTGCTCGAGGTGTTCTTCCTTTCAACCTTGCATCCCGCATAGTCGAAGTCCGAATATCCAACAAGTTCAAACTTAGCTCCATTGGGATATCACAAACTAATATTTTGTGTATGCTTCAAGTACCTCAATATCCTCTTTGTAGCCTTCAAATGACTTTCTCTTGGTGAGGCCTAAAATCTTTCACACATGCACACACTAAACATGACATCCGGCCTTGATGCGGTCACATAGAGTAGGCTTCCAATCATAGACCGATACAACTTTTGATCCACCATGTTGCCACTTGCATCACTATCCAAATTGCCATTTGTTCCCATTGGTGTACTTATGGCCTTTGCTTCATTCATGCCAAACTTCTTGAGCATGTCTTTGATGTACTTGCCTTGACTCACAAATGTACCATTCTTCAATTGTTTGATTTGAAGACCAAGGAAGTAACTCAACTCTTCAATCATGGACATCTCAAACTCATTAGCCATCATCTTTCTAAACTCTTCACAAAAGTCTTGATTGGTTGATCCAAATATGATGTCATCAACATAGATTTGCAACACAAACAAGTCCTTGCCAATCTTCTTGGTGAAAAGAGTGCTGTCAACCTTGCCCATCATGAACCCTTTAGAGAGTAGGAAGTCCCTCAATCTCGCATACCATGCTCTAGGTACTTGCTTCAAGCCATACAATGCCTTCTTCAACTTATACACATGGTTGGGTTTCTTGTCATCTTCAAAACCAGGAGGTTGCTCAACATATACTTCATTGATGTAGCCATTTAGAAATGCACTCTTGACATCCATTTGATAGAGCTTGATGTTGTGGGCACAAGCCACTAAAGTCAAGACCTTCAACTTGTGTATAGTCTTGTGCTACCAATCTTGATTTGTTCCTTACTACTATTCCATCTTGATCTTGCTTGTTTCTATAGACCCATTTGGTTCCAATCACATTGTGTCCCTTTGGTCTTTCCACTAATTCCCATACTTGATTTCTAGTGAAGTTGTTCAATTCTTCATGCATAGCATTCATCCAATCAACATCCTTTAATGTTTCATCTATCTTCTTTGGTTCAATGGATGACACAAATGAGAAATGCTCACAAAATGAAGCCAATCTTGATCTTGTTTGTACACCTCTAGAATTATATTCAATGATAGTGTCCAATGGATGATCCCTTGCAATATTAGTAGGTTGGAGTATTGGAACATTGCTTGCACTTGCTTGATCATTGGGTTGAGATGATGTACTATCCACTTGATCTTGTTCATTGTCATGAGAGCCACTCGCACTAGCTTGATTAGTGTCAACTTGCCTATTTGAGTTAGAGAGCACTTGCACTTGATCATCTTCATCATCAATCACTTGCCTCAGCCTCAATTCACCAACATTCATGTTGTTCATGGCATTTGAAAGTTGAATGCCTCTAACATCTTCCAAGTTCTCATTCTCATCTTGTGAACCCTTGATTTCATCAAATTCAACATCATGTACCGCTTCAAGAGTATCACTTGCTAAATTCCAAACTCTATATGCTTTGTTAGTGGTTGAGTATCCAAGTAAGAATCCTTCATCTCATTTCTTGTCAAACTTGTTCAATCTAGTGCCTTTCTTTAAGACATAGCATTTACAACCAAGTACACAAAAGTATGCATTGTTGGGCTTTCTACCATTCAAGAGCTCATATGGTGTCTTCTCTTTCAATGGGTGACAATATAGGCAGTTGCTACAATAGCAAGCCATGTTGATAACTTTGGCCCAAAAGGATTAACTCACATTGTACTCACTAAGCATAGACCTTGTCATATCAATGAGTGTTCTATTCTTTCTCTCAACAAGGCCATTTGATTGTGGAGTGTACTTGGCCGAGAATTGATGTCTAATTCAAAATTCATCACATAACTCATCAATTCTTGTATTCTTGAACTCACTACCATTGTCACTTCTAACTCTCTTGATGATTGTTTTAAGTCCATTGTGAATGCCCTTGACAAATGATTTGAATGTTGTAAACACATCACTCTTGTCCACTAGAAAGAATACCCAAGTGTATCTTGTATAGTTATCCACTATCACAAAGCTATATTTGTTTTCACCGATGCTAGTGTATTGTGTTGGCCCAAACAAATCCATGTGCAACAACTCAAATACTTTAGTAGTGCTCATTATGCTTTTCTTATGATGGGTGTTTTCAACTTGTTTGCCGGCTTGATAAGAGTTACAAAGCTTATCCTTCTCAAACACAACATATTTCAAGCCCCTAGCCAAGTCATGCTTAACCAATCTATTCAGTTGTTTCATTCCAACATGACAAAGCCTTCTATGCCATAACAAACCCATACTAGATTTAGTGAACAAGCATGTTGACAACTGAACCTAACTAGCATTGAAATCGACCAAGTATAGATTCTTATATCTAAAGCCTTTGAAGATCAAATTAGAGCCATCTATACTTATGATCTCTAAATGATCTACTCCAAATATGCATTTGAATCCAAGATCACACAATTGAGCCACAAATAGCAAATTAAAGTTCAAGCTCTCCACTAGCAACACATTTTATATGCTCATGTCATTGGATATTGCAATCTTACTAAACCCTTTGACCTTGCATTTGCCATTATCACCAAATGTGATACTATCATAACCATCATTGCCATTGATATTGATTGAGTTGAACATTCTTGCACCACCAGTCATGTGTTGAGTGCACCCACTATCAAGAACCCAATGCCTTCTTCTAGCTTTATAATTGACCTACAAAAGAAGATCAATTCTTTTTAGGTACCCAAACTTGCTTGGGTCCTTGAAGGTTAGTTATTAAGCTCTTTGGCACCCAAATGACTTTCTTCTTTGAGCCCATCTATGGTGCACCAATGAACTTATTCTTCACACCATTTGTACCCTTAGTAAGCACATATAAAGAATAAAGCTTAATTGAGGATACATTGGCTTGAGGCTTCTTTTTCATGCATTTTTGCTCTACATGACCGACTTGCTTGCAACTTGTGCAAAACCGACCATTGTTCTTCACAAATCTAGTCTTGTGAGGAGCAAAGGCCGTCTTGCCTTTCTTAGGGGTATAGCCCAATCCCTCTTTGTAGAGAGAAGCTCTTTGGCTACCCAAGCACATGAGCAAGCAATCCTCACCACCGTAGGCCTTAGCCAAGGTGTGATTGAGCTCTTTTACCTTCTTCTTGAGTGTCTCATTCTCAACCATTAGTGAGGCATCACAAGTGAAACCATCACTACTAGATGAGCTAGAAGTGGATGTGCTACAAGAAGGGTTAGTGGGAGCAACAATGATAGGCTTATAGAATGATTCATCAATTATATCACAAATTAAGCCTTTGTCACATGTTACAACATGCTCCTTCTCATTTTGCTCATCAAGTAGAGAGGAATGAGTTTTTTCAAGCTTCTTGTGAGCCTTGCCAAGCTTCACATGGGCTCCCTCTAGCCTCTCATGAGATGCATTGAGCTCATCAAAGGCTTGCTTAAGAGCTTTTATTTCCTTACGCAAGTCTTTGCATTCCCTTCTCTTAATGTCAAAATATTCTTTAGCATCTTCTAACATGTCAATTAGTTCATCTTTAGTGGGTTCATCATCATTGTCACATTCACTTTCACTTTTATTATCATGTTCCTCATCACATCTATCATCACAAGTTTGTACCTTAGTGGCCTTAGCCATGAAACATGATGGAGTGTTGAAGAGAGAAGGCTTCTCATTGATAACAATGCTTGTAAGAGCCTTCTTCTTGGTGGTCTTATCATCATCACTATCATCATCATCACTTGAGGAAGTATTACTATCCCAAGTGACCACATATGAACCACCCTTCTTGTTCTTGAAGGTCATCTTGTCATTCTTCTCTTTTTTCCTTCTTGTCCTTCTTCTTGCTCTTCTTGTCATCATCATCATTGTCACTATTGTATGGGCATTAAGCAACAAGATGATCCTTGCTTCCACATTTGAAGTACCTTCTTGACTCATCCTTGTTCTTGGATGAAGACTTCCTTCTTCTAGCACGGTAGCCCTTCTTCACCATGAACTTGCCAAATCTCTTCACAAAGAGAGCCATCTTCTCATCATCATCATCATTCCAAGAGAATGAGCCTTCATCTTCACTTGATGTGTCTTGCTTGGCCTTGTCCTTGGATGATGTAGCTTTGAATGCCACACTCTTCTTCTTCTCATCCTTCTTATCATCTTTCTTCTTCTTCTTTTCTTTCTTCTCATCATCATCTCTATATACATCATCAGTCATGATATCTCCTAAGTTTTGGTTTGGTGTAATTGAGTCCAAACCGGTTCTTACTAGCAAGGTGACCAACATACCAAATCTTTCGAGTAAGCATCTCAAGAACTTATGTGAGAAGTCCTTGTCCTCCACTTTCTCACCAAGTGCTTCAAGATCATTGATAAGCACCTCCATCTGATGGAACATGTCCGGCACACTCTCATCTTGCTTCATCTTGAAGCTAGCAAACTTCCCCTTGAGAATGTATGCCTTTGCGCCCTTTATTGCCTTAGTGCCCTCAAATGATTCTTCCAACTTCTTCCAAACCTCATGAGCCATCTCAATGTTCTTGATTTGCTCAAATAATCTCTCATCAATAGCATCATGAATGACACTAAGAGCAATGTCATTGTTTTGGAGAAGCACTTCTTCGGCCGTAGTGGGATTCTCTGGATCGGCTATCTCAATTTTGGTCTCCACCACCTTCCACACTTTTCTATCGATTGACTTGCTATGTGTGGTCATCTTAGACTTCCAATTTGGATAATTTGTGCCATCAAATTATGGTGGCTTCTTGGTGTTGTAGATTTAAGCCATTTTAACACCGAAGGTTGTTAAGCTCAAATCACGGTGACCACAGCTCCAATACCACTTCAAAGTCCTAATGGCTAGAGGGGGTGAATATCCTATTAAAAAATTCTACAACAACACTAAGACAAGTAATTAGTCAATAAGATGGTGAAGAGAATTTTGCGCTAGCACTACACTTGGGGTTGCAAGCCACCTACCCAATTCTAATTTCTATGATCTCTAG
Organism: Miscanthus lutarioriparius; assembly: GCA_904845875.1. NCBI lineage: Eukaryota > Viridiplantae > Streptophyta > Magnoliopsida > Poales > Poaceae > Miscanthus > Miscanthus lutarioriparius. The sequence continues at coordinate 22,752,648 of CAJGYO010000016.1, read as the reverse complement.
TATGTCACACAAGAGCTATGTTGCTAAATTACACCTAGGTGAACAATGGTAGCTAGATAACTACAACATAAGAGCTACACAAGCTACAAGCAATACACAAGGTGAATACAAAGTAATGAGGGAGAAAGGTAGAAGTGATATACCGCCGTGGCAAGTGATCGATCAATGAATATCAACGAATACCAAGGATACAATCAAGACACAATGAATTTTCCTTCGAGGTTCACTTGCTTGCTGACAAGCTAGTCTCCGTTGTGGCAATTCACTCACTTGGAGGTTCACGCGCTAATAGGCATCACACGCCTAACCAATAACTGGGTGTCGTACAACCAACACAAGATGAGGATCCACAAGCCACGTGAAATCCACTAGAGTTGCCTTTGGCGCTCCGCTGAGGAAGGCATAAGAACCCCTCACAATCACAATGATCGAAGCCGGAGATAATCATCTTCCTCCGATCGACAATCCACCAATCACTGGGCCATCTAGGTGTTGGCAAACACCAAGAGTAATAAGAACTCCACCAGCCCAAAACGCCTAACTAGTGCCACAGGATGCTAGAACACTAAGCAATGCATTAGAGGCTCTCCAATCTCACTCAAGATGATGAAATCAAGTGTACAAATGAGTGGAGTGGTGTGCTCAGCCCTCAAAGGGTGTATGCAGCTATTAGAAGGCCAAGAGAGTGGCCAAGGCTGGCCACTAGCTCTATTTATATGCCCACAAGCAAATAGAGCCATTACCCTTTGGAGCCAGCCACTGTGAGGTCACCGAACATGGCGGTGCTGGCACCAGATAGGGGTGGTGATGCCCCTCCAATTGTCAAAACCAACAGCTAGTTTGACTATCAATGGTCACCGGATAGGCGGCGGTGGCACCGCCCTAGGGTGGCGGTGACCACCCGGCCAACTGCCCGAGAGACCAAGTCTCTGAAGAGAAGTGACGGTGCACCGCCCTTAGGGCGGCGGTGCCCATGGTGGTGACCATCCTAGTTTCACCCAGCCTCTGGATAAAAATGGTGGTGGCACCGCCCTGCCTACGGCGGTAACCTGGCGGTGCACCGCCCTCACCGAGGCGGTGTGCACCGGACACACCAATGATAGCCCCTTCTCTGCACTCCTCGGCCAAGTCTAGGTGGGCATTGCCCTAGGGGTGGCGGTGCCACCGGACAAGGTGGTGGTGCCCTACCAGAGCTCCCCTCTCTCTGCCTCCTTAGCCAATCACCGCCGTAGGGGTGGCAGTGCACCGGATAGGGCATGGCAGTGCCCCTGTGTCAGCACACCGAGCCCGACAATGCCTCCTTTTCTTCACCTTTTCACCACCTTTGCAAATGTGCTAACATGTCAAGTGTCTCACCATCACGTGCAAGTGAGTTAGCATTTTCACAATCATTTTTCAAAGGTTAAACACTTCTCACCAATTTTACACTAGGCCTAAAATGCATATGCATGTTTTCCAACACCTAGTGGCACTAGATGATTGAGTTGTCCAATAAGAGCTCTCCTCTTAATAGTGCCACCATCTATCCTAAATGTGATCACACTCTCTATAGTGTCTCGATCACCGAAAATAAAATGGCCCTATGGATATCACATTTGCCTTGAGCCCATTTTGTTTTTCTCTTTCTTCTTTTCTAAGTCCCAGAGCTCGATCATCATCACATGTCCACACCACCAGCATGGACTTCATTTCATGTGGCCATCGTCATCCATGAGTGCCACCTAGCTTCCTCCACTTGGATTGGACTATCTTATCTAATCACACACTTAGATGCAAAGATTAGTCCAACTAGGTTTCATCAATTATCCAAAACTAAACTAGGGCTTTCATTGTCTAAGTAGTGTCACCCATCTCTGCCTTCCTCACGAGCCTCTTCACCGGCTACCTCCAACCTCCAAGGCTGGCCACAGCCGTCATGCTCGAGCTTGCGCTCAGCCACCCTATCCTCCACCACCCCCACTGTGACCGGCGTGCCTAGCCCATCGCGATTGGTGAGCACGGCCACCACCGTGGCTGAAGCTCATGGTCGGCGGTCCCCACATGATGCCTCACGAGGAAGATGAGCTATTTAGTTTGCCCTGGATAAATTTTTATGATTACATGTGACTCCATGTCAGAGCTGGAGATGTACCAAACACTTGGATGAAATGCAGATCCATGGTGTTGCTGCTCCACGATGGATCTATGCAGATCTAGAGCTGCTAGAGCTCTATCAAACAGGCCCTTAATAACTATGATAGCACAAATAGTCCATGTTTCATGGAGGACCTTCTCCTAAGGCCGCTCCTATACCCATGGTACCGGTTCTTTACACAATAAACTTGAATTCATGGAGGACCTTCTCCTTTGCATAGAACCCGGCCCTATAACATAAACTACAATTTCTCTTCTATCCTTTTCACTACCCCCTCTTCTAGGTCCCACTTATATACCTAGCCCATGGTTCTATACATTGCGACCATCTCAATAAGTGACATCACGTCATTGTATAGAACTGGGATTGGTCATATCGGTGTATTGTAAACCGGACTAGTAAATTTATATGATTGCCGCGCTGCTCTAGGCAGATGATGGTAGCATCCAAAAGACATGAGGATTTATATTGGTTTAGGCCGAAGCCCTACATCCAGTCTTAGAGATGATCGAGTGCATGTTCCTTGCTTGAATGCTCTAAAGTTCTTACAATGGAGGGGTGCAAGAATGGTGGTAGAGATAGGAGATCTAGAGCTAGGAGATGGGATGCCCGAAGGGAAGCTTCAGGAGCCCTTCTACGGTAGAGAATGAATGATTGAGAGTTGGATCAGAGTCAGATCCCCAAGAAGGGTGCCCTGGCTGCCCTTATATAGAGTTTGGGGCCAAGGCGTGTATAAAGGAGCTTCTCCTGACCGAAGGGATGTGAGCCTAAGGGAGGACCTACCTAACATGGCTTGCAAGCTATGCTATCTTGTGGTGCATGTCTGGGCATGGTTATCATCATGGTCTTATGGCCACATCATGGCATGGTGTGACGTGGTGCTACTGTGCCGGTCGTGGTAGCACTATAGACACGATGGTGATTCACCAGCCGTCCTGTGCGATATGTTCTCCGCCATGGTCTTTATTATCGCCTCCTAGTTTCTAGGGGTATCGTACAGAAGTTGGCAGCTGCCCAAGGTGGGCTCTATACCGGTCGTCACCACCTTGGGCGGTATTGTCTTGTCCAAGCTATATGGCACAGGGGTGGTGTCTGACCGGACTGAGGTGACATTGCGGGGTCAGAGTAGCGTTCCTACTCTTGTCAGAGTGGGCAGGTTTGGCTAGGTGTGACCTCTCCCTGTTCCTCCCGGGGGTCAGGATCGTGGAGAGGTCATGAGCCTCTTATGCGTCGTGCGGATAAGACAGAAGGAGGGGTCATGGCCGACCCTGGCCATGGCATCAAACCTGTTCTACTTGGCTCATCTGGGCCTTGGTCACTTGGGGCATCACTAGCTGATGCGTTGTAGGCCGCTCGGCGTGTTAATTAATCGGTGCCTTGAGACACCTAGGGATTATAACCCCAACAATAGCCCTCGAGCGTTTTTGCGATCATGAAGTGATCGTGAAGGCGCTATGAGGCGTGCATGTCGGGTGCTGATTCGTAGTTCATAGCTCGTTCAAGCTTCATCGCTCGACCCCTTGTGGGTAGGTGCGTTTAATGCTGTAGTTGGCCGTTATGCTCTATCCCATCAAAGCGCCCTAACGATGTGGTACATGACTACTAAGCCCTGCCATGCCAGTGTGCCATGTTTCGGGGTTAATGACCTAGGCAGAACCGAGTGGTCTCGTCGACACTATATTGGCCCTGCCTTTGTGAGACTCTTGATTTTCCCAACCTCACGTGTGCATCTAACATCGGCTGTGACCTCCTGTGGTTCGCCATGCGGTGCGTGGGCCTTAGGCTATTTAGTCCGTTCCTAGCCTATAAATGAGGGACTTTCTACCGTTTGAGGCACCCATGGCCGTAACCATTAGTTGTTCTTTTGTTTCTCTGAGCGGTTAGATGTTAAGAGAGTGAGGAAAGGAGAGAATTTTGGGAGAGAAGAAGTTTGTGGAGGATTGCGACATTCTTTTGATGCGTCCTACTGAGGGTCGTCTATGGTGGACGGAAGCCGTTGCTGCTCTTTGCAGTAGCTGGTGCTAGAAGGAGCCTTGTGAGCAGGGTAGGATGGGGCGACATGGCTATCAGAACTATAGCTTTGTGACCTCCTCGCCTCCCGGGGCCCTTCGGCTAGGATGCACGAGGTGGTCCTTGCTATGGATAGTTCCACCATGCAGTCCCTATCCTTATGAGATGATGGCGCTGCCGCCATTCTCTCTACTACGTCTAATGCTCTAGGAGCTGTGGTGCTGGGAGGAGGTTTGCGAGGTGCTCCTCTCCGTTGCGTTTGCTCGTGATGGCAGAGGGGAGCGTCCCACAAGCCTCCTTCTAGCATCATAGCTTCTAGGGCTTGGGTCGCTACTACTATGTTGGATTGAGGAAAGATTTATTTGTAGAATGCAGCGGTGCTCGGCTGGGTTTGTATTTTAAGTTCTATTTCCTGAGTTTTTGGCCTAGGATAGCCTTGTGTTTTCGTAGGATTTGAGTTATGCTTCCGGGCGGCACCGGGGTTTCTGAGTCGTCTTCCCTGACTAGGGGTTGATGTCTTGACCTGGCACCATCTAGATTGTGACCCTCGGTAGATGCGTTGCTATGCATTTGAGAGACAAGTATCCGAGGCTCAGGGAGGACGCGGTTGAGGCTAGGCCTCAACCTAATAGTGGGGCCATTGGCGCCCACCTCCTTGTTTCCCTGATGCCCCTCTCAACCTGATGGGTCATGATGCCTTGTTACAGACAACTTTTGATTTTGCTCCACTCAGGGAGAGGCATGTCCACCTTAACCACGCGGTCAGAGCGGTGCGCCTCATTGGGATAAATGGATAATTTGAGTGGGACCTGATATCCTCCCCAATAGACATGGAGTTCGGCTGTGTCTCATCGAGAGAGGTCCCATAAATCATCGATCGTCAAGCTCGTTGGTCTTCGACTGCCTCCACAGCGGACAGAGGGCAAGATGCCTCCCCCTAGAGGGGGTCAACCCAGGCAACTTCGAAGCGGACGACTCGAACACACAGAGAGATGGTCATGTGGCTCCGCACCACCGATTAGAGCCATAGGGACCCATCTCCTCCCTACCCCTATCCCTTAGTGGCCTTGAGCCCTTCTAAGGACTGGCCCAGGAGTGGGTTTCCTAAGCACAACATTGTGTTGTGCTCATGACCATAGCCAGGGAGGCCTGAAGGCCCCCAAGCCCATGTGCAAGGCGGTCATGACTTATAGGCGTTCACATGGTGTGTGATTGCGTACGCACCCTGCGGTCATTATGACCGAGGGTCACTCTGCATGTGAATCCTGGGGGTGGTCGACCTCCCCGGATTCTCTATGTCTTAATGGCATTCCTATGAGTTATGGCGTGTCGGCTTGTTTTCTGATGGCTTATGGGGCCCGTATTAGGGCGGACTCCATGTGGGTGCGATTTGCTTTCCTAATCACTACCACATAAATAGTTCCCTCTACCCGAGCCGGCCCCTTACCTTGTTCTCACCTCTTGCTGCCATTCCTACAATATGAAGGAAAGACAGAAGGAAAGGGGTTGAGTTTGTGAGGTTTACCTCTAGATCGTGTGCGTAACCATCGTCACAATCTGCTCCACCGCCTCTGCCCTTTCTCTTGCCTGCGTCGTAAGATGGGAGAAGAGGTACCTTCATCGGTGATGGAGATGAAGCTGTAGCACCTCGTGGTGAAGGGTCTCCATCTACCAAAGGAGGTCGCTGGATGGAGACCTCCTGCTGGTGAGGTGGTGCCCCTCACGCAGCCTTGGGAGCCAGTGTCATTTATCGACTTCCATAAGCGCGGGTTCAGGATCTCGACGTCTGACTTCCTCCATGGTTTCCTTCATGAGTACGGAGTCCAGTTGTAGCACCTTCCTCCTAATACGGTGTCGCAGCTGGCGGGCTTCATCGTCGTGTGTGAGGCCTTCCTAGAAATAGCTCCCAACAAAGACTTGTTCCGGAGGGTTTTTTAGGTGAAAACCCGCAAGGTGCATGGTTTTGATGGTGGCGTGCTTGCTCCCATGGGTGGGATGAACCTTCAGATGTGCTAGGGGTTCTCTCATAGTTATTTGTGCTTGCCATTGAAGTCTTTGAACTCAGGCTCGCACGGGCACTGGTTCGACATTCAGGATGACGCCGCCACCCCCTCCCTTTCTTCTTCAGCATCGCGCTGGAGAGGTTGACCTCATGGAATTAGGGGTGCGACAAAATGTGGTTGTCGAAGGTGAAGAAGATCCTAGAGATTCTCGAGGGCCAGGTGTCGGCTGGCTTGGATGGCGTCATGGTTCTATGAACCATGGTGGAGTGGCAGGTTTAGCCATTGAAACAGCGAGCGACCCTGTTGTGTGACAATTCTAAGGCTAAAGATCCGACCCATGAGACCACAGAGATGCTTGAGGTCTCTGAGGTCGCAAAGCGGATCAGAGGGTTGGTCTCTTCTAGAACCGTCGTTATGACTAATTGCGCAGTGGAGGCGTTCTCGTCGAACTTTTAGCCTAATCTGGTAAGCCACCACGTTTCATTTTCCTTTCTTCGTTGAAAGTTGTTGGCTGATTAGTTTCATTTCCTCAGCATGTGCCATCGTTCAGCTCCCACTTCCATCTCCCTTGTCCTAGAGGTACCGAGCACGCCACCCAAGAATAGGCGGCTACTAAGGTGAGGAAGTGCCTCACACGTGAAAAGGCGTTGAAGCACACGGAGCATCAGAACCATGGAGCTTCATCGTTAGACGATGACGATGATGACAATGAGGAGGTCTATGAGGAAGAAGATGAGGACCTGGCGGCCCTTCAAAGTGCTCTTAACGTCTCGCGTGGGTCCGGCGACGGCGCTGGACCGAGCGGTGCCGATCGCCCGGTGGGTGTCACGACCCAGGAGAGTTCTGCTCAAAAGCGAGAGGCTTCATCATTGATGAGGGGGCTGAGCCTGAAGCATTCCTGCGCTACCACTAATGGTGGCCAAGATGCCTCACATGTGGCTCCTGTCGCCCCCTCCCTGATTAGGCCTGAGGCTCTCGTCTAGGGAGAAGGTGCCAAGGATGTGGCGGAGACGGACGCCACGACTAGGGTGGATGGTGAGGTTTGGTGCCCTTCCTTAGAGATGCCTAGGGGAGAGGACCAAGACCTCCTCTAGGACCTTCTTGCCGATGTGGTGGTTGAGCATCCGACGTCCCCAACACTTTGCATGGGTGCCTTGCCGGCCTCTGGTCCAACGGCAGCAGCGTTAGTGCCTCCTTCCATGACTCTTTCTACCGAGTCGCTCATGGAGGGGAGGATTGTCCTGCCCTTTGTGTAGTGGAACGCTCCACTAGGTATGCCATTCTTTAGTTTCTCCCTTACTGTGCTTGTTGATGACACTTGGTTGTCTGATCTTCATCGATCTTCATGGTGCAGAGAGCCTCTCCAAGGGTCTTTAGTCCTAAGGCCTTCGGGGAGCAATGCGTGCCCTCCCATGTGCCTGGAGTTGCTGGGCGACAATGCTACCCCAGGGATGATAGTCAGGCTCCCTTCCATTATGGCTCTACATTCACCCATCGAGAAGGAGCTTGACCTGAGCGAGGATTCCTTCACGTGGCCCCACCCCACGTGCTCCAGCGAGGCACTGTTTGTGGTGGTTGACATAGCCGAGCGAGCCACAAGGGAGCTTGCCTCTCAGGGCTATGAGGGGGTCCAGACGACCTTGGCCAAGATGGGTGATGCGATCGTCATGGTCACCTGGCAAGGCGCAAAGGCCCAGCGTTAGATGACTGATGAAGTGGCGATCTAGGCGCATGTTGACTGTCGGCCTTCTGACTCCACCATGCCTATTTTGTTTTTTGTCATGATCGTTTGATCGTTCCTCCTTTCTGTAGGGGTTGATGAAGATTTTGGAGGAGAAGTCTCGATTCCTGTATCTGGCTTATTGGGTGCACGTAGGGGGTGTCACCGACCATGGCCATTTGGATGCAGCGAAGGTCGAGGTGTGGCACCTGCGTGAGGAGTTGGAACCTTCCCATAGGTCGAGGAAAGAACTAACCCGCTAGGAGGTGTAGGCTCAGTATCAAATCGAGGCTCTGACGTCCCAGATGACTGGCCTCAAGGACTCGATGTCCGCCTAAGAGACAGAGCTCATCTTGGCTGGCGATGCTCGGGACATGGCCGACCAAGGGCATCAGTGCCTCGAAGCTGAATGCTAGAAACTACACTCCGCCTGTAGCGGTGAGTCTTCGTCGACTCTGCATTACGTCTTTGTTCCGCTGTCACGTTTGGTCACATACCAGTATTTCTTTATAGGGTTGAGCACAAGGGTGCTCTTAGATTAGGAGGAGAAGGCGGCCGTGAGCTAGAAGGTGCTGGAGATGGACACCCAGCTAGTAGAGCTGACCTCCTCCGGATAGGCTCTTTGCGACATCATGCTTGGCGCCGGCCATGGGAATGCCCAGCTGACACCTCGCCTTGACGAGGTCCGTCTCCATGTGGATTCCCTGATTTCTGAGGGAGTCCATCGTGGTTCTCTTGCTGCCCTGACTTTAGTCGGCTTGCACTATGGCGGTGTCGATTTTGATGCTATTGGATGAAGATGCGCGCCGGGAAGGTTCGAGGATGATGCCCTCGCCATTGGCAGTGCTGCTGCTCTAGGTGCGAAGGCCCTCGTGGGCAAGATATCAGCCACCAGCGTTTGCCACCAGTTCCAGTCTTCTAGCGTGTGAGTTTTTTATGTAGATGTCTGGTATTATACGGATGGCCTGGCTATGATGGACGTGCTTATGTGTTTTTGTATGTGTGGCATGTGATCGGTGCATTCGTTTGCCATTTTGCTACCTTTTCACTTTTCTTCTCGTTCGAATTGTAATGTAGTTTGTCCCCCTAGGCCTATGCTCGTGGGTGCGTGTTTTAGCCTAGGCTAGCCCATGGGGCTAAAAGGTATGCAACCCATTGGAGCAGCGAGGCGGAGAGGGTAGGTCGCAGATCCGGCATGATGTGAGAAGAAAGCGATCGAGCGGCGAAAGATTTCTTTCCTTTTTCTCCTTTCATCTTGGTCGAGCGAGTTCCCCATTTCCTTTCAGTCCCGTACGAGCGGGAGATCGAGGTATGGGTTACCGGTTCGTCACAACGAGAGGCACGATTGGAATGAGTTTGAAAGGGACCTATCGATGGGATGATGACAAATAGTGTTGCGCCACAGGTCAAGCATATATACCTATGTGTGTGCGTATGTACCTATGTGTGTAGCCCCTGCAAGTGAGTCATGTCTGGCTACGAGCATGAGTTGGATCGAGACACTCGGGAGTCAAGCGCTATTAGGACAAAATGTATGGGCATCATGCTGTTTGGTTTGCTCTATAGGTGGGCCCTAGGTTTCGACAACTCTTGGTGGGCCCATATGTGTATGTGCACGTGCTTAGGTAGAGAGGCTAAGGTCAAAGTGGATGTGACTGACCGATGTACCAGAAGCTGTTGTGAGACTGGTTGCTGTTGCTTGGGGTGCAGTGAGCCCTGAGCTGATGAGGACGCTTCTTTAGTGCTTGAGATGGTTGTGGTTGGCTTGGATCAACCTCTCTGATGGCTTTGGGTCAACCTTTGATAGCTCGATATTCTTGGCGGGCCTGCGAGCCCCCGAGGGTGACTTTGTCGAGTTCGGCCCGCTGTGGTTTCTAGCCGAGACGGCTCATGCATTCTGATGCTTGAGCCTTTGTGGCATGGCGACATCACGGTCGCCATGTCCCCACCTCTGGTTGTGGTTCCCGCTCTTGATGAGGAGCTGGCATGACCCATCACTGTGAAAGTGGGATCTGAGCGCCATGCGGTTTGGTCCACTCGGCGTGGCATGCGGTGCGCTCAGGGAGCCCGCTTCCTCGGATGCACATGCCTCTGAGTGATAGTGGACAGTCCACTGAGGCATGATGGGCGGTTTGTCCACCATGCCGGATTGAACCCTGGTTCTAGGCTCAGCTGCACGAGGCATGGTGCCGGGTTGTCGCCTGATCACTAATGATGTCGCTGTGTGGCGGTGGGAAATTTTGTTATTTGTGCATGCCCTGACACACTGCGCTCCGCTGGTTGTGGAGATGCTGCTCGACGCATGGTTCTGCCACTAGACACAGGCTTCCCACACAGTTGGCCTAGATGGGGTAGGAGCTGGTGATTGGCACTGACCCATTAGTGCAAATAACCTCGTGGTTTCCCAAAAGAATGTGGCCAGTTGATGCCATTCCCTAGGTGAGTTCGTCATGAGCCATGGACTTCTGGCTTCCTGGACGAAAGACCTGGCCATGGTTGGTGGTGAGTGAGGGTACAGACCCCCCTATGTAGGTAGACTCTGGGATGCTACCACTAAGGGTAGTTCCGAGAGTGCATCCATCGTGGACCACGGAGTCTAGATCCCTAGAGTGGAGGTCTGGGATGTGGCCAAAGGCGAACATGGGAGCTAGCCCTCCGACACCGGTGATCTCATAGTTTTCACGGTGGATGTGGCCACCATGGGCCATTCCGCCAGTGAGTCCACCAACAGTGCGAGGAGCCATCTCTTCCTTCTCAATAATCGAGAGTGCATGACTGTCCTCTACCTAGCTTGCCAAATGTTGGTATTTTGTAAACTGGACTAGTGAATTTATATGATTGTTGCGCTGCTCTAGAAAGATGATGGTAGCATCCAAAAGACATGAGGATTTATACTAGTTTAGGCTAGAGCCCAATGTCCAGTCTCAGAGATGATCGAGTGTGTATTTCTTGCTTGAATGCTCTGAAGTTCTTACAATGGGGAGTGCAAGAATGTTGGTAGAGGTAGGAGATCTAGAGCTAGGAGACGAGTTGCCCAAAGGGAAGCTTCAGGAGCCCTTCTACATTAGAGAATGAATGAATGAGAGTTAGATCAGAGTCAGATCCCCAAGAAGGGTGCCCTAGCTACCCTTATATAGAGTTTGGGGCCAAGGCGTGTATAAAGAAGGAGCTACTCCTGACTGAAGGGTCATGAGCCTAAGGGAGGACCTAGCTAACTTGGCTTGCAAGCTACGCCGTCTTGTGGTGCACGTTTGGGTATGGTTGTCATCATGGTCTTGTGGCCATGTCACGGCATGGTGTGATGTGGTGCTACTATGCTGGTCGTGGTGGCACTGTAGGCACGATGGTGGTTCACCAGGGGTCCTATGCGATGTGTTCTCCATCGTGGTCTTCATCATCACCTCCTAGTTTCTAGGGACGTCGTATAGAAGTTGGTAGCTGCCCCTGGGTCGTTGATCGCCCTATGGGCTTGAGGAGCTAAGAGCCACGATCCCGATCGCTGGGTCATGGCTCCCACCAGTCTAGATGGCCTCTAAGTCAAGGCCCTCATCATGGATCCCATCACGTAGTGGGTAAAATCGTACAGGCGTCTTATCGGGCCGTATCTGGTCAATGGGCTATGTACCAGCCGTCACCACCTTGGGCGGTGTTGTCTTGTCCATGCTGCGTGGCACAAGGGTGGCGTCTGACCGGACCGAGCTAACAGTTGTCCCCTTAGTCCTTGCAGGGTCGGAGTGGCGTGCCTACTCTTGTCAGAGCGGACAGGTTTGGCTGGGTGTGACCTCTCCCCATTCCTCCTGGGGGTTGGGATGATGGAGAGGTCATGAGTCGCTTGCATGTCATGCGGCTAAGACAGAATGAGGGGTCGTGGCCGACCCTGGCCTTAGCGTCAGGCCTGTTTTGCTTGGCTCATCTGGGCCTCGGTTGCTCGGGCCTTTGCTAGCTGAGGCATCATGGGTTACTTAGCCTGTTAATTAATCGATGCCTTGAGACACCCGGGGATTATAACCTCAACAGGTCCTATTGTTTACACCAAAATTTGGGAAAAAGAACATGGGAACTCGAAGCTTCCAGGATTGTGTCATCAAGGAATCAATTAGATGTGAATCGGTATCAGCTGATTTAGATGCGATGTCAGAATCGGCTATTTTATAGATGACGTCAGCAGATGGCGTCAATGGGCTATGCTTCAATGGCGCCAGGGAGATGTGTCGGACTCTACAAATAAGGAAAATTAGGGTCCAAGTTATTATTAAGTTAGGAAGTCTTCTTTTATTCCAAGAAATGTAATGAGTCATATTTGAGTAGGATTCATATTTAGGTTCCGGGTATAAATATTAGACCCTACTTATTGTACAAAAACACGAACACTCAATCAATACAATCTTTCTGGCTTTCGCCATCGCATTAGGAGTAGGAGTACTGTAGATCTTGGTGAGTTCTTCAGCAAACAGGGCTGCATCGACTGATCGACCTCTAGCTCGCTTGTGAGTACCGTGATGACTTATATTGTGCTTGTAAAGTTGCATCAGCTGATTGATCTTTTATGAGCCATAATATAAGTTAGTTATCGATCTGTATCGTAGTTTATAAGGCTACATCAGCTGATTGATCTCTTATGAATCATAATATAGATCAAAGTTATTGATCTTGTGTTAAATAACTTGTTGTTTAATACAATATCATCAGTTATCGAATCTGCTAAGATTAGTAAGATTTTCCTTATTATTTTTGGTTGATTCACCAGTTATCGATCTTGTTATAATTAATGTTTTATTAATTATAACAAAATCTCTCGATTGAGATAGAGATAGATCAGCATCATATTATCTTAATTGGTCGTCCTTTAATCTGGTCGCGCTTTCAATCTTATAATTGATGGCTTAATTCCGCTAGATCAGCAATTTTATCTCTATTCCAATCAAACATAATATGCATCCAAAGACATGTTTCAATCTTGAATAAACACAATAGTTAATGAGATCTAATCTAATGACACTACCATAGCTGCATCGATCTGGTCGAACCTCACTGGTTAGACTTTAGATTAGAAATTATCGATAAGTGGTCTTGTTCATGATCAAGATATGTACTCTGTTTGTTTGCTATGACTGCATCGGCTATTTTAGCCGATTTGCCTATACTCTCACGCATATAGCATATTTTCATCAATCTGTCAACATATAGATGGATTTATATATTCTTTGGCTTTAGTTTGTTATCATTATCATAGCTGCATCGATCCGATCGAACCTCACTATTGATGATAATAGATTAGATTCAAACTGTTTGTAGATTCATTTATATTAGACAGTCGATTTGTTCGTATGTTATACTTTTTTCATCAAATTTATCGGCTTGCACTTTATATTGATTATGTTCTATTTAGCCAATGATGTTTTCTCATATCGTTTCTTTGCTGATTATCAACTATATAATCGATTGATAACATCAATCGACCATTTGGTCATATATAGTGGAATTTTAAGGTAAGATCTTCTAATTTTTGTATTTGGCTGTATTGCACTTGTTTTTGTTTAGATTAATCGGTCACCATAAATCTGCTATGATCCAAGAGTATCAGTTATTTTGATTCATATCATTATCATTTAATATTAGCTGATAATCTTTGATTTAAAGATCTTTATTTAATGGATACACCAGATATCGACTATTTAGTCGATAGCCTTATTGAATCGGCTATCTAGCTGTACATTTAGAACTGTCTGGAGCAACACCGACATGTTTTATCTTAAATTACTGATAAGATTTTCTCTCCTTGACAATTACAGGTCAAATTGACTGGCACATCATTGGGTTTTTAGAATCGGCTGGTTCTGTGTTGAAGCCAAGTAGATCTCTGGTCTGGTTTCACTCAGATCCTCTGACTTGTTGTGTGTTGATCACATCGCCATATTTTTGTGTCAACACACTTTTTAGCATGCCTGGTGGGACCACAATAGTCATGGAGGTTCACAACAACAAGGATATTCTTATGTTACCTTATGAAGACTTACCTGATGAAGATAAATATGTCATTGGTAAGGCTATAGAGGAGTTTCAGAATAAGTGCTTGTTGTCATACACCAAAACACGTGACAATAAAGTTGTCCAGAAATATCCACTGCCGAGAGTTTTGATGCATGGACAGTCAGATATAGACGAAGCTGATGATAGACGTTTCTTTGTAGAAGCTGTCAACAAATTTGTTGGTGATGCAATGTTGAATCATAATACAACTTTCTTGAATACATTCCATAATACCACGAAGGAGGTGTTTCATGAATTTCCACTTGATCAGGTTGGACCGGCTTATTACAATATTCCGCATCCGTTGACTCAGAGGACTAATCAAACTAGTACTAGCCATCAGGAACCAGCACTAGCTAAGAGTGATGATGCCTAGGCAATCAGAATTCATTTGAGCAAATTTAGGGTGTTACTACTAATCAAATGCAATATAATCCTGGATTATCAGTGCAGCATGTGCAACAGCCGACATGGCAAGTTTAGAATCAGATGGTTAATTTTGGTACATTAGGCCAAATACCACTGTCGACTCAAAAAATAGCACCATTAGTTCAAAGGATTCGTAGAGATATAGATCCTAATGTTTTTAATCAGAGATTTTAAACAGTAAATCAGCAAGGGACCCGACAGATAGATATTCTAAAAGGATATCATTATGGTTCATATTATAATACCCTCAATATGATTCCAAATCCAGGATATCAAGGCACTCAGAATTTCAATCTGCAGATGGGTCAGCAATTGCCAAGAAATCCAAACTCAAATGCTGATGAATTGTTGCTCAGAGTAACCGAAATGATAAAAAATCAGTTTGGTTTAAAACCAAAAGAGACCCCTTTTCGTACAAACGTCCATATCCAGAGTGGTATGATTTAGTGGCCTTTCTTACGAACTACAGGCTTCTAGAATTTGCTAAATTCACTGGTCAAGATAGCACAAGTACAATAGAACATGTTAGTCAATATCTTACTCAGTTGGGTGAAGCCTCTGTTGAAGAAGCGCATCGAGTTCGTTTCTTCTCTTTGTCCCTGTCCAGACCAGCTTTCACTTGGTTTTCATCACTAGCAGTTAATTCTATTGCCAATTAGAGTGAGCTTGAAAAGAAATTTCATACATATTTCTACACTGGGATAGGGGAAAGAAAGATCACAGATTTGACAACCATAAAGCAAAGAGCTAATAAATCAGGTGCTGAGTTCCTTCAGAGGTTCCGAGAAACAAGAAACTTATGCTTTTCGTTGAATTTGACTAATGATCAACTAGCTACGTTGGCCATTCAAGGAATGTTGCCAACATGGAGAGAAAAGTTACTTGGGCAAGAATTTGACAATTTAGATCAACTGGCTCAACGGGTGGCAGCACTTAATAGCAAATTCCAAAATATGCGTAGAGATACCCGATTCCAGAAGAATGTTGCAATCGTTGAAGCTTATAATCCATATTTAGTCGATGATGAAGAAGAAAAAGAGGAAATTGCTGTAGCTGAATGGAATTGGGGTAAAAGGATAGTAATGGTTCCAAATCCTAAGAGAAAAGAAGTTGAAGAAAGTTATGATTTTGATGTTACAAAAGCAAACAAACTTTTTTTATTTCTTGCTTGAGAAGGGACAAATTAAACTGCTTGCCAATCATGTTATATTACCTCCCAATAAGTTAAAGAATAAGAAGTTCTGCAAGTACCATAACACTACTTCTCATACTACTAATGATTGTAGGATTTTTTGGCAACATATTCAGAGGGCTATTCAACAAGGAAAGCTTAAATTTGATACAGCTCAGAAAATAAAAGTTGATGATAATCCTTTCCCAAAGGATCAGAACATGATTGATGCTAAGTTGTTCAAAGAGAAAACTAAAGTTTTGACATCAGCTAGGGGAAGAGAAACTAGAACAGTTGATCCGAAGATGCAAATATCGGTCGATGCATATAGAGAAATTAAAAGACATCGTGACCAACAATAGATCCGATATGAGCAGGAAGAAACGTCGAGAGATGGTGCGATGAGACCACGTGTTACATCTTGAATTCTGTTGAATAAATGGCAATGGCAGAAGGAGAAAGATTATCAGCGCTGGTTAGAAGAGAAGAAATATCAATGTCAACAAGAAGAAGAGAGATATAAAAGAGAACAAGCTGAGTCACATTGGAATTGCCTTTTCTTTAGACATTGTTGGAATGAAGGTTTGAGATTGCCTACTAGAAATAATTGCCTAAAATATAGCGAACAATATTGGGAGTTTAAGCAATCTCAAGTCAACCGTTGCTCTATCCATGATCAAATTGAATATCAACATAATGATGTGGATCGGCGCTTAAAAAATAGAAGCATTCATGATCGGCTTAGTTGTTGATCAGAACTGGGCCGATTATGAAGAAGAAGATGATGAAGAGTATGTTTGGTAGGAAGGACAGTGGTGTTCAGGAGGTTTAACAAGAAGTCAGAAGAGAAGAGTACAACGCCTAAGGAGCAGAGAATTAGAATAGGCTTAGAAATCTAGTAAACCGCAAGTATGGCATGCTAAACAAACAGCCGATAAGGGTCAACCATCGACTAATATTCAAATGGATTTTCTTTTACCATCTGAATTTAAAGCTCCAGCAGATCAAGAAGTCTATTCAGATTTTAATGAATCAGAGTATGAAGAAATGGCAGCCCAGTTGACATTGATACAGCAAGCTATATTTGATAAACCAGTTAAGCATCGGTATTTGAAGGCTTTATATGTGGAAGGTTTTGTCGATGGAAAGCCAATGAGTAAAATGTTGGTTGATGGAGGTGCATCTACAAATCTGATGCCTTATACTACTTTTTGCAAACTTAGTAAAGGACCAAAAGATCTTATTGAGACTGACATGATGCTTAAGGATTTTGGGGGTAATGCGTCCAAGACCAGTGGGGCAATAAATGTTGAATTGACAATTGGAAGCAAGACTTTGCTCACTACATTCTTTATCATTGATGGAAAGGGTTCATACAGTTTACTCCTTGGTCATGATTGGATTCATGCCAATTGTTGTGTACCATCGACTATGCATCAATGCTTGATTCAGTGGCATGGAGACAATGTTGAGCTAGTTTATGCTGATGATTCTGTGAGTATAGCAACAGCTGATCCAATGTTTTAGAAACTAGAAGATTTTGAGTGTTTTTCTGGCAAGCAATGGGAAGGAGGCTTCATTAGAATCAATGATGAAGGCCAACAGCCAATCTGAGCAGTCGGCTTTGAAAGTTTGTTTTAATGGAAAATCCAATAGATGTTACAGATGGTAAACTAGGACATGGCTTTACGTCAGCCAATGAGTTAGAAGAAATAGATATTAGTCCTAGAGATAGGCCTAGGCCAACGTATGTAAGTGTTAAATTGGATCCTGAGTATAAACAAGAATTGATAGATTTGTTAAAGAAATTTAAAGATTGTTTTGCTTGGGAATATTATAAAATGTCTGGCTTAGATCGATCAATTGTTGAACATCGGTTGCCAATCAAACTGGGATATCGGCCATTTAAACAAGCTCCAAGGAGATTTAATCCAAATGTTCTTGATGATATTAAGAAGGAGACTGAAAGACTACTAGAAGCAAAATTTATCCGACCTTGCCAATATGTAGAGTGGATATTGAGTGTAGTTCCTATGTATAAGGAAAATAAAAAGTTGAGAGTCTGTATTGATTTCAGAGATTTGAACAAGGCTACACCGATGGATGGTTATCCGATGCCAATAGCCGATATGTTATAGATGCAGTAGTCGGCCACAAGGTAATTAGTTTTATGGATGGTAATGCAGGTTATAATCAAATTTTTATGGCTGAAGAAGACATAGCAAAAATAGCCTTTAGGTGCCCCGGTGCAATGGGCTTATTTGAATGGGTTGTGATGACTTTTGGATTGAAGAATCCTGGTGCAACTTATTAGAGGGCAATGAATTATATTTTTCATAAGTTGATCGGCAAAATTGCTGAAATCTATATTGATGATGTGGTGGTGAAATCCAAATGGTACAAAGAACATCTGGCTGATCTACAGGAGATTTTGGAGTGCACAAGAAAACATGGTTTAAAGATGAATCCTAATAAGTGTGCCTTTAGAGTGTTAGCTGGACAATTTTTGGGTTTTATGGTCCATGAGAGAGGAATTGAGATTGGTCAGAAAAGTATGAAAGCAATTGATGAGGCAGTACCTCCAACTAATAAAACAAAATTACAATCTCTGCTCGGTAAGATTAATTTTATCATAAGGTTTATTTCAAATATATCAAAAAGGATTCTGCCATTTTCTCCTTTGTTGAAATTGAAAAATTATCAAGAATTTAAATGGGGTGACATACAACAAAAAATGTCTGGGGAGATAAAAGAGTATATGAAATCTCTAGCTGTGCTGGTTTCTCCTCAGTAAGGTAAGCCTTTTAAATTATATGTGTCAGACGATAGCCAAATGATTAGATCGACCTTGATGCAAGAGTTTGAAAGAAAGGAACGAGTTGTTTTCTATTTAAGTAGAAGACTTTTGGATCTAGAAATAAGATATTCTCCTATTGAAAAGTTATGCTTATGCTTATATTTCTCCTGCACTAAATTACGACATTATTTATTATCAGCTGAGTGTACAGTTGTGTCTAAAACCGATGTGATCAAACACATGTTGTTAATGCCAATATTAAATGGGAGAATGGGAAAGTGGATTCTTGCATTATCAGAATTTGACTTGAGGTATGAATCGGCTAAAGCAGTCAAAGGGCAAGTGATGGCTGATTTTATTACTCAACACCATAAACCAAACATTGGTTGTGTGGAACCTATGCCTTGGACATTGTTCTTTGATGGATCATCGTGCAAGCAAGGTGGTGGCATTCGTATTGTTATTATTTCACCTCGGGGGGCAAGTTTTGAGTTTGCCTTTCAAACCAAACCAATGACCACCAATAATCAACAGAATATGAAGCTATTCTTAAGGGACTTTAACTTCTTCAGGAAGTAAAGGCCGAGTCAATTAAAATATTTGGAGATTCACAGCTAGTTATTAATCAGTTGATTGGCCTGTATGAATGTAAAGATAATATTCTGAAGGGATACCATGATGAATGTCAAAAGTTACTTGAGGAGTTTTCCCTTACTTCTCTTCAGCATATTCTAAGAGCACTGAATCAAGAGGCCAATCGGTTAGCTCAGAATGCGTCAGGCTATCAAGTGTTCCAAGAAATCTTAAGTAGTGAGACCTTGGTTAATGATTGGAGAGTCGAAATAGCCGATTACCTCAAGAATCCATCACAGAAGGTTACCAAAAAATTGAGATATAAATCGACTAAGTATGTTTTGTTAGATGATCAGTTGTATTACAAAACAGTCGATGGAGTTTTGCTTAAATCTTTAAGTCAAGAAGAAGCAAGAGTATTGATGAGAGAAGTACGTGAGGGAATATGCGGTGCTCATCAATCAGCTTATAAAATGAAATGGGTTATCCGTAGGTCTGGATATTTCTAGCCAATAATATTAGAAGATTGTTTTGAATATTACAAGGGGTGTCAGGATTGTCACCGTTTTGGTAATGTTCAGAAATTGCCTGTATCAGCTATGAATCCAATAATTAAGCCATGGCCATTTTAAGGCTAAGGAATTGATTTAATTGGCTACATTTTTCCACCTTCAAGTAGAGGGCACAAGTTTATATTGGTAGCAACAGATTATTTTACCAAGTGGGTTGAGACGATTCCTTTGAAAACAGTAACTTCAAAGAATATGGTTGATTTTATCAGGGAGCATATTGTTTATCGTTTTGGGATTCCTCAAACCATTACTACTGATCAAGGGACAATGTTCACATCAGAAGAATTCAGAGATTTTGCTGCCAGTATGGGAATTGAATTACTAAATTCTTCTCCTTATTATGCTCAAGCTAATGGCCCGACAGAGGCATCCAATCAAATTTTGATTAAAAAGAAAATTGAAGGGCAACCAAGGAAGTGGTACCTGACACTTAATAAAGCATTGTGGGCATATAGGATGGCTTGTCATGAATCTATTAAATCATCACCTTATGAGTGAGTATATGGGTATAATGCAGTTCTTCCTTGGGAGATGAAGACTGGATCAAGACGTGTTACATTGCAAAATGATTTGACAGCCAAAGTCTATAAAAACCTTATGATGGATGATTTGGAGGACTTAAGTTGTCATCGGCTGCGCGCTCTTGAAAATATTGAGGCCAATAAATTAAGGGTTGCAAGGCATTATAATAGAAAGGTTAAGAACAAACAGTTTTGTGAAGGAGAGTTAGTTTGAAAAGTAAGATTACCGATCGGGTCTAAAGACAGCAGGTTTGGCAAATGGTCGCCTAATTGGGAAGGTCCTTATCAGATTAAACGTTGTGCGCCTAGCAATGCTTATATTTTGAAAACGCTAGAAGGAGAGGAGGAGTTTGATAGAGCAATCAATGGAAAATTTCTAAAGAAGTATTATCCTAGCGTTTTGATTAATACTTGATAGCCAATTTGTTTAGTCATTGGCTCTAATAGCCGGTACCAGGAGGGTATCGCCTTTAGTGCAAAAAGAAAAAAATTAAACCGAAGGGGTAAAAGCTGATACGATATGTATCGCCTATAGAGCAAAAACACACACAAGGACAATCATGATTCATACTATGGCAGTTTCAGAGATGAATTCATAAGGAAAAGGCAAAAACTTTATTCATTTATCGTTTGCTCCTAGTACAAACTAATTGAACACCTTGTTCACAACATCTTGGGCTGGTGTGATATCCACAATAGCCGCCGCGTCATCATCAAAGTCCTCAATCAGCTCCTTGTGCGTGTCGGGATCAGTGGCCATTGGGAAGCCCGACTCCATGGTACGGAGGTTATGCCCGGTCTGGACTTGCGCCGCAGCCAGAGCCATCGCTATGCCACGATGAATGCCATGGAGGGCAATCTCCTAGGCATGCGCCGGGATGTCATGCAGATGGTTGATGAGAAGAGGGCCCTGGGCGTTGATGGCCGTCGTAGCTGCATTTGCCGCCAGTTGGAGGTTTTCCAACTGTATCGTCAGGGCTAGCAATCAAAGAGGCAAGAAGATTGTCAAGAAAGGGGCAGTGAAGATAAGAATGAGGGTTTCTTGGAACTAGGCTTACCCGCCACCATGGCGTCGGACTTGGCCAACCTCACCCGAGCGGCGTTGGTTTCCTCCTCTACGGCGAGGAGGGCAGCTTGGGAGGCCTCGAGATGGATCTCAAGCTGACCGTTTTTCTGAGTTGCCTCAGAATAACGGTCCTTGGCAGCCCTCCACTCCTAGAGGAAGCATCGGGCGTCGTCACCGGTGTATGGGTCGGAGGAGTCCAAAGACAAGACTGGTGTGGGGGTGGCGGTAGGTGCAGCATTGGAGGGCCCAACGGCCCTAGGAGGAAAAGGTTGGAGTCTGTCATTTAGGACAAACCTATAAACAAGTTAGAAGATGATTCATTGTCATGAATAGAAGGCATTTGATCTTACCTCATGCGACAGAGGCGCTGGCTCATCGGCATGTTCTCCTCCGAGACCTCCTCCACGCGCGCTTGCCATGGTTGTCTTCGCCAGCCATGGATTTTGGTTTGGATCTTGAGAAGGGAAGAAGAAGAAACCGCTACAAGGTTCTTGAAGGTAGAGAGATGCAAGAGAACGAGAAATAGTTTTAGATACAGAAATGTTTGAGGTCGAGGCCCTTGGCTGGTATTTATAGCTACACAGGCGAGATGGTAGATATCTTAGAGCGTGTGAAAGCAACCCCAATTAATGGAAGGGGAAGTGCTGCTTCTCTAATAATGAGGGGGACGAGGCATTAATGACTGAGAAGGAATTTGAAGGGTTTTTGCAATAAAGGCCGTTTTCAGATTCAGTTAAGTTAGAATAAAGTTAGAATCAGAAATCGGCTAATTTAAATCGGCTATTCTAGCCAAACCAGGAAGTACAATAGACCAATAGGAAGAGTACAGTTATCATCAGGTTTATGTAGAATATATACTACATATACTAGAACATAAATTACAAGTTAAGAGCATCATGAATTGCTCTTAGTGCTTTCAGCCGAATAGCATCAACTTCTGTAATTTATTGTTTGTCTTCTTCGGCTGATCCGGGAATGCTCTCAAGACTGTTGTGAATAGCTTTGCCTTCCTTAACCTTGGTCAGCATCTCTTGTTTCTTCTATTTGATGGCATTGGGGATCTGAGTCAAGTTAGACTCATGACGGTCAATGGTGGCTTTCACATTTTCTAGTTCATGTTCGAGCTCAGCACGCTTAATTCTTAGTTGAGTCAGTTCTGGTTCAATTTTGGAAGAAGAATTCTTCAGATTGTCGATCAATTGTGCTAATTTTTTGCTTCCTGCTTGTTAGAGTTTTTCTTAGCCATCAAAGCCATCAATTGTCGGTCAGTTAGGTTTCTTTGAGCCTTTTTCACCTTGGGAGCTTGATTTTTGATGTTGGACAGAGGTATCAAGGCTTCAGCAAGATTTGGGGGCAAATAATCCTTAATGGCTAAAAAGATTCTTCTCATTGGATCTGCATCCTGGACCAAATCGGCTATGTTCCTATCGAGCATTGGTAGCATGTCTTTTAGCCAATTTTTGGTCTCATCTGATAAGATTTCTTGAGAAGAAATGGCTGATGAGCTTATCTCGCTTTCATCTATATATTCCTCAAAGTTGAAAGAATAGCTCAAAGCTAGAGAGTTAAGTGCCTATATGTGAACAAAAGGAGTCTTATTAGAAATATCAAATGAGTTGACAATGAGATGGATGGTAAGAGGGAGATAGTACCTTTTCTGAAAGAGACCCTGGCTGAGAAGAAGGAACAGCCAATGATGTGTCAACATCCTTTTCAACATCTGGTTGAATCGGCTCTG
The DNA here is from genome assembly GCA_904845875.1 of Miscanthus lutarioriparius. Lineage (NCBI taxonomy): Eukaryota > Viridiplantae > Streptophyta > Magnoliopsida > Poales > Poaceae > Miscanthus > Miscanthus lutarioriparius. The sequence continues at coordinate 22,729,884 of CAJGYO010000016.1, read as the reverse complement.
GGTTTTCGATGCTAGTGTCTGCAGGCATCAAGAAGCTTTTCAGTTATAATTGCTATGGAGGGATAAAATGAGCATATGAATTTCTTACCATCGATTGTTTTTTGAGCTGGAGAATCGATAGTTTGAGTATCAGTGTCAACAGGGTCCTCTTCAACTGGTGACTTGTCAGATCTTTGCTCTTGTAGAGACATTTTCCTAGGTGATGTCTGATAAAAGAAAAGGATCAGAGAAGAGTGAGGACTGCATAAGATTGAAGGCTTGAGGAGATACCTTGGTAGTATCAGGTGGTGAAGTAGAGAGGTTCTCATCTTCTATCGTCTGGGATCTGTCAGGGACATCAGTTGCTTCAATTGTAATCGGCTCCTTAGGAGGATTAGCCGATGAGAGATTAGCATATGCTGATTTAAGTGCCTGGGACAGCAGGTGGGCACCCAAAGCAGATTGAGACACAATAGTCGATGACTGTAAGAAAGGAATTGAATTAGAAGTTGAATATCATTTTAAGATGGAAGATAAATTAATTTACCTGTGCAATTAATAATTTTGTTCTATAAAGTCTCTTCCCGTGGTGGTTTTCTAAGTTACACCTTGGGTTGCCTAGTGTTTTGAAGACTGATATGTGAGTATTGCTAGGGCAGCTAGGGTTTTCATCAACTTTTTTAGAGTGGGTGCAGTTGATCCCATTCTTGAGGCTGGACATCGTGGATAATATTCTATGGGATGCCCTTTCCTATCCACACTTGGGGGATCAAATTCGGCATCCTACAAAAAAATTCTTAGATGAACTGACAGGAGAACTTGATAATCCTTATAAAAGGAAAGTGGTGAGTTACCTCACTATCAGAAGCAAAGTTGTCGTCCAAGGCTAAATAGTTAGGATGAATTGAGTTGTAGAAGAGGTGAGAGTGTCATTCTTGCCACCAAGAGTCAAACAGGTTTGATAAGAAGGTGGCTCTTGTCCATTCATTTAGACAAAGAGAAGGAAGATCTAACCCCAATTGAAAGACTCTGGAAGCTTCCATTATTTCACTAATACCTTCTCTTGGCTTTAGAGTATTCCTAAAGAATAGCCGAGGGGGTAGTTGACTAAGGCCGAATTGATGGACCACAAAAGAGGGGTTATAAAATTCATAAGTTGGGAAATTATCTGGGAGAAAAGTACCAGTAGTCATTTTGCCATGACCATGGCAAAATTCGACAGGCAACACGTAGGGTTTGATGATGCAATTGAAATTGCAGCAACTATTTCATCTGAATAGCCTGATTCAAACCAGAATTTGACTGGTAGAACCAGCTCATTATCTTCATCTTCATCATAAGGCAGCCAAGCCAAGATGTTTCCATCAAACCCTCTGTAAAATTCCTTAAAAAGGTGGCCTACATCAACAGCAATTGTTATGGCTGATGCAGCTTCACCATAATTCATACACTGTCGAGTTCTTCCTTCTTTTCCTTTATAATCTTCAGTAAAGTTGGAAGAAGGGAAGCTCAGATTCTTGAGATTGGGTCTTACAATCTTATGCATGTATAGATTTAGCCATAATTATATCAACCACCAAGGGCCACTGATGGTATGCACTGGTTTATTTTTTAGCAATTGGGCAGCTACTTGGTGTATCAGATGATAAGCGGATCCCAGCAGATATTTTCCAAGGGGGATTCCATTACCGGTTGCTAAATGCTCTGCCAAGTATTTATGATTATAGGCTGGACCACAGGATGACCCACAAAAGATGATTTTTTCTAGCCACATATTCAAGAAAGCTACATGTTCTCTATCATCAACAGTCGATCCATCCCCAATATGATTCAAAATATAACTTGCCCATCCTATGCAGTCTGATATTTTAGCTAATTTCTTAGATCCAGCACTTAAAAAAATCATAAGATTGCATTGATCCTGTTATTCTAAGGCCGGTTAACATGTAGATGTCGGCCAAAGTAATGGTCATTGGACCGTGACCAAAAATGAAAGCATTCAAACTGTTGGACCAAAAATAAGATGCAGAGATCAGAAGTGAATAATTTCTCTCCATTCTAGACAGTGAGAGTGTAAAGCATTGGTTTAAATCAAAAAATTTCCAATCTCTAACTTTCTTTTCTGATACCCTATGAAACTAATCTCTCCATTATAGATTGTTTTGGGCCAATCTCTAGGTATTTTGGGCCAGTTTCTAAAAGGAGTTTTGGTGTTCCAGGAAGATAAATCTATTACAGATTGTTTGAAGGGGATTCGGTTGGTGTGGGGGTATTAACCCCTATACCCTTATGGCTAGGCTCGGGCTGGCCCGGACTAGGAGATCTGGCTCACTAGAAGATGACGCGCGGTCCAGCCAATCTGTTTGGAGTCCCGCGCAAGGAATCAAGGTAGATTTGGAGATCAAGCAAGATCCTGGTCGGTTAGAATAGGAATCCTTATCCGGCCACCTATGACAATTGTAACTGATTAGGATTAGTTTCCAGATCTGTAACCCTGCCCCCTAGACTATATAAGGCGGGCAGGGGACCCCTCTAGAAAACACATCTCATTGATATACAGCAATACAATCAGACGTAGGATGTAGGTATTACGCCCTCACGGTGGCCAAACCTAAATAAAACCTCGTGTATGTCTTGCGTCATCATCTTGTTCGTAGCTTGCGCACCTATCTGCCGACAATTTACTACCTTGGGCATACCCCTAGGTAGACTGCCGACCATATTTCATCGATAGTGGTGCGCCAGGTAGGGGGTGTGCATACTGCTCTCCAAGCGAATAGGATGATCATCATCCCTGGCTCCGTGGCTACGCCGAACGGCCTCACGTTCACCGTCGGCCAGATCACCTAGACCACTGGCTCCGATGACTTCATCGCCATGATCACGGAGGAGGTGCGGACTCAATCCACGTCGACCACTGCTTCACCTGCATCGGCTACGGCTCCGACCACGGTGGATCTAGCTCCGACCACATCCGCATCGCCTTCAGCCACACCGACAACCCATCGTCTGCTTCCTCGCTACAAAGGGAAGCAGATTGACAACACCGACCTGCTCGACTCCATCGATCAGGTCGGCACCAAACTTGCCGAAACCCTAGCTCTGGTAAGTTCAATTCAAAGTCAACCTAATGAGCAGGTAATCGCTACCCACAACAGATCTACCTGACCAGCTCGGGCCAGTCGTCCTGCAAGACTCGGTACAGATCTCGTGGTCACATCTACTCCTGAAGGGCGCTCTGTTCGTCACCGGCCAGCCCCCGCGACGGGTCTCTGGCTCTCCGAATATGAAACCTCGATGGAGAATTACCAGGCTCAGCCCTACGGCCTGCGAAACACTGCTTCCAACTATGTGTACATTATGCAACGATCTTGGCCAAGACCACGCAACTTCGTCAACATGGTCCGGATCGAGGAGTTCCAAGAAGGATCGGTCCACACAGTTCGAGAGGGTGGCTCAAGCTCCACGTCCAGCACCGCATCTAATGGCTCCATCCTCACCGAGCTCCAGCATCATGATGATGAAGGCGTTGAATACGATCTGGATATCCCAGAACATGCCCCGGGTTCCCACGATTCCCATCCTTCCCACCAAGGCGAGGAGACTTGATCAACGTTGTCAGTAATGACAAACCACCAGCTATCGACAAAATAGAACAAGAAAGGCTAGCACGCGAAGCACGCAATATTGACCGGTTTAATCGTCGATAAATCGAAGCCGAGGCTGAAGAGGAGGCACGACGCATAAGGGTCCAGCCATGCGACCTTCACAATGCCTTTGATAGGGTGGGGGACAAGTAGGTCTTCAGGACCCCAAGCACCAACGTAGTTGTTGCTATGGCGACGATGCAATGACTACCCAATACCCCGGAAACCCAGGCAGTTCGTGATGATATACAAGCTTACTTGACGGCTGCTATGGCCCAAACCGTAGAGATTGTAAATCAAACCCAGGCTCCATCCATCTTAGTCAAATCAAGCCACAGTCACCAGTACTCAAGTCACTCATAGCCACCCAACCAACGTGGCTCGCGCAACAATGACCCATCAGACAACCGTCAAGGTGGGAACGGTGGCCATGATGGTGGTCGGGACGAAAATCGCCGCAGCTACCGGGACGACAACCGTCGAGACAACCGCGATAATCGCCATGATAACCACGGTCGCAGGGTTATCCAGGGTGGCAACCGGGATCTCCGTGATGGCAATAACGATCTCCGCCATTACCTCGGAGAACGCGATCTGCGCGATCGCATTAATCAAAGAGCCAACGATCGTGCATCCCACAAAAGCTATCGCCGTATGGAATATGATACTACCCACGGCCCTCCGGGTTTGAAGCAGTTTACCCCACACCTTCGCCAAGTCATATGGCCCAAGAACTTCAAGCTCAAAAAACTTTAGAAGTACGACGGCAAGGAGAACCCCGAATTATGGGTCATGCTCTACGAAACCACGTGCAGATCAGCCATGGCTGATGAGCATGTCATTTCTAACTACTTCCCAGTCACTGTCGGCCATGCAGGCCACCAATGGCTGGTCAGCCTACCGGCGAACTACTTTGATTCTTGGCAAGAGCTCAAGCAAGCTTTCATCGATAACTTCATTGCTACTTGCGAGCAACCCGGCAACAAATATGATCTGCAGCGGATTCAAGATTGGAAAGATGAGCCACTACGCGAGTACGTCCGACGTTTCTCGGAGATGCGCATCAAGGTCCCGTCAATCTCTGACAACGAGGCAATTGAGGCTTTCATCACTGGTCTCCATTTCCATGACGCCCTACGGGACAAGCTCCTCCGCAAGAGACCTAAATCAGTCACAGCACTCCTGGCCACTACCAAGAAATATGCGGATGCCGACGATGCTAAAAGATAATCATCGAAGAAGCAGCAAGGGTTCCACGCTCCGACCACCCTCCACACCGCGATGACTACCACGGCAACCGTGGTCGGAACGACAATTTTGATCGCCGTAACCAGCGCAACGACCCCCGCGACCACCGTGACTAGCGTAATCGCCATGACGATTACAGGGGCAAGCGTGCTCGGGAAGACGACGGTGAGGTCAACACCATTAAGAAAGGTGGCGGACGTCGCAACTACGAAGAAGACTACGCCAAAGCATTGAAAGGACCTTGCCAGCTCCACCCCAAGTCAAACCATACCATGGAGAATTGCTGCGTTCTCAAGTCTATCTACACATGTCAATAGGCTCCGGATATGTCCCACAAGCCTAACGACGCAGGGGAACAGCGCAACGAGGACGACGATGATGAAGACGCAGATCCCCGTCATAAGTACGTCAAGCCAACCGATCGCGTCCACACCATCATTGGAGGCAAAGTGTCCATCGATACCAAACGAGAACGCAAGCTGCTCGCCCGCGCTTGCTTGAACGTGGCCAACGCCGACAACCTCATCACCGATCCACGGCTCCCTCCTTGGTCTCACCGCGAGATCTCTTTCAGCAGAAAGGACCAATGGGACGCAATACCTGAGCCAGGACGTTTTCCTCTGGTCCTCGATCCTTGTATCAACAAGGTCCAGTTTGACAAAGTGCTGATTGGCGGCGGCAGCTCCATTGATATACTGTTCAAGAACAGTCTGCTAGCTCTGAAGATAACCCAGGCTGATCTCAAGCCATATGAGGCACAGTTCTAGGGTGTTCTCCCCGGACAGAGCTCTACTCCTCTCGGGCAGATCATGCTACCTGTGCAATTTGGTACCCCAGACCACTTCTGCACCTACTACATCAACTTCGTGGTCGCCAACTTTGAAGGCACCTACCATGCTATCCTTGGTCGACCAGCGCTCACCAAGTTCATGGCCATACCTCACTACAGGTATTTGGTGCTCAAGATGCCTACTGAGAAGGGGGTTCTAACTCTCAAGGGCCACGTGTACGCAGCTTACACTTGCGAGGATGACAGCTTCAAAATAGTAGAGGCTCACGACCTCTCTATTCGCATGGCCGAGACCACGCTCGACGCTAAGAAGACCCTAGCCGACCACCTGGAGATCCCAGAGCTCGAGGCCCCACGCAAGAACGTCAAGTCCAAAGAGCACAAAGCGATCCATCTGGTCGACGGTGATCCCAGCAAAATAGCCCTTATCGGGGCCAACCTGGATCCTAAATAGGAAGACATGCTCGTCAGGTTCTTGAGCAATGTGAGCGTGTTCGCATGGAAACCCACTGACATGCCTGGTGTACCTCAGAACTTGATCGAGCACTCCTTAAATGTCGATGGCAAGGTCAAACCTATCAAGCAGAAGCTACGACGGTTCGCTCATGACAAAAAGGAGGCTATTAGGGTAGAAGTTACACGACTTTTGGCAGCCAGATTTATCAAAGAAGTGTATCATCCATAGTGGTTAGCCAACCCAGTCCTTGTACGCAAAAAGAATAATGAATGGAGAATGTGCGTTGATTACACTGATCTCAACAAACACTTCCCTAAAGACCCCTTCGGCTTACCTCGCATAGACGAGGTCATAGATTCAACTACCGGTTGCGAGTTGCTTTCCTTTCTCGATTGCTACTCTGGTTATCACCAGATCGCTCTCAAAGAGGATGACCAGATCAAGACATCCTTTATCACGCCCTTCGGCACTTACCGCTACACGACCATGTCGTTCGGGCTAAAGAACGCTGGGGCTACCTACCAACGCGCCATACAGGCCTGCCTCAACGACAAGATAAAAGACGACCTCATCGAGGCTTATGTTGATGCTGTAGTTGTTAAAACCAAGGAAGCATACACCCTTGTTAACGATCTCGAACATACCTTTACAGCTCTTAACAAATTCCAGTGGAAATTAAACCCAAAAAAGTGTATCTTTGGTGTTCCATCTGGTATATTGCTTGGCAACGTCGTCAGTCACAACGGCATACGCCCTAACCCAGAGAAGGTAAAAGTTGTCTTGGACATGAAGCCACCTAAAAAGGTGAAGGATGTTCAGAAGCTCACCGGATGCATGGCTGCCCTCAGTCATTTTATATCAAGATTAGGCGAAAAGGGACTACCATTTTTCAAGCTACTCAAAGCAACCAAGAAATTTGAGTGGTCGGAGGAAGCAGACGCTGCCTTTACACAGCTGAAACAATACCTTACATCACCTCCAGTCCTCACTGCTCCTAGAGAAGACGAAACTCTCCTGCTTTACATTGCGGCAACTAATCGAGTGGTCTCTACTGCCATGGTGGTCGAACGCGACGAGCTCGGCCACGTCTACAAGGTACAGTGACCAATCTATTTCATTAGTGAGGTACTCAATGAATCCAAGACCAGGTACCCACAGATTCAGAAATTGATCTACGCCATACTGATTACATCTCAAAAGTTGAAACACTACTTCGACGGATATCGTGTGGTGGTCATGACCGAGTACCCTCTGGGAGACATCATTCGCGACAAGGATGCGAACGGGCATATCATCAAATGGGCAATGGAGTTATGCCCTTTCTCCTTGGAATTTGCAAGCCATACTACAATCAAGTCTCAGGCACTTGTCGATTTCATCGTTGAGTTGATAGACTTAAGCACACCTGCCTCTCAGGGGCCCGTCGAGTATTGGAAGATGTACTTCGATGGCTCTCTCAACATCGATGGTGCAGGAGCGGGAGTCCTCTTCATGTCGCCATCCAAGGAGCAGGAGAAGGATTTATTTCCCGACATCTAATAACGCTGTCGAGTATGAAGCATGCCTACATGGTCTGCGCATTGCGGTCGAGCTCGGTGTCAAACGTCTCTATGTCTATGGGGACTCGGCTCTGGTCATCAACCAACTCAACAAAGACTGGGATACAACCAGTGAAAAGATGGATGCATACTGCAAATTGATCAGAAAGCTAGAAGGCAAGTTCTATGGCATCGAGTACACACATGTGGTCCGGGACAAAAATCAAGCAGCAGATGCGCTGTCAAAGTTAGGATCATCCTGAGCCAAAATCCCACATGGCATATTTGTTCAAGACCTGCTCATGCCTTCCATCGGAGAGGAAGATACCACGGTCGACAAGCCTCCAGACCAGCTATTGGTGGCTACGCTTCTGGCATCAAACACCACCAACCCACCACCGACCACTAAGGAGCCTGACTAGAGAGTACCTTTCATCAAGTACCTGACAAATGGTAGCGGTTACACCGATCGAATAGAAAATGAACGTCTGATGCATCACAGTAAGCAGTATCTGCTCGTTGATGGCAAATTGTGGCGCAAGAACGCAAAGGAGGAAATCTTGATGAAGTGTATAACCTAGGAGGACGGTGAACGTCTCTTGGACCAAATCCACTCTGGCTCCTGTGGCAACCACGTGGCCTCGAGAACGCTGGTTGGCAAGGCTTTCCGAGTAGGGTTTTATTGGCCGTCAGCTGTAGCCGATGCAGAGAAGCTAGTCCGTCATTGTGAGGGTTGTCAGTTCTTCGCCAAGAGAATCCATGTACCAGCACATGAGATTCAGACAATACTAGCCTCTTGGCCCTTCGCATGCTGGGGACTGGATATGATCGGGCCCTTCAAGCCGGCTCTTGGGAAATTTACATGCGTCTTTGTGCTGATCGACAAATTTTCCAAGTGGATAGAGTACATGCCTCTGGTCCAGGCATCTTTAGAAAAGGTTGTCGCGTTCATCGACCAGGTCATCCACCGCTTCGGCATACCCAACAGCATCATCACTAATCTGGGTCCTCAGTTCACCGAGAACGCTTTTTGGGACTTCTACGATGAAAGGAGCATAGTAGTGAAATACGTCTCGGTGGCGCACCCTAAGCTAATGGATAGGTTGAGCGGGCAAATGGCATGATCCTAGACGCACTTAAGAAGAGGATGTATAGGGAAAATGACAAAGCTCCTGGAAGATGGCTCAAAGAGTTACCAGCCATGGTCTGGGGTCTCAGAACCTAGCCTAGTCGCAATACCGACGTATCACCATACTTTATGGTTTATGGCGCTGAGGCAGTGCTCCCAGCTGATATAGCCTTTAGATCAGCACGGGTAGAGAATTTCGACGAAGACAAGGCCAATGAAGTACGGGAGTTAGAAGTGAATAGTGCAGAAGAGAAGCAGCTCAATTCCTGTATACGTACGGCAAAATACCTTGCTATTTTGCGTAGGTACTACAACAAGAACGTTAAGGAGCGATTCTTTGTGGTTGGGGACCTGGTCCTGAAGTGGAAGATGAATCAGGCAGGTGTCCACAAACTCACAACTCCATGGGAAGGGCCCTTCGTGATCAAGGAGGTTACACGACCAACGTCATACAGGTTAGCTGACCTGGATGGTACAGACATAACCAATTCATGGCACATCGACAAGCTTAGGCGTTTCTATGCTTAACTACTAAGATATGTACTCCTCTTGTACTTTTGATTTAATTCAATAAAGCTACTATGATTTCTCCGACCACTCTAATGTGTTACTTTGAAGTCTATTGTTATTCTAACTTGATCAGTCAAAACCGGCCACCATTCCTTCCCGGCTTTTCGGAGCAGGCCCTGTTTTTGTTTCCTCCCAACGCGTGCATGGGATCTGCTCTCTACGCTATGGGTGATCGGCAGGTCCCCTCTGGTTTGACTTGTGTGCGTCTACGTGTGCACAGGCTATGCACCTCACACTCCGACCACAGGGCAAACCGGGGCCATACAAACCTTTCAGGATGACGTGTCGACTAAACTGGTACAACTAAACAAAACGCTAACATGTTCTCACTTAGTTACACCAACACGATATTCAAGCTTAAATACGTTTCCTACAAAACAAATAAGCTTATGCAGATATACAGTTACGTTATTACAAGCTTGCCTAAAAGGGTCCAAGTTTACAATAAGACAACTACATCTTCTTCCACAGCTATAGCTTATACTATTGGCTGGTCGGGTCACGCGACACCTGCGGCTCACCAGGCCTGACATCGTGCTTGAGTCCCAGGGACTCTTGTACTGGTCGAGCTGAAGAAGATGGCCCCGCCGATGCCTAGCTGGTCGAGACCGCAGGCTTCGCCGGTTGGCTCAAAACCGATGGCGCTTCCAGCTGACTTATTGATGGCGTACCCTGTACAGGTGTTGTCCCGCCTCCACACAGGTTAATGTCGCCAATTATTTTTGCCGACAAGTCCAGCTGGGTCATCCGAAGCTCCTCAGCCTTGTCTGGATCTACCTCCTTCGGGTATCCAGCCTCTAGGCGTTTGAGATCGATCAAGGGGTAGTGAGCACGCACCATGCTTAGCACATGTGCGCCTGTGTACTCACCCGCCTCCTTCATGAACTCTTGGAACCATCCCCATGCCTTTCGGCATCTATCGACCAGTCCGAGCTGTGGCGTCCTTGGCACGTCCTCTGTAAGCGCTGGATCGATAAGGTTGAGGACCGGCAGAATGCTCGTTGCCACTTCCTAGCACCAGTTTTTCCACGTGTCCCAATCCTCGGAGATCTCTTGGCACCGCGCCTTCCAGCCATCACGATCTTTTATCACGGCCTCTAGATGCTTCTTGGCATTGACTTTTAAAACTGCAAACCGCACAAGACATTAAAACGTCGTACCACGACAAGATAAGGCGGGCAACAACAGTGAGCAAAAGGGTTTGGAACACTTACTTTTCAGTTCTTCTTTCATTTTGGTCGTGTGGTCCCGGAGCTGCGACTGGTTGTGCGCCAGTTTCCTGTTGTCCTCCTTCAGGCGATCACACTCTATGACCGCACGACTATTCTCCTCTTAGAGACGGACCACCTCGGCTTCTAAGCCTGCACTACAGCTGTTACTACCAGCAATACAACAACACTTGTCATGCACTCGTTGTGATGAAGTGACTACTTACTTGTTAATTCCTGCTCTTTGTTACTGAGCTGGACGACTAGGTTTTGGTTCTGGGACTCTTGCTCCATCCTTTGATGGTTGGCGGCTTCAAGTTGGTGGCGCAAGCATTCCACTTCGGCCATCAGTTCTTTATTGCTTGCTGTGATCCCCTCAATCTGGTCGAAGCATTTCTTACGATACCTTGCGGTCTTCATTAAGTCCTGTGTGCAAAAAGCTAAGTAAGATAGCATGACTAGATGGCAAGATCAGGTGGTCGAGCAAAGCATACCTGGACTTCCGTCACCAGTCATTTCACCGCCCATTCAACTTTCATGGTCTCTTCGACCTCTGGGATTTCTTCATGAATAACCCATTGGTCGTTCCGCCAGCGCGATACATATACATGTTGACGTCTGTCCTGTGGATGGCCTAGGACCTCTTCTACTTCATCCTCTTCGGCATCTTCTTCGGGTATCGGCGCTGGTCCAGAGTGAGCAGCTTCTGCGATCACTATGGCTTTCCCACGGGATGCAGCATCGACAAACGTGCTCTGTGCTCTCACCTCCGTTCACTGCTCCTCGGTCTGACCCATTACCCTTGGTGCTGAGGTATCGCCCCCCGTAGGGTTAGTGCTCAGAGCATTTATGTTTGGCTTGGCTCTTCTCTCGACCCCCTGCTCGGGGACTGTTGTCTGACCGCTGGTGGGCTGAGGCTCTGATGGTTTTTCTGCTATGGGTACTTCCGTGGACGGCTGTTGCGTAGTCTTCTCTGCAATTGCCGCCGGAGCCATGCTGCTCCCAGCTAGTTGATCCGGATTTTTGGTGGACGCCGACCTAGTACATCCAAGATAAGTTCAGAAGGCAACCATAGTCAATAAAAATTGCAAGCTTACATCAAAGTTACAAATACTTACATGTTGGAAGCACGGAATGATGTGGCAAAGGCACGTCTCTTTGGCCATGCTTGCTCCACATGCTGTGTGGGTGGCACCTGCTCTCCCTCTACATCCAGCACTGATGCTGGGGCTTGGTGCTCGACCCCTTCGCCGCTTGTTCTCCGTGCTGCAGTGGTCGGCAATGTGGGTCCCACCGGCACGGAGGAGCCACCTTGCCCCGTCGACACCAGTTGCCTCCTCCTTTTTCGAGGGACGAGTCGAAAGATGTCTGCATCCTCTGTGTCATCGTCCGACAGAGTAAAGATCACCTAATGACGCTTGCTGGCCACCGGCCGCTTGCCAGCAGCTTTGGCCGCTGCCTCCTCCCCAACTCCGAGCATGGTCCAGTCGACGTCTTCGATCCTGGCGCTGGTCTGGGTGGTTGGGCCGACAACTTGCAGCCAATCTACACCAGGGGGTGGAGACACAAACACGGTTGCTCTATCCCGACCATTAATCTGGGAAACACAAAGGAGATAACACAGTAAGTTTCTCTTACAACACAAAACTACGAGTACAAGGCAGGATGATTTACCTTTGGGGGAGGTCGGGTGAGCTTGAAAGCGTGCTCGATGTCACTCAATCTGACATAATTTGGATCAGCTAAGTTAAATAGCTCTCCAATTCTGGCTCTGACTTCAATCTTGTCAAGCGCCTCTTGCCTTGTCCTCATTGGGTCTGCGCTACCTTAGTACTCGTAGCCGGGATGTACCCTCCTCTGGCAGGGCTGGATCCTTTGGCTAATGAAGTTCCCGACCACGCTCGGACCGTCCAGTTTCTTCCACGGGATCATCCCAAGCAGTTCTAGGATCTGTTCCAGGTGCTCGGGCTTCTCCGACCAGCTTGTCCTCTTCTCTGGAATGAACCCCATGTCGCATAGTGTGATCGTGTTCAGCTCTTCGCGGATGTAGAACCACTTCTTGTACCAGTCGTCAAGCGACGTGTTCTAAGGGCAATGCAGGCCTTCATCCCGTTGCGAAGGTTGAGGTACACACCTCCGGCTATCTTTGAGCCGCCGCTTCCTTTCTTCCGTAGACAGAAAAGATGGCGAAAGAAGTCGAAATGGGGCTAGAAGCCGCCATACGCTTCGCAAAGATGAATGAAGGTGGACACAAGAAGAATCGAGTTGGGATGTAGATTGCAAATCCCAATCTTGTAATACAAACAGAGCCCTTGAAGGAAAGGGTGCACTGGAACCCCAAAACCCCGCTTGAAGAAATATTCGACAACCACAATCTCACCTGGTTGTGGATCGGGGTACCCCTCGCCCTCCGGCGCGCACCATCCTGTGAGTTCCTTGTTGTGGAGCACTCCCATGATGATGAGGTCTTCGATGGTCTGCTCATTGCTTCTCGACTTCCACCACTCCTTTGCCATGACTCCGGCTTTCTTCTGGGCGTCACTTTTCGCCATGAATCCGGCCTTGCTGATGAAAGCGGATATGGTGGAGGAGTGATTGGTGATGATTTTGGAGGTATTAAGGTTGGCAAGAGGAAGAAAAAGGTTGTGGCGGCGAATGGTAATGGGGTTCGGTAAAAAGTAACTTCCAAATTCTATACTATATTTAACCAAGAGTTCCGTCGTTTTGTCTGCCCGAGATTCTTGGGAGACGTGCACACGCGCCACAGACGGTTGTTTTCACAACCTCGACATCTATGCCAATATATGTGCCTCTTCGTTATCAGTGTATGCGCCTCTTCATTACTAGTGTGAGAGGGCCCACATTGACGCACCTCCTTACAGGTGCCAAGTGACTGTTTGCTTGAAAGGATAAGAAGGCAGTATGACGTGTTGTACTTGTCTACTTTTTTGACTAGACGTGTCATATTAGACTGGACAGAGTAAGAAGATAAATAAATATGCTAAATAATAGTACAAGTGGCATTTGGTTCTTCGCCGCACGTCTCGTGCTCAGGGATGGCCCAGACCACTACCGTGCTCGGGGACTGTTCAGACCACTACCGTGCTCGGGGACTGTCCAGACCACTACCGTGCTCAGGGACTGTCCAGACCACTACCGTGCTCGTGTACTGTCCAGACCACTACCGTGCTCGGGGACTGCTTCGACCACTGCGGTGCTCGGGGATTGTTCTGACCACTGCTCGAAGATTGCTCTCCTCAGCTACATGTGATTTGGACTTATATACAGTCGAGAGGCATTTATTTGGACCTTGCTACAAGGCTCATACCTCGCCTTCCAGCAAGCTCGGGGACTACATTGGTATGATGCACCTGCCGGTGCATCTTGTATCGCTTGTACGACGATTGTATTCTCAACTTAACTAGGAATTCTTTTTTAGACCCTGGCACCACGTGCCTACGACACCTACTACCAGGCTCGGGGACTAAGTGGGCACACTTCACCTTGCGGTGAATGTGTTTATCTTATCGACCCCTACGCTTTGACTGATTGCCAGAATTACTATTGTCCAAGAGGCACTTACATTTCTTTTCAGAAATACAAGTGGGCACACTTGATAAGGAAAGAAATATTTTTATTTTTTCTTTAAGAGCACCATGCATTCTTTGGACAACCGGAATCTTTGGCTATAATCGTGGTTTACTGCTCTCTGTTCTGACTTGAATGTTGGCACATTCGGTTGGACAATGTTTCAATCAGTTGGAGATGACATGAAGACGGATTGCATTAGTCGAAGGAGATCGAACGGCGTGTCGTAGCATAATACATGGTGCTCGGGGACTAGCTGTGGGGGTATTAACCCCTATACCCTTACGGCTAGGCTCGGGCTGGCCCGGACTAGGGGATCTGGCTCACTAGAAGACGATGCGTGGTCTAGCCAATCTGTTTGGAGTCCCGCGCAACGAATCAAGGCAGATTTGGAGATTAAGCAAGATCCTGGTCGGTTAGAATAGGAATCCTTATACGGCCACCTATGGCAATTGTAACTGATTAGGATTAGTTTCCAGATCTATAACCCTGCCTCCAGACTATAAAAGGTGGGTAGGGGACCCCTCTAGAAAACACATCTCATTGACATACAACAATACAATCAGACGCAGGACATAGGTATTACGCCCTCACGGCGGCCGAACCTGGATAAAACCTCATGTCTGTCTTGCATCATCATCTTGTTCATAGCTTGCGCACCCGTCTGCCGACAATCTACTACCTTGGGCATAGCCCTAGGTAGACTACCGACCATATTTCGTTGACAGTTGGTTTCTTTGTTGATGAAATTAGATGGATCAGAATCGCCCATAGGTCCAAGATAATAGGCATTAGCAACAATGGCTAATGAAATCCAAATTTCGTTCCTCATGTCCTAGAAACCCGTTGGGATGAATTTAAGAAGAAAGGAAGATACAGAGTAGCGGCTAATACTTAAAAGACATAAATCTGAAGGCATACCTCAGGAACGTGATTGTTGGTCACCATTGCAGCCGAAATGGATCTAAATCTGAGGAAGGTTGTAGAAAGGTGGCTTGAACAGCAGTTTGGCAGAGCAGAAGATTAGCTAGGGTTAAGGCTTTGGTGGCGGCGATAAATCTATTACAAATTGTTTGAAGGGGATTCGGTTGGTTTCTTTGTTGACGAAATTAGATGGATCAGGATCGCCCATAGGTCCAAGATAATAGGCATTAGCAACAACGGCTGATGGAATCCAAATTTCGTTCCTCATGTCCTAGAAACCAGTTGGGATGAATTTAAGAAGATAGGAAGATATAGAGTAGTGGCTAATACTTAAAAGACATAAATCTGAAGGCATACCTCCGGAACGTGATTGTTGGTCACCATTGTAGCCGAAATGGATCTAAATCTAAGGAAGGTTGTAGAAAGGTGGCTTGAACAGCAGTTTTGGCAGAGCAAAATTCAGCAGGCAGCACGCAGGGTTTGATGATGCAACTAAAAATTGCAGCAGCTATTTCATCTGAATAGCCTGATTCAAACCAGAATTTAACTGGCAAAACCAGCTCATTATCTTCATCTTCATCATAAGGCAGCCAAGCCAAGATGTTTCCATCAAACCCTCTATAAAATTCCTTAAAAAGGTGGCCTACATCAACATCAATTGTTATGGCTGATGCAGCTTCACCATAATTCATACACTGTCAAGTTCTTCCTTCTTTTCCTTTATAATCTTCAGCAAAGTTGGAAGAAGGGAAGCTCAGATTCTTAAGATTGGGTCTTACAATCTTATGCATGTACAGATTTAGCCATAATTATATCAACCACCAAGGGCCACTGATGGTATGCATTGGTTTATTTTTTAGCAATTGGACAGCTACTTGGTGTATCAGATGATAAGCAGATCCCAATAAATATTTTCCAAGGGGGATTCCATTACCGGTTGCTAAACGCTCTGTCAAGTATTTATGATTATAGGCTAGGATAGACCACAGGATGACCCACAAAAGATAATTTTTTCTAGTCACATATTCAAGAAAGCTACATGTTCTCTATCATCAACAGTCAATCCATCCCCAATATGATTCAAAATATAACTTGCCCATCCTGTGCAGTCTGATATTTTAGCTAATTTTTTAGATCCAGCACTTAAGAAAACATAAGATTGCATTGATCCTGTTATTCTAAGGCCGGTTAACATGTAGATGTCGGCCAAAGTAATGGTCATTGGACCGTGACCAAAAACGAAAGCATTCAAACTGTTGGACCAAAAATAAGATGCAGAGATCAGAAGTGAATCATTTCTCTCCATTTAGACAGTGAGAGTGTCAAGCATTGGTTTAAATCAGAATTTTCCCAATCTCTAGCTTTCTTTTTTGATTCCCTACGAAACTAATCTCTCCATTACAGATTGTTTTGGGCCAATCTCTAGGTATTTTGGGCCAGTTTGTAAAAGGAGTTTTGGTGTTCCAGGAAGATAAATCTATTACAGATTGTTTGAAGGAGATTCGGTTGGTTTCTTTGTTGATGAAATTAGATGGATCAGAATCGCCCATAGGTCCAATATAATAGGCATTAGCAACAACGTCTGATGGAATCCAAATTTTGTTCCTCATGTCCTATAAACTAGTTGGGATGAATTTAAGAAGAAAGGAAGATACAGAGTAGCGGCTAATACTTAAAAGACATAAATCTGAAGGCATACCTCAGGAACGTGATTGTTGGTCACCATTGCAGTCGAAATGGATCTAAATCTGAGGAAGGTTGTAGAAAGCTAGCTTGAACAACAGTTTGGCAGAGCAGAAGATTAGCTAGGGTTAAGGCTTTGGTGGCGGCGATTTTGACTGTTGAAGCTTGCTCAAGAGAAAAAGGGGAAAGTAAGAAGGCCGAGCAAGTTGGAAATGATACTATTAGGGTATTATATAGAATTCGGCCTGAGAAATCAGGAGTCACGCGTATATTTCGGAATGAGCAGTCGCAACATGGTAAGCAGATGAATAGAAATTTTGGAATAAAATCATTTTTATCCTAAAATTGGGGACATGTGTTTACACCAAAATTTGGGAAGAAGAACGCGGGAACTCGAAGCTTCCAGTTTTGTGTCATCAAGGAATCGATTAGATGTGAATCGGTATCAGCTGATTTAGATGCGATGTCAGAATCGGCTATTTTATAGATGACGTCAGCGGATGACGTCAATGGGCTATGCTTGAATGGCGCCAGTGAGATATGTTGGACTCTACAAATAAAGAAAATTAGGGTCCAAGTTATTATTAAGTTAGGAAGTTTTATTTTATTCCAAGAATTATAATGAGTTGTATTTGAGTATGATTCATATTTAGGTTCCGGGTATAAATATTAGACCCTGGTTATTTTTACAAAAACACGAACACTCAATCAATACAATCTTTTCGGCTTTCGCCATCGTATTAGGAGTAGGAGTACTATAGATCTCAGCGAGTTCTTCAGCAAATAGGGCTGCATCGACTGATCGACCTCCAGCTTGCTTGTGAGTACCGTCACAACTTGTATTGTACTTGTAAAGCTGCATTAGCTGATTGATCTTTTATAAGCCATAATATAAGTTAGTTATCGATCTGTATCGTAGTTTGTAAGGCTGCATTAGCTGATTGATCTCTTACGAATCATAATATTGATCAAAGTTATCCATCTTGTGTTAAATAACTTATGGTTTAATACAATATCATCAGTTATCGAATCTGCCAAGATTAGTAAGATTTTCCTTGCTGTTTTTGGTTGATTCATCAGTTATCGATCATGTTATAATTAATGTTTTATTAATTATAACAAAATCACCCGATTGAGATAGAGATATATCGGCATCATATCATCTTAATTGGTCATCCTTTGATCTGGTCACTCTTTAAATCTTATAATTGATGACTTAATTCCGCTAGATCAACTATTTTATCTCTATTTCAATCAAACATAGTATGCATCCAAAGACATGTTTCAATCTTGAATAAACTCACTAGTTAATGAGATCTAATCTAATGACACTACCATAGTTGCATCGATCCGGCTCACTGGTAAGACTTTAGATTAGAAATTGTCGATTAGTGGTCTTCTTCATGATCAAGATATGTACTCTGTTTATTTGCTATGACTGCATCGGCTATTTTAGCCGATTTGCCTATAATCTCACGCATATAGCATCGCATGTTTTCATAAATCTGTCAACATATAGATGGTTTTATAGATTCTTTGGCTTTAGTTTGTTGTCATTATCATAGCTGTATCGATCCGATCAAACCTCACTATTGATGATAATAGATTAGATTCAAACTGTTTATAGATTCATTTATATTAGACAGTCAATTTATTCGCATGTTATACTATATTCATCAAATTTATCGGCTCGCACTTTATATTGATTGTGTTCTATTTAGCCGATGATGTTTTCTCATATCGCTTCTTTACTGATTATCAACTCTATAATCGATTGATAACATCAATCGACCATTTGGTCATATATAGTGGAATCTTAAGAAAAGATCTTCTGATTTTTGTATTTAGGTGTATTACACTTGTTTTTGTTTAGAATAATCAGTCACCATAAATCTACTATGATCCATGAGTATTGGTTATTTTGATTCATATCATTATCATTTAATATTAGCCGGCAATCCTTGATTTAAAGATCTTCATTTAATGGATACACCGGATATCGACTAGTCGATATCCTTATTGAATCGGCTATCTAGCCGTACATTTGGAACTATTTGGAGCAACACTGACATGTTTCATCTTAAATTACTGATAAGATTTTCCCTCCTTGTCAATTGCAGGTCTTTAGAATCAGTTGGTTCTGTGTTGAAGCCAAGCAGATCTCTGGTCTCATTCTACTCAGATCCTTCGGCTTGCTGTGTGCTGATCACATCACCACATTTTTGTGTTAACACCTATACATTGGAGTTTCTCTAAGGTCCTCTTTAGCAGAGCTTGGGCTTCTCCAAAAACCATAAAGCTAGGAGAAGCCACGTTTTGGTGGCTCCAGCTTCTACCTAGAAACGACTTTACCTTCACCATTTTTGCCTTGGTTTTGGCTTTAGAAAAAGTCGTTCTTGTATGTGCTTGTTTGGTAGAACTTTTGATTAAGGCAGTGGACAAGCCACAATAAAAGTCCTACAAAAAGGGCCTAAGCCTACACCAACGAAAGAAACTAGGAGTCCTTGGACTTGAGAAACTCAAGAGGGGGAGTTAGTGAATTGGATCTCTACTAAACTCAACCCTAGGGCTTTCTTGATCTACACTAAAAATCATAAACTTAAGCATAGAGTTTTGCAACGTAGTGTCAATCCTATAAACTAGCCTATGCTAATCTAGGAAAGGTAAATGTCACACAAAACCTGCACAATATGGAACCTTAAATGTGGTAAGTAAAGAGCCAGTCAAGATAGGGCAGACTCTTGGAGACAAGGATGTATCCCATAGTATCAGTTGTCCATGTTGGAGCTCAGGTACTGTCGGGGACCTAATACCGGGGTACCCAAGGAGGTGAAACTAATAACCATCGAACGTTAAAAGCTCCCGACGGACAAGAGCACGGCTGCACTTCTTGCCCGAACGACGGGAGTTTTGTTCTGCCTCGCCCGAACCCCTAAGGGATACACTTTGCCTCGCCCGATGGCTAGAGGACGACTCACCCGACCCCAAAGGGATACACTCCGCCTCGCCCGACCCCCGAAGGCTGGGCTCGGCCTCGCCCAAACGCCTGAGGGCCGCCTTTACCTCATCCAAATGACCGATGACGGATCTTGACTCACCCGATATTCGGAGGCTGACTCCGTCTCACCTGACAAACCGTGTCCTGCGAACCCTCATGATGACGGCTATAGGGTAAGACAAGACGTTCGGGTCAACCACAGCATCAGACGCCATGCCCTGCACCGCAGCGTCAGACGTCGTGCCCTGCACCCCTGCAAGGAAGTACCGTCAGGATGTGACAGGACAAGCGCTGGGACCTCCCCCCAGGCGTGGCAGAGCCTGAACAGTGTTGTGGGCGCCTGCTCTCTACCCTACAGTATCATAGGCGCCACCCTCAGCCTCCGGACGAAGGACCCGACACGGACATACGACAACCACAACGTCCCAAGGGCCAACCAACAGTCATCACGCCGTCCGACCCCCATGGGGTCGGGGCTCGACAATTCTATCCGACCCACCGCCCGCGGGGGCGGGATGGGCCGCCCCACTTGCTAAAAAAGGCTAGGGCATGGCCTACGAAGATCGACGGATACGCTACTTCTGACACAGTCTGCCATGATAGGCAGGGCAGGCATGGGGAAGAAGGAAGACTCAGGTCTCTCAAAGGACCTTCTGCGCTCTTAGTATTTTCTCTTTTCCCCCGTCTGTAAACGCCTGCGCCCCCCCCCCCTTGTCTATAAAAGGGAGGGCGGGGCTCCCCACTAAAGGATGATGAGCGAGCACATGCACACGCACCATACAACCTAACAGGAACAGAGCTCTTGGTGTTCTTTCGACTACTCCATCAGGGACTTGGGATCTCTCCCTCTCCCAACCGTTTGTACCCCCTACTATGAACCTCATTCAGTGCTAATAACACAAGCAGCAACAGACTGGACGTAGGGACATTCGGCCCGAACCAGTATAAACCTTGTGTCCATTAGTGCACCATCCGTGCCTAACGCGCATCAAGTATAAATTTACTAGCCAGTGTTTGTTCGAAACACCGACAGTTGGCGCGCCAGGTGCCTTTGCGCGTTCCAAACCAGGCCACGGATGGCTAACCACAACATCAGCTGGGTCCCAGGCGCACACGTGCATTTCGGGAACCTGGATTTCATCATCACGGTGGGAGGAGAGTTGGTACTGGCGCACACCGCCATCCGATATCTTCCCCCCAATGGCTTTGACCATGAGAGGCTTGGGCGCCAGCTCGACGCCTCCCTTGGACCACGGCAGTCCAGGGAGAACCAACATCGCCTCGCCCTCGCCAACGACGACAGCATGGCGCGACCTTCTAGGGAGAGACACCTCTCTCCGGAACGCCACGTGCGGAGCGCCCCGACAACATTTCCGTTCGGTCTCCGCAACGCCATGGCAACCGCTAGCCACCTTATGGCGCTACGCATGGTTCAACCGCCCGCGGACAACGAGTTTGTGGGGGTAATTGAACACGACACGGAGTCTCTCCACAAGCTCCTCATTGAGGGGCCCGGATCGTCCTCCAGCTTTGACTCCAGCAGGGGGAGCCATCACCCTTCCCAGGGATGCTTCATGGCGGAAACCCCCGAAGGGCACGTCGAAAGCATCTCCAAGGAGGAAACCACCCCGGCGGGCAACCCTAAAGACGGGCCTGAAGAGGAGACAGCGGCCCCATCTTGCTTAAGGATGGAGCAGCTAAAAGCCCGGAAGCAAGAGATCGACGAGGCCGGACAAGGGCTCGTGCGTGAGTACGCGGAGATCAACCGCGAGATCGAACGCCACCAAAGCGGCGGGTGCGCGTGCGCCACTGCCCGCGATGTACACCAGAGGATCCTCACCGATGATGGGACCCTCCCTCACTTTGCCCGGGCAAGCCAAAACATCGCCGCCATGATGGCTTTACTTCACGGCCTTCCAGAGGCCATGACGTCCGAGGATCGCTGAGCCCGCCGAGAAATCCGCACTTTGCTCGAACGTGCGGCGGCGCAACAGGAGGAGAGCTCGATGTCTCGGCGACGCGAACTCAACACCAGCCAGCGCATGCCTCCAGTGCGTCCCGCCAAGGATGCGTCAGTCCACCAAACACTACTAGGCGGTAGGCAGCTCACTGCTATCCCGGTGCATGAACGCCTCGGTCACAACCGCGACGCACGCAGCACCATCGACACCCGCAGACACGCCTACAACGACTCAAGAGAAGGAGCCAGACGCGGCTACCACCCTCGACGCGGCAGACGCTATGACAGCAGCGAGGACCGAAGCCCAAGCCCCGACCTACCGGGCCCCCAGGCCTTCGGTCGGCACGTCTTCAACGCCGCTTTCCCACCAAGGTATCAACCGCCTACCAACATTCCAAAATATTCTGGGGAAACAAACCCCGGGCTTTGGCTCGAGGACTATCGGATTGCCTATCAAGCCGGTGGCGCGAATGATGACGATTTTATTATTCGCAATCTCCCACTATTCTTGGCTGATTCGGCACGAGCATGGTTGGAGCACCTACCGTCGAACGCCATTCAAAGTTGGGCAGATTTAAGGGAAATATTTGTGGGCAACTTCCAGGGCACATACAAACGCCCCGGAAACCCATGGGACCTCAAGAACTGCTGCCAAAAGGCCGATGAAACTCTCCGCGAGTACATCTGACGCTTCTCACAGCAATGCAATGAGCTCCCTAACATCGCCGACGCTGACAAGATAGGAGCTTTCCTATCCAGGACGACCTACGAGTCCTTGGTTCACAAACTAGGACGCAAGAGCCCACGGACCACCATGGAACTCCTGGACATCGCCACCAGCCACGCCTCAGGAGAGGAGGCAGTCGGAGCAATTTCGATCGTCTCGAAAGCAAGATGAAACGGGACGAGGGTGCCGGTGAGGGAGCCTCCAACCGTCCCGCCAAGAAGAAGAACAAGAAGCAATGGCGCGACGACTCGTTTGTAGCCGCTGCCGACCACAAGGGTGGTCGGAAGCCCGCGGAGGGCACTCCAAATCATTTCTAAAAAATGCTCGAGGGGCTGTGCCCGAACCACGCCTTCCCTGTGAAACACCTGCTCAAAGACTGCGGTCTCATGCGTAAGTTCTTACTCAGGAGCGCTAACAAAGGGGAGCAGGGAAAGGCACCTGCCCCCACCGCAGACGACGAGGAGGAGAAGGACGAAGCCTTCCTGACACCGAACGGCGCCCTTATGATCTTCGGAGGATCGACGGCCTACGACTCCAAGCGACGTCAGAAGGTCGCGCGTCGCAAGGTCTATATAGTCGGATCGGCCATGACTGCCTTCCTTCGGTGGTCAGAATCCACCATAACCTTCGACCAGACTGACCATCCGGATGCCGTCCCACACCCGGGAAGGTACCCGCTTGTTGTCGACCCGATCGTCGCCCCAAAGCGACTCACGAAAGTACTGATGGACAGGGGCAGTGGCCTCAACATCATGTACGCCAGAACGCTCGACGAGATGGGTGTCGACCGGACGAACCTCCGCCCCATCCGAGCGCCTTTTCATGGCATCGTGCCTGGCAAACAGGCCATACCGCTCGGGCAGATCGATATACCCGTCACTTTTGGGGATTGGTCCAATTATTGGACCGAGACCCTCACTTTCGACGTGGTAGGGTTCCCCGGAACTTTCCATGCCATCTTAGGATGACCATGCTATGCGAAGTTCATGGCCATTCCCAACTATACATACCTCAAACTAAAGCTGCCGGGACCCCACGGAGTCATCACCGTCGGCACCTCCTTCCAGCAGGCCTACGAATGCGAGGTCGAGTGCTGCGGCCATGCCACAACAATCGTTGCCTCCGGGGAACTCGCCACCCTCAGGGAAAAGGTCACCGAAGAGGCGCCCGACGCTAAAAGGTCGACCGGGTCATTCAAATCAGCAGAGGGCTCCAAAGAGGTCATCATAGACCCCAGTAGCTCCGAGGGAAAAACGGTGCGCATTGGCACCACGCTCTCCCCCAAATAGGAAAGCGCGCTCGTTGACTTCTTCTGTGACAACAAAAACATCTTTGCGTGGAAACCCTCAGATATGCCAGGCATTCCGCGGGAAGTCACCGAGCACACCCTAAAAATCCATCCAGGCTCCAAACCGGTGAAACAACGCCTGCGCCACTTCGACGAGGAGAAGCGCAGGGCCATCGGCGAAGAGATAGCCAAACTATTGGCTGCCGGATTCATCAAGGAGGTGCACCACCCAGAGTGGCTGGCAAACCCCGTTCTTGTATGAAAGAAAAACGGGAAATGGAGGATGTGTGTTGACTATACCGGTCTCAACAAAGCATGCCCGAAGGATCCGTTTCCTTTGTCGCGCATAGATCAAATAGTCGACTCCACCGCAGGGTGTGAAACCCTCTGCTTCCTTGATGCATACTCCGGCTACCATCAAATTGCAATGAAGGAGACCGACCAACTCGTGACCTCTTTCATCACTCCCTTCGGATTGTTCTGCTATGTTTCAATGTTGTTCGGTTTGAAAAACGCTGGGGCAACATACCAGCGATGTATGCTCAGATGTTTCGAAGACCTCATCGGGTGAACCGTTGAGGCCTACGTCGATGACATCGTAGTGAAGTCCAAGCGGGCTGACCACCTCATTGCTGATCTCGAGCAAACCTTTGCGAAACTCAAGGCAAATGGTATCAAACTCAACCCCGAGAAATGTGTTTTCGGGGTCCCGAGGGGCATGCTACTCGGCTTCATCGTCTCCGAGCGTGGCATCGAAGCCAACCCGGACAAAATTTCGGCCATCACGAAGATGGGCCCAATCCAGAACATAAAGGGGGTCCAGCGGATCATAGGGTGCCTTGCCGCTCTCAACCGATTCATCTCACGCCTCGACGAACAAGGTCTCCCCCTTTATCGCCTTCTAAAAAAGGCCTACCGCTTCGAGTGGACACCCGAGGCCCAGGAGGCACTTGACATGCTCAAGCTGCTTCTGACGAAGGCCCCGATCCTAGTCCCCCCAAACGACAGAGAGGCACTCCTGCTATACATATCGGCCACCACACAGGTGGTTAGTGCCGCCCTGGTAGTAGAACGGAAAGAAGAGGAGCACGCACTCAAGGTGCAGTGCCCGTGTACTTCATCAGCGAGATACTATCCGACTCCAAAACCCGCTACTCCCAGATCCAGAAGCTCCTGTACGCCATCCTCATCACCAAAAGGAAGCTATGTCACTACTTCGAGTCACACCCCGTAACAGTCGTAACATCGTTTCCCCTCGGCGAGGTCGTCCGGAGCCAAGACGCCACAGGAAGAACCACGAAGTGGGCACTCGAGCTGATGGATCAAGGCATCACATATGCCTCTCGAACGGCGATCAAGTCCCAGGCGTTGGCTGACTTCATCGCGGAGTGGACCGAAATCCAAACACCACCGACGGTCGTCGATCAAAAGTACTGGACAATGTACTTCAACGGGTCGCTGATGAAGAGGGGTGCCAGCGCAGGGCTGGTCTTCGTATCATCCCTCGGGGTCCGAATAAGGTATATGGTTCATCTCCATTTCCCCTCGTCAAATAATGTGGCTGAGTATGAAGCGCTCGTCAACGGCCTACGAATCACCATCGAGCTGGGCATCCGACGCCTTGACATTCAGGGTGATTCCCAGCTAATCGTCAATCAAGTCATGAAGGAGTCGAGCTGCCATGACACCAAGATGGCTGCATACTGCCAAGAGGTTCGACGGCTGGGGGACAGGTTCGACGGCCTAGAACTCAATCACGTCCCAAGGCGCCTCAACGAAGCAGCCAACGCGCTTGCAAAAGCAGGGTCTGGCCGAGGGCCGGTACCCACGGAGAGTTTTTGCCAGCGACCAGCACAAACCCTCGGTACGCTACGAAGGGTCAGAGCGGGCCAACAATGGCTCATCCGATCCAGCCCCGGGGGCTGACCGGCCAACGGCTCCGTCCGACCCTGAGGTCATGGAGCTTGAAGAAGGCTCGACGCCCGACCCTCCGAATGACTAGAGAACACTCTACCTCGACTACCTCCTCCACGACACTCTGCCAACGGATAAGGAGGAAGCTCGATGGCTCGCACTCCGCGCCAAGTCCTTCGTTCTTGTAGAGGGCGAACTCTACAAACGGAGCCACATCGAGATCTTGCAGCTCTATATCCCTAGCGAACAGGGAAAACTCCTACTAAGCGACATCCACGGTGGGGTCTGCGGTCACCATGCCGCGCCAAGAACCTTGGTTGGGAACGCATTTCGACAGGGATTCTACTGGCCCACTGCAGTAGCCGACGCTGAGCAAATCGTACGCACCTGCGAGGGGTGTCAGTACTACGCACGGCAAACTCGCCTCCCGGCCCAAGCACTCTAGATGATCCCCATCATGTGGCCCTTCGTGGTCCGGGGACCTGATCGGGCCATTCAAAAAGGCCGGGGGCTTCACCAACCTACTTGTCACCATAGACAAGTTTATGAAATGGATCGAAGCTCGGCCGATCTCCACGATCAAGTCTGAACAGGCTGTGCTGTTCTTCCTCGACATCATCCATCGTTTTGGAGTCCCAAACTCCATCATCACAGGTAATGGCACGCAATTCACCGGCAGGAAATTCATTTGATTCTGCGATGAACAACACATCCGAATCGATTGGGCAGCTGTCGCACACACCTGGACGAACGGGCAGGTCGAGCGCGCTAACGGAATGCTCCTACAGGGCCTCAAGCCTAGGATCTTCAACCGGTTGAACAAGTTCGGCACACGCTGGGTCGCCGAGCTCCCTGCGGTACTCTGGAGCCTAAGAACAACTCCCACCGGGCCACTGGCTACATGCCTTTCTTCATGGTCTATAGAGCCGAGGCCGTCCTCCCGATAGACCTTGACTACGGAGCACCAAGGGTCAGAGCATACAACGAGGAGGGAGCCGAGGCATCCCACCAAGACGCCATGGACCAACTAGACGAAGCCCGCGACATTGCCCTCCACCATTCGGCCAAGTACCAACAAGCGCTACGACGGTACCATGGACGACGGGTACACGACCGAGCCTTCAACGTCAGGGACCTCGTCCTCCGCCTCGTGCAGAGCAACAAGGACCGTCACAAGCTCTCACTGCCCTAGGAAGGGCTGTATGTCGTCGCGAAAGTACTTCGGCCAGGTGCCTACAAGTTGAAAACCATCAACGGTGAGGTCTTCACCAACGCCTGGAACATCAAACAGCTACGTCGCTTCTACCCCTAAATAAACGCATACTTGGTCCTTATTAGTTTTTTGTCTTTACAAAATCCCTGATCTTTAGCGACATCCGACCCTAGCAAAATGCAAGGGGTCAGACCTCACTCGGGGGCTGGAACAAACGATATAAGTATGTTTACCTTGCAAACACCCCATGTGTCAAAACTCTCTCTAAGTTCTCCATTTTTTCTCATAAACGTCTCCCAAAAACTAGGACTTCGGGAACCGATTCTGAGTATGACTGGTAGGACTGCGGGAAACCCACGCTCCAGCGGCTACGGCCTCCTTGCTCACCAGCATGATCAAAATCATTTCGCCCATACCCCAAGTTTTTGCGAGCTGGACCATGAGAAGAATCGAAAGGCACCAAAAACCTCTTTCGAAAAAGAGGAAACTAAAAAATGGTTTGCCACAACAAAAGACAAAGATTTGTTCATTTTTGCACAAATTCACCGCTTACAAAACAAATCTCATCACGAAAAGGGCTAATGTACTCTTAAAATTCAAAAGACTAGCCACTCGGGGGCTCTCCCACAAAACTTTTTCGATTACAATCTCTGCCTAGCTCAACTATAACTGCAACTACGATCGCAGTGCCAACCTCTTTAGGCACAAGCACCAGAAGGAGCTCTTCGTCGCCGCTAAGGGCATGTACACGAGCTAGTTCACCTACTACGGCTGCCATGTCACGCTCCCCATCGGCAACGCCCTACCGCTCTACAGGACCTTCAAAGGCGCCATCATCTGCAACATCGAGCACCACGCCGGTGACTGTGGTACCCCTCCGCCGAGGCATTCGGGGACTATGCCATCATTATTAGTCACAACCCCAACAACGGTGCCCGAACGGGAGGCGCCTCCCGCCATGGGGAGGCCGCAGCGAATGACGGCAAGGCTGACGACGCCCGGCACCCTCCAGTACTCCTCCTTCGGCGGCAGCGAGCTCTTCTCTTCAAAGGCTGCCCACACCACCTCATCTACATTGGATGACCTCCAGCTCGACATCACGCCCCAGATTCATGAGCGGATCTGTGAGTCTCTCTCTCTGGCATCACTCTCTCTCTCACTCAGGATCTGCCACGACGCACGAGTATTTTCGATGGAGAGGAAAAGGGAGAAGAGGTTGCGGCTCAGAGGCAGGGTGAGCAGTAGGCCAAGAACACCCCCACCCCCTCCCTATTTAAGGAAGAGGCATGGCGGATATGGAAGGATGAAAGGGGGGTGAAAAACTATCTGCCCCCCCCCTATTCAATGCAGGCAGCAAATCAATGCTGAGAGGAACCCGAGGGGACGCGCCTGAACCGACGGGACGCAGCCTGGTTGATGAGACACCGCCTGATCAGGCAGGCATGGCCTGCCACCACCCACCGGGTGCGAGAGCCAGGGCACACCCGCACACGCGACTCTTCGCTTTACTGAACAGGACCGTGGAACGACCCAATGACGGACCCTCCGTCCAAACGAAGCCTAGCAGGCCTCCTGGGCCAATCGGCCGGCCCAGGTAAAACGACGAACGGACAAAAACCACGCAAAGATAAGCACCTCTTCCCTCTCACTTTACGCGTTAAATCCATTACCGAGCGTCCGACCCCAGCAACGGTAGGGGCACGGACATCCCTCGGGGGCTTTTGAGAATGTCTACCAGTTTAGACATTCTCCTCGCCCGACCCCTCCTTACGTTTAAGAAGCAGGAGCTCGGTGCGTGGGGACAAAACGCTGATTACAACTGGCTGAACCCTCAAACCCTATGCCCCAACGGCTACGATATCTTTTATTCACCAGCGTAATCAGGTTTCATAGTTCCTCACACCACGAGACTCAGCTCCCACCTTCTCGAAAGAGGTTTGGAGGGGTTCACTCGCTTAAAAGTCAATCGGACGGCTCAAATCGCCACCGAGAGACACAAACGAAAAATCGCGATGCTCACACAGGCCACGCCATCGGACTCGAGCCCCACGCGGACATGTTCGGTAGGAGCTTTCCGTCACTCACACCACCAAGGTAACATTACCGAACCCCGCTTTCAAGCTTCCCATATACTAAACTTATGCAACCATTGCATCCAAACACTTCGTATCGCGTCACGAAGTGGCAATCTCCTCATTCGACACAAACGACAAACGACCGAGGTTCGTAGGCCGGCCCACGAAGGGTCCGAGGCCACCTCGCATCAAATAGAGCCAGGGAGAAATAACCGAGATGAGCCCCAGCGGCCCTGCCTAACCCCGCTTAGAAGCGGACAGGGGCGTCTCGACCTTTTCTCGTTCGATTCTAACCCCAGGCCAAACCCACAGAATCTCCGTCGAGGAGAGGCCAACGGGCCCCCTGAGCCTATCGAAACGGTTCAGGCATCTGCCGGGAGGCGGGTTAGGAAGTAGTGAAATGCCACCAGAGGGCTCTACCGACCCCGACAGCAAATGATGGACATGGATTTCACGCGAACGCACCCGTTAGCGAGCTCATTGAGCACGACGCTCGCGCCGTCGAGGCAAGTGTCGCTAGTTCAGCCCCTCCGGTCACGAAAACCGAGGATGGGGTAACACGCGAAACAAGGTCGACCCCTATCAGACCCTAACAGGGCTCGGGGACTTAGGCCGATCGATCCAACATCGAGAGACCGAAGTTCGAAGGCCGACCTACAAAAGGTACGAGGCCGCCTCGTGTCAAACAAGAGCTAGGGGAGAAAACGCAGATGAGCCTCAACAGCCTTCGCCCATCCCGCATCAGGGCGGACGGGGTCATCTCAATCTTCTAAAAAATTCAATCTGGCCCCTTACCGAGCCCATAGAATCCCCATTGAGGGGGAATCTATTGGAAGGCAGGTCAAGGACTAACGAAACCCCACCCGGGGACTTTGCCGACCCCGTCGCAAAACAGCCGGATCGGGTTTTCGTCCGAATACCCCCATTAGTGAGCTCATCGGGCACGTCGTTCGAGCCACCAAGGCAAATGACGCTGCCCCAATCCCTCCAACCACAAAAAGCCCACGGCCAGGGAGAACCGCTTCTTTCAATCTGTCCGCCAGGTCCCGCGCCAGAGGTGTCACTGCCTTCTCCATCTCGTTTAGCTCAGGATCTTCATACACAGTCGCGAAGCCTTGGCTCATCACCCTCAAATTGATCTCCCGATCATAATGAGAATCGGGATTTATTCCGACTATGAGCAACGAGAATCTAAAAAAGAAGAAGACCGGTCTCAGAAATACAAAAACACAAAAACACGCGAAGAAAGAGGAAAACCAAGTGAATACCTAGGTAGTAGGAACAACGATCTCATGCAGGGCTCCTATGGCTTGGTCCAGAGCCTCCAGCATGGTCGAGATCCCGGTGTCAAGACCCTCCCGCTCCATGCTATCGGCATGATCGTCGAGCGAGAAAAGTGCCTTCGTCGGATCCTGAGCGGCCATCCACTGAAGCAGCGGCTCCCCCCGCATGGGGGAGCGGCTGCCTCCTGACAAAGGGGCCAGGGATGGCTCCCTCCTGATCCTACGCGACACCACCACCACGCCCAACGACCCTCCGGCCACGTCCGCCTCCATCCGATCCGCCTCGTCCGCCACGGCAGGGGCCACCGGTGGCATCGATTGCGCCACCCCATCGGACGCCATCACAGCAACATCCAGCTCCGCCGGGCTTGGCGCGGTCACGGCCACTTCCACCTAGGTCTCTGGTGGCACGGACTGCACTACGTCCTCAGGCACCACCTCCGTCGGCGCTACCAGACCATCGGCCGGCTGCGCCGCACCCGCCACGGAAGTGTAACAACCCAAAAATCCACACACCAAAAATACCAACTACAAAATTTTTCTTAGAACTTCCATGTGATGATGAGTGTCATGTATAGAAACCCAACCTAAGAGATGCATTAGGTCTAACCCCAACCCAAGTCAATACCTAAGCATGGCATGTCATTAGTTAACTGTGTTTAATTAAATTCTAACAAATAAAGTATTGCATACAGTGTTAACTCTCATGGCGATTTGGATCTTCAGTTGCTTTATGTAATGCCCGAAAATTCCTTTAAAGTAATTATTAAACAGATCAAAAGAATAAATGCTTAAGGAGAAAACTAACCCTATTTTTGTACAACAAAACCACATCTATTTTTATTATACAAAATAGCTAAACAAAATTCCCTAAACTCCAATGAATAAGTTACATCAGTTTTGAATTCAAATTCTAAACCAAATTTGAATTCAAACAATGGAAAAGAAATGAAAAACAGAAAAAGGAAAACAAGAAGTAGGCCTCCCAGCCAGCAGCTCGGCCCACGTAAGCCAGCCAACCTTTCCCGTCTTCCCAGCGCACACGCGGCCACAAGTCGGCCAGCCCATGAACTCGCGCAGGCCCAGTAGCCAGCCCGCACGCTGCTCACGCCGACGTGCCTCCCCGCCTTCGCTTGCAGTCGCTGCCACACGGGCCCCTCGTGTCAGCCGCACACCCGTCTACAGTGTCGTCTTCCTCACCCATGCCTCAACCGCCTACGCGACCGACGCCCGACAGCGGTGGCAGGGTGGGCCAGGGGTCACGCCGGGGGCATGCCCCTGTCTTTTCCTTGGCGCCGCGCCCACGCAACCTCGCGCCACCGTAGGATGCCTCGCCCGTCTCTCCACCGATCGATCACCATCCGCCATGGAAGCTTGGTGCTCGGCTATAAAAGCCAGGCCTTGGTTGCCCTAGCGCCTCGAGCTCTCAACACCCCGCCGCCACCTTGTGGCTACCCTCTGCACACCCGAGCCAAGAGAGAGATCCAAGAGAGGAAGAAGGAAGGGAGCGGGAGAAAGAAGAAGGAGCCGCCGATGGAGCACCTCCGAAGCCGCCGGAGCAAGGACGACGCCACAACGCTGCACGGCACTGCATGGCATCCAGAGCTACACGGCACTGCATGGCATCCAGAGCTACACGGCCACAACCCGCCACTACACCGCTATCCATTCGACTCCAACACCAACAGTGAGCCCCGATTCTTCCTCTGCTCGCCGTCGGACCTTGTTGTTCGGCCATGGCGCTCCACACCGGGAGCGTGTAGGCCAAGGCCGTCTCCGGCCGCTGGAAACACATGCACCCATGCACACACCCGCGACCACATTGTGACCACCCCACCGGAGCCCCATAGCGCACCCACGTGCCTCGCCATCATCTTCATGATCGCTGTGGCCGCCGGGATGTCCCTACCGGCCACCTGGGAACCCGTAGCCTCGCCTTGAGCCCTGGACGCCTTCGCCGTGCACCCACGGAACCGCAGAAGCCCTCATCTACCCAGCTTAGCCACTGGAGAACCTGTCTACATGACCTCACCATCGGCAAGCACTGCCGAGCCACCAACCGCCGTGGCCAACGCCCTGGAAGGCCCCGACCACCACTTAGACCCTAGAATCATGATCGCTGTGGCCCGGGGAAGCCTTTCCCCTCCCCAATTGGACACCAGCCCTGCCATAGAGGCTCACAGCGAGCTCGCAGCCGGCAGGAGCACCACCGCAGGAGAAACAGGGGAACACCCCCCTCGCCGGCCACCCACGAGTGCACCCGGTGCACAAGGACCGCGCCTGAGAGGAGGGTGGACTCGGTCCACCGTAGACCTGTCTGCGGTCCATGGACCAGCACCTCCTGGTCCACCATGAGCCACGCCCATGCCCGTGAGCTGTGGTCGAAGCCCAGTAGAGGCCCACGGCCGTGACGTGGCAACGCCACAGCTTGCCACGTGTCCGGTCCAGACCGGTCCAACCCGAAGCCCGCCGGAGCCCGTTTGAGACCCAGTCCGTATTGACCGTTGACCGGTCAACATTGACCGTTGACCTAGCCCCACATGTCAGTGGCACAGACACTCTGGGCCCACACATCAGATGCTGACGTCATGATGATGTCACGCGGGACCCACACGTCAGAAGCCAACGCAGTCGGGGGTGACGTCATGCTGACGTCACGGTGACATCATGCTGACGCCAGCAGCCCAGGCCCCACATGTCAGTGACCCTGACCGATGACCATTGATCGTTGACCGTTGACCCGCCATTGACTGACGTTGACTTTGACCAGACCCACCTGTCAGTGACCCAATAGCCCCTGGCCCCACCTGTCGGAACTAACGACGTTGATGACGTCATGCTGACGTCATGACTGACGTTAGCTGGACCCCACCCGTCAGCTCAGAACTGAGATGATGATGTCATGCTGACGTCATGCTAACGTCAGCATGCCATGTGGACCTGTCACAGCGTGACACGTGTCAGCCCAGGATTAATTCAGCCTTTTTCCATTTTCAGAAATAGATTTAATCTTCGGAAATTCATAACTAATTCATACGACCTCGGAAAAATACGAAACCAGGAACAAAATTCATCTAAAATCAAGCTCTACACAATGAACCCATGTTTGAGGGCATTTGGCTCTTTTGAATTTTCATTGCTTCTTTGTGCCATTCTATAGACGTCGCTAACGTGACTATAATGCGATCGTTTGCAGACTCGGAGGAGAACCGGACGGATGAGGATCGTGAGTACCATGAGGAGTACGGAGACGACTACACTGAAGGTGCCACATCCCACCCAATCTCGTAGCACCTATTACGCATGGCTAAAATAGAAATGCTAGTGCTTTACTTCATTGTTATAATCACACTATGATAGGACTTGCATGGTAGTATGCTTTCTTGATGGCCTTTGCCTTGACACAACCTTACCCCTGCTCACCCTGCTGTTAGGCTAGTCACACGCTTGCTACTATATTTTATTGCATATTACTTCTACTACGCTTGCACTACATGGTGCGTGGTGGAGAACTAGTGTTATCTGGACTATGTAGAGAGTGCTGCGTGTGTGACTTGGGTGCGTGGAGGGTGAGGGTTGTGTCGACCAAGTTGGAGTATACGACGAGCCTGGGGCAAGTCTTGCCGCGGGGTGCTACCTGGGCACCCCTGGAAATGGATACCTGTGGTGGGTAAATGGTATATGAGGTGACCCTGGGTGTGAACCTGTGATGGGAGGAGCCCAGGATGGTGGTGCTGTGGTGGCATGGTAAATGGAAACCCTGATGAAGACATTCTGGCTTGGTCATCCCTAAGGACTTACTAGTACTCAGATTCACCGGGAAGCCTTACGTACCACTCGCCCTGTATGGTGCGGGACGACCGGACTACTTGGTAGGATATTGCCACTACTGCTAGGTTGATAGCGGACAGTGTGAGGGAGGTATAGGGTGCGGAGGATTCCCCCCACACCCTTCTAAGACTTCATGGAGACCTTGTGGACCCGGTTCATGACTCACAGTTTCAACCACCCCAGACCGGACTTGGGGTGTACCAGGGCTGAATGGTAGAGTGGCATTATCCTAGGCTAGCAAGCGGCCAGAATCAGCCCAGTTGATGACGGTCAGCGAGGAAGGCGGATCTTGTGGTTATGTAAAACCTCTGCAGAGTGTATGGTTGATCGATCAATACATATGCCGACTTATCGGCTATGGACCTTTCCTGGGTTTCGCTTAAACTAGATAGTGAGATGAGTCATTCTCTTCTCCCCCTGGGAGTGAGTGTTCGGACGTAGACAGGGGCTACGGGCCTTGAGACAGTGCCGAGAGGGAGTTGGCCTATCGACTGAGCGATGGTATGGGAGTGGTATGGTGATGGTGTGGAGATGGTGGTATATAGATCCCAGGATCGAAACCTGGCTCTAGAATGGGAACAGGGTGGAATGTGTGTGGGAATGGTGTTAAAACTTGACAATACTATTATACATACTTGATAGGCTAAATGCATAGGAAACCCTAGCCTTATAGGTTCCTTTTGACTATATCCAACTTGCATCCAATTTCCACAAAGCAATGCTCATAGGGTTGGGAGTGGTCAGTACAAATCGTACTGATAAATTTTGGCACACAGGTTCTACTGAGGAGTATAGCTCCGAGGAGTTTGACGGTTGAGGGATTCGTTCCTACGCTCAAGTTTGGTGATCTTATCTTCAAGCTGTTCTGAATGAATGCTACTTTTGATTCCGCCAATGCGGCGATGTAATAATTTATGTAATTCCGCACTATTTGTACTCTGATATTATCGTTGTATGGATGTGATATGCGATTGGAATTTGGGTAATATGATCTACAATGGTCTTATTACACTTCGACACTGTGGATTTCCCTTCACAGAAATCGGGGTCGCTTCAGGAAGATGCCGCCTGCTCGGCAACCACCGAGGGCGCGGGCGCCACCACAGGCGCCATTGGATCGACCAACACAGCCCTAACACCGGGCAGCACCATCCGACCCGCCTGAATGGCGAGGCTCTTCTTGGGCGCCGACCCCAGGGGGTGGCCCGTCCGCAAGAACCTACACAAAGGTAAAAGGCATCAGGTCAAAACAGAAAAGGAAAAAGGAGAAAAAAAACAAGGGAACCAGTGGCTTACTCTAACGCCTTCGGCCGGCGGAAGCGTTTTGGGGACGGATCCCCGGATCCCTGTCCTGACTCGTCTAGGCGGGACCGTTTGGAGTCTGCCTTGCTCCGAGGCAGGGGGGCTCGTCTCCTTTACTTCATGGGGCGCGGCACCAGAGCCGCTCCCCTGCCCCATCTCATGGGGTGCGGCACCAGAGCTGCTCCTCTCCACCATCACCTCAGGGTTAGCGGCGGTAGGCCCGCCTCCCCCCATCCACCGATCCTCGGCCGGCACGCCATGCAAAGCGGCGGACTCTCCGGCTCCCACCGACCTCACCAACTCACTTCCCTCCGCGTGGAACGGGAAGGGTCCCTGCACGGATGGGTGGGCACTCGTCAGCACGTCCTCATCCTCTAGGACGCCCCAATCCACGTCGACGGCTACCTCATCGTCATCATCGTCATCGTCATCATCGCTGCTCACGTCATCTCCCCGGTCCCGTGCTTCCTGCTTCAGTCATCTCTCCTTCTTCATCTGTTCCCTCGCCTTCTTGTCCCACTCAGCCGCGGGGCGATTCGCCGCCGCTAGGGCCTTGTTCTTTGACAGCGGAACCGGACTGTCCTTGAAGGCTACCCCCCCCCCCGGCTGGTCCCAACGTCGCAAAAACGAGTATCAAAAATATGGAGATTCAGGAAAAAGGAAGAGCACGGGAAAAGAAGGTTTACGAATTCGAAGAACCCAGGTTCTGGCCGCATTGGGGGATGTCCAGGCACCGGATACATAATGTCGAGGATGCCGCCCGCGGAATCCTTCGTCGGCTCTATCGCCTCCTTAATGCGCTGCGCCACTTCGAAGAAAGGGAGCGCCTCGTCGACAAGCATTGTCCCCTCAAACGACATCCTAGGCACCATCCGATGTAGGGGAAGCGCGCGCGCCATCAGCGGCGCCACCCTCCTCGCATGGAAGGCGTCGATAATCCCTGCCCCTTTACGCCCTATTCCTTCAGAGCTTGGAGGGTGGAGAGAAGGTCGGTAAGGTCCTTCTTGTCCTTGAGCTGGACGCCCCAAGTCCATGACTCCGGAGCCTCTTCAATAAGGCGCCTGGTGTACCTCGGCAGGGCGGCACTCAGGTCATTCCTGACATAAAACCACTGCAAGTGCCATCCCTTGTAAGAGGTCGCTAGACGCATGAACGGGTAACCCCTCGACCGGGTATGGCGCAGATGAACGCTGGCGCATCCCATCGGCACATTCACCTCCTTTCCCCCGATCCGCCTCTTCGACAAACTGACGGTGAAGAAGTATCGCCACAGATCAAAATGGGGATCGATCTGCAGGAAATCCTCGCACAGAGCAACAAACGCCGCCATATGTTGAACCCCATTGGGAGTTAGATGCTGCAGCTCCACCTCATAATAATCCAGCAGCCCCCGAAAGAATCTATGCGCGGGTACGGCAAATCCCTGCTCATGGAAGATGGCGAAAGACATGACATACCCTTCGGGCGGCGCCGGCTCATCCTCGTCACCAGGCAGCAGCCACTCCTAGACGGTGGACAGTGGACGGAGAAGGCCACGGCGGACAAGGCCCTCCAAACGCCGAGAGGTGATGCCAGATCTACCCCACAACTCCATTGAAGCGATTGGGGAGAAAGGTGGGTGGGTGTGAGCTCAACGACGGCTACGAGGCGGGCGCAAGCTTGACGGCGGCTGCAGCACGGATGCAAGCCGGTCGACGGTGGCGGTGCGGGCGCAGGAGGCTAAAGGCAACTAGCGATGGAGGTTCCAGACATGAAGATAAGAAGGCGGAATACAGGACCCTGGGGGCGAATCCCAT
Organism: Miscanthus lutarioriparius; assembly: GCA_904845875.1. Classification (NCBI taxonomy): domain Eukaryota; kingdom Viridiplantae; phylum Streptophyta; class Magnoliopsida; order Poales; family Poaceae; genus Miscanthus; species Miscanthus lutarioriparius. Next base: position 22,692,736 of record CAJGYO010000016.1, on the reverse strand, counting down.
GGTTTTATAGGGGCGATGGATGCGAGAAGTGCAACCGCCCGCTTCGATCCCCGGGCCTGCCACGCGTCACGTCGCGGGACACGCGCCCGCAGTCCCTATCCTCTCCCGCCGAAAATCACGGTGGACGGTTCGCCTTCCCCAGGCGAATTCGGACTCTCTTCCCACCTAGGGGATGCAAGTCGCAAACATTTTTTCTCTTTGGCCCACCTAGGGACCAGAAGCTCGGTAGCCGGCCCAACTGAGGACGGGTCCGCGAACGATCCGAAATCAAGGGCGCAAACATTACTGGGGCTCGATCCGCGGTCAAGCCCTAGTCAGGTCAGCCCTAAATGAGATCCCCATGACCGGGATACCGTGACCCCCATGGAAAAATATCCAGCTGACAAGAAACCTAAATCTTACGGTCTCACCCGCGGAGGGCCCAATACAAATCGCCCGAGGGCTCGGGGACTACACCCACCGGGTGCGCTCGCGCGCACCCTCTGGAAAGATAACTCCGACGAGATCGAAAAGAAAAAAGCCCCCGAGTGATTCTACCCGAATCGCCCGAGGGCTCGGGGACTACACCCACCGGTTGCGCTCGCGCGCACCCTCTGGAAAGATAACTCCGACGAGATCGAAAAGAAAAAAGCCCCCGGGCGATTCTACCCGAATCGCCCGAGGGCTCGGGGACTACTGTCGGGGACCTAATACCGGGGTACCCAAGGAAGTGGAACTAATAACCATCGAACGTTAAAAGCTCCCGACGGACAAGAGCACGGCTGCACTTCTTGCCCGAACGACGGGAGTTTTGTTCCGCCTCGCCCGAACCCCCAAGGGATACACTCCGCCTCGCCCAACAGCTGGAGGACGACTCACCCGACCCCAAAGGGATACACTCCGCCTCGCCCGACCCCCGAAGGCTGGGCTCGGCCTCGCCCGACGGCTGGAGGATGCCTCGCCCGACCCCCGAAGGCTGGGCTCGGCCTCGCCCAAACGCCCGAGGGCCGCCTTTACCTCATCCAAACGATCGATGATGGATCTCGCCTCACCCGATATTCAGAGGCTGACTCCGTCTCACCTGACAAACCGTGTCCTGCGAACCCTCATGATGACGGCTACAGGGTAAGACAAGACGTTTGGGTCAACCACAGCATCAGACGCCATGCCCTGCACCGTAGCGTCAGACGTCGTGCCCTGCACCCCTGCAAGGAAGTACCGTTAGGATGTCACAGGACAAGCGCTGGGACCTCCCCCTAGGCGTGGCAAAGCCTGAACAGTGTTGTGGGCGCCAGCTCTCCGCCCTACGGTATCATAGGCGCCGCCCTCAGCCTCCGGACGAAGGACCCGACACGGACATACGACAACCACGACGTCCCAAGGGCCAACCAACAGTCATCACGCCGTTCGACCCCCACGGGGTTGGGGCTCGACAATTCTATCCGACCCGCCGCCCGCGGGGGCGGGATGGGACTCCCCACTTGCTAAAAAAGGCCAGGGCATGGCCTACGAAGATCAACGGATACGCTACTTCTGACACAGTCTGCCGTGATAGGTAGGGCAGGCGTGGGGAAGAAGGAAGACTCGGGTCTCTCAAAGGACCTTCTATGCTCTTAGTATTTTCTCTTTTCCCCCATCTGTAAACGCCTGCGCCCCCCTCCCCCCCTTGTCTATAAAAGGGAGGGCGGGGCTCCCCACTAAAGGAGGACGAGCGAGCACGCGCACACGCACCATACAACCTAACAGCAACAGAGCTCTTGGCGTTCTTTCGACTACTCCATCAGGGACTTGGGATCTCTCCCTCTCCCAACCGTTTGTACCCCCTACTACAAACCTCATTCGGTGCTAATAACACAAGCAGCAACAGACTGGACGTAGGGACATTCGGCCCGAACCAGTATAAACCTTATGTCCATTAGTGCACCATCCGTGCCTAACGCGCATCAAGTATAAATTTACTAGCCGGTGTTTGTTCGAAACACCGATAGGTACGCTCTCGATTACCAAATCTTCCCCAGTCAGGGTTTTGATCTCACCATAAAGGCTTGCAATAACAAAGGTAAGTGTTGCAAGCCATTAAGGCTCACCACCACCACCCGACTCTTTCGGACATCTTGGCATCATCCACTATGGAGATTCTCCACCAATCAAGAGGTCTCCATGTCACCCGCACACCAATGTCATTCTACACCAAGCTTAGAAGGTCAATATTGCCAGAAGGCCACCAATACATCAAATGCTTTGGCTCGCTAAGAAGGTCTATCTCTCACAAAGATGAACACAAATCCTATTTGTGCCATGGATATGATCAATATGCATTGAGAGGGTGGATGGAGTGTAGAATCACTTGCTCTAGCTTCTAGCAACCTTGGGGCACTTCAACAACTTTAGACAAGTGAATGGGAACACATACACACTTTAGAATACCATCGAATGATCCAGTGCTTTGATGTGATCATAGAATCTTCGGCTTGATCTTCATAGGTGATGTGGATCACTCAAACCATCACATAGACTTCGAGTCCATCAACCTTAGCCTTTCTTTCTCTTCGTTGTTGCCTTGGTCCACCAGTGCCAAGCTCTCTACTTGCACCGCCACCTTAGAGGTCCGTCGTGCCCCGAGCTTCTAGCTTGCCCTCCACCATTGCCTCGGTCCATCAGTGCCCAAGTCCTTGAGTCGCACTTCACCGCCTCAACGGTCCGTCGTGTCCTGAACCTTTAGCTTTCTCTTCACCATTGCCTTGCACACGGTCCTTCGCAGCCAAGCGTTGCTTTGGTCTTCTCCTTCCTACTATGCTTGATTTGAACTTTTCCAACATGCTATCAAAATCATATCCAAGTCAATGCTCAACTCTTCTTGTGAACTAAACCAATTTACCTCACTCAAATAGAATCGTTAGTCCATGAGCGTTGTCATTAAATAACAAAACCCAAACAAGGGCATAGATCTTTCAATAGGACAGTTTTAGAAGACATGGAATAATTTGCGGGTGTGAGTAGAACAACAAATTTCCTTGGCCAAACAGGTTAAAAGTTTAGCCTCATTCGGCATGGATTTGGCTCGGACTCTTTGTTACAGCATGCGGCGAAGGTGAAACAGGTGAAATAAAAAATAAGAACCAGTTTAGCAAGATTTCAACTCCTTCTAAAAGGGCTTTGACTTTGGCTCCTTTGCTAAAGCAGCTTCCCTAGTGCTAAAGCACTCTGTAAAAATGTTTAGCAAAATGATTTTAGAGAGCATTTTTTAGAGGGGGAGCCAATAGAAGATGAATCCTTTGGCTCTGGCTTCTAGTTCAAAAAGGGCTCTTGACTCTTTGATGACTTTAGGGGTTAAGCTGTTTATTACCCCTTTTGGAAGCCATACCAAAGGAGCCCTAATTTCTTCACCTGCTCCTAGTTCAACTTGAGAAGATATATAAAAAGGATGCCTTGCTATAGTGCAAGGAGCTAAAGCCAGACTGATCAGAGTTCAACCAAACAGATCGAACCTTAATATGGAATAGATATATCTTTTCAATGGATTCTATAAATTATGGATAGAATATGTAGATTGAAATAAAAACATACTTAGTACCACCTTCGTTCCACTTTAGTTTTGTTCTAAATCAAATTTATCAGGTCTTTTTAGCAAAATATATTAACATCAATAAGTTAAAATAAATGCACTATCAAAGCATTTTTTTTTTTTTGCGATTACATTGCACACATTTAGTATTGCAAATGTTGATATCTTTTTTTATAAATTTGATCAAATTTATTTTAGTACAAACTAGAACGGAGAGAGTATATAGTTAATTGAAGTGTACTATGAAAACAATAAGTTCATGCGAATGGTACAAACAAAAATATAACATGGGATCAGCTTAAATTTTATCCCCATGTCGACAGGGCAAAATTTCTTTGGTCGGCACGATATGGGTTAGCCGACTACTAGTAGATTTTAAGGTTTGTTTGATTCAACTGTGAGTTGCATAAAAGCCACTGTAAGGCGTAAGCTATGTCCTGTTTGGAGGAGCTTCTAGCGGCTCTTGCTTCCCCGTAAAGCTCGAAAAGCCACAAGCTCCGCTAAACAGGGCCCATTCTTTAAGTAGACAAAAACTATAGAATTATACTTTGTACTAAAAGCAAAGAAGCTCCCTAGAGCAGCTTCTTGAGCTTTTCTAGAAAAGCTTCTGCAGGAGGTGCTTTCGGAAAAGTTGCAACTCCCCCAAACAAAGCTTACATGCCATGGAAAAATTGTAAACTATTTGATTGAAACGACTATGAAAACTACAACCTCTCTCCATTGAAACATCTCTCTACTTTCATCATTTGGAAAAAAGTAGTAAGCCGAAAGCAGGGTTTAAAATGATGTGAAAATTGTACTAGGAAAAGCAAAGTTTTCTAAAAAAACAGCTTCAAATTTTATCCGTTTAGTTAATGTTCTGTTTTTTAAGTAAAAACACTTTTCAGAAATTGAACCAAACAACGGCCTTAATAATAGTTGAGAAAAAGGGGAAATAATGGAAAGTTGCTTGGTCGCCCAATCTAGAACACCGGTGACGGCCCACGTCTGATCCAACAGAGAGATAACAGTGGCCCACGCCTGATCCATCATAGAAACAAGGAACCCAGAAACAATTGGCTGAAGCCCTGACATGTGATACGGTCCACCGTCCACGGCATCCACGCAGCCCAACACTCGAACCGCAAGATCCAGTGGACCTCAACTCGGATGATGGGCTCGGCCTCCCCCAGTCAACGACCGTAAGTTTCGCCGCTGGGCTTAAATCCAAACGCGCCCCCAAATTCCTGCGTGCGTTCGCCGGAGTGCGTGCACCTCCTCGCCGTTTCGCTGCACCGGCACCACCGGCCGCAACAGCACAACGGCTGCGCTTCCACAGGCACAGCGGAACATAGTCGATCCCGCCGGAGGCGATCACAGCTGGGCCTGTTCGTTTGTCTGAATTTTGGAGGAATCTAGATGGTTTGGAGGAATTTGTGAGAGAAAAACACTGTTTCGGATGAAAAAATAAGCGGATTAAGCCGGGTTTAAAGGCACGCGAACGGAGCCTAATCGGCGAGGCGCGGCGACGGCCTTCCACTTCCACGCTCACACCGTCCGGTGCCCTGGACCTTGGATGGAAGAGACGATACTCCACCACTGTCCGGTGTCCACTGCCTCTTGCACAGTAAGATTGCGCGAGATTTCCTCGAGCTCCTTGCCAAGGAACTCACTAGCACGCACGTCACATATACCCAACACCACTCTCTCTCACTCACTCTAAGGCGTCATGGTGGAACATTTCTCTTGTGAAAAAAGAAGAATTAGAGATGAGCATGGACCGTGACTGGAGAATCTTTGCATCATTTAACGGGTCATCCGTCACCATATGACATCGTCCGGAAGACGGCAGCCTCTCAATGTGGCCACCCACACAAGTCAATGATAAGCCCCGCGGCTCTATCCTTGCAGCCTATCAAAATTCTGCAAAAATGCTGGATAAATAAACAAGTATATATACTCCCTAGTCCCAGACTCTAACCTGTCCCTCTCCCTCCCACACAGGCCTTGACAAGTTGGCCCGGGGTTACTGTGGCGGACACGGTCCCGCCGCTTGTTGTGTGCTGCCTAGCTTCAATATCTTAATTTGATTCTGGAAGCTAGCTAGGTAAAGGGATTATGTTAATCCCAAGTCGGGGCCTTTCCGGCTTGTGTGCTAGTGTGGCCACAGGCCTAACACAAGTCGTTAGCGTTTCTTGGGAGGCGTGCATGAGGTGTACGTACGAGTTATCCCCTGTGCTTCCTAGCTATATATAAACCCTTTTTCCCCCAAAAAAAAGCTATATAAACCCTTTCGAAAAATCAGGCCAGTAGATCCTGTGATTAACAAATCACCGAAGGCATCTTACTTTCGACAGCCACGTCCCTTGCCATTAGGGAAAAAATAGTTAACCGAAAATATGAGTACATGCCTGGTTATTGTACATTAAGTTTCTCTAGAGCAAATAGTACTATGTCCACAAAAGAATGCAATTCTCGCTTTCCGAGAAGTCAATCAGTTTGAACTTCGACCAAAATTATATAAAAAATAATAACATTCCTGATACAAAATTAGTATCATTAGACTAGTTATAGAATATATTTCATAATAAATTAATTTAGAGACATAAATATTAATACTATTTGCTATAAACTTTGTCAAAACTTGAGCTACTTTGACCGAACGGATCCTATAATTACATTTTTTTGCATGGCTGGTTATTATTGTGCATTGGGTAAAGAAAATGGTAGTATGAATCAGTTATCACCAATTAAGTACATACCAGACGTGTTAGGGCTGGTTATTATTGTGCATTGGGTAAAGAAAATGGTAGTATGAATCAGTTATCACCAATTAAGTACATACCAGACGTGTTAGGTCTGAAAAGGGCACATCCACTTTCCACGCCGAGTATTCGTGGATCCACCATGAAGTCACTATGAGCATCTACCCGATGTCGTCACCGTAGCGTTGCTTTCCTTTTAATAAAAAAGGATTAAGAAAAGGTGAGAAAGCCACCACGATCTATGTTACTCCTATGGCACACATATTTAAATGTCGTCACTGGAGCAAGTAGCGTGGCGCCCACTTTCTACCATGTTTGTGTGTTCTTTCTACCATGTTTGAGTGTTCTAATAAATAATGCTCGCAAGTCATAACAAATTACTCCCTATATTAAACACGACTGTAAAATGTTTTACGCTCTCAGGCGTGATAGGAATAAAGGCTGTTTTACGCTAATGTTATTTGGTCGCTCCTGTTTAAGTAGATTAGGCCAGTCTAAGTGTAAGTTTTATAGGAGTTTTATATACATTAAATAAACTGACATGTCACGGTAAAGATGAGGAGAGAGATAGTAAAAGTTTTATAGATGAAATAAGCTTTATGGAAATGAAACTTGTTTGCACTGTTTCCAACACATGAGAGTCTTGAAAACTAGGACATAAAACCTTGACTGAGGCTGGGTTTAAAGGCTCTACTTATTAACATTTCTTCTCCCTCGAACTATATAGAATCCAGGCACCAAGCAACCCGGCTATTTAAAACCATCTAAATATATAATCCTTGGGTTATTTTGAATGGTGGCTTCATCAACGTGGAATGCTGATTTGGACAATAAATATGTACACTTGACATGATATGTCACTCTATACCCGCACATCAATGCCTTTCTAACTATCACTCTACTGCTCTACTATCCTCACTTATCCCTATATCTCTAATCACCGTGTGAAGGGTAGATCTAGCAATACATAGAATACTGAGGGCCGGCCTTCAGCGTGTGTAGTGTGTGGTGGTGGTGGGGGGTTAAGGGATGGCCCCGGAGCCATACATGTATATATAATTTTGTGTAATCTATAAGCAAACACATGTATGTGTATTAGGTTTAATTTGATCCAAACTTGTATGATAGTGTGAGATCTTGTTCGCATATATGTAGCATTGGTCTAAATGACTATGGGTCGTTCATAGAGTGGGTGCATCAATTCTTACCCTATTTCCTTTCTTGTATCTGTTGCAATCTACATTCCACACTCCATAGATGAAGAGTGATGAATTTGATATATGATGATGACCTCTTTAATGCGCTGAAAATATAACATAACATATAGTCTTTGCTTCTTTCAAAGCATCATTAAAATTACTACCAGGGTTTATCATAGGCTTAGTAACATAGTATAACCCATGGTGATGAATATGTAATAAGACAACTTTAGAATTTGACTAGAGACATTAATGTGGATTAGCGATAATTGATGGATTAGAAAACATGTTATTGTGATTTTCTAAGTTTTATCGATAATTTGTAATATATTTTTAGTTTGGTTTTTAATTATTTTATAGATTGTAGTACAAAGTGTTTGAGATAAACATTGTTTTAAATGTTTTTCTTTTATATAGTACTTTTTGAATATATATTGATTGATACTTTGTGTTAAGGGGTATCCAAATTTTAGTTTCTTTCTGGGCCAAAAAATCCTAGGGTCGACGCTGAGGATGCCCATGCTATTCTTTAAGTAATTGCCATACCAGCATTCATATAATGTGACACATCAGTAAAACCACCTAAGGGTTTAGTTTGGGATGCTCAATACTTGATTTTGTAGCTCACGGCAGAGGCGGATCCAGGCTATTTTTGTGGTGTCCCATGACACCGATGGCTTCTGGAATTCTCCTTTAAAATATATCAACCATAATTTAAAATTTCTTCTAGTGATGTGGGGTTCTCCTAGTGTTTTAGCATTCAACATTTAGTATAAACTTTTCCTACCAAATGTCTCCTGGTGAGGATTCCCAAGTGTTATGACTAGTGGTAGTGTTTTACTACTACTTTAAAACACTAGGTGAACTCCACCATTTTGGTAGTATGCTTATTGGTGCTTAAATGGTTAGATGATATCATGGCACAATAGAGATGTTATGACCCCAATGATTTTTTCTGCTAGATCTACCACCTATTAACATTGTTAAGTAGACGAACCTCGGTACTCTAGGAATTATGTATGGTTATTCCAAAGTTTAGATGGATTAACCTAAACTTCAAAGGAATCTTGTACGCTTCCAATTGCATTTTCAATATGGTTTAGAAAATTCCTCTGCTACACGTTCCTTTGCTAAATCATGGCCTTGTTCGCTTGAACTTATCAGCCACAGTATAATATTTTTCTCTCACAATAAATCGGTTTCAGTCGGCTTATCAGCCGCAAAAACCATCAGGATACTTGTGTCCAAACGCCCATCCTTAGTATAACCCATGGTGATGAATATGTAATAAGACAACTTCAGAATTTGACTAGAGACATTAATGTGGATTAGCGATAATTGATGGATTAGAAAACATGTTATTGTGATTTTCTAAGTTTTATCAATAATTTGTAATATATTTTAGTTTGGTTTTTAATTATTTTATAGATTGTAGTACAAAGTGTTTGAGATAAACATTGTTTTAAATGTTTTTCTTTTATCTAGTACTTTTTGAATATATATTGATTGATACTTTGTGTTAAGGGGTATCCAAATTTTAGTTTCTTTCCGGGCCAAAAAAATCCTTGGGTCGACGCTGAGGATGCCCATGCTATTCTTTAAGTAATTGCCACACTAACATTCATATAATGTGACACATCAGTAAAACCACCTAAGGGTTTAGTTTGGGATGCTCAATACTTGATTTTGTAGCTCATGACAGGGGCGGATCCAGGCTATTTTTGTGGTGTCCCGTGACACCGATGGCTTCTGGAATTCTCCTTTAAAATATATCAACCATAATTTAAAATTTCTTCTAGTGATGTGGGGTTCTCCTAGTATTTTAGCATTCAACATTTAGTATAAACTTTCTCTACTAAATGTCTCCTGGTGAGGATTCCCAAGTGCTATAACTAGTGGTAGTGTTTTACTACTACTTTAAAACATTAGATGAACTCCACCATTTTGGTAGTATGCTTATTGGTGCTTAAATGGTTAGATGATATCATGTCACAAAAGAGGTGTTATGACCCCCAATGATTTTTTCTGCTAGATCTACCACCTATTAACATTGTTAAGTAGATGAACCTCAGTACTCTAGGAATTATGTATGGTTATTCCAAATTTTAGATGGATTAACCTAAACTTCAAAGGAATCTTGTACGCTTCTAATTGCATTTTCAATATGGTTTAGAAAATTCCTCTGCTACATGTTCCTTTGCTGAATCATGGCCCTATTCGCTTGAACTTATCAGCCACGGTATAATATTTTTCTCTCATAATAAATCGATTTCAGCCGGCTTATCAGCCGCAGAAATCATCAGGATACTTGTGTCCAAACGCCCATCCTTATTTTCCTAACTACATACAGGATGCTTGTGTACACGCACAATTATTTCTATAGGTGATAAATTTTGAGATTGACAAAGACAGTACAAAAGCGTAATTAGCTTTGTTGTCTTACAATTACATGGTATATAATTACATGGTGTGAACCCGCACGACACGAGCATCACGCCCACGCGATCCGGCTGAGGTCCACACGCCCAAGGCACCACCATCTGGAAGCCGACGAGCGGGCACACACACGCGCCGCCCGCACCCAAGCGCCCGCGGCACCGTATTCTATTCGCCAAAAGCCAAGGGATGGGATGCTGCGTGTTGTTTAGACGAGCCAAGAGGCAAAAGGGTCGCTTGACCTTACCAGCCGGCATGTACGGTATTTTTCCCTCACGGTAAAACAGCATCAATCGGCAACCGGCTTTAATACTAAGGCTCCAAGCTGAGCTGAAGGCCCGAGGCAGGCTCCCAAGCACGCCACGCGATCCGCCGCTCCCCCCACACGGCAAGCAACGCTCGAGGCTCGTGCTCGCCCCGCGCGACCCGCGAAAGATCTGTGCTGCTTCGCTCGCTTGCTTGGGGTGGGTGCCGATGAGCTGCGCGGGGCAGGCCGGCGGGTGGCTGCTCGACTACGGGCTGGTGGAGGAGGAGATCCAGGGCTCGGAGTTCATCTACATGGTCGACGACCCGGCCGTCTCCAGGTGAGGGAGCCAGACTCTTCTCCTCCTTGCTGGCTGGGTCCTCTTTGATGCTTGGTTGGTGGGTTGCTGTTGGCTAGCTGTTGATGATGATGCCTGATTGATTGATTGGTTGGTTGGTTCGGTTTGCACTTGCAGCGTGATACTGGGGTTTGATGCTCCAAGGAAGGAGGACGGCGTCCAGGACAACTCCGGCGCCAAGAAGAGGCAATTTTTCCCTTCTTCCTTCCCTTTCAGCTGATCCTCACCCTAAATTTAAGCTTGGTGGATTTTTTGCATGTCTAGGAGCTTGCAGAGACATAATCATTTTTTTATGAAACCAGAGACATAATCATGAATGGTTTGGGATATTTCTTATTTCTTGTTTGTCGATAGTATTAGTTTCTGCTTGAGTAATTGATTAGCAGTGCTCCGATTTGGTTGACAAGAAAGGTAGAACTAGTGGTATTCAGGAATTGGCAATCTATCCATTAAGCTCATCGTTGCAGAAGAAAACTCACAGATATCAGGTTGTAGTGAAAAGATGCAGTGTTTATAGGCACGTCTGGCAAATTTGCTTTCTCATAATTAGACTCCTTTTGAGAGCTACGACTTGTGCAAATTCATGGTCCATGGTCCCATTTCACTGTACTATCAAAGTCAGAACTAGCACAATATTTTCAGAAAGTGAAGTGTCCAAATCACAGATGCTGGGAGCCATCACATACTTCACGTCCAATTCTGTTGCCCCTGAAGTCCGTGACCGTGAGCATAATTTGATGTGGTTTCCTATTTCCCTTTCTTCTTAGCAGATCCCGGCCAGAGTCCAGCGCGCCACCTGGCACCAAGGCTTGCCGTGAGAAGCTCCGGCGAGACAGGCTCAACGAAAGGTATGTTTCAGAGTTCAGACTCTCAGTGACCAATACCAATCTCCCTCTGCTTCAGACTAGACATGCTCAGCACTTGTAACACCGAGTATGATCATCCCCTATGATGTACTACTCCAGGTTCAACGAGCTCTGCGCCATCTTGGAGCCCAGCAAGCCACCAAAGGCCGACAAAGTTGCTATTCTAAGCGACGCTGCCCGTCTTCTGAACCAGCTGCGTACCGAGGCCCAGAAGCTTAAGCAATCAAATGAATCACTCCAGGACTCCATCAAGAGTCTCAAGGTATGTCAATCAATCAACTGACAAAACGCCTGGATAACCATTCGTCCAAAGTGTATGGAAGTCTATAGATTTACCGGTGTCCAATGTGTGGCTGCAGGCTGAGAAGTCTGAGCTGCGAGATGAGAAGACGAGGCTGAAGGCTGAGAGGGAGAGGCTGGAGCAGATGCTCAAGGGCGTCAGCCACGCCGCAGTGGCGGCTCCAGGGCCCTTCGTCCCGCACCCTGCTGCAGCCGCTCCTCCATCTTTCCACCCGGCGGCGGCGTTTGCTCAGGCTGGAAAGTTCGTCCCGTACCCCAGCTACCCGCCGCCGGCTGCCTTCTGGCAGTGGATACCGCTGACGTCCCTCGACACGACCAAGGACCCCGCACACTGGCCGCCGGTCGCGTAGTCGATCTCGCCATGGCATCATTGATCGGTGATGCGTTGCCGTGTGTACTGAGCTTTGCTCCTCCGTGTAGAATTTGACCAAAGCATGCCTGAAGAAAAACTTCAGATGCTGATTGTGTAGCAGTGTTTATGCTTGTGGACGTGGCGTGCTAAAATTCAGGCGATCAAGGCCGATTGGATAAGTCTATGTAACAGCCATAATGCTAAAGCAACGAAGGTGACATATAACTGAATCAGACTAGTGTAGTAGTGTTTCCCGAGAACAATAGACATAGATCATTGCCTAGAACAATGCAAATTTGGGTAACATTGCGGCCTATAGTATGAATATGTGATAGATATATTAGTAACTACTACTTCGGCACCAGTAAAGCTGCGGGGCTTCTGCTGTCAATACAGTGATCTGAAGATAGGGAAAAAAAGCCACAGCTAGAGCATCGAACACACCCGGTACCAAGATACCGTGTAATCAAGACAAGGTTGGGATAGCTCATAAATCTTGAGATCAAGTAGAACCATAAGAAACAAGTCGGCACAAAAATTGTGGCATGGGTTCAATCGCACCAAATAAAATAAATATAACAATATAACCGGTTTCTCTTGTTTAACTAGACACACCATCGGTACATCAGTGCTCTATTACCCCAGCACTGCTTTATTGGGGAGGTGGGGTGCCTCCAAGCTCATACAGAATGAACCACCAGAATGATGGTCTACACAGTGACTGAACATTTAAGTCCATGGATTCATAGTCCTCAACCGAAAAGATTCACCATTCTCTGCTCCTATCTGATGAAACTATCAAACATCACTGGATTGACACGAATCCTGATTAAGCGCAAAAACGGCCTGCATAGTTGCTTAGGTTTAGTACGCTTTTGCTTACCACTGTCATTTAAAAGTACTTTATAAGATCAAACGACTTGCAACAGCTTTATGGAAAAATAATCATTACCTGCCTCATTGCAAAGGAAGGTTCTTATGGGTGTATGCAATATCCTTGTCACCGTTCACCACTTGCCCACTCCCTCGCATGATCCTATAGGTTAAAGTGAACATCCATAAATATACAATATTGTAGTAACCAGTCTTAAATTAGCACAGAGAATTAGACAAATCTCTACCAGACTGTACAAGTACAACTTAGAAAATCCACTATTCAAGAGCATATAAATTTTCACTTCTTAAATTCTTCAAGAACTGCTTTATTGGGAAGGTGGGGGTCTGCAACCTTCGAACATATATCATATAAATTGACATAGCTTTGGTCGATCAGTGTTGTATTACTTCCAGCACTGCTTTATTGGGGAGGTAGGGTCCCCCAAGCTCATACAGAATGACCCACGAGCTATCAATATTTTATATATTAAGGATTCAAATGCGGAAATATAAGCAACCCGGATATCATATAAACTGCAAAACTAGGTCTGTTTTGCAATATAGGGAGCTTTATGTTAAATACCCTGCACATCTTAGCAGAAAGACTCTGTTGCGAACTGCAGGCCGCAGGGTATTATTTACATCTTAGCAGAAAGACCTCTGTTGTGAAGTGCAGGGTATTATTTATCAGTGAGATATCCTTTCACCAGTCAATAAACTTATTTACATCTTAGCAGAAAGACCTCTGTTGCGAAGTGCAGGGTATTATTTATCAGTGAGAACAGAGTCTAATATCCTTTCACCAGTCAATAAACTAGATACATGCCTGCAATGTCAAGAACTAGCAACTGCACATCTCAGTTTTACACTTCCGATAAGAAGTATGGCTGTGCAGTTACTAGGAAATAGGAAATAGGGTTACGGGAACAGAAGAATAACTGAAGGGTATCGATTGTATGGAAATCCACTTACCAGCGTGTTGTTAACAGACCTTCAACACCCACGGGCCCACGAGCATGTATGCGCCCTGTGCTTATGCCAACCTATTCAAGATATTCCAAAGGTAGAAATATTAAGATAAAAAAGGTAAATAATCATTAGAAAAGATAAAGAAACTTTATGCCAATGTAAGATATTCCCTCTTATTCCAAAATTTTCACTAAAAATGCCATGAAAGATAGGACGTACCTCAGCACCCAATCCAAAACGAGCCCCATCAGAGAATCGTGTGCTCGCATTATAAAATACAGCAGCACTGTTGCAATTGTACAAGTAAACTAAAATCAGTGAGATATCTAATCATCATAGAATTCAGAACAAAACAACATTGGACACAGTGATAGCAAGAATAAAGCACATTTAACTGATTGCACACACAGTAAAAATGAATAAAAAGAAGGGGCACTGATGTTTAAACGTACCTATCAACTTGGCGCAGAAAAGTTTCTGCTACTTTATCATCTGTAGTAACAATGCAATCTGTATGTCCACTGAAATAAAATGAAGCAGTGAATCTCAGTTTTACTAGATTTTCAATAATGAGAGGGAGGGAGGGAGAGAATGTAAGTACCTTCCATAGCGATGTATATGGTCAATTGCTGACTGTACATCATCAACGAACTCAATTGTGCAGGCCATAGAGCTATATTCATGATGGAATGAATCTGCTTTTGGAATGCACAATAGTTCATGTGCAACAGGCCCTCCATAAAGAGTAACTCCTACAATACATTATCAGCTTCTTTTTTAAGAACAAGGAAGCAATCAGAAATATAGAACTTTGATGAAAGTGCTCAAAGAAGCAATCCACAAGTTCATAGAAGAATAGAACTTTGATGAAAATGGACAAATGGAACTGCCTTGCATAACCAGATTTATCCAAAATAATAAGAATTTGCCAACATACTAGAGATGTAGGCATCTGCTAACACAATTCTAAGCATCTGCTAACAAAATTCAAACAAGAGTAACGTATTACTCACATGTGTTTTATTCTTCCCCGCAAATATACTTCTTTTCATGTACTAACAACTTATTTTGTGCGATATTAACAAAGGCATATTATGAGAATTACAAAAGATTAACTACAACAGCTCACTTGATTCCACATCTGAACACAAGGTAGAACAATGCAAAAGAGGCAATTATCCTCTCCTGATTCAGGATACACATTAGGCCTTGTTTGGCTGCACTCTATTCCACCTCAATCCTGTATTCGGGTGGATTTAAGTGCAGCCAAACAAGCCCTTAGTTGTATCTAGAAACAAGGAGCAGCCATATGACTGTATATTTTAAGGATGAGCAAGTAAAGTGAAACTTAAACCTTCTATTTTGAGAGAGAGCAGTAGGTCATCAAGACCTGGAGCCTTTATAAGATCTTTATGAACAAGCAATGTCTCCTGCAGAAGACAGGCAAAATATGTTATATCTGAATCTGAAATAAGTTAAGGTGTCTGACTTATGAAAAAAAGGAGTAACAATATCATGAGTTGTACTGAAAATATCATATTTGTCACAAAGATTTCTACTATAAAAATAAATCTGTTATAAAAAAGAAAAGGTGGCTTACAAGGAATCGACATCTTAAAGTTATATATTAAATTAATTTTTGAAAGAGAAAAAGATTAATGGTGAATCAAGGATGATTGACATGTCCGCGTGTGATTATGAAGGATTTTCTTTATCTTTATAAAAGAAAAACACAAAATACTAGGATGACTGGAGAGGCATTGAGTGGCTCACGTCGAGCACGTTCTTAAGTTGTCTAATGTGCGTAAAGGTTTTACTTGGTTCTCTTAGAGTAAAGATGTGCCAACAAAAGTAATTAACAAACAAGCTGAAAAGAGACGTGTTAAATAATATAAATTGTAACAAAATAGACATACCATAGCATTGCAGGCTGCTGGGTAATCAATTTTAGCATCCATCACTATTCGTTTTGCCATATTCATGTCAGCTGATTTGTCGATGTATACATGACAAATACCATCTAAAGAGGAAAGAAAAAAATACAGAAATCAAACACTAGTCAACATATTTGAAATATTGTAGTGAATTGTTTATACCAAAAAGATAAATTTACCAGCATGACCAAGGACAGGGATCTTAGTTGATGCCTTGATTTGTGAAACCAGTTTATTGCTGCCTCTTGGAATGACAAGATCAATGACATCATCAAGCTGTAGGGTGTGTTATGAGTTTAGGCTTATTTGGCATACTGGTAAAATCATTATTTTCATAATATGTTACACTCACCTTTAGCAAATCAGCGATTTCATCTCTACTTGTAACAAGTCCAATAAGTTTTTCACCAACATTGCTAGGAATTGCACCAGTTATAACCTATAAGAAATTTATTTCAGGACACCGATCTAAAAACATGTCATGTCAGCATGAGAAAATACCTTATGCAATACTGTGTTTGATCTCATGGCTTCTTTTCCACCTTTCAGGAGAAGACCATTGCCACTTCGAATTGCTAACGACGCAATCTACACAACGATATCAAAGCTCAAAGATAGCTTATAAATATGCTTCAGTACTAAGCATGAACCAGTCACATGGTAAAAATTAAATGGTAAATTGTGACAAAAAAAACTACCTGGACCAAGGCATCAGGCCTGGACTCAAAAACGATCAATAGCACACCCAACGGGCAAGATGTTTTCTCAAGGACTAAATCTTCAGCAACCTGAAAAAGGTACTCTTGCAGATGTAAGATTTATCTTTAGTAAAATATGTTAGTTTTTCCTTTGTTACAGAGTTTATAAGCAACCACCTCTGTTCTTTTGAGTATCTGGTTGATTGGGTCTTCCATATATGCAAGAGTGCGGATGGATTTTGCAAGGCTTGCTATCTGTAACACGATGAAACATTAAAGTGAATAAAATGAAAAGAAAAACACCAAGAAGAAAAAATGCACAATAATTCAACAAATCAAAAAACAAGGAACACGAAATTAATATGCAATTGTGGTTATAATATATGCTGAAATATATACTAGGGCTACCTTTCCTGGCTTCAAAGTCAACCTAGAAACCAAAGATTTCTCATATCCAGCATCTTGTGCTGCAGCTACATCAGCTTCATTCTCGGTTCTAATCACATCCTCATTTTCTTCCAAAGCATCTGCAACGTCTAGCAATATTTTCTTGCGCTCATCCGATGACAAATTCTGTTTCATAAATGTCCAAAGTTGGTATAAAATATTCAGAAAAAAAAGTGGGCTAGCACTTTGTGTCTTCCAGCAAGCATTGTCTTGATAACATACCTGGAGACGCCTTGAACATTCTCTTGCAGAGACAGCCATCTCGCGAGCACTAACATCTTTGGATGGTTCCCACAGACTTGCGTCCTTATGAAAGAGAGTACCAATTTTCTCTCCTTGGAGAACTCTAACAATGCTCTGAGATGCAAATCCACTTCAAGGATAAAAAAGTTCAAATTTAGAATGACCAGCTATACCATAAATAACATGATACAACTACTTCTCTTATTTCAACGCATTTAATTAAGGCAGAGTGGAAACATAGCAATAAGATGGAAGAAGCACTTGAGTCCAATGCAGTCTACAACAAATATACAGTGAGTCACACCAACTATCAGCTATTTTACTTATTACTAGTTGCACGTCACATGGGAATTTTGATATATCACATGGGGAATATATAAATGAGTAACAAAGGGCAGTTAATCCAGTTATTATTCTCTTGCTAAAGAACGGCAAACGCAATATACATACCTTGTAATAACAACAGGTGTGCCACTGTTTGAAGCCACGAAAGCAGCCTTCACTTTGGCTGTCATTCCTCCTCTACCTACACGTGACTTATCGCCAAAAGTAATCTCATTGTGATATTTCTCTTTGATGTAGGTATGTATTATCTTTGATTGAGGTTCACTTGGTGGACCACTGTAGAGGCCATCGACGTCACTGAGTAGAACAAGGAGATCTGCTTTAAGTTCTATAGCCAAAAGGCCAGCTAAACTGTCATTATCCCAAAATATACCAGATGAATCCTGTAAAAACAAACAGTTGATGAGCATGACATCGAAAATGCTATTAAATATTAAGAATTTAATAGACTCATGCATTGGTTAAGGTCCAGGTGCATAAGTAGCACAGAATCACATTTATCAAGCAGTGCAGCAAATGTTGTTGAAATTTTCAAAGTCATTCATGGTACAACACAAACCTCATATGGAGCCTTTCTAGTGCTGATGGCATCATTTTCATTAAATATTGGTACAACTTTAAGATCTAATAGTGACTCAACAGTTTCACGGAGCCTCTCCCGGAAGTTTGGGTTCTCAAAATCACTATCTGTCACAAGAAGTTGGGAAGAGGATACATCAAGCTGCATAACAGGAAGCTCAACATTAGAAACATATGGACAAGGCACAGAACTGTCGACAAATTTCGATAGCAAGTTAACAAACACACTTGAGTAAATAGCATATCGTAAAGAGCCATGAGGCCACTCTGTCCAACGGCAGCGCAAGCCTTTCCATCCAGCTCCATCTGTGGCTTTTGCAGATCAGCAAAGCTGCTATTGACAAGCTTCCTGTACTTGAGCCTCTGCTTCCCCACACCAACAGCACCTGAGGTCACAATGATCACCTCGTATCCTAGGGCGTTCAGCTCCTTCACCTGCATTGCCAGGAATATTTGGCTAAGAATCTTTCCAGACTTCACTAGTTAATAGAACATTATGAAAGTTTGAATTAGAATTGCTACCTGCTCACAAAGAGCCCCTAGCCTACCCAAAGCAATTCGTCCATCATGCCTCGTGACAACTGCAGTGCCCACCTGTTGTGAAAAAGGTAAGAATCAGCTGTAATCAAAACCAGAAGATCCCGACGGATATACTCGGATAGGTAATTCCCAAAAGTTGCCAACTTTGTGCTGGGGTGGGACGGCACACTGGTGCTGACCTTGCCCAACCCCCACCCCCACCCCCGCAAAACCAACCTTTTTTTTGCTCATAAAAACAGAGGAGAAACAATCCGGCAATTCGATATAAAAAAAAACAGAGGAGAAACAATACGGCAATTCGAACGACTTGATTCACATACGAAAAAAACATCCAGACAGGATGGCTTCTCTACGCATTCGCATCTCCCATCTGATAAAATCTGATAAAAATCATATAGCAAACTAAGATTACGACATCCAAACTCCGAACATAGGAGTCAACGTATCAACTTTCACCATCAACCCGTCAACTCGACTATAAGGGATAGAAGCAGAATATAAAGCCCAAACCAAACCCTGCTGCCTCACCACTTACCTAGACGAAGAGAACCCAAAATCAAACACGGTTATTCAAGAATTATTCGCGCTATAAAAAAAACACGATTAGAAAACACAGAAGAATATGAACAACGCAATGCAAATAGCACCAAACAAATCGCGATTTAGATCTAACAGGTCGGCCACCGTCGCCAATCGTACGATTCAATCACCTTGATGATGACGCGTTTGACGTCCTTCATGAAAGTCCGGGTCCGGTCCGCGGTGGCCATGGCCGCCGCCGGCGCTTTTAGCTCGACGCCGCTCCTGGTCTTCCGTCTCCCCTCTCTGTCAACTTCGCCCTCTCTTATCCGTTTTGTCTTGCGGGGGCAGCTCCTCTCGCCGCCTCGTCGCCGCAATCGCGAGGAGGCCGGAGGAGAGAGGAGAGGAGGGTTTTGTAGTGGCTAGATGGGGGCGAGCGAGCAGATCGCAACAACCTACTGCGGCTTGTGTCTGGGGCGCCGTCATCCAGATGGGTTTATCTGGGCAGGGAATCAACGGATGAGAGAGGAGGGAGCGCAGCGGGAGCCCATCGGATACAAGGACTCGTTGGACCCACGTACTGGGATGTCAGGGACTAGAGGTGTTAAGCATGCTGTAGAGTATTATATTCGCAAACTTAATTAAGGGCCGGTTCGTGTGCGCGAGGAGCGTGCGACCCGTCTTTCACCTGGCGCTCGCCTCCTCCCCTGGCCCATCCGCACTCTGCGCCCGCACCTACCTTACGTAAAAACCCTAAATCCTAATCGCTCGTCATGGCTGGTCCCCCCCCTCCCCTTCTCCAACGGGGCTAGCCGGGGAGACAGAGCCGTCAGGCGGTAGGGAAGGTGGTCGGACGCTTAGGGGCCCTAGGGGTGGCGGAGGAGGCCGGGCCAAAGAGGGGCAGGGGCGCCATGGCTGCGGAGCTCGCCGTCACAGGAAGGGGAGGGGAAAAAGGCGACCGCCGCGGATACCGATCCCAAAATAGATGATTCCGTGTTTTGTTTAGTTCAGCGTGGGAATGGAATGAGCAAAAGCGTTAACAAATAACCCTCACACGGGAGCGGTATCATGTTTCCACGCGTCCATATTGGATGTCACCATAACTGATTGAGGGGCCGCTTGAAAAAACAAAAGTAATGCAAAATGGATAACGATGGAATCAGATTACATTACAGAAGTTTCAACTAGATGTGTGATAAATCTAAGACCCTTTGGAAATGTGGAGAAGTTGTTTCATTTTTTCCATGCAATTCTTGAATGATTTTTTTAGAAATTTCTACGTTCCAACTCCCTCCCAGCCCAGCGCTACTCGCTCCCTTGTATCTGTGGATTTCGACTCACGAGAAAAATCAAAGCACATTATCAGGACAACATCAACCAAACAAAATGCTTGTATCCCTTCCTATGACACTGGTTTTGGTTGCATCGTTGTGGCCGTTGCCAATCCTGAACCAAACAACATCATATGTGGAAAGAAACAAAGACGAAAAAGGCCATAGGATTAACATGGCTAGGAGAGGAAGACGACGAGTAGAACCCACCGCATCGGATAAGTAGGTTTTTAATAAATCTAATAAATAAATAGTAGTACATGAAGGAAAAGATAATTACTTGATGACTCGTGACATTCCGTGGACATGAAACCTGGAAAAAACGAAATTAATATGAGATAATAATCTTTTTATATGAGATAATAATCTTTCAAAACTCCATGAAATCCCGGATGTTCAGAGAAAAAACATATTTTAAAACATGTTGTAGATGTCGTATTTACATGCATTATATTATTTTACAATAGGTATTTTGGCTTCCTTACGAACAATGGCATTCCCTTGGAAAAAAACAGAGAAAAAATCATTTTATAAGTTCGCGTCAGGCTAACATAAATACATTTTGCCAATATACAGGTTTGTTTGTTCCACTTAACTAAAGTTTAGCTAACTAAAATTTTAAAGCAAAATTTTAGCCAGCTAAAAGTTTTCCTAGCTAAACTTTAGCTGGAGTGGTTGGATTCTACAGCTAATAGACTCAGCTAAAATTTAGCTGGCTTTAGCTGGATTAAGAGCATCTCCAAAAGACTTTCTAAATCTCACTCTCTAAATCATCATTTGGAGAGTCATTTGTATAAAAATTGCTTTCTATATTTTTTCACTATTCAATAGTTTTTCTATATCTCATACATACTCTAGAGAGGCATTCTCGTCTTCTATTTTTGGCTAGCGAAAAATTCAGAATAGAAAAATGGCTATATTTAGATGAATCATTTAGAAAATTTGGAGAGTCATTTACACCAAAATTGCTTTTCTATATATTTTTTCACTCTTGGTGATTCAAAACAACTAAATTTTAGCTGGTCTTTTAGC
The DNA here is from genome assembly GCA_904845875.1 of Miscanthus lutarioriparius. NCBI lineage: Eukaryota > Viridiplantae > Streptophyta > Magnoliopsida > Poales > Poaceae > Miscanthus > Miscanthus lutarioriparius. The sequence goes on along the minus strand of CAJGYO010000016.1, from coordinate 22,671,180 downwards.
TGCATTATTTAGATCTCTAGCAATTAAATTTAGTCGGCTAAAATTTAGGTGTTGATCCAAACATGACCTATACCTTGTTTACGCCTCTCTTTTTTTCCCCAAGTTCGTAGGCACGCAAATGTACTGCTAATACAAACACAGGCCGTTGTGGACAGCAGAAGCGAACCCGTGTGCAGGTTTCTGGTGTCTTCAGCAAACGGGCGAGCCGCTCAAGGACTGGTTCACTTTGCAAAATTTTTTAACCTGATAAATAGTACCACTTTCGTTTTATTCCTAAATATTGTCCATTTGGATCAGGGCTCAAAAGATTCATCTCGAATTTCCAACTCTATGTAATTAGTTATTTTTTACCTACATTTAATACTTCATAAAAAAACTAAAAAAAACTTTTGGATGGCATCTAAACAAGGCCCAAAGTCCAAACGCTGTCGCTAAAGATGGCAACGAGGAATTCCCGTTAGTTGCCTTATCCCGGTCCCCCGATCTCTAGCGATTAAATTTTTCTCCCCCAGTCGGCTAAAGTTTCGGGTCCCCGTTTTGTTCATCACCATTCATGACCTCATCATTCCTTGTTTTCACGCACAATATTAGAGTACACCACTTCATTTTTAAAAATATAGCTAAATATGCAAGCGTGGATATTAATCATCACAAGGTGTAGAACTAGGGTTATTCTTTGTTATATATACTCGTAAGACATTGGGCCTAATACATCGGAAAGACAGGCCGTATGTGGACAGCAGAAGCGAACCCGTGTGCAGGTTTCCCGACGGTGTCTTCAGCAAACGGGCGAGCATATTGACTCTCCCGTCCCCTAAGTTCCAAAATCGGGCGTCGCTGTGCCATGCGTCGCTGTGCGTGTTACCTAGGCGATGGGAAAGTTACAGTGACAGCGAGGGATCGGCATCGGCCGCTGGAATCGATGGGACTGCTGGTATCGATGGGACTGATCGACGATCGAGCTCGAGAATGATGGATTCCGTCTCACTCGCCCTGGTTTTGGGCTTTTGGCAGCCGTGGCGAGCTCAGAGCGTGCTCGTGGAGCCGTGGGTCGTGGCGCACGACAGCATTGCTCTGCTGCCTCTGTGGAAAATGTGGCGCACGCGACAAACGTCTTTTGGCAACCTGATCTGATGGGGGTGCGTGGAATCTGCGCTCACAGTCACAGCCAGCAGGCGCCATCCCCTGACAGGTCACAGGAGTTCCTCGCATTGGAACACTTGGCGGTGGCAGCGGGATGCGCGGCCAGCTTCCCCGTCAGGGTCATTGGAACACTTGGCGGTGGCCGGAGAACTTCGGATTTGCGCAGGATTTCTGCACAGCATATGCATAACGCATTGGTTCAAGCTTTCGGTACACCGTTGACCCGTCCACCGTTAACAGGACAGGGTCTCCGGTTCAGTCCGTAGGTGCAGAGAACGATGCCAGAGACCAAATATGCCATTAATTTTTAGCCGGAGAAAAAGCTTCGCTGACTTTTTTCATGCTACTTCATTTCTGCACAAAAAGATATGATTTTTCTAGCATATATTAATCATATCAAATCATAGTTTTTTCGAATTCAATGAAGATAATTTTTATATGCATTGGTTCAAAGCCTTCGGTAAAAAATTAATGACCGTTGACCCGTCCACCGTTAACAGGATAGGATGTTGAAATCGCACAATTTTTTTCAGTGGCTCACAAAAAATTATAATATTTTATAATGGCTCACGAGCAATTCCGTCAAACATGATAGGGTTAGCGCACAGCACAGGAGCAGGACACAGGAATGCTTCCTCCCGTGACAAATATCCTGCGAAGCAAACGCCAACACGTCATGTGTCGGGTTGCAGCCAGCCCAGCAGTACCACGTCGGGCTCTGCACGAAGTTCCAAAAGCTCACCATTCTACTGAAGCCCAAAGGTCTCACAGCCCACTAGGCTGACCCGGCATCGCGCAATGGCCAGCCCTCAGCCGCATGCGAAAGAGGAAACGCGATCGGCCCACTAGACCGACCCGGGCCGAGCGGCGGCGGCGCTCCACTCCAGTACTCCACGCGCACGCCACCTTCCAACCCAAGCAAACAGGCGCAGAGGCACACGCTAAACGGCAGAAGCATTCTCTCGTCTCCAGTTCTCCGCGCAGTCCGCAATCCGCAATTCCCCAACCCCGCAAGGAAGCGACGCCCTCGCGCACCAGCGCGACCGGACCACACCGCCCGTCTGACGCGACCCAGCCGTCCAGAAGCGTCGCCGCCGCCCGTCCTTCGACCCCGCTCGCGCCGTCGCACGCTCCCCCTAGGGTTCCGCAGGGCCGGGATCGCCGGAGATGGACTGGAGCGCGGTAACGGCGGAGGACCTGGTGGACGCGCTGCGGGAGGTGGACTGGTCCACGCCGCCGCGGCCTGTCCCGGAGTTCTTCTCCCGCTTCACCGTCCCACGCTCCTACTCCAAGTGGACCAGCCGCCTCAAGTGCAACCTCTACTAGTATGATCCGCCTCCTCCCTCCCCTGACTCCTCACCGTATCGGTGCCTAATTGCCTAGTATACCTTTTCCCTTTCCGTGCCTCGTGATAATCCACGATTTGCTTTGCCCAGGACTCGCGTACTGTATTGAATTTGAAGGGTTTTGGTAGGATTTTCTGTTAGTGGCATATGTTTTGGCCCGCTTCCACTTGGATTTGTCGGCATCTTAGAGTGAATTCTGCTGGATCAGGCGTTCTTTTTTTTTCGGAAAAGAGTAGATTAGTGTGTATGCACGCTCGAGGTTGTACTCCTTTTGATAGCTCTAGACTGGCAGGACATGTTGCTTGTGGCTAATGCAGATAAATAAATCGGGTGCAGATACCCCTGAGTGAACTGGCGAATTCCTTAGAGTGCATTTGTCCAATCTCAGCCCTTGTTTCATTCTCATGGTTCACATACTGGCATAAGATGTCAAGGCTAAGAAAATGTATGCTGCTTATAGGTGTAAGCATTATATATTTTATGGTCCCAGCAAGCCAGGTCGTGATTAAAGGAGTTACACAGGAGGACACTGTCTGGCTGTGGGCTAGCCTTTTTGAAAATTTTGATTGATGAATTGGTAGTTTCATGATAAAGATCATCAGAGTGAGTATCCCTCTTGTATTGACCTCTGTGGGCTCAGCTTGTTTACTGGCTTAGGATATGCTAGATTAGGATATGTTGGAATAATTGGAATAAGGTTAATTCTTCCAGATCTTTACATATGTTAAGTGCCTTACTCTTGGGGGAAGAAATGTGCGTATGTGCATATAAATTATGTACATTAGTGTCAGTCTTAGAGCTTTAACTTTGTGTAGGTCACTTAAAGCATGATACACAAAACTTTTTTTCTTTTTGTTACTCTGGATCTAGATGCATCCAGCTTAGAGAGACGTATAGCGGTATAGTGCACTAGCCAACCTGTTAGAAGGGCACACAGTTTTCATTACTTGTGTCTAGAATTAATTTCTTAATTTTGATTTGCAGCTACAGGACAAACTATTTCATCTTGATCATGTTCATCCTTGGTAAGGAAAATGATATATAAGCTTTCTTTTCCTCGTATTTATAGGCTGATATTGACATGCTACAATGGGTATATGCAGGGATGGGCTTCCTTTGGAAGCCAGTTGCTATCCTTGCTGCTTTTATGACTGGACTTAGCATCGCATTTCTCAATGATAGGTAAACAAATACCAGCTAAAACCATTTCTGTGCTTGTGCCCTAATTCACTTTTCTTTGTAGTTTTTCAATTGTTCAGTTATTATAATCAAAGATATTGTGACGTCCATACTTCTTTTAATAAAAAGCATTCTGCTTTAAACTGAAGTAGCAGATAGCTAGTAGTTTTTCATCTTGGGATTAACAGTTTGAAGCTACAGTTTGGTGTTAACCCTGTCTAGCAAACTATATAAGAAACTATACTTTCGGAATTATATTCGGTTCATCATTAATTTGTATGTACAAGTTAATGGGACATTGACAATTTGCAGTTTTCTAGTTCAATGCTCTAGTTTTTTTTTTTTTCTTTGGTTATGCTTTAGGCCATAGGTGGGTGTGTACGAGAGGTGAGCCATGATACTATTTTCAAAATCCTCATAAACTATTAAAAATTGCATGGAAGTACAAATGTTGTTGAATGGATTCATAGAAACCAATACTGCACACATGATTTCATATTTGATCATGGCAGACTAAACCCCAAATTATACAATCTATCTGTGGATATATTGCATGGTGTCCTTAAACCTGATTGCTTGCATTCTTCTGTGCAACTTTGCATTCAGTGGCCAATATGTCTTTTATAAAAGTTTATTACTGACCTAAAGGGAGTATCATGTAAGTTTAATTCGTGTGCTGCAGTTTGTTCCATCAGAATATTATGCTCTTTGATACATGAAGTGCTTTAGATTTTATATAGTTTTTCAAAAGGACGGCAAAATTTTTGCTGTTGTTTTATTAGAAGAGATTGGCCCATTTTTTAAGGGGAAAACTGGTCCCGAAAAGCTTTCTAGATTTTATATAGTGATAGAATTTTTGTTTCGAGAACACAGGAACATCTCTACATAACACTGTAATTTCCTTCTGACAGTCCTCATTCCTTGATTCAGTCAATCAGTCCTAAGCTACCAAAAGGCCAGATACGATGGAAGTACTTTTCATAACTTGTCTTTCTTGGAACAATTGAAATATTGGGAGTAAAGACAAACTTGCATGCCCTACTCTTGAGTTCTCATTGGAAGATTTAACTGCCCATTACTGAGATTGTAAATATGAACGGATGAATAGTAATACCGCATATTCGCACTGTACCTGCAACAGTTATGATTTCCTTGGAGTTTATCTGTGATGCATGGTTCTCAAATTTTGTGCCAAGAAATCATCTGTTCTTTTTCTATTATATGATTATTATAAACTAATTATCATATTTGGTATTTCAGTTTTGCAGTCACTTTCAATGAGAAAGTCACAAGGACTGTAAGACAATTTTCACCACATTTAGCTGCAAAGATGAGGCCGCCGATAACGTGGGTATCTTAGTTTCTGATGTTTCTTTTTTCTACATTTTATTGTTGGTAACTACAAAGTGATGCTAATATCACTTTTATTCAGTCCTGTTCTTCGCGGTCGACCAAGCTCGAAGAGATCAATTCATATTTGTGGGCGACCTCGCTGGGTGTTTGTCCTGTTCTTTTCTGCAGGTGTGCAAACACTGGAACTGGACTTCCTAAAATTCTATATCTCACCATAGTCTTCAAAACTGACACCACCTGTTTTCTTGGTTTCAGTTAGCTGTATACTCTGGTTGACCTCATGCAGTCTTCTCACAGTCCTCTGGGCACTTCTCATTGCTCTATTTGGTATGACCAGTGTATGCTTTTGAAATTTTGTGCATCACGAACAATGCCCTTATGGTATTTTCTGTTGTCCACAGCAACTGTGCTCCATGCAAGCTTCAGAACACCAAATTTAAAAGCACGTCTGAATACATTCAGAGAGGAATTCCGGGCTGTTTGGCGGAATTATAGTGAGCTTTGAGGTCTCCTTTGTTTCTCTCATGTAAGTACCTCTTTGGCTTCTAGGTCCTCAGTTTATCAATACCTATATTTCCCGCATCATTTTTTCTCATGGCATGCCATTTAGTACTCCCTCCGTTCCGTTCCAAATGATAAAGACATTTTGGCTTTTCTAGATACGATGTACACTATCTCTAGATACATAGTAAAAGCAATGTATCTAGAAAAGTTAAAACGTCTTATAATTTTCTTATAATTTGGAACAGAGGAATTAGGTTAATGTTGGCCTGTGTATTCCCAGGTTGTAGATCCTCCACTTCCATAACTTGTTGATTAAATGTATCTTCCTTCACAGGTTCATGTGGTAAGGAAAGGTGTCTCGTGCTGAAACGTCCATGGTGTTTGTGAGTTGTGCTAGGAGATCTAGTTGAAGGTGAAATGCCAAATGCCATTGGACATTACTACATGGATTACTTGCTCTTTTGGGAGGTGGGATTTTGGTTGGGTTGACTCCGAATGCGATGCTATGCCTTACGCACAAGATCCCTGAAGACCAATAATTTTTCTCAGACTTCTCCCTAACCGAGCATTGGAGAGGACAGCATGTAAAGGATGTAAAAATATACCTGTTCTCGATCAAGACGTATGTTGTTTGTTGAAATTATTACTAATCCGTATTGCATTTTTTGGATTATTTGTTTGGTGACTAATTTTGCTTGAGCATTTGTGTCGAGTAAGTTGAGTTACAGCGAGTAGATACTTTCTATCCCTCCATTCGATCACTTTTGAGAAAATTGATATATTTTAAAGACCCTGGGAAGGCTAGGGCCAACCAAGTAAATGTGATTCCTGCTCAGGAGGATGAAATTCTCCCCTTGGAAGAGCATAAGATAATAGGATAGCAAACCGAGGAGTCTGAAGATGAAAATGCTAACATCATATCTCCTATAACTAAAAAGAACAAAGTGTAGATTTTTTTTTGTGCGATATTTGTTTTGGTTCGTCCATCTGCCCACACCTGCGATCCCACGACATCTTCCGCATGCTGTGTCCTTTTGGTGCAAAGAAAACACGGAAAGTCTTCCCTGATTTACATGCGCTACAAATACGGAAAGTCTTACCCTAATTTGCATGCGCTACAAACACGGAAAGTCCCCCTGATTTGCATGCGCTACCAACACGGAAAGTCTTGACCTTGATTTGTATGCGTTACAAACACGGAAAGTCTTGACCCTAATTTGCATGCGCTACAAACACGGAAAGTCTTGACCCTAATTGCCTCAAACAAGGAAAGCGATCACCCACGTCTCACGCTCGATCATACCGCCCTCGTGCCACAAATATGAAATTCTTGACCCTGATTTGCATGCGCTACAAACACGGAAGACCATCGTCGCTCGTCGCTGCACGATCAAACTCGTCTTCTTGGTAGGACTCAAGCGCATCACTGGTCGCTGCACGAGAGACGATCGTCGTGCCCCCCATTTCTCAAGCCCCTGCACGATCAAGCCGCCCCTACTTCTTCCTCGTCGTGTAGTGGAGAAGCAACAACAATGGATCATCCACCGTCTGCCTACCAGTGGATGCACTTGTGGCTACATCATCGATCGCCGCAAGGTCGCCGCAAGATCACCTCCCCGTGCGATCTCCCTTCCCCGTGTGATCTCCCCTCCACGACCTGCTCCATCGTCTGGTCTGTGCGCCCGCGCCGTCATCCTCCCCGTGCGCCACGTACACTGCCGCCTCCACGACGTCATGTGATAGAGGAATCATGGCAAAATAGGAAGTAGAAAATTATTGTGCTATCCATATACACATTGCATGTTTGCATGCACCGGCATATATGACAACGAGCAAAAGGAAAAGAGAATTAACACAGAAGGAAAGAGAATTAAGACAAAAGAAATCTCTTTGCATTTCTGAGACCCTTGTCAAATCTACCTACATTTAATTACTTCCTCTCTTTGTATTTGCAAAAGGGACAACTTTTTTCTCCTTTCATTTGGTTTCACGCTCACGTGTTCCATCGTCCTCGTTTGCTGTTTCTTGCGTGAACCATAATTGATGTCATCTGTCTTCCATGGCTCGTTCTCCCAATCCCAAGAGAAGGTCCCTACCTCTCTCTGACTGGAGATCTGGCTTGCCAGAGGATCTCCTCGAGTCCATCGGACAGCGTCTCGCATCAAGCCATGACGCAGCGTCCTTCTGATCCGCTTGCTCCCCATGGCACGCCGCCGTCCCGTTCGCGACCTTTGGGCCGCTCCTGCTGCTCCCGTTCGACCCCGACTCGGACCGCGTCGACTTCTACTGCGTCCCGAGAAGAAGGTCTTGTCCAAGACCCTGCCCGACGTGCGTGGCAAGGTGGCGTGCGGCTCCTCGTGTGGGTAGCTGGCGCTCATGGACGAGGCGGCATCCGTGACGCTGCTGAATCCATTCGTCGGTGCCCGTGCCTCCCGCGTTGAGCTCCCACCAGCAGGCGAACACGTCGCGGCGGCGTCCTCATTGGAACGCGTGTCTAGGGTCCATGGCCGGTGGGTCCTCCATCCCACCAACGGCTACGGGGACGCGAATGCCGCAGGCAGAGCCATCAAGCTAGAAGACATGAGGGACGTGTTCTTCCGTGAGATTGTGCTCTCGGCGCCGCCTGACGCCGCCGGCCGCGAGTGTGTGGCCATGGCCATGTTTGGGTGCTCCACGGAGGTCGCGTTCTGCCGGGTTGGAGTCGACAGCGCATGGACGCTACTCGACACCAAACTGGAGTTCTCCGTGGGGTCCATCGTCCACTGCCAAGATAAGTTCTTGGCGATCGACTGCATTGGAGAAATCTCCGTCTGTAGCAGCAACGCCACCGACGCTACTCCAACCGCGACGCTGCTGCCATCGCTGTCGCCACCTGCGGGGCTCTGCCACCGCAACTATCTAAAATCAAACGGTGAGCTGCACATTGTGGGTGCCATGGTGAGCACGTTCCACGAGACATAGAGCTTCACCTACAGCAGAGCGATCTACAAGTGCAACCTCCACGACCGTATGCCGGAGTGGTCTAGGGTGAGGGACATCGGTGATCAGACACTGTTCATGTCTAAACATTTCAATGAAAGCTTCAAAAACAAGTGTATCCAAGTACAAGGATAACAAAATCTACATGTCTGAGTCATTGTATGGGGATCCATACGACTTGGTCCATCGACTGGAGATCGTTGATATTGCTATCGGCGCATCAGAAGTGAAGCCCGTCCAGAAAAAGATGCAGGGTTCCGAGGCTCTATGTTGGATTTGACTCAATCTCTGGAAGCTCTAGAGTTTGTGAGCCTGCGACGCCGCACACTCCGTGACTGTGTTAAATTCATAAACTTTGTTTTTTGATTAAATGTCACTTTAACGTTGGTATTTAATTTAACAATATTGTTATCCTATCGTGCGATTCGTGTGTTTTTAGTATAAATTATTAGTTATCCCGTAGTAACATACGGGCACGCTAACTACCTAGTCTAATAAGAAAAGGAGAAGACTTAAAAAGCCTATACAGACTGGTATTTCTCGCGTTCAAGTGGAGGTTGATTCTTCCATTCTAAAACAAGCTTTACAGAGAGTGCTCGCTGCAACTACAGCTGCAGTTTTTTTTGGCTATTGCTACAATAAATTGTGAGAGGATATTTTTGCAGCTGCAGATAAACGCAGCACAGCCATCTATGGACTTAGCGGCTTGCGGGATGATGATCAGGGACACTCGCTTCATGTCACGGGAACATTTTGTATGCAGTGGCATTATTTCTGTCCCTATAACTTGAAACTCGCAATGTGTTGGGACCCTAGTGAGCTCTATGTGTGGGCAAACCTCATCCTAGAATTTGTAGAAACTCTTGTTGCTCGCGATTTGGTCGAGCCCGTTTGTTTAATGAAAAGGCCAGAGAGCCGAGCCTTATATCTATATACACCTAAAAAAACTCTAAAATAATTATCTATCTGGTGATACCAAAAAATGTGTATACTATCTGGTCGGTCACAAAGACTACGTACACTACCCGGTCACAAAAATTACCAAATACGTATACGTATACTTGAGTCCACAAACGTGTACAGTCCGTGGCACAGCCAATTTTGAGTTCGCGTTGGGGACGGTCGGCTGCCACCTCGTCGGGACGGTCGGCAGCCTCACATCTCTATCTCTTCTACACCTAAAAAGACTATAAACTAATCATCTACCCGGTGATACCAAAAACACATACCATCTGGTCACAAAGACTACCAAGTATGGTACTATCCAGTGTATCAGGCCAGAGGCCATCGGCAGCCAGTTAGGCAACTACTGGTCTATCTATGGTCCAGTAGAAAATTGCTTAGCCATCATCCTTTCCTGTTCTGAAAAGTGTTTTGCCAACATGGATGGATCTTTTAACCTACACACCACATGATAGACAAAATACTTCTAAGAGTTAGGAATTCCTTGGTATGCTTTATTTAGAGACTAACAACATGCAATCAAATTGTTCAAGAATTGAACAATTTTGTCTCTAAATGTCTGAAGTCTCAATTAGTAGTTGTAGAGATTTAACAATCTGATCCTTGAATGTTCAGGCCAAGGGGAAAAATTCTAAATCTTTAATTCTCAATTATTTGTAGACATTTGTTGCTGCTTCTCAGTGTCTACAGTTGTGCATTAGTATATTTTTAACAAAAGGGGTAATATTGAAAAGACTATAATAACATCATCGTCTACCCATTAATATACCAAGTCCCGCCTAGCCGTATTCAGAATCAATCTGGTAAGATCTTGTCCCCATCCTCGTATTCAGGCCAACGGAATTTTGGCACCTTCTCTATCTGAGTTTAATGGGTCTCGATTAAAGCAAGGTGCAAGGTGTTTCATAACAATAGGGATTGAAATTCTTGGATTTCTCTGATTTTATATATGATCGTTTACCCGGTGCAACGCATGGGAATTATCCTAGTAAAAAAAAGGCCTATAGAGCTAAAAGGGGTCAACCTGCTTTGACAAACGTAACTCTGAAGGAGATAAACCTATGGTTTGCCCTAAGATTCAATCTTAGAGATAGAGGCATGATTTAAACAAAAACAAAAACCATCCTAATGATAGGTATCATATGGAACTGGAGAGGACTGTCCAATAAGGGCTTTTGATCACTTCCCTCATATCTAATTTGGGATTGCCACGCCGACTTTATAGCCTTAAAGGTTTGCCAGAGACCATAAAAAGGAGATACACTGATAATTTTTTTAGAAAACTTGATCCATATAAAACTTCTTATGGCACTGGAGTCCTTCTAATGGTAAATCCAGAGGTATGCTGAGTGGTGTCAGATTGAAATGTCTGATCTGGAGAATTGTAAAGCTAGGGAGTTTGTTATTATTGCAAATGTTTATAGAAAAAAGTTGAGATTTAGTAATGAGAAGAACAAAAAGTTAAACATTAATAAATTCTCGATATGTTCAATCAGATCATAAATACCCATGAGCTCAAAGAAATGAAATTAGTGGGCAGGAAGTTTACTTGGTGTAATAACATACATGACCCTACTTTGGAAAAACTAGACAGTTCTAATATCTGGATCCTAGGAACAGGACCTTCCCCTCTGTAACCTTAAGAAAATTCCAAGATACATGTCTGACCATAAGCCTCTTATCTTCAATTCTGAGCTAAATGGCAAACAAATCTTGAAACCGTTTTGCTTTGAAAATTCGTGACTAGAGCATGCTAATTTTATCCCCAAAATCACTAAAAATCTAGGGCAAGAACATTATTGCAAGTAATGCTGCAAAAAGATGGTGCATTGAAATGAAATAGAATTAAGAGTTCCTCAAAGTGTGGAGGTTAAGTATCAAAGGGCATAGCAGAAAATGTAAGAACAATCTCAAAGATGAGCTCAATAATTGGAAATTTTGGAAGAGGAGAGGAGCCTCCCTGCCGTACTCCTTGTCAGGAAGTATTTTATTATTCAAACTGAATTCTTAAAGTTTATGGAAGAAGAGGAGAGTTACTGGCATAGAAGATCCAATTCCACTTGTGGTAGCTTCAGAGGGACAACGACACAAAATATTCCTAGAGTAGCTAATGGAAAAAAATAGGGGAAATATAATTTTCTGTCTTCACAATGAAGATAATATCATGGAGGGTGATGAACAAATTGTTGAACATGCCACAAACTACTATAAAATCTCTTTGGCTCGGATGACAAACCTAATTTCTCGATGAATTCAAATTTTAATAAATATAATTTGAAATTGCATATGTTGGCATGTTTTTAATACTTGATCAAAGTTGGATAAGTTTGATTTATTAATAATGATCCATAAACCTTTGCTTTGGTGCAGCTAATATAGTACACAGAAAGGGGTGCTAGGAAGCACACTGCTGGCCTAACTCGATCTATATAAACAAGATAAAACACAATGAAACAGCTTTATTCCGTCGACTGGCAAAATATTAGAGAGCACTAACTTCAATAATCCGTCATTTTGAACGGAACCTTGTTCTCTCAAGAAGATTTCGCCATCTGGGGACATTTGAACTAGCCTTATATTCTATGCAATCATACAGAATGGGTAGCTACAAAATGGTAGGTAGCTGATTGTAACACTGGGAACAAAATCTCAAATGAAGGTAATCTACAGCAATGAACACTTCTACTCGCAGTTGCTCCATTCCTGTGAAACTCAAGCAAAGATTCTCGCAGGTCGAGCACTGGCCCAATCAAATTGAGCAGTCTGATTATGTGGCAAAGCTTCTGTCGCCAGCATCCCCCAGTCCTGGAACTATAAAACTGTGGGCACAAAACAACAATTGAAGTCATTAATCAGCAGAAGCAAGGACCAAATGGGGTATTTATGCAGCAATAATAATTAATAATACGTCCTCCATGAGTTTTGCAATGAGCTGATAAGTTTAGAACAATACCCTTTCTCATTTACTTCCGGATCAATTATTCCTGTGTACACATGGAGCCTGGAATGGAAGAAAATTGTAAATGCTGCATGCAGCATGGTGAACTTGTTATAACACATAAGATTGTCTATTTCTTACCCAGGGAACTTGTTATTAAGCTTTTGCAGTGCAGGAGGTGATGCAACAGCAGATACCTGAATTGGGGGAGGAGTTAGAGATTGATAAAATGGTTAAGTAACAGAAGCATATCGAGGTTTTGACGAACTTACAACTTTAATCTGCTTGTTGGTAACTCCACGCTCGATTAACAAGTCAATAGCAGCAACCATTGTCCCACCTAAAGAAACAAATACAATCATGATTCTTAGAGATTTATACAGCAATAGTCTAGAATTTTTATTTCTACTCCTTTCATATCTGGAAAAGAAAAGTAATTTATCATATATCACAACTTGTTTAGCACCACGTTGTTCAACCACTAACAACAGTTTTTTGTGCACAATGCTGGTTAGGTACAGGAACTTGTTTTTAATTTTCTTTTTGAGAAATTGGTATGTTCAAATTTAAGAACCTTAGGCAGAACACAAATTGTTTATGCAGAGCTAAATGTTTACCAGTGGCCAGCATTGGGTCAACAACTAGTACACGAGTCCCCTCTGGAATCTTGTCTGGCAGGCTGGATCGAAAGAAGAAAAAGAAAGAAATGTTAGGGGTGCTTTAATTAGTGTAGGCATCTAACTATTTAAGAAATTTTGCAGTGCTGAACAGATCAGCACAATAAAGTGATATTAGTTAACACAAAGAATGGTAGATGTTATAATGAATAATACTACGTATTATGATTTAATCAAGATAGCAATGGGACCCTTGTGTGCTAATATCTGCATTCCATACTATTTTACACAAAGAGGGATTTACTTGGATAGAAAAAAGAACTTGCATTTGCAATATTTTATTCTTCAATAGTTCTGTAGGGTCTCATGATCCAAGAGTGACAATCAAAGCAATTGCATAAACTAAAGCATGGACAACCCCAATTATTCAATCTGGTAAAAAAAACTTTACGCTTTTGACTTTTCATGGTTTCAAGGTGCAACTTTGACCACTATTTTCTATTAGAATATACTTATAGGGCGTACCCAGTGCAGAGAGCTCCCGCTCTGTGCGGGGTCTGGGGAAGGGTGTCAGTGGCAAGCCTTACCCTCGCCTGTGCAATGCGAGGAGACCGCGACTCGAACCCGGGACCTTCCGGTCACAGGCGGTAAGACTCTACCGCTTGCAACAGGCCCGCCCTTCTAGAATATACTTATAGATTCTAACAATTTTTGTGAGATTATGGAAGTACTTGTAAGAATGCCCAACATGATTTTTATGTTTTCAAACCAAATATTTTAGAAGTTATTGACATTCCAAGTTTCAAATGATTGGATCTTGGACAAAGCGTCAAGCATTTGTGACCAGAGGGAGCACAAAACAGTGTGTGAGAAAATAAAGTAGAGCTTGCAGAAAGGAAACATACTTGTTCAGGTATATTGAAGGTTGAAGTGTTTCTTCATCCCTACGGAGGCCTTCAGTTTTCAATGAAATGGAATGGATAAGAATAATTGTTCATAGCTTTCGTGATGAATACTGGTTTGTGTAAGTAATTAAAATAGAGCCACTAAAATATTGTATTTACAGAGTATGTAAATAGTTCAGGCAAGCTTCTTTGTTTATTTACAAATGCATTATTAGCAAGAAGAATAATAGTGTGATGTGGTGGTTAAGTACAGAATATATGGATATTAGCCTGCACATTTCCAACTTTATTCATCTGACCCGCAAAGATGCATGCATCAAATCAAGAATATCAAGCATTGATTTGGTACACAGAGAACAAAATAAATCAGCTTGGAGTGCTGGAATTTTGGTCATGAAGCTTATGTTAGCAATATATGAGCATAAAAGTCTATTTTGATTTCAAAAATGAAGAACAGAATTTGGCTCTAGTTTGCTAAGACAGAGATGCATGGAACATTGTTTAATCAACTTACCAAGGTGATAAGTCTTGGTGGCTGGCAGAACTGATGAAGCAAGTTCAGCTAGTGCAAGACCAGCTCTCAGTATTGGAATAACCTGTTAGACATGCTAGTAGAACGACTAAATATAATCCTAGACACACTACAAAAGCCATGTACAATATCTGGTGTCAAGAAACAGACTTACCAGAACAGGTTCTCTTGGATCAATAAATTCAACGCTAGCTACAGCTATAGGTGTTTCAATCTCTCCTGTGATTGTAGGCTGCAAGGGTTCAGAACGATTTATCATGATTCCTGAAGTTCTATTGACAAACGAAGTGTTGATTGACGTGTCTAAAAATGACTGATCCACACATCTTTTTATGCACAACACATTGTTCATGATATAGAAAGATAAGGGAACATGTCCATGACTTGGTGTTGTGAGGCTGCATTCTCAGAAACAATACGCAGGTACGTGTTTAAAAAAAAATACATGAGAAAACTGTGGCAAAAGAAGTGGCCATGAAGACATCTAAAAATTGTGATAAGTTTTGATTCAGATGTTAGTGGCATTCAACATTCTTCCCAAAAAATATAATTGTCCATACCATGTCAAAACTTCGTTTTACTCTGACTTCACTAGCAGGTTAATTTCAACCTTAAAGCATTAGAAGAGAAAGAAGAATAACAGAAAATGATTAACCAGGCAAAAGATTTCAACTCACCAACCAATCTCTGGATGCTTCGTATATGAGCAGCCGACCAAGCTCTGCCATGGCACTCTCTATGACAGCAATTAACAAAGGCTCAGTGAAATCCTATCATACTGCTTACCACAGCAACACTACCAACCATGGTCAAACAAAATTGCTTCCCCAAGTGGTGTTCAATTGCTACTATATCCAACTTCTATTAAGCCATTCAGAATCCTCGCAAAAAAACAAAATACTAAGCCATTCAGAAACACTCACTGAAGATGACGCAGGGTGTCTGTTCGTTGCGCAGCACGGAGACCCAATGCTTTATCAGCGGGTGCGGCGGGACGAACACCTGCGAAAAAAACACGTCACACCCTGTCACCCCCACACCACACGAGGAAACCATCTAAAGCGCATACGCACGTGTCAAATGCCATATGGATAAACAAAAGAAAGCCAACGAGCAGAGGGAGGCAGAACCAGATCCGCACCAGCATCTGGCCGCCAGATGTGGGCGATCTCGCGCCCGTGGCGGCGTCGTGGCTTGCAGCCCTCGTCGCCGTCGGAGGCAGCCTCAGCGCGTGAACGGGCAGCGGGGCCGGGACGGCGAGGCGCCCGGAATTGAGGAGCGCGCGGGGTGGGAGGAAGAGGAGGGAGGTTTGAGGGAGGCGCTGACGCGCGCATGCGATGCGGTGGAGAGGCGCCGCCGCGGCCGCGGCGGGCGAAGGCATCGCGAGGGCGGGGCGGGTGTGCGGGACTACGGATGGCGAGCGAAAGCGAGAGCAGTGAGGAGGGGCCGAGGGGGATACGGTGGGGTCGCCAACAACGTATATACGGTTTTCGTTAGGCCATGCCGACGCATCTAGGCTCGGTGGGTGAGTCCCGGCTCCCAAGGCTGTTTAGTTCGTCACCAAAGTTTACATACTATCTCATTAAATATATTAAATATTTAGACACATACATAAATTATTAAATATAAATTAAAAAATAATTAATTACATAGATTATGATTACTTTGCATGATGAATTTTTTAAGTCTAATTAGTTCATGATTTGATAATAAAGTGCTTCAATAACACATGTGCTAACGACAGGTTAATTAGACTTAATAAATTCGTCTCGTGGTTTACTGACGGACTGTGTAATTTATTTTTTTATTATTATCCAAATATCACATACAACATCCCATATAATATCCGATATGATCCAAAAACTTTACAACCAGGCGCAACATCCTCACTTAGCGTAAGTAGCATTCACGTCATATTAGAAACAACAAGTTAGGCCTGGTTTAGTTCAAAAATTTTTTTATCCCAAACTATCACATCGAATCTTTGTGGCACATGCATAGAGTATTAAATATAGATGAAAAAAAATTAATTGTACAGTTTGATTGAAAATCACGAGACGAATATTTTAAACTAATTAATCAATGATTAGCCATAAGTGCTACAGTACTAACATGCGCTAACGATGGATTAATTAGACTTAATAAATTCGTCCCACAGTTTCCAGACAAGCTATATAATTAGTTTTTTTATTAATATCCAAAAACTTCTTCCGACATTCTCGAAACATCCGATATGACATTCAAAAAATTTCATTTCACGAACCAAACACAACCTTACCCCCTATTTATCAGCATAGCAGCATCCACGTCACATCAGAAATGCCCCGCCTGATAAAACACAGAGCTTTCTCTCAGCGTAACAGCGTCCACATCACATCAGAAACAAGTTGCCTTGTCTAATAAAATCAGTGTGGAGAGGCGAAGAAACTCCAAAACCAGTTGACAACATGTAGTTAGAGATTTAGCTACAAATTTAACCCAAACTCTCGTATTTAAATGTACTATGATTAATTTTAGCTAGTGTTGGGTATCGATATTAGAGATACCCAAAGCAAAAAAATTAGCGCATATGCTGACTTCTCTGAATGGCTCAAGACGTATTAAAAGGTCTCGTCCGACCCAAGGCCGCGGGCTCCGTCTTGCCCGACCTCGAGGCCGAGGGCTCCGTCTCGCCCGACCCCAAGGACGTGGTTTCCATCTCGCCTAAGGCCGCGGGCTTCGTCTCGCCCGAACCTCGAAGACGCGGGTTCCGTCTCGTCCGACGGGGACCCATACCGCCGCCAACCACTCCAGGTCCAAGCATATGGGCCTGGGTCAAAACTCTGACGCCAGGAAAGAGGTTGTCACACCTCTGATGTAACCCATGGCCATGACGGGCCATACCTGAGGATTCACATCAAGAACAGTGTCGGGCATATCGGTGTTGTTCTGCCTAATCCTCGTTCGGACGCTGACAGGCCGTCAATTCACCACGACGTCCGCCTGGACAGAGTGGAATGACATGGCCGGCAGATGACGCCTGCGCATGGCGCTAGTGACGAATAGGGCCGCGACATGGAGCCGTCCCTGTTGACATCTACATGATCGACATGACCCGCATGAAAGAGAAGAAGGCCCCGACAACCCTGGAAGCCTTTCTCCCTCTCGTTCTTCTCCTTTTCTTCTCTATAACCCGCGCTTTTCCTTCGCCTATAAAAGAGAAAGCAGGGCGCCCTCATGAAAGGGGAGATCTGGACACAAGAGCACAACACGAGCACACGACTGAGCGGCAAGCGAGCTCTCAGCACCCATTCATTCCTTCCACTAGAGACTTGGATCCTCTTCCTCTCTCGCCTGTTTGTAACCCCTACTGCAAACCAAGTGCTAGTAACACGAGCAGCAGCAAACTAGACGTATGGACGTTCTGTCCGAACCAGTATAAACCCTTGTGTCCTCCGAGCACACCATCCGACCCAGACGCGTAAATACAAATTTACTCATCGGTGGTCCGAAAACACCGACAGTTGGCGCGCCAGGTAAGGGCTTTTTGCGCATCTCGACGTCCACATCATGCCTTGGATGGCTAGTCACGGCGTCAGCTGAGTCTCGAGTGCGCACATGCGCTTTCGAGAACCTAGACTTCATCGATACGATGGAGGGAGAGATGGCGTAGGTTCCCGCCACCGTCCAACCTCTCCACTCCGCCGGTCTCGATGCAATCGCCGAGGCACTTGAGGAGCTACAACCGCACGCACCGGAGGCCATGCCCCCGGGAGCGACTAGCTCCTCGGTTTTGATTACGGAGGCTAGAGCGCCAGCTCGGCGCCTTCCTAGGACCCCGACCGTCCCGGGAGGACCTGCGCCGCCTCACCTTCTTGTTCACCAACGTCATAACGTAGCTTACCGGAGGAGAGCCGCTCTCTCTAGAATACCTCATCCGGAGCGTCGTGACAGCGTTTCCGTTTGGTCTGCGCAACGCCGCAGAGACCGTTGGCCACCTTGTGGCGCAGCGCATGCCCCCATCCCTCTACGAACAACGAGTTCGTGGGGATGCCCAAATACGTCGTAGAATCTTTCCACGACCTTCTCACGGGAGAATCGGAGTCGCCCTCCGACTCTGACTCCAGCAGGGGGAGCCATCCCCCCTCGCGAGAATGTTTCATGGCAGGTACCCCCGAGGGATACATCGAAAGCATCCACGAGGGAGGGGCTACCCCAATAGATGATCTCGACGATGAGGTCGAGGGGGATTGTCACACCCAATTTTAAGGATAAAATTGAATGCACTAACTCATGTGTGCCCAGGGATCAATCACACACACAAGCTGATAAATTATAAAAGAGTATTATCACAGTGTATCTTACATCACGATAATAACATAACTTAGTCTTATACATCATAGCGGAAAATGAAAGATAACTCTTTCTCGTGGAACACCATCACAGGGAAGGTCAACTGGTTGACCACAAGCCTAATAATCCTCAGAAAACTCCTCATACACGTTGTCATCTGTTACCCATCCGGGATTTTTATCCAAATAAAGAAAATAAACAAGCGTAAGTACTTCCCGTACTTAACAAGATAACATGGGGATTCATGAGGCTCAAAAAGGTTGACATTGGTTTACTGTAGTTAGCACTTTTAGCAAGTCAAGATTTTATTATCAAGTATTATCAAGTCATGCTTAAGCTCCCATTTAAACCCACTTAATCAGATATCAGCATCATTTGGATCATATCATCATAAACCATCATAAATGAACAACAATGAGTAACCAATTATTCTGTGAGTTTTCCGGGCCGCTCGTGACCGTGAACACGGCTGTTATAATAGTTTGTAACCCTCTGCAGAGGTGGTGCACATTCACCACGAGTCATGATCCCCATATGTCCGGGTTAATTACTCCCGTATCACTGCCAAGGTGAGCGGGCAGGGTACACTATGAAGCCATTTCATAGGTTTCTCTAACAAGTTAGGGCCACTAAGTTTCCTCGGCAGGCAGATGTAGGAACCCCCCTTTCCTATGACACATAACCATCGCGGCTATACACATAGGAACAGAGGCAGTCCTATACCCAACGTGGCAAGCCCCTTTTGTGCCATAAAGGTAACCTCTAACAAGCTAGAAAAGGTCTTATTACTGAGCTAAAGTCAGCCATATAACTCTCACGGTTGCACTGTCAGTCCCAGCTTTTGCCGACAGATAAGTCCTTATGGAGGGCCGGAAGCAACATGATCAAAAGTCATTTGCACCTTCGCCCTATGGATCAGTTGTTACAAATCACGTTATACTTTTAGTTCCATAGAACCATTAACCATTGTATAGATCATGTTCCGTTAGAGCACTAGCAATCTATCCATATGCAATTAACCCATAGGAGTCAAGGGAACAAGTCATCAAATGACTAGAATGTTCTTATGGTTATCAAAGTTAGACACATGCACATGAGTAAATGATTAAAGTGAATTGGACATCAAGGTAGGCCCATGCTATACTTGACTTGGTTCACAAACTCTTGCTGGTCCTGCTGGTCATCGAAGAACTCTTGATCTCCAACGTTCTCCTCACCGTCTGAACGCGACCAACACGACAACATACAATATTCCAAAGGCATTCATGCAAAGCAAACATTCCTATAATTAGAATAGTACACCAACAGTATAGAAAACAAGATAAAATATTTATGAAAATAATCTACGTCTCGCTACGATCACGTCAACACGAAGTTCACAAAAATCAGAGCTAAAACGCGAAAGTTATGAATTAAACGGGGTTTTCTATAGCACTTTATGTAATTAAAACTAATCATGAAATTTAAAAGTTGCAAACTTGATTAACAGTGGTACTAACATGTAGATTATGAAATTACGAAGCTAATGCATTTTGAACGGATAAATTCGGAGCTAAAACGACGATTTTATAAGCAAAACAGTACAAATGGCATTTCTATAAATACTGAAAACGTACTTTGGATTAAAACAATTTAGTTTACGTTTTCAAAAGAAGAAAGCGTACTCAAGGAAATGCGCTATGGGCTGCAGGTACAATTAAGCGATAACAGGGGGGTTCTTTGGCAAAACCACACGCGAAGGGGTATCGGCCAACGGTGGCCGTTGGATCAAGATCGGACGGCTAGAATTAGATCAGAGGAGAGAGAGGAAGGGGTGGCCGGCCGGAACAGTGACAGGCGCGGTGGCGGCCATGGCCGGCGGCCGGAGGTTGACGGCGCTAGAAGCCACAAAACTCAAATTAAATGGCATGGGGAGGTAGAGGGGAGCATGGGGGTCTCATCGCGGGGAAGAAAGGGGTCGGAGATGGCTCGGGGAAGGCGGGCCACGCGGCGGTTCTGAGCTCGGTGGACGGTGGGTCATGGCGTCCCAGTGCTGGCCAGATCTCCTCGGGCACGACGACGAGAGGGAGGGGGGACAGCGGGGCCATGGAGCTCGGCCGCTTAAAAAAGAGGTCAGGCGCGGGGGGGGGGCGCTCCGACGCTGCGCGGGAGCGGGCGCGGCAGCGGCTTGACCGCCCACGGCTGTTGTAGGGCACGGGAGGAAGGTGGGGGAGCTGACAGTCGGGGCCGGGTGGTCAGCGGCTGGGCGCGACGGTTATTGAGGAGGCGAGCAACATGATCATGGCTGGCCAGGCGCGAGAGTGGGCCACGCGAGCGCCTGAGGAAGGCCCGAGTTAATGGGCGCGGTGGGGAAAAAGGTCAATGGGCAAAAATGAGAAGGAAGGGAAAAAATGAATTTTGCATTTTTTTCCAAATATATTTCCAACAACATTTTCAAATAGGTTTTGAATTCATTTGAACTTTGAATCAAGATCAATCATCACAAAATTAGATATGCAACAGCATGTACGCATCAAGAAGTTTCTAACCTTATATTTAATTTTAATTCCACAAAATTTATTATTTTCCTATATTTTAATGCACACATATTTGGATAAATAAATCAAATTTACTAATTTTAAAAGAATGAAATTTTTAGGGTGTTACAATTCTACCCCCCTTAAGATGAATCTCGTCCTCGAGATTCGGATGATTGCTTACTCAAACAGTTGGGGATAAGTCTTTCTCAGATCCTCTTCTCTTTTCCAAGTAGCCTCATCCTCTGTATATCGATTCCACTGCACCTTGCACATCTTTATAGTTCGGCTTCTTATAACTCTTTCGACAGTTTCCAAGATCTTTATCGGATACTCTTCATAAGTAAGATCTTCCTTGACAACAAGTTCTTCCAAAGGAATTTGCTCTTTTGGTACTCTCAAACACTTTTTCAATTGGAAAACATGGAACACGTCGTGCACACCTGACAAACTCTCAGGCAGTTCCAACTGATAGGCTACTTCTCCACGTCTCTCTAGGATCTTAAAAGGTCCTATATACCTTGGTGCTAACTTTCCCTTCATATTGAATCTTTTCACACTTCTCATTGGTGACACCTTCAAGTACACATAATCACCAACTTCGAAAGTCAGCTCTCTTCTGCGAGTATCAGCGTAACTCTTCTGTCGGGACTAAGCCACTCTCAAATTGTCTCTAACCATTCTCACTTGTTCTTCCGCGTCTCTAAGGACATCGGGTCCAAACACTTGAGTTTTTCTAGTCTGATTCTAGAACAAAGGCGTTCTACATTTACGTCCATACAACGCCTCGAAAGGTGCCATTTTGAGACTCTTCTGATAACTGTTGTTGTACAAGAACTCTGTGTATGGCAGACTTTTATCCCAACTATCACCATACTATAGTGCACAAGCTCTCAACATATCTTCTAAAATCTGGTTGATCCTTTCAGTCTGTCCATCAGTTTGCGGGTGGTAAGCAGAACTGAAATTCAACTTTGTCCCCAAAGATCTATGTACTTTATGCCAGAATTGTGATGTAAACTGAGTGCCTCTATCCGACACAATCTTCTTGGGAACACCATGTAAGCACACTAAATTGAGTGCCTCTATCCGACACAATCTTCTTGGGAACACCATGTAAGCAGATGTACGCATCAAGAAGTTTCTAACCTTATATTTAATTTTAATTCCACAAAATTTATTATTTTCCTATATTTTAATGCACACATATTTGGATAAATAAATCAAATTTACTAATTTTAAAAGAATAAAATTTTTAGGGTGTAACAGGGATGCAGGGGCCCCACCTCACCTACGGATAGAGCAGCTGAGGGCGCGACACCAAGAGCTCGAAGAAGCACGACTCCAGCTCGAGCAGGAACGCGTGGAGCTCGAGCGAGAGATCAAGCACCACGAGACTGTAGGCGTGCGCGCGTCGTTTCTTATGACGTGAACCGGAGGATCATCAAGGACGACGAATCCCTCCCACACTTCACCCGGGCAAGCCAGAACATCGCTGCCACCGTGGCCTTGCTCTAGGGGCTTCCGGAGCCCGCGACACCTGAGGATCATCGGGCCCATCATGATATTCGCATGCTACTCGAGCGTGCGGTAGCACAGCAGGCAGAGAGCTCGTTGTCCCAATGACGCGAGCTCGATGCCAGCCAGCGCACGCCGTCAGAGCGACCCGACAAAGACGTGTCAGTCCACCAGGTGTAGTGAGGCGGCAGGCCACGCACTGCGGCCCCTGTGCATGAGCATCTCGGCCTCCACCGTGACGCGCGAAACATCCTCGATGCCCGCAGGCATGCCCACGGCGATGAGAGGGAGGAGGCTAGCCACGACTACCACCCTCATCGTGGCGGACGCTATGACAGCGGCGAGGACCGAAGCCCGAGCCCTGACTTGCCAGGACCTTAGGCCTTTGGCCGACACATCCCCAATGCTGTCTTCCCACCGCGGTACCGACCGCCGACCAATATCCTGAAATACTCTAGGGAAACAAACCCTGGACTGTGGCTTGAGGATTATCGGCTTGCTTGCCAAGCCGGGGGTGCGGATAGTGACTTCATTATCTGCAACCTTCCATTGTTCCTGGCCGATTCGGCGTGAACGTGGTTGGAACACCTTTCGCCCAACCGAATCCAAAGTTGGGTGGACCTAAAGATCTTCGTGGGAAACTTCCAGGGCACATACGCGCGTCCTGGGAACCCATGGGATCTCAAAAATTACTGATAGAAGTCTGGGGAAACTATTCGTGGGTACATCCGACGCTTCTCCCGGCAGTGCAACGAGCTCCCCAACATCGCCGACACCGATGTCATAGGAGCTTTCCTGTCCAGAACCACCTGTGAGTCCCTAGTTCACAAGCTAGGACATAAGGGCCCGTGAACCACCAAGGAGCTCCTCGACATTGCCGCCAGCCATGCCTCGGGCGAGGAGGCGGTCGGGGCAATTTTTGACCGCCCCAAGGGAAAGGCAAAGCAGAATGAGGACGTCGACGAAGGTGCCCCCAACCGCCCCAACAAGAAGAAGAACAAGTAGCGGCGCGAGGGCTCACTCGTGGCCACTACCGACCACAAGGGGGTTGGAAGCCCGCCGAGGGTATCCCGGACCACTTTGAGAAGCTGCTCGAAGGGGCATGCCCGAACCATGCTTTTCCCATCAAGCACCTATACAAGGACTGCGTCCTCATGAAGCGGTTCTTGTCCGAAGGCTCCAACAAGGGGGAGCATAGGAAGGAGCCCAAGCCATCCGTAGACGACGCCGAGGGGAAGGATGGCATATTTCCGACGTTGGATGGCTGCCTCATGATCTTTGAAGGGTCGGCAGCCTACGACTCCAAGCGCCGCCAGAAGCTTGCGCGCCACAAGGTCTATATGTCTGAGCCGGCCGCGCCTTCCTTCCTCCGATGGTCGGAGTCCGCCATAACCTTTGATCGGATCGACCACCCAGAAAGCGTCTTGCAGCTAGGAAGATACCCGCTCGGGGTCAACCCGATCATCGGTATGAAGCAGCTCACCAAGGTCCTAATGGATGGAGGCAGCGGCCTCAACATCATGTACGCTGAAACGCTCAACGCCATGGGCATCGACCGATCACGCATCCGGCCGACCAGGGCGCCTTTCTACGGCATCGTGCCTGGAAAGCAGGCTGTGCCACTTGGGCAGATCGATCTACCCATCACCTTTGGAAATCCAACCAATTATAGGATGGAGACCCTTACCTTTGAGGTGGTCGGGTTCCACGGGACCTACCACGCCATCCTGGGATGTCCATGCTACGCGAAGTTCATGAATGTCCCCAACTACACCTATCTAAAGTTGAAGATGCTAGGTCCATGCGAGGTCAACACCATCAGCACCTCCTTCCAGTGTGCCTACGAGTGCGAGGTCGGGTGCTGCGAACACGCTGCGGCAATTATCGCCTCCAAAGAGCTTACGACCATCAGGGAGGAGGTCATCGAAGAAGTGCCCTACCCCAAGCGGTCGGCTGGGTCTTTCGAGCCTGTAGAGGGCGCTAAGGAGGTCCTCATAGACCCCAGCAGCTCTGAGGGCAAAGTGGTGCGCTTCGGCACCACGCTTTCTTCCAAATGGGAAAGCACGCTCGCTGACTTCCTCTACGCGAATAGAGACATCTTTGCGTGGAGACCCTCGGACATGCCGGGCATTCTGAGAGGTCGCCGAGCATGCCTTGAAGATCAGGCTAGGCTCCATGATGAGGACATCACTCCTTCAAATGTACCCGCTAATCCTCCAACCACCATGCAAGGTCCAATGACCCGAGCTCGAATGCGTCAACTCAATTTAGAGGTGAGCTCGTTCTTAAGCAATCCTTTTCATACTTTTGAGAATAGACTACTACCTAATGATATTATCTTGCTTAGGAACATTGGAGAGGGTCATGAGGGACTTAGAGGAAGAGGTGGAGGTGATGATGACCAGCAAGGACGTCCAACAGGAACTGGAGACCCGGTCCAACATGATTTCGAGTCTGCCTCGGCCTCCGGGACCAGCCTGCCTTAAACTGGTCACCAGGACACATCCGGACTCTGTTTTCGACGATCCACATATGGTTGGAAAGCTAATTTGATAAGGCAGCTAATCCAAGTGGTCTCACATCAAAAGCCCTTTAGAATCAATGGGAATCGTCAAAACAAGTCAGCATCCAAAATCTATCAGGGTGCTGCGACACCGTCTTTTGGTCCATTGGACCGTGTATCGTGTTTGGGCCCATTAGGGGCACATCCAGGGTAGGCAAAGACCCTAAGACCTTTATAATCATACACCACCACCATCATTAGGTTTTGGGTTTTGCTTAGATTAATCTATCAAGAACAGTTTCGCCGTTCATCGGTTTGTGAGACCCGGCTTCATGAGATTAATCATTCATCAGCAATTTGGTTGCTTTCTTTCTTATTTTTGCTTGTGTTCTTCGTTGCACTGGTAGGGATTAGCCTTCTTGGTGAGGTCAACTGGATCCATGTCTCGATTGATAACCAGAGGAGTTGTGGTGCTAAGATTGTAGGGTTCAATCTGAAGCTGGATCGGTGTATCATTCTCCGCCACAACGATAGTTACCACTACTGACGGAAGATTGGGATCCCTGTTCCCATTACTCCAAGCCAGTGAAGCAGCGCCTGCGTCGCTTTAACGAGGAGAAACACAGGGCCATTGGTGAGGAGATTGTGAAGCTTTTGGCGGCCGGGTTCATCAAGGAAGTATACCACCCCGAGTGGTTAGCCAATCCCGTTCTTGTATGAAAAGGATCCGTTTCCTTTGCCACGCATAGACCAAGTAGTTGACTCAACCTCAGGGTGTGAAACCCTTTGCTTCCTTAATGTGTACTCTGGGTACCATCAAATCACGATGAAAGAGTCCAACCAGCTCATGACATCTTTCATCACCCCATTTGGATTGTTCTGCTACGTCACAATGCCGCTCGGCTTGAAGAACGCGGGGCTACGTACCAACACTGCATGCTTAAGTGTTTCGGGAATCTCATCGAAGCAGACCGTCGAGGCCTATGTCAACGATATCATGGTCAAATCCAAACCGACTGACCAGGTCATAGCTGACCTAGGGCAGACCTTCGTGAAACTCCAGCAAATGGTATCAAACTCAACCTCGAGAAGTGTGTTTTCGAGGACCCAAGGGGTATGCTGCTGGGTTTTATTGTCTCCAAGCACGGCATCAAAACCAACCCAGAGAAGATCTCAACCATCATGAGGATGGGCCTGATCTAGAACATAAAGGGGGTACAACGAGTTACAGGGTGCCTCACTGCGCTCAGCCGCTTTATCTCATGCCTCGACGAATGAGGTATCACCCTCTTCGGCTTTTGAAGAAGGCCGACCGCTTCGAATGGACGCCCGAGGCCTAGGAGGCACTTGACAAGGGTAAGCAGCTCCTGACTGAAAGCTCTAGTTTGGTTTTGGTGAATTGATAAAACCCTAAGTGCTAACCTAGTTTATGAAAGTGATTATGAGATAGGTGGCACATTCCAAGTGGTGAAGCAAATGAAGATCATGACATGATGATGGTGATGGCATGGTGATGATCAAATGCTTGGACTTGGAAAAAGGAGAAAGAAAAACAAAAAGCTCAAGGCAAAGGTGAAACTTGATAGGAGCTTTTTCGTTTTAGTGATCGAGACACTTAGCGAATGTGATCACATTTAGGATCGATAGCCGTACTATTAAGAGGGGTGAAACTCATATCGAAATACGATTATCAAAGTGCCACTAGATGCTCTAACTCATTACATATGCATTTAGGATCTTGTGGAGTGATAAGACCCTTGAAAACATTTGTGAAAATATGCTAACACACATGCACAAAGGTGATACACATTGTGTTTAGCACTTGGGAGCAAGGGTTCGAAACTTCACCGACGGAGTATATAGAAAAGACAGGGTTTCACAGAGTGCACCGGACGCTGGTCACGCAGTGACCGGTCGCTAGGTCCTGTGTCCGGTCAGTGGTGCGCAGTGAAGGCCGCCCTTGGTCTCTTGACCAAACACAGGTGACCGGACTCTGGCTGAACACTATTCAGCATCCGATCCTGCTGAGGTGGCAGCGCACAGAGAAGACCGTGAGTGACCGAACGCTGGTCGAGTTCGGTCGGGTTTGACCGGACGCGTCCGGTCGTGAGTGGAACCTTACTAGAAGTGACCGAACTCTAGGGTCCTACGTCCGGTCGTGATCAAACTGACGCGTTCGGTCATGAATGGAACCTCTCTGGAAATGACCAGACTCGGCAAAGGTGCGTCCGGTCTTGGCACTGTGCTGATGTCTGGTCATCACTTGACTATTGAGATCAAGCGACTGAGGTTGAATGGAGGTGACACATGGCATGCATCCATTGACCGGATGCTAGACCGGGTGTGGCTGGTCAATTTGATCGAAGCATCCGGTCACCCCGAGCACTGCCCAGTGAAGGGGTACAACGACTCTATTTCATGGGGGCTTCTATTTAAGCCCCATCGCTGGTTCTAGCTCACTCTCTTGGCTATTTGCATTGACATAGTAACCTTGTGAGCTTAGCCAAAGCCCTCTCACTCATCTCCATCATTGATTCATCATCTTTGTGAGATTGGGAGTGAATCCAAGTGCATTGCTTGAGTGTTTGCATCTAGAGGCACTTGGTGTTCATGTTTCGCTGCGGGATTCACTTGTTACTCTTGGTGGTTGCCGCCACCTAGATGGCTTAGAGCAGCAAGGATCATCGAGCGGAGGTTGGTGATTGTCTCCGGCTCCGATCATGGTGATTGTGAGGGGTTCTTGACCTTTCCCGATGGAGAGCCAAAAGGTACTTTAGTAAATTGCTCGTGGCTTGTGTGATCCTCATCTTGTGTTGGTTGTATGGCACCCTATTAAGGGTTTGGCGTGTGATGCTAATTAGCGCGTGAACCTCCAAGTGAGTGAATCACCACAACGAGGACTAGCTTGCCAGCAAGCAAGTGAACCTCGGTAAAAAATCATTATGTCAACATCTGATTCTCGAGGTGATTGGTCTTCATTGGTATTCATCCTTGTGATTGATTGGTTCATTCCTCGACTCGGCGGTATAATCATCTTGCTCTATCTCTTTACATTACCGCAAACTAGTTGTCAAGCTCTTTAGTGTAGCTAGTTGTGAGAGCTTGTTAGTTTGGTTGGTGTGGCTCTTTAGTTAGCCTTTGAGAGCACACTAACTTAGTGTAGCAACATAGCCATTGTGTGAATAGAGACTATAGAAACTAGAATTGTGGTAGGTGGCTTGCATTTTAGTAGGCTAGCGCAACACTCGCTTCACCTCATATTTATCTAACCGGTTTGTTAAGTATTGTTGTAGAAATTTTTAATAGGCTATTCAACCCCTCTAGCCATTAGGACCTTTCACTAACAAAGCCCCCGATCCTAGTCCCCCCAACCGATGGGGAACCACTTCTGCTCTACATTGCGGCCACCACGCAAGTGGTTAGTGTCGCCCTAGTGGTAGAGCGAGAAGAAGAGGACACGCCCTCAAAGTGTAGCGTCCTATGTACTTCATTAGCGAGGTCTTGTCCGATTTCAAGACTTGCTACCCCAAATCCAGAAACTCATGTACGCCATCCTTATCACCAAGAGGAAGTTACATCACTACTTCGAGTCGCATCCGGTGATAGTCATGACGTGCTTCCCTCTCGGCGAGGTCGTCCAAAACTGGGATGCCACAGGAAGAATCATGAAGTGGGCACTTGAGCTGATGGGTCAAGGCATTTCATATGCCCCTCGGACGACCATCAAGTCCCAAGCACTGGCTGATTTTTGTTGCAGAGTGGACCGAGATCCAAATGCCATCAGCAGTTGTCGACCAAGAGTACTGGACGATGTACTTTGATGGATCGCTGATGAAGAAAGGCACCACCACGGGGCTAGTCTTTGTTTCACCCCTCGGGGTACGCATGAGTACATGGTTCGCATCCATTTCCCCTCCTCCGATAATGTGGCTGAGTATGAGGCACTCATCAACGGCCTACACATCGCCATTGAGTTGGGTATCCGATGGCTTGACGTCTGGGGCAACTCCCAGCTAGTCATCGACCAAGTCATGAAGGAATCAAGTTATCATAACGCCAAGATGGTTGCATATTGCTGAGAAGTCCACCAGCTGGAGGACAACTTCGACGGTCTTAAGCTCAATCACATCCCGAGGCGGCCGACACGAGCGTCTTCGCCAGCGATCAGTACAAGCCCTCGGTCCGCTATGAGGAGCTAGAACAGACCAGTGATGGGCCCCCTACTCTGGGCTCGGGGGCTAACCAATCGGCGGCACCATCCGACCCCGAAGTCATGAAGCTTGATGAGGATCCAACGATAGAGCCTGACCCTCTGGCCGATTGGAGGATGCCTTACCTCGACTACCTCCTCTGTGAGGCATTGCTGACAGACAAAATAGACGCTCGGCGGCTTGCACGTCGCGCTAAGTCCTTTATTGTTATTGAGGGCAAGCTCTATAGATGAAGCCACATAGGGATCCTGCAGCGCTGCATCCCTATCAAACAAGGCAAGCAGTTGCGGAGTGATATCCACGGTGGGGTCTGCGAAGCACCATGCTACACCAAGGACCCTGGTCAGAAACGCGTTCCGACAAGGCTTCTACTGGCCGACCGCAGTAGCTGATGCTGAACAGATTGTGCGCACCTATGAAGGGTGTCAATACTACATTCGGCAGACCCACCTACCGGCCTAAGCACTCCAAAGAATTCCCATCACGTGGTCGTTCATGGTCTGGGGCTTAATCTGGTCGGACCTCTCAAGAGGGCGTCCGGGGGCTATACGCACTTGCTTGTCATTGTAGACAAGTTTACAAAGTGGATAGAGGCTCGATCGATCTCCGTGATCAAGTCCGAGCAAGCCATGCTGTTCTTCCTTGACATCGTCCATCACTTTGGAGTCCCAAACTCTATTATCACGGATGTCAGTGTTTTGATTTGCCACCAACAAGTAAATTTGTATTATTGTGTGTCTGGCCCAGATGGTGTGCTAAGATGACACAAAGTTTATACTGGTTCGGGTGGAATGTCCGTACATCTAGTTCGTTGCTGCTGCTTATGTTACTAGCACTGAAAGTTTATAGTAGGAGTTACAAATGGTCAAGAGAGGGACTGGTCTCAAGTCTCTAGCGGTGTGTTGTGGTGAGCTCTGATTCGAGTTGAGTTCGGATGCAGATGTGTTGCGATCATTCGTCTGATCGATTTGAGTTGAGTCCGATGTCCCCTAATGGGACGCCCTGCTTTCCCTTTTATAGGCCAAGGGAAAGCAGGGGTTACAGCTGAGGAAATAGGGGAGAACGAGAGGAAGAAGTCCTTTAGGATCGCTGGGTCCTTCTTCTCCTTTATGTGGGTCCCGCTGACCCTATAGACGTCAACAGGGATAGGTTCTCATCGTGGCCCTGTCCATCATTGGCGCCATGTGCATACGTCATCTGCCGGTCATGGCGCTCCACTCCGTCTTTGTGGACGTCATGGCGAACTGACATGTCCATCAGTATTCGTACGGGGGTTAGGCAGAACAGCACCGGTACGCCCGACGCTGTTCCTGACATGACCTCCCAAGTATGGCCTGTCGTGGGTTGTGGGCTACATCGAGGTGGACCAGTCACTTCCCTAGCGTCAAAGCTTTGACCCAGGCCCATACGCTTGGACCTAGAGTGGTTGGCGGCGGCATGGGTCTTCGTCGGGCGAGACGGAGCCCGTGGCCTCGGTGTCGTTCGAGGCGAAGCCAACCCTCAGGGGTTAGGTGAGGCGGAGCCCACGACCTTGGTGTCGGCTGAGGCGGAGCCAAGATTAGGGGGTCGGACGAGGCGGAGCCTGCGGCCTCGGTGTCGACCAAGGCAGAGCCAACCCTCAGGGGCTGGGCGAGTCAGAGCCAACCCTCGAGGGTTGGGCGAGGCGGAGCCCGCGGCCTCTGTGTCGGCTGAGGCAGAGCCAACCCTTAGGGGTCGGGTGAGGCAGAGCCCGTGGCCTCGGTGTCGGCCGAGGCAGAGCCAACCCTCGGGGGTCGGGCAAGGCGGAGCCAACCCTCGGGGGTCGGGTGAAGCGAAGCCCGTGGTCTTGGTGTCTACCAAGGTGGAGCCAACCCTCGAGGGTCGGACGAGGTGGAGACCGCGGCCTCGGTGTCGGGCGAGGCAGAGCCAACCCTCGGGGGTCAGGCGAGGTGGAGCTTGCGTACCTGGGGTCAGCAAGAGCTGTAGTCGTGCTCTTGACCGCTCGGATGGATCAACGTTGACGGTTATTAGCTCCTCCTCTTTGGGTACCCTAGTATTGGTCCCCAACAACGGATAATGGCACGCAGTTCACCAGAAAAAAGTTCCTCCAATTCTGCGATGAATACCACATCCACGTCGATTGGGCCGCCGTGGCGCACCCCTGCACGAACGGGCAGGTCGAGCGTGCGAACGGCATGGCCCTACAAGGCCTTAAGCCTAGGATCTTCAACCGGTTGAACAAGTTTGGCAGACGATGGGTCACGGAGCTTCCAGTGGTGCTCTGGAGCCTGAGGATGACCCCCAGCCAGGCTACCGGCTACACACCATTCTTCATGGTCTATGGTTCCGAGGCTATCCTCCCGATAGACCTTGATTATGGAGAGCCGAGGGTCAGGGCGTACGATGAATAGGGAGCCGAGGCGTCCCTCGAGGATGCCATAGACCAGCTAGATGAAGCATAAGACATTGCCCTCCTTTGCTCGGCCAAGTACCAGCAAGCGTTGCGCCAGTACCACAGCCGTCGAGTGCGGGGTCGAGCCTTCAACGTCGGGGGCCTGGTGCTCTGCCTCGTCTAGAGCAACAAGAACCACCACAAGCTCTCTCCAACCAGGCACCTATAAGCTCAAGACCATCAATGGTGAAGTCTTTGTCAATGCCTAGAACATTGAATAGCTACGTCGCTTTTACCCTTAATCTATGCACGCTTTCTCTTATAGGTTTCGCTATCGACTCCTCGATCTTTAGTGACACTCGACCCCAGCAACAACAAGGGGTCGGGCCTCACTCGGGGGCTAATAAGAGCGTATCTATCTGGTAGACATTCTGTATGCCCGCCCCTTTCTCACGTTAAGATCTAGAAGCAAGGGTTGCGAAAACAAATGCTTAGTAAAACTGGTCGAATCGTAAGAAGCCGACGCCCCAGCGGCTACGGCGTTTTTGCTCACCAGCATGATCAGAGTTCTTTGCCCGCACCTCGAGCTTTTTAGCCTTAACTACGAAAAGAGTTAGAATGCATTAAAGAGTATATCTATCCGGTAGACATTTTCTATGCCCAACCCTTTCCCACGTTAAGATCTAGAAGCAAGGGTTCCGAAAATGAACGCTGAGTAAAACTGGTCAGACTGCAAGAAACCTACGCCCCAGTGGCTATGGCGTTTTTTGCTCACCAGCGTGATCAGAGTTTTTCACCCGCACCCCGAGCTTTACAGCCTTAACTACGAAAAGAGTCAGAACGCATTAAAGAGTATATCTATCCGGTAGACATTCTATATGCCTGACCCTTTCTAAGATCTAGAAGCAAGGGTTGTAGAAACGAACGCTGAGTAAAACTGGTCGTACTGTAAGAAACCTACACCCCAGTGGCTACGACATTTTTGCTCACCAGTATGATCAGAGTTTTTTTCACCCGCACCCCGAGCTTTACAGCCTTAACGACGGAAAGGGTCGGAACGCATTAACCTTTTTATACAAAAAGGGGAGAAGAGCTAAAAATCTATTTGGTCATAATGAAATTTAAGAGCTTGTCCACTTATTACAAGTTCGGCGCCTGGCTTATCTACCTAACTAATTTCTTGGGGGTGATCTCATCCTCTATCTCGTCAGGTAAGTCCTATGCTAGAGGGGCCACCTCCTTCTCGATGTCATCCAGCTCGGCGTCGGTGTAGACAGGCGTGAGAACCGTCATAGATAAGGAGGGATACGGAGCTAAAAATGCTCCTACGGCCCATTTAGGCCTAGAAGTTCGAAGGCTGGCCCTCCGACGAGTTCATAGCCGCTCCGGGGCACCCTTAGAGTGAGGGGTGGAAAGGGATAGGCCCACTAGCGGCTAGTACCCAGGCGCACGAGCGCTGTGGGCATCCTGTCCCACGTTTGAGTCTTGGTCGGTTCCCAGTCTATGGTTTTTTCTCGAAGAAAGGCAACGAGCCCTTGGGACCAGTCGAACGGACCCAAGAACTATAAGGATTGGTCACCAAGAGCTTGGAGTCGGTCACTAGCTGACCCATGCTAGACCCCCGTGAATGGGATGCCGGGGCCCCACTCGGACTAGCCGGTTAATAGCTCACCAAGCACCATGTTTCGTCCATCGAGGAAAAAACGTGGCACGACTCAGCCCCTCCATTTACTCAAAAAAACGCTTGAGGGATGACGATCACAAGGATGAGCCGACCCTCGACTAGACCCCTGCTATAGGCGGGGGCTTGAGGGAAGTTGGACTCGCAAGGAGACCGAACGCGTGGTCGCAGTATGACGTCGGACCGATCGGATCCTAGGGGACCGGAATAAAAAAAATCTTTCCGACCTCCCGAATCCTACGGTTACATGCCCCAAGAAGACCAATCACGACAAAAGGGAATCGCCATCCCACCAGGACACGCCGTGAGCTAAAAAAAGAAGGCCAAGGCCCTCAGAGTCCTCTCGTCCGAAAAAGCCTCCAAAGGAGTATTCTACTCCTCCGTAGGCTCGAGGGCTACTGTCTGTAACACCCTAGGTGTTTAGGCTTCCACTAAATTGCATGTCATTTCATAAATATGTGCATTATCTATGTCATCATGTCATTATCATTGAAACATACATATGCAACATTTTAAATTGTATGTGTTTCATGCTTGATTGCTTAGAGTGGTAGTAGTGAAACATGTGAATGTAACATGAAACTCTCATACTTGGAAACATGGCAATATGGTAGTAATGTGGCAATTATAAAATGACAACAAGGTCTGGAAACATGTGAAACGTTGCATTGCAACATATGAATGAATTGCTTGTTTTACTTTCTTTATCACATGTGATCATTAGAAGTGGTATAACAATTTTATAAAGTGGTTGATCATGGTCTATTACACCTTAACTATACTTAGGTTACTTGTTGGGACATTGTTCATGTAGATCAAAATGACCAAAATGCCCTCAAGTGCAAGTTTGACTTGAATTGACCCTTGGAGTGTCATTGTTTCACTGATTCAAAAGACCAACTTAGAGACCTTGCATGGCTGTGCACTCTTTACCAAAGTTGTAGCTAATTTATTAAGGAACAAAAGTTGTTTTATGACCAACTCATGAAAATGGCTAGAACATGCTCAAACATGGCCCACAAGTCAGAAGTACATGCTGATTTCATACTTAGCAAATTTTTCTAAGTCCTAAAGTGAAGTACAGTTTCGTGTACCAATGTTTGGAGCCATGTATCTCCCTAACAAAGCCAAACCAGCTTGAGCTCCAGTGGAAAGAGTTGTAGTTCACGTATAGATGAGCAACTTTGTTAACTATGGCATAGTCTAGATCGCCATGGATTAGGAGTTAATGATCGTCGAATACGTGCTGTCAGTCATCGTCGATGAACCCTGAATCGCTGTTTTCAGAAATCGGTCAGTGACCGTCATGGCCGACCAGCTCAGGCAACGTTCGCCGCGTGGCGTTCATGCGCTGCCAAGGTCACCACGTCGTGCGTCCGCGCTCCAGAAGAGGGCCAGCGCCTGCTGAACGCGCTCACCGCTCCATTTCTCCCTCTCGCCTTCTCCGCGCGCAGCGCCAAGCCACCACAGCCGTCTGCCATTGCCGACCGTGCGTCGCCGCCGTCGTGCGCGCTCGCCACCGTGAAAACGGGTTGCCCAGTCCGTCAGTCGCCTCGCCGTGATCCCCTCTCCCTTATCCACCGTGCTATCGAGTCAATCGAGCCTCGGTAAGGGCCAATCGTCCGTTTTCTTCCGCCGCCGCCATGGCTGTCCTCACCGGCGTTGTTGCGTCATGTGGACAACCGCCACCGTGATCCTCCCATCCCCTCCTCTGCCTTGCGCTAGGTCCAGTGAGCACCATCGAAGCTCGTAGTGTCAACCGTTAGGGCAGCAGCGCCGTAGCCTCGCCGAAGCCGGACATGCCACGGCCGTGCTCCGTCGTGCTCTTCGCCAGCCCCTGTAGCCATGCCAATAGCTTCCATTTAGGGTTCCCCTAGGTCCGCTAGGGTGAGGCGAACCCGTAGGCACCGTTGGTCTCGCCGGAGAAGCCACCGACGGCGAGTTGCACCGTCGTCTTCCTCCGTCCCCTGCTTCTCTCGCTGACGCGCGGGTCCACCCTGTCAGCCGCTGACGCGCGCGGCGGGAGCAAGCTAGGCTGCGTCGCGTCTTGGGCCGCGCCATCGCGTATTCATGGGCCGCCGTGATTCTACGGGCTGGCCCAGTAGCGGTTAGGTTTTCATTTTTGTTTTGTTTAACTGTTTTTCATAGTTTGGTGCACAATTTCAAAAATATGTAACTCAAGTTTGGTAGATCCAAATATTATGGTTCTAATTTTGTTGAGTTCCTGGTCATGTCTAGTATTTAACAAAAATATTATATGAGCACATGTTTTAGAAATTTTTGATGAATTAAATAGGACTTTGAAATGTGTTTTTAGATGCATGCAAACTTGTTTGAATTTTATCTTGAGTTTCTGTGGTCGAAAAATTATGAAATTTTGTGGGTAGTCTATTATTGCTTATTAGAAGCTCTGGTTAAAATTTCAGAGCTAGTGCATGTGTAGTTTTAAGTTATAGAATTTCCTTTTATTAATGGGTGGATCTTGTGTGAATTTTCATAATTTTTCTATAGATCCAGTGGAGGTAAAATTTGATGAGTGCTATTCTTATGCTAGAATGATGCTAGGAAAAATGGCAAATCTATTGCTTGACACTTTTTAATAAGGTTTCCTAATTATGCTAGAAATAGACATGTCATCTGTTATTTTAGATACAACAAGTTTTACTTGCCCAATGGCTTTGAAATTTTTATGGTAGTCTATGTGAAGCATGAGATAGCTACTGTAATTTTTGTAGATTTTTATGAACAGTTTTACTATATGTTGCTTTAATCACCTAATTAACTAAATAAATTAGAAAAGGATATTAAATGATTTATTTAGAAGTTGGCATTATACTTTCTAGTGTTCCTCTGGTATGTGTAACAAGTTGGTAAACTTGGTTTGGTTAAATTAGGCTTTTGCATCATCATTAAATAATTAAGTTAGCAACCCTGTCATTTCTAGACAGATTCTAAGTTTACTGGAACTTGATTTGGTTAACTTAAGAATCATGCTTTGATGTTTACAAATGAATTGTAGAAAATTTCATAAGCTTTCCAGAATATCCTCTTGCAAGTCATTTGGATTTGTAGAACTCTGGTTGTGATTGGATTAAGGGACTATTTGTATGCATATGAAACTTTAATTGTTAAATTATGTATACCTTTACTATTCTAAGTTGTGGTAATGTTCCTAGGTGTTAGGGCTTTAACTGAAGATGAGCATCTTTATCTTAGGTTATGCAAGTTAGGTAAGTTGATCTTGTTCTTTAAGTTAAGTAGATACATGCTTAAAGTGATTTGAATAGAGCTAATTACTCGGTAAACGAGTGTCCAGTGATGCTT
Organism: Miscanthus lutarioriparius; assembly: GCA_904845875.1. NCBI lineage: Eukaryota > Viridiplantae > Streptophyta > Magnoliopsida > Poales > Poaceae > Miscanthus > Miscanthus lutarioriparius. The sequence continues at coordinate 22,634,265 of CAJGYO010000016.1, read as the reverse complement.
TCGTAAACACTCACTGTGATTCATTCATCATGAGCATCATGTCATTCCTTATGCATCCATGATATTTATCTTTTGCATCGGCATGCAATAGGTGTACCGAAGGAGTAACCTGCTGGAATTGAGGAACCGAAGCGAAAGCGAAAGCAGCAATGACGCCGGAGATTCGTGGAGGAGCACCTTGAGAGAAGTGCTTGACGAGGTCGCCGCTGAGTGCCCGACCACCGCCCTTGCAACTTTGTGAAAGGCAAGCCCCGAGCATATTAAGCCTCCTAATTTCAAATGCGATTCTGATGATTATTGTTACATATATATATTGTTGCATTAAGTTTAGGTGTTGGATGCAAACCATTCTTTGCATTGGTTACCCAATCCTTGTCCAGATATTGTTACCTCAATCCTATGTAGCTCAGTGCTCGAGTAGTGCTTAGCCACGCTTAAACGCTTAGTAGAAGTCGGGTGATTTCACACCTGCGAGATATAGGAAGATACATGTGGCACGTTAGCTATATTTGCTATCGTGGAAAAGAACCAGATCTTAATTTGAAATGAAGACCTGACGGAGGCTTGCTTTTGCTTTGCGATGACTCCGCTCAGTCGCTTAAGGACCGATTCTTGGAGCCTTTCCTGCTCATGTTGAACGCATGCCTCTCTCTTAGTTGGTCGTGTCCGATAACCGACCACGGCCCAGAGTAGCTCACCTCGGGCCGAGTCGATAAGTATAAAATGCGCCTCGGAAGGGAGCCGTGGGCGTGAGTCCAAGGCGGGTGATTTAAAAGTTCGATCGTCCCAGCGTAAGGGTAATCCCGAGAGTCTTTGGCGCAGATCGAACCCGCAATTTGGTTCCTGAGATGTACCAAAGGTAACCCACGGCTACCCTTGCTAAGTATGCTAGGGTGAGAGTTAGGAATACCCCCTCAGCTGAGTTGTAATTCGATTCGAATCGCCGTCTCTCCCGGTTAGTGAGAACTTGACGGGCTTATCTCCAATGTAGATACACTTAATAACTTAATGGTTCGGAAATGATGATATGATGATGACAGCCTTATTATACCTGCTATGGTTAATATTGTTTGCTCCTAATAAGTGAGTGCTCTAGTACAAAAAGCTAATCTAGTGGACGGTAAATAATGATAAGCTTGATAATAAGTTTAAATTGGTTACTATACTCATAAGCTCTTTTATGCAATTGTGTCAAGCTAGCCCACCTGAAAAGCCTTGCATGATCCTTGGTGTCTTTTATTTCGGTTTTGACAGGTAAGTCTAGTCGAGTACCTTCTCGTACTCGTGGTTTATCTCCCACCGCTGCGTGATGACCGGTTCTTCTTTTTAGTTGTTTGCAAACTTGCCTTCTCCCACCGTGGGGATGAAGACTAGGCCATTGGGCACGGTCTCTACTAGTTCTCGTACCTGATAATGCTTTTGTGGGACATGACTCTGATCTGGCAATGTATTTGAAACTATGAAGTTATGTACTAAACTATGTTGCTTCCGCGCATTTAAACTTGGTTTGTAATATTTTATTTGAACTCTGATGGATGTAATCCGAATGCTACTTATGAAATGTTGTAACGGATGATGTGTTGTGTTGAATCACTACGATCTTGGTTTGTATGTCGAGAGTTGGTTGAAATCCTTCGTGATTTCCAGACTACCGGGATTATGGGAGCTTAAGTACAGGAATTTGATCGCTTCGGTGATTGTTTTTGTACTTACGTTCTTATGATTTGGTCGGTTCTGTTACACTGTCGGGTATCGATATTAAGGATACCCAAAGCAAGGAAGTTAGCGCCCATGCTGACTTCCCCGGATGTCTTGAGACGTACTAAAAGGTCTTGCCCGACCCCAAGGCCACGGGTTCCGTCTTGCTTGACCTCGAGGCCGCGGGCTCCGTCTTGCCCGACCCCTTTGGGTGCGGGCTCCGTCTCGCCCGACCCCAAGGACGTGGTTTCCATCTCGCCCAAGGCCACGGGCTCCGTCTCGCCCGACCTCGAGGACGCGGGTTCCGTCTCGTTCGACGGGGACCCATACCGCCGCCAACCACTCTAGGTCCAAGCGTCTGGGCCTGGTTCAAAACTCTAACACCAGGGAAGAGGCTGTCACGCCTTGGTATAACCCATGGCTATGACGGGCCATACCTGGGGATTCACATCAAGAACAGTGTCGAGCGTGCCGGTGCTGTTCTGCCTAATCCTCGTACGAATGCTGACAGGCGCGTCGGTTCACCACGACGTCCGCCGGGACGGAGGGTAACGCCATGACCGGCAGATGACGCCTGCGCATAGAGCCATCCCTGTTGACATCTATAGGATCAACGGGATCCGCATGAAGGAGAAGGACCCATCACCCCTAGAAGCCTTCTTCTCTCTCTCGTTCTTCTCCTTTTCTCCTCTGTAACATGCGCTTTCCATTCGCCTATAAAAGAGAAAGCAGGGCACCCCATAAAAGGGGAGATCGGGACATAAGAGCACGACACGAGCACACGGTTGAGCGGCAAGTGAGCTCTCAGCACCGGTTCACTCCTTCCATTAGAGACTTGGGATCCTCTCCCTCTCTCGCCTGTTTGTAACCCCTACTACAAACCAAGTGCCGGTAACACGAGCAACGGCGAACTGGACGTAGGGACGTTCCGCCCGAACCAGTATAAACCTTTGTGTCCTTCGAGCACACCATCCGAGTCAGATGCGTAAATACAAATTTACTCGTCGGTGGTCCGAAAACATCGACAACTAGCTAGCGATTAGTGCGCTTGTGTATGTGAGTGTCTGCGTCTGTAACTGAGTCTTGCAAAAAAAAGAACCTAAATTTGTTTAGAATGTGATATTTGTTGGAGCTGCTACCAAGTGTTCTATTTCGATGCGCCCGTTCAGACTCTTTGTGGGTACCAAGTGCTTTGGCTCCAATCTTCTTCATGCACAGGGAATTGGAAGAGCAGGCCTCTAGAATCGGCGCTTGTCTGCAACACCTACTCGTGAGGGCGAATTAGGTTTTTAGGGAGCGCATTGTGCGACTACTCCTGCTCCTGTTCTTGGTGATATCCAATACTCCTTTGCCTTCTTCCCGACGAAGGCGATGGCCACAAGAGCGCGCACATTTCTTCTTCGCAACGAAGGCTACTGCATCTATTTTTCTGGTGACTATTCGACGAATTGCACAACGTACATCTTCCTGTATCTGACTATGGTCCACGATTTCGAGCAACTCGCTATGAGTGAGAATGATGTTGTCGATACCTCCGACACTGGTCTTATCTTTAGGTGTATTTCTGATCTTACCAATTTTATATTCAGTAATGTGTTAGTCATTAGTATGTTTATCATATTTATATGTGCGAATAGATCACACGTACACATATCTATTTTCTAGATTAATTTATTATGAATTTATGAAATATCTTACACATAGCTTCGTTGATTGGAACGATAACTGTGCTCCACCCTCTCCTTCTTATAGCTCAGTCGATTGAAATGACTTATGAGTAGATTTCATATACAAGTGTCTACTAGAATTGATTTAAGGTTTGGGTTGGAGATGCTCTAAGGGTTTACTCACACTTCAATTCTTGGTGGGCCTTTTGCTAGTTGGGCCGACGTCGTCGTTGTACCAGCCTCGTGAAGTCGTGACCCGCCTTCGTTCCGAAGCAACACCGAGCACGAGGGCATTCGATTACGACTTCCCCTCTTCTACGGCAGAGTCCTTCTGCTTCTGGCTTTTTTGCCCCCTTTCCCCCCTCTCCCCCCAAACCACACCGATCCAAATCCCGTATCCGGCGAACGCGCGCCGCCGCGGCCATGCGCAGTTGCTGACAGAGGAGCGAGCGCAACGACGCCACAGGCCATGGACGAGGGCTACGCCAACCTCCCCACCAGCCACCTCCTCGGCTCCGTCCCCGTACCGATGCAATCCCTGCTCGCTTCTCCGCGTCTCTCGTTTTGTTAGGGATTGTCGCTGATCTGGGGCGGTTTGTTTCTGCAGGCTGTGACACAGGACGACAGGAAACCCAGTCCCCCCGCCGCCCAAGGTTGTGACATGTTGTGAAACTGTGAATTGGTGTGGGCGCGTGTGTTGCGGTTTATTTTTCTGATTGTCACTAATTAATTTTCGGTTGCAGATGCAGCTGCCACCTCTCGGTTGCAGGAGTTCCCGCCTGCTCCTGGTGGTAATGGAGGAGGGTATCGGCCACCAGGTGGCCCTGCAGGTAATTAATGTTGATGCCAATTGTCACCACGTTCTGCAGTATTTTGTTTGAGTTTCGAATTGATCTAACTATGGATGCACAATTGCACACGGTACCTGATTGGTGAGTGCGGATAACTGGGTATATTATTGTGCAAGTCGGTTGTTATATGAGGTTACATTTGAACCTGAACCATGGGGACGCAAGCTCCACATGTTTTGGGTCATTGGGTCAACCCAAAACTTGCTAAAATGAACTAGAATTGCATGCCAGCTCATTAAATTTAGGAGGAGAAATGAATTAAGTTGGCTGACCCACAAAACACCGTTGGGGTACCCACTTGCGTCTTTATTGAACAATATCGAAATGCGAACTGTGGATTTAGGAGAATTTAAGAATAATATCCTGATGTTCTTAGCTTAGTAGAAACATTCTCTCTTTACGTCAGAAATTTTGAATGAATACATTGTATGTAGTGATAGGCGTGGCGAGCCAACGTTAAAACTAGCCATTCTAATGGAGATGAAACCAAAAAAAAAAAACCGTTGGGGCGTAACTCTCTTAGCGACGCGCCATATTGGAACCCGGGTATGGTGTTAAATAGGCAAGGGCCGGGTCGGCACCCCCCTTGGTGACGCGCCGTGTCGCGATTTGGGCATGGTGTCAAGTGAGTAAGGATTGGGTCGTCGCTTTCTTAATGGCGCGCTACATCGGCGCCCGGGTGTAGTGAAAAATGAGCAAGGGTCTTCACATCTGAGTTGACGGGTGCGAAGGGTAAGGAAGCTAGTCGAAACAATTAGGATCCGTTTAGGTAGTTGGAATGTAGGGTCGCTTACAGGTAAGTTAAGAGAATTAGTTGATACCGCGACTAGGAGGCGTGTAAATATATTATGCGTTCAAGAGACTAATCGGAAGGGCCAGAAGGCGAAGGAGGTGGACAATACAGGTTTCAAGCTTTGGTACACAGGGACAGTCACGAATAGAAATGGAGTAGGAGTTTTGATTGATAAGAGCCTCAAGAATGGTGTGGTGGGAGTGAGAAAGGCAAGGAGATAGGATTATCTTAGTCAAGCTTGTCGTTGGTGATATGGTCTTGAACGTAATTAGTGCGTATGCCCCCCAAGTAGGCCTCGACGAGAGTGCTAAGAGACAGTTCTGGGTAGACTTAGATGGCCTGGTTAGAGCTGTACCTAGTGGTGAGAAGCTTTTTATAGGAGGAGATCTTAATGGGCATGTAGGTACTATAGGCGCAGGTTTCGAGGCAGTTCATGGAGGTTTTGGGTATGGTGGTAGGAATCAGGAGGGGAGGAAGTTCTGGACTTCACGGTAGCTTTTGACCTGATGATAGCCAACGCTTTCTTTAGAAAGAGAGAATCTCATCTAGTGACCTTCAGTAGCAGACAACACTCTAGCCAGATTGACTTTGTCCTCGCAAGAAGAAGGGACAAACGAGCATGCTTGGGTTGCAAGGTGATACCAGGGGAGTATGTTGTTTCTCAACATAAGCTTTTGATGGCAGACTTTCGTTTTCAGGTGCGTGCCCATAGGGATTAACAAGCTAAGATTGAAAGAACAAAGTGGTGAAAACTGAAAGGGGAGACGTCAGAGGTATTCAGGGAAAATGTTATCAAAGAGGGCTCTTGGAAGGAAGAAGAGGACATAAACAACATGTGGGAGAAGATGGCAACCAACATTCGGAAGGTGGCATCAGAAGTGTGTGGAGTAACCAAAGGAAGTGGAGGCGAGGCTAAAGATACTTGGTGGTGGAACGAGGAAGTCCAAAGGGCTATTAAGGAGAAGAAAAAATGCTATAGACGCTTGTACTATGACAGAGTGTGGACAACATAGAGAAGTACAAGGTGGCAAAGAAGACTGCAAAGCGAGTTGTAAGTGTGGCAAAGGGTAGAGCGTACGAGGATCTTTATCAATATTTGAGTACGAAGGAAGGAGGGATGAACATTTATAGGATGACTAGGGTTCGTGAGAGAAAGACAAGGGATTTCAACCAAGTTAAGTGCATTAAGGATGAAAGGGAGCATCTCTTAGTGGAGGAGGATGAGATCCGACATCGATGGCAAGAGTATTTTAACAAATTGTTCAATGGTGAGAATATGGACACAACCTTTCAGTTTGATGACTCTTTTGATGACACTAATAGGCGCTTTGTGCGGAGAATCCAAGAATCTGAGATCAGAGGCGTTGAAAAGGATGAAAGGAGGTAAGGCGATGGGACCGGATGGTATCCCAATCGAGGTGTAGAGATGCCTTAGGAACATAGCTATAGTATGGCTAACCAAGCTGTTCAACCATATTTTTCGATCGAACAAGATGCCTGACGAGTGGAGAAGAAGTATATTGGTACCGATCTATAAGAATAAAGGGGATATTCAAAGTTGTACTAATTACCGGGGAATTAAGTTGATGAGCCATACTTATGAAGCTATGGGAGAGAGTTATCGAGCATCGCTTGAGAGCAATAACGTGGGTCTCTATGAACCAATTTGGTTTCATGCTCGGAAGGTCAACCATGGAAGTCATTTTCTTAATAAGACAAGTTATGGAGCGGTATAGGGAGAAGAAGAAGGACCTACACATGGTTTTTATTGACTTGGAGAAGGCTTATGATAAAATACCAAGAAATGTTATGTGGTGGGCTTTGGACAAACATAAAGTCCCAACGAAGTACGTCGGGTTCATTAAGGACATGTACAACAATGTTGTGATTAGTGTTCGAACAAGTGATGGAGACACGAATGACTTCCCGATTAGGATAGACTACATCAAGGGTCAGCTTTGAGCCCTTATCTATTTGCCTTAGTGATGGATGAGGTCACAAGGGACATACAAGGGGAGATCCCTTGGTGTATGCTTTTCGCGGATGATGTAGTGCTAGATGATGAAAGCCGGACAGGAGTGAATTAGAAACTGGAGTTATGGCGGGAGACTTTGGAGTCCAAAGATTTTAGATTCAGTAGAACTAAAACTGAGTATACAAGATGTGACTTCGGCACTACTACTCGGGAGGAGGAATATATTAGTTTGGAAGGTCAAGTAGTGCCTAGGAAGGATACCTTTCGATATTTAGGATCAATGCTACAGAGAGACGGGGATATTGATGAAGATGTTAGCCATAGAATCAAAGCAGGATGGATGAAGTGGCGCCAAGCATCTGGTGTCTTATGTGACAAAAGGGTACCACAGAAGCTAAAAGGCAAGTTTTATAGGATGACGATTAGACCTGCTATGTTGTATGGTGCAAAATGTTGGCCTACGAAAAGACGACATGTTCAACATATAAGTGTCGCAAAAATACGTATGTTGCGTTGGATTTGCGGTCATATAAGAAGGGATCGAGTTTGGAACGATGATATACATGACCGGTTAGGGGTAGCACCAATTGAAGAAAAGCTTGTCCAACATCGGTTGAGATGGTTTGGACATGTCCAACGGAGACCTCCAGAGGTACCGGTGCATAGTGGAATCCTAAGCCAGGATAGTAACGTGAAGAGAGGCAGAGGAAGACCGAAGTTGACTTGGGTAGAGGCAATAAAAAGAGACTTGAAATGATGGAATATACCTAAAGACTTAGCCTTAGATAGAAGTGCTTGGAAAACAGCTATTGACGTGCCTGAACCTTGATTGCTTCTGCTGGGTTTCAACTCTAGCCTACCCCAACTTGTTTGGGACTTAAAGGCTTTGTTGTTGTTGTCGTACATTGTATGTAGTGTAGGTAAATGGCCTCTTAAATGTGGCAACATCAGTCCTGTACTGCTTTATTTTCGGGGCATGCTAAAGGATACTGTTGTAGAAGCCGCATAATTAGAAACTTGTGATGTGATTTTTATCTTGTAGATGGTTGATAATTGAGAACAACCTTTACTTGAACTTTTGAATAAGTCACTAAGTATCGTGACTTGCATGAAGTGACAATTATGTTGCACTTTTGATGAACCATGCCTCCCATTAATCATTTGTGTTAAATTCCTATACATTTTATTTTTCAGAAGTCTGTAACATGTAACCATGATGGTCTAATATTCTAACCATCTCAACTAGAAGCAAGGCACCAGAGAGTCATTTTATTGTTTCTTTCACTGCTTTGAATTTTGATCCTTGGCACTGTTCTATTTTGATGAGTATAAATGAATGGATTTTTGCTTAATGTCAGCTATTGAATAGAATTCTGGTTTTGTTTTTGTATGTGCATTGCTCCATATTGAAGTCTCTTTACTTTTTCAGATGGAGATGTAGAAAACCAAGCAGATTGGAAAGGATACTTCAATGTTGCATCTTATGCTCCATACTTCAATGTTGATACTGATGTTGTAGTTGACAGGCTCATCAGTTCAATTTATCCAATGGATGGGTTTTATAGGAAAATTGATGCTAATCCTGACATGTAAGTTTCTCCTAATGGACAAGATCTGCCGTCTGAATCATTTTCTAAAACAAAACCTGGCTCTTAGTTACCTTTCTGTTGTTTTGATGTCAACATTTCTAGTGAATAGTCTAATATGCAATCATGTGATAAAAATGTGCATTAAATGATATTTTCATTATAACTAAGCATCGTTATAATATGGAAAGATATGTCGTAAGTTGTATAAGATGCATATTATGAATCTGTTTCAACACTTCACTGTTTATTTACTGATAATTGCACGAGATGATGATTCAGATAGGATAGTTGCAGAGTTCTTACAAGAGTATATGAAAATATAGTGCCTGAGTGGCATTATACAGATTGTAGTGTTTATTTTCTGCAGCATAGTTTTGGGAGAACTGGACAACACAGTGTTTTGAACGGATTTTGATCCAATTTTTTGCATAGTTAAGGTGCTTGCTGGATTACCGTCTGACTAAATCTTGTCGCAAATTTTAGTTTCTTTTTTTCTTCATTGATCATTTGGATCTCTTGCCTCCTCCACATTCTCTTGTGTTATGAATTATTCTAATTTCTGCAGGTATGGGCCTTTATGGATCACCACTACTCTGGTTTTCATGCTAGCTGCGTTTGGTAACTATGCCACTTATCTGATGCAAAATAAAAAGGATCTGGACATATGGAACTTTGATGTTGGTTATTTCAGTTGGGCAGCATCAGTCATGTATGGTTATGCTGTCATTGTGCCCGCCGTGTTCTTTTTCCTGTTTCAGTATTTTGGATCACGCCAAAGTCTTGTTCGATTTTGGTGTATGTGGGGCTATTCTCTGTTTGTCTTCATACCTGCATCTGTAAGTATTCGAGTTCCATCCGTTCGTTTCGTTATTTATATCACTGGCAAGAATATGCGGACATTCAATTTTAACATTATGTACATCCATAGGAATCTTCAGTTCTCTATCTTGCAATTATATATAATGGTTCTAAAAATTGATTCTCTTAGTGTAAATAATCCATGTTGTTATCATGGTTGTGACCACTTGGAACTCACTTTTGTTCTTCGGGATGAAGGGTGCCATTATGTTAACATGAATTGACCTCCTATTTTGTCTGGTTAAGGTACTTTTGCTTATTCCTGTGGAATTTCTTCGATGGGTCATCATAGCTCTTGCTGGTGGTGCATCATCTTGGTTCATCGCTTTAAATTTGAAGGAATGCACTGAAGGAGCTGATCTGATGGTTCTGATGGCTAGTGCATCAGTGCTGCAATTTGCTCTGGCACTGTTCATCAAAGTTTTCTTTTTTGCCTGAGGTTTGCTTGTTGATTTTGCAAAGGTCTGCCTCTTTCTTACACCCCAGTACCCGCCTTCCCTGGCATTGCTTAATTGAGGCTTTGGATTCTGAAAAAAAAATACTGTTTTTGGCAGGTGACCTGATGCGCTCTTTGTCCACGGCTTGTTCTGGAAAACATCTTTTGAAAGGGCAAAGGCAGACATACCTGTTTTACTCGACAACTTGACATACATATTGACCCTAGATTGTTGTGCCTTGGGCATTCTTCATTTGAAGTGGCTAATTTGCAAGTTCTTCTCTATCTAGGTAGTGAACAGAATTTTACAGCGTGCCGTACAGAGTTTACTGAGTTCGGCACCAAAAAGTCTTCCCACGTTGTTCAGTGAAAACGCACCGTCCTGCACTTTGATTTGCATACAATCCTTTCTTGGGTAGCATTATTCTCATGATCTCGTGTGTATTTGTGTGCTAGTACATCTCTTCCGGTTTTCTAACGTCCAACTGGCAACATGATTTAGCATAACTAGTTACAACGTTGGATGCTAACCGTGCACAGAGCTGAGAAACTGGGGTGGGGTTTCTACTTTCTAGCCTGAAAGTATAGTTGAAGCAAAAAAAAATCACCCAAATGCACAATCGGGATCGGCAGCGGTAGAATTCACAAAAGTTGAAAAATCTTCCATTAAGGCAGAGGAGAGATAACACGTACCAAACATTGGAGTGCGGAGGTGCAAAAGGCTTAGCAAGCACCCTCTGCACTAATGTCGTCCACCAGGCTTCGGTTCGGTGGGGCAAGATACGACACTGGCGGCGGTCGAGGCGAGCATCTACCTACCGGGGTTCCGATTCCACCCGACTAAAACGTTAACGACGGAACGAGGAAGGCGGGGCTTCTGCCAGACACTCCGCGTCGGATCTCCATCTCCGCGTCAGTTCATACAGACTCGATATTGCAGGCACCAACACAGAATAATATGCCTACAAGAGTTTGCATTTTTCAGGTATATATATATACTCTGGAGTAGTATGGACTGGAGCTCTGGGTCTCACCAGCAAGATGTTAATTACTCGTATTCCTTGCAAGTTGAATGTGCTGTATTGCGGTATTGCCAACAAATATCATTAGATTTTGAAAACACTATCACTGTACTTATAACCTTTCCAGTACTCATACTAGGATGTGTGAATAACAATTTTCACAAGGCTTGGACCTCAACAAATGACATTGATGAAATATTTGGAATTCAAGGAAGACACCTTGTAACAGTACAAAGACACAATCTTGTTAATAAAAACCATAAGCGAAGAAGCACAGGACACCAACATTCACATACACGACCATAAATGGTGCATTTATAGCAGTGTACCTCCTCATCTCAGACAACACAATAACACTTTTTTTTTCCACGGTCGTACCCTGTCACGTTTTTCATTAAGCAAAAGTAGAGTTTGTTACACCCTAAGCTGGCCACGGTAATCCACTGATTACCGAGACTAGCGACCGAAGCAACACACGTGGTTGTGATTTACACAGTAGCATTGAAAGGGGGCCTCAAGAATTGATGCAAGGAAACTTGTCCAAAACTGTGTAAAAATAAAGAACCTCTGTTGCACTTCATTTACTTTTAATCAAACCCTTAAGTTTTCTCAGCCAAGCGAGATACTCATGGCACTCTTTATTTATCATGTACGCATGCAAGAAGTTGGTAACATCTGACGAAATGGCTCTACTTTTCAAGTATGCATAACATGCTTGCTGAAGTTCCTCAGGAAGATTACTGCAGAAGAATGTAAGGCCATGATCAGTAAAACCGCAACATGAGAGAACATCACAGCACTATTATACAGGTGCCAATGCTCACCATATCTTAGCTTCAACATTTGATGAATCAAAAGACTCATCCGTCGGTCCAAATGCCAAGCTCTCAATGGCAAGTTCATCAGGGTAAGATCTACAGCTGATCTCCAGCCACGAAGCCATCCCTTTGTGAATTTTCACCACCAGTGGGATATAGTACTGATTTGCAGGACCATTAATAGCATGAGCCTGGCTGTTGTCATCTTTGGTATCGTGCTTTTGCTGACCATTGTGCTCCAATGGATCGGCAGGGCTCGGCAAGAACACCTCCACTTCAATTTGCTCCTTCTGATCTCTCCTGGTGAGAATTATCCTAGTGGTACCCTCCTTATCCTGGATCTCAAAAGGGAACCACTCCCCTAATTCCTTCGCCTGAAAGAACACAAATCAAATATTACATCCCCAGATCAAAAAGATGATATCTTCCTGTAACCCCATGTTATCAACACTAAAAAATTACTAAATCCTCTCTGAAACAGCTCGCCATATGCAACCCCATAATCATCAACTGTAAAGGAGAGAACAAGCCCACCATGGATACATTTTCTATAAAAACTATGTCTCTCGCATCTTCAAAATACAGAAAATTTCCCGCTAAGACACTAAGGGCTCGTTCGGTTGGGGCATTAGGACGCCAGGAATTAATCCGGCCAATGAATTGAGTAAAGATACCGGCCTGGAATTCTTCCTGGGCTCATTCCCGGTCAAACGAACGGGGCCTAAATGTCAGGAAGGAGCATCCAAAACGAAAGGACAATAAAGAGATAGCAGGGTCGCATACCCAGTCGCGCTTCTTGCAGTCTTGCTGGGCGCAGGAGATCTCATAGTTTATGACCCGGAGGAGGTGGGCGTCGGCAGCGGCGCCCGGCTGCGGGGCTGAGGGAGGAGAGAACTGCGGAGCGCTCAGCGCTCAGCGCGGTACGGGAGCCGGCGATGGGGAGGAGGGACCCGCGAGCCACTCATGGCCCCAAGAAGACCGCGCGCCGCCGCCGCCGCCGCCGCCGTCGGGGAGCGCGGCGGAGGGCGGCGGAGGTGGCCATCGCCGATTCGCCGGGGGTTTTGCGAGGGTTCCTCCCTTTTTCCGGTTTTCCCAGATCTCTCTCATCCAGCCCACGTCTACTCGAATTCTCGGCCGTTGGATTTTTTCCTGGGGTTTCACGAGCCGTTAGACTAGAGGCTGCTCTAGACCCCTCCGTGGCCCCTCGCACCGGACCCTCCGCCGCCGCCGTTTCTCCTCTCGCTCCCCTCCGTCCGCCTCACACTGCACCGCCGCCTCCCACGTCGTCCGCGTCTTTCTCCGCCCGCCGCGCCCCCAATGCATCCCTCCACAGACCGCCAGGGTGCTCCGACCGCCGAGACTGGAGGGCATCTCAGACGCACTGCCCTACCTCATTATCCGCATCATGGACATGCTCCACCACCACTTCCTGCCCATCTAGCATCTCCCTTGCTACTGGGCAGCGTGAGGACGCCTGGATGGCTGGCGGCGCAACCGCGCAAGTCCGCGGGGCTGCGGCGTAGCGACGCGGGAGCCGCGCGGACGGGTGGCGGCGTGGGGGCGCGCGACGGCGCGCGGGGCTGCGACTGGCTGTGGCGCTGCAGAGCATGGACCACGCGGACGCGCGGGCTGCGGCGGCGCGGGGCCGTCCGACGATGACCACGACAACGCCCGCCTCGCCTTCCTCTTCTGCAACTACGACGTCTGCCTTAGCTCCTACCACCTACGCGACCATCAACCGTGTGCTCATCAATCATCACCAGGGATCCAAGAGACCACGGCGTCCACTGCTTCCTCTAGCACAGCCCCATCACTCTCCATCTCACTCACTCACAGCAGCGGAACGAAATCTCTTGCCCACAGTAATGGATATCATGAGCCAAGCTTTCTCAACCAATGCGGTAGATTTCTGTTTTAATTTGTGCTACCACACTGTACTTCTACGGCACCGTCATTGTCACCGTTGCCTGTGAGAAACCAACCATGGCGCAAACTCTAATTAGTTAAGTTCAGTTTTCCTCTTACAAATCCTCTGATTTATACACTAATGTTAAATTGTAATGGAATCCCGATGTGCCGCGGCATATTGTGTACATATTTCTTTACCTTCTTCCTCCTGTCTTATGCTCATATACTGTTTCAATAATTTACATTTCAGATTGATTTAGCAACCATAATTCAGGGTTATATCTATGCACAGCTCTCTATTCAGCACGTCATGTTTTTACTAGATAGTAATTATGCATTTTTATGTGTATTAAGAGAATTGGTACTAATGCACTTATTGCATTTCAGAATGAGTACAGAACTAAATTATTCATATTTGCTTTGGCTGTCAGGAATTATCTGTTGATTCCAGATTGTATTCGTATCATGAGACCACATCTGAGTATAAATAAATGGGCGTGCAATGCTTTCTGAATGTTTATGCCTAGCACCTGCAAGGCAAGGAGCACTGTTTTTTGGTCCAATCACATGACATGGCATTGTGTGTTTACTTGGTCAGATTTCTTAAGGAGGGTTTGAAGGTTACTTCACGGCTAAATAGATTTGCAGGGCTCTTGATCTTTTTAGTGTTACATCATTGTGTTTTTTTTTGATAAATCAATGTAATTATTATCACAAGTTAATGTCTCGATGCTCATAAAAATCTTAGAATCATTCATTCTGCAACCTTGTGAAACAATGCTTCCATGAACTTCCTAACAGGAGCAATACCATCTTTGGTTCACTCGTCAATTTCAATTAGTCATCGTGAGTTATCTTTCCCATGAATGGTTCAAACATGAAAAAGAAGTTTACCTGTAGGAGACTTCGATGACAATCACTGTATAATATAGCTGTATAATATAGGCAGGGGAAAATAATGTTATTTTTACTAGAGTCCATGTTGTGTAGTGTGCAACCATTGTGTTTGTTAATCACAGTGTAAACTAAATATCACATCTTGCAGTTCGAATGTTCAATTCTATTTTTATTCTATTATACAATCTCAAACTCTGAACTTATGTTTCTGAAACTTTGCATGATAATAGACATGCAACATCTCAGTATCAGAAAGTACACAATATATGTCCAAAAGTATTTAAAGATGCAGTGGTTTCAAAATCATCTATATTGAGTCTCCAGGAAGCCTACATGCACGCAACTGGGGCAAAAGAAGTAACGGAGAACCATAGAGCCTGTCGATGACTCGATGTATCTAGGGCCATTGGATGTTTATATCTTCTATAACGGATATATCTTCTAAATTAGGCACTTAACAAGTACATTAACTAAAAAGCACTAGCCTGAATCCCGGCTCAAGTGATCGGGCTAGGAAGCATTGACACATAAGTGTAGCCATAACGTGGTCAATGACACTGTACATGGCTGACAAGTGACAACAGAAGCTGTAGACAACAATATGTTCATGTAAGTGTACATCTCAAAATGAAGTATGAAAGCGACTGATATGTTCATTCTGCAAAGACCGAATAGAATGTACATTTTTGTTGGAAACTATGCAGATTAATAATCTTTTAGACCTATTCTATGCAGGCATGGTACCGGATACAATCTTATATTGACCTATAAGGCTGGCCTGAAATTTACATTTCTTTGTAAATCAAGAACATGACAATACAATAATTAGGTGACACTACGGTTGGATTTGGCTCATTTTCATTTTGTGTTGAATGGATTAATCTTGGATTGGAAAGAAAAAATATATATCTATATCTAAATTCAGCCTCCTGGTTTTAGTTCACCTTGAAGCTCTCTTCTAAATTCAACCAACACACTGAGAAAAGTATAGATGCAATATATATGGAAACTTAAATCTATAAATAAATAAGATGAGCCCAAAACATCAGTTGTCTACATAGGAGCATGTTAAACCTGTGCTTCATATTTTCAAATAGCAAATAAATGTCATCTTCACAATTGGAAACAGCAAAGCACAGATGACCACATTCTGTTATGAGGGAACAAACGCATAAGACACCAAAATGTGTTCATGTGAAGCGGTCATAGCAGGGTGAAGTTTAGTATACAGTCAGCGTGCGTAAGGCAAGAAAAGAAATGGTAACAACAGCATGGCTACAAAGCAAGTACATTAGCAAAAGGAACCCTGTATTATGCTGTGCACAGCATACATATGTCCAGTAATCTTACAGGCTTACAGGATGCACCCAGTTTGTTATAGTGTTCAACAGGAAAATGATGGCTAACCTCGCAGCCTGAAACCTGGATGCAAAATACGAAGATAGTTACCGTCAGTATGGAGTTCACATAACTTTAGTTGGCATAGATTATGAAGTGAAATCAAAACTTGACAGACCGATAATGTAAGAGAAAGGAGATTGATCGGTTTAAATATGGGCAGAAAGAGTATTTGTATGAATATTTTTAGGTAGGCATCCGTACAATGGATAAGCGAATTGGAAGTTGTGATTGTTCATCTGAGAAAGAGATGATTCTGTGGGTTTAGAAGCACACAGAAAGTAAAGCATGTGAATACATATATGTTCTTTAGAACAATTAGGTAGTCATTTGTACAATGGATAAGTGAATTGGGATCTGTGGTTGTTCATTTCAGGAAGAGATGATTCTGTTGGTTTAGAAGGAAACATAAAGTAAAGCATGTGAATATATATATATATATATATATATATATATATATATATATATATATATATATATATATATATATATATATATATATATATATATATATATATATATATATATATATATTCTTGAGAAGAATCGGACGACAATTATTATTCTGAGATAAAAGTTCTAAATTGAAGCAGCCATATAATATGTTGAAAGAGATAGTCTGATTGTAACCTACGGCTATGTATGCAATATTACCTGAAATTAGTTGGCTTGCTCTATGTCATGGAAAATGGCTTTATAGACCACATTATATGTTTTGTTTTCATACCCGGGTGTGGTATTTTCAATGAGCACGCATAACCCTGTAGGCGATATTACACGTGAGAGTGCAACATAAAGTTGTCCATGTGAGAACACGGGACTTGGTAAGTACACTCTAACTTTGTTCAATGTCTGTCCTTGGCTTTTGTTTATCGTCATAGCATAGGACACACGGACCGGAAATTGACGACGCTTTATTTTGAAAGGCCATTTTGGATTAGTCGAAGCACATACTATTCTTGGAATGTATGCTTTAGATCCTTTAGCCTTGCCTGTGATTATTTCGGCCTCAATTATACGATGAGTTGGTGACTATTAGTCTGGTTCCATTGCACAGACCCCTTGGTGGGTCTAGATTTCTCAGTAGCATTACAGGGACTCCAATTTTCAGTTGCAAACGGTGATCAGGTAGGCCACTCATTTGAATAGTGTTGAGGAACTCTTGAGGATAGAGGGATTCTAGAGTGCAGTAGTTAGATGTGGCATCATTAATGGAATCAGAGCTGTAGTATGACATCTCCTCGGTAGCTATCTGATCAATAATTTCTCTATTTATGGTGGTAGCCACCTCATTTGTTGGGGCCAATATTGCCCGTTCACATAGGTAGCCTGCTAATTCAGGGGCGTGTGCAATTGTCCCATATACAAAAGAGACAGCCTCCAAGGTTTCTTTCATCCGGGGGCAACTGTAGGTTGTCTGGAATTTGAACCCACGATGTATCGGGGTTTTCTGCAGGTGTGCTGCCAGGTACTGTGCCGTTGCCGATGTAGAGGAGCCATTGTGCAAACTTGTCTAATTCAACTTTTTCAAAATCAGAAAGAGTTGGACATGCAAGTCTCATTTTTCTGTCAATTGAAGGACCTTGCATTGCCGCCATAAATAGGATCAGGTGATGGATGCATTTAGCACCTGATGTTTCCTTCCATGTGGGATAACTGGTAGAGTTTGTCTGAAGTCACCACCAAGTACAACTGTTATGCCACCAAACTGTTTGTGCGCTGAATCATTGGTATTGGATGCATAGTTTTAAATCTCCCGCTATAGCTGCCGCTATAGCCCGCTATAGTGCGATCAAGGGCTTATATCCGCTAAGCAATGTCTGTGGTGAGAGATACCGCTTCGTAACTCGCTATATATGATCAATGGTATGTTGTATTAGTTCAGCCAGCTTTGTATTTTTCTTGCTTGAACACATGGAATGTTCATGGATGTCCAACAGCTTTGCATTTTTCTGAAACGCACATGGAATGTTCATGGATGTCCAAAGGCATTCTGAAACGCGAGTGGGGTGTTCGACCTCCTGGGAGTAGTAGAGCTGCTATGCCAGAAGATGCAACCGCCAAGGCTATTTTCCCTTTGCTTCTAATACCATTAAGCAAAGTATTCCAGAGAAAAGTCTTGCCGGTTCCCCCATATCCATAAACAAAGAAGGTATGGCCACAACCATTTAAGGCTGAATGTTCTATGATGTTGTAAATATGTCTCTGGCCTGTGTTGAGTTGGCTGATCTGCTGAGCTAAGTCCAATCTTGTACCATCAGAAGCATAAGAAAGCTCTTCCATTATAAATCTGTTGGTAAGAACTGGGCAACAATCATGTTCTGGTTGTGGTAGTTGATAGCGATCTAGGCTATATCTAGCATCCTTGAGCAATTTATCTAATTCGTGCAGGACATAGGATCTGACCTGTTGCTTGATTAGAGCTACCGGGATTTCTGGAGCTAGATGGTTTGCACGATATGCTATATCTTCTCCCATTTTCTGTATATGCTCATCAAGTAATCTGACTGGGTTTGCAATTTCACAAAACAGCAGTAATGTGACGAACAATTGGCGCAGCTGATATGGAAGCGCCCAATGCGACGCGTCGGCCATAGCATTGAACCACTCCTGATCATCGCCAAGCAAGCCCAGTGCCTCACACGCAGCACGAAATGTTGGATGTCGATGGCCACCAATAGTACGAGGATCTGAGTAGTGTTGTGCTCCTTTGACGACATGAAACAACATACGGAGGTAAAATCTTTCGCCTTGATTAGGAGCTACATTAACAATGCGTCCAACTTTGGCACGGTTATTGCGACAACAATCCCAGTATTTATGATCATCGTGCCATGTCCAGTATTCAGGGAACTCTACATAAGTGTGTTGTCGAGCCTTTGGATATTGCCAGTTGGCCTCGAACCATGCTGTTAGTTTTGTTATGACCTTTGATGGATCATGGATCACCTGGTCAAGATAGTCATCTTCGGTATACGTTACACCGTTTTCCAGCGAAAGGTGGACTGGCAGACGTTCGATAGATGGATTAGTGTAGTATATATCGAACTGGAACAATCTCCATGCTGCATCATTGGGAGTTACACATCTGCAATCCAAGTATTCCTTTATTTCATCAATTACCTGAGCTGTAGGATCCGAACCATCTTTTTTTCTCTTGAGTGTGGCTTTAGCACAGTCAGGACCTTTATTAGTGTACTTAAATAAGTACTTTTCCATTCCATTACAGTTAACACTTTCAACATTTATGTGGCCCTGGTACTTAACTAATAGATCCACATTATGGGGCACCACAAACCTGTTATCAATCTGGACTCCTTTTTTTCCGGTAGTAGCTTGATTTGGTAGTCTCATATACCATCTTGAGTGTAGCTAAGACCGTTTAGGTTTTGTAGCAGCGGTTTAGTCGTGGTGGGAGATTTAAAAACCATGCACAACACGTCCTCGTCCTGTTTCCCCGAGTGGGCGCGGTCATCGCGCCTCAGGGGCACGACGTCGTCGCGTCGGTGCGTTTTGAGCGCACCCGCGCGCTGTCCGTGCTCGGCTAGCCTTGCCGGCTGTCCGGTCCGTCGGGGGCGCTGCGGTGTGGGGCCATGCGGCCGTGCGGCGCTACCCCTATCCCGCGCGCTGCAGCACTACCAGCCCGCCGTGCGTCGCGACGCAGCCGCTGCCGCTGCCGTCGCGTCATCCTTGCGTTGCGTCTCTGGCCCGGTTGGATGCCGCGCGCACGTGGCCATGCTTGCCGTCGCCATGCCATTGATGGCACTGCGGCGCGCGGGCCACGCCGGTCGCGAACGCGCGTGCTTGTTTGCTAGCGCCTGGACGTGGGTCTCCACGGTCGCGCCAACCACATCCAGCCAACGCGCGCACATGCCGAGCCACCGGCCATACCCCACCGCCCTCTCTCTGTTTCTCATCTCTCTGCCGCCGTCGAGCCGCGCCCACGTGCGAGCCAGAGAGCGGTCACCTCTACTCAATTCCACCCGTCTGCACCTTCGCCCTCCCGTCTTCTCGCCGTCCGACCCCGCATAGCCATGATGATGCCATAGCCAAGCGCCAATTTGGCTCCTTTCCACCGATGTGCCGTTAAGGCCGCGCCTCGGCCATGACCGAGGGCAGACCTCCATTCCTCCACCCGAGCCCAATTACTTGCGCCACTACATTCGCCTTGCTCTCCTCTTAGCCCTGCACACCCCAGTCCAGTCGCTACCGCCTCTACTCCACCGCTGACGCGACCATGCCACTATGGTACGCCGCTGCACGGTTCGGCCGCACACGGCCGACCTCCCTCCGTCGTTCTCCTCTTCAACCCTCATTGCGGCTTGGCTTATGGTAGTCCGTTGATGCTCTCATGGTAGCTGGTTGGGACCATAGCAGCTCTAGTTCGTCGGGGCGGCTGCGCCACCGTCGCGGCCGGCGACGCGCCGCTGTAGCCATCTCCAGCTCGTCCCACAACCCCGCGTCACTGCTAGGTGTAGGTTGTGGAACCCTAGATGAGTGTCGGCCCGACCGACGAGCCAAAGTGGACCTCAGGTGGCCGGCGTAGCTTCTCCATGCCGCCGCTCGCCGCGTCGCCACGCGCGTGGGTCACCGCGAGGTGTGCGCGGGAAAATTTTTGGAATTCTGGGGGGTTAAGCGGGAGTAGCTGTGAGTGATAGGAATAGTGATAGGATTCTGGTGTAGTTTGGGAAGAATCCGGGGTGCTGGCCGCAAAAGTGCCTCACGCGCGTGCTCTCTCTCTGTCGTGGGCCGGCCTGCGTTGCGTGGGCCGGGTCAGCGGGCCGTGTGTGCGCGCGCGCTGCACCGCGCGTGGGCCGCGCAAGAAACTGGTTTTCCTTTTTTCAGGGAATTAACAAATGTT
This sequence comes from Miscanthus lutarioriparius, assembly GCA_904845875.1. NCBI lineage: Eukaryota > Viridiplantae > Streptophyta > Magnoliopsida > Poales > Poaceae > Miscanthus > Miscanthus lutarioriparius. The sequence goes on along the minus strand of CAJGYO010000016.1, from coordinate 22,613,494 downwards.
TTTCTAATTTAGTTTGAGCTGATCTTTGTAAATTATAACAAATCATGTAGGTGTCCAAAAATTGTGCAATAAATTTTGTTAGACTCATGAAATTTTGCTATGTCTGTTGGTATAGTTAGTTCATGCTTATATATGTTGACATTAGGAAGTATTAAATAGTTTAAAGAATGCTTAATATTGTTAAGCAAATAATTGTAGAAATTTGTTGGCAAAATGGTAATAGCTTTAGACCTAAAACTTTCATGGTAGTTTCATTGTATTATTATGCGCTCCCTGTAATTTTTGTAGGCTTAGAATAGCCAAAGTCTTAGGGTAGTGGGATGCTCCTTGTTTTAATATATGTTAAATCGTTAGTAGGAGTAAGGATATATTTTTAGTTGCTAAGTTCATACTTGTTAGATGAACCCACTGCCTTGTTTGCTGAAAATAATAGTTAGCTTAGTATCTTAGTCATTAGAGCTAGCTTAGTAGCTTGATATGCGTATTCTTATTTTAAGAGTTGCTGTTGCCTAAATGCTAAGCGTTGCATCATCATCGCATGCATGTAGAGAACGAGTTGGCGTAGATCGTGACCACCGATGATCACGAGTTCGAGGAGATTATCGAGGAGTACGGGGAGGAGATGCTCGTGTAGGAGGTCCCGAAGCCGCCACTGACTGACTCAGCTGATACCGCGCTTGCCCAAGGCAAGCCCCGGTGCATAACCTCTATTTTATAATTCAACGTATATAAATGTGCTGTGCATTTATGTTACAGGAATTTTATGGAAACTACATGCATAGATACACCTGTCCTAAGAGTCTTACTAGTGCAGGTTCGAGTAGATGCTATGCTTAGATCATCGATAGCGTGAGTAACCTGCCGTTACTCACAATAGGGGATTATTATTACTCTTATAATAAAACGATAAAAGGAAAAAATGGAGACATGTCAGGGATATGATATGGGTATTGGTGGGTGTAACAGGTTGTGTCCCGCGATCAACGGGGCTTAGCTTGGTTATACTATTTTTCCTGTTTATGTCGATTAAGGACCATCCGTTGCTGTAGATGGTAGTTAGGTCACAGACTTGTTATCCTGAGCACATACTTGCTTATGAGAGTAGAAAGGCTCGTACGCTCTTGTCGTGGGTTCCGGCTCTTTCCGGATCGACTGATTGGAGGCGGGAAAAGGTAAAGGTCTAAGCACCATACTGAGACCGGGTCTTAAGTGTGGGGGCTTGGAGTCCAAGTTTGGATAGGGACCTGGACCCCGTGATAGGAGTGGAATGGGTTGGTCTTGTTTGTGCCTGGGGTACAAACAGGGCGTATGTTTCATGGTACCCAGCTGGAATACATTGGTTCGCAAATCGTCGTTTTCGTGAGACGGTACGACTTGATTCTGGTCTAGCACCGTAGTAAGAACTGGAAGATGAAAGATGGTGAAATGGTTCTGATTGCTTAACCCTAGCTTGAAAGTAGAACAGGTGCTTACCTAAAATGGTTAGCTAATGAAGTAATCATGACTACTAATTAAACTTGATCTTAAGGACGTACTTCTAGTAATGCTTTTCACAAATAAAAAGAAAACAATAAACCCATATTGCCTACCATATTCTTTAGAGTCGAGAAACTATTCTCACTAGTCAGGTAAGTCTTGCGAGTACATTGTGTACTCAAGGTTTATTTTACCCCTGTTGCAGGTGCAGCTTGAGGAGTAGCTCTTGTGTGGAGGATTCTTCTAGTGGGCACAGACGGATTCTTGTAGCATTTCCGCTAGATATTTATTTTTATTCCGCTGTTTAATTATCGCACTCTGAACTCTGGTATTATAATAAATAATTTTCAAGAACTCTTGTTGTATGAAATGGACTAAGTATTGTAAGCTCGTACTCATTATTAGATTCTGGATATAAAGCATCGATTGTTTCGAGTTCTCCCTTGGGGTGTGCTCGATGGAACTGTCCGATGTAGCTCACTTTAAAGGTGCTTAGTGTCTAGTGGAAAACGAGCGCCTCCGAAAGCGTGTTATTTCAGGCGGTTCTGCCACAGGTGGTATCAGAGCCAATAATGAGTTTACGAATTTAAAAACTCTTTTCAAAACCTAAAATTTGACCAACAAAAGCTTTGCGAAAAGTAGGATGCAATAAATTACGTAAATAAGTATAAGCCCTAGTAATATGGTCTATCTAGGATAGTGGTACTGGTTTTATCTAATCAATCTTCTGCAGGTACACTAACTTACGCTACGTAAGCATTTGGTCATATTGAAAATTTTGATATGCATTCACTAAGACAAGTTTACACTTATGTTATGAGTGTTGCCTTGTATGGTTTGAATTAAGTTTAAAGTTTTGTTTGGATTTGAATTTTCGAAAAACCCTGAATTCAGCATTTAAGTTTGCCCTGGAAAACCCATTTTAAAATCTAAGCACATTTTGGGGTTGAGCCTTAAAGCAAAAGTGTAGAGCTTGTTGAGTTGTACAAATTTTGTTTTTAGAGTTTTCAAAGTTGTTTAGAAAAATTTGAAGTAATTTAAAAAGACGTAATTCTTTAAATGTTCCCTTTTTGAATTCAAATTTGCATTTCAAAATGTAGATCGAATTAGGGGGTGGTTATAAAAGCAAAGTTGTAGAACTTTTGATTTTGAACAACTTTTGTTTTTGGAGATTTTTGAGTTGTTACATAAATTTGGGAGTATTTTGAGTTTCAAATCAGATGGCAATTCTGTAAATATGGGGAACAGTGCTCGCCTCTTAAGCTACATCGCCGGCGGTCTTCTTCTCGGTTCCAGGCGCGCGCGTGGCCGTCCTTGGCTTCGCGCTGGCGTGGGAAAGGTCCCTGTGTGGCTTCTCCTTGCTTCCGAGCCGCTCTATAAGGACTTCACTGTCGCCGTTTTTCGCCGCTCTCCTCCTCTGTTTTCCAGTCGCCATCGCCGCTGCTCCGTCGAGCTTTCGCCGTCGACCTAGCGCCGTTGCCATCTCGGCAAAGCCTGTCCCAGCTCTGCCTATGCCTTGCGCACCCAGCCAACCAATCTTTGCAGCTTGACTCCGCCGGGAACCCGCTGTGCGCGCCTTTCTTCCTCGTGGCCGGCAACCTCACCGTCGTGCTTGCGCCGTCGTGGCCAGCGCTCTCCGGTGAGCCTTTGCTTGTGCTCAGTGTACCTTCAGCTTCGCCTTGATCTTGTGATGCTCTATGACCGGTTGTTTGATCATTTTGATCACCGCAGTCGTCGGTACGCCGCCACCGACGGTCGTTGCTCCGCCGTAGGTGCTGTGCACGTCGACCCGCCTCTCTGTTGACCCTTCGGTTCGGCCATCGACTCCAGTGTGATCGGGGTGAGCTCCTGAGTCTTCCTGGGCCATTTGTTTAACCGCTACCGGCCTTGTTTCACCGACGTAGCGCAGCCGCGCCGTCCTGTCCGCCATGGCCGGCGTTAAGCTCGAACCTCGCTGTAATTGTTCAAGTTAGTGCCTCAGATCGATGCGCCGTGTTGTACTGAGCATGTTGGTATCTTGGCCGTCGCCGTTGACCTCGCCGTCGGCGAGAAATCGCCGGTCAGCGCGTCGTTGCCGTGGTCAGCGCCAAAGGTAGAAGATGACATGTGGGGTCGGGTGGTCAGTGACTCAGCGGTTTGAAAATAATTTTTTCCTTTTTCAGAATTGAATGAATAGTGATGTGATTTGTTATTTTTGTGTAGATTTATTTAGAGCTTCAACAATTATGAAAATTTTTGTGTGACCTCTATGTGATATATAGTATTTAAGAAAAATATGAAATGTTGTTTTTCAATACTTTTTGAATGTGATAAAAATTGCTCAATTAATTAATAAATGAGTTTCCATGATTTTTCTAGGCTTAATTAATTATCCAAAAATTATGAAATTTGTTTTGCCACTTAGTTGTCATGTGATGAACCTTTACAAAAATTTTGGGCTCAATTGGAGCAAGTTGATTTATTTCATAAATTTTAATTAAATAATTAATTCATAAAAGCAAATAGTAACCTTTAATGATTTAGGTTTTGATTGAATTTTGGATTGAGTGATGACCTTGGGTCATTAGTTGATAATGATCCTTGGCAATGGAATTTAGTGTTACAAAAAAGGTTTAGTTAGTTTGACTTGTAACTGTACCGCGAAGGAAAGTTATATTCAAGTTGATAATTTTGCATCCATCATCTCGCATCATATTTTGTATCTCGCATCATGTTAAACATGGCATTGTTACTACGTGTAGTGAATGAAGGTGAGCACGTGGTAGTTAATCAAGTGGTTGAGGAGGTTAGTCCGCCTGTTGAGGTCGGATTTGATAATTGTGGAATGACTTCGGATCCTAACTTTTCCGTCAACGAAGGCAAGCCCCGGATGCATTTAAAACTACCTTGTGTTTTACAAATTGATTTTGCTTTTGCTTTTCTATTCTGCATTAAGTGATTAGGAGTTAGTGAAAACCTAATTGGTGCATTACCCACCTTGTTTTTCCGTATTTACCTTATTACCAGTCTTACTTCGTAAATACCTTGTTATGCTTAGCCATGCCTAGTGAGATAAAAGTCGGGTGATTACCTGTCAACTGCGAGTTTTAAATGGATCTTTGGTTATGTTTGGTTACTTATGTTATCATGAGATATGAGCATGTGGAGTAATAAATCTAGACCGGGCGGACTCGGTGTAGGGGAGCCACAAGACATGGAGGTCTTGTGAGCGGGTTCTTTCCGCCTGTATCGATTAAGGCCTGTCCGTTGTTGAACTGTGTGAGATGAGACTTTGTAGTACTAACCACATACTCCGGTAAGCCTTAACTTGGTGATTCTATTACGAGAATGGCTACTCGCGCATTAGGAGTGGAGAGATGGCGGGAATAGCGTGTACCCACGTGGCAATGGGCTGGATTGGTGGAGTACTGTATTCTCGGGTGGCGCGGACCCGTTCTTGTTTTAGAGAATATGAGGGTAGGTTGGTATATGTAGGTCGGGGACCTGCATATGTCATGTGGTCTGGAATCCCCAGCTAGGTTATAATCGGTTCGAATCGTCGTTGCTCCTCGGTTATGGAGACTCAACTCTCTGTTCATCATCGTTGTTAATAAATGAAACTTAAGCTGGTTTGAGAAAGTGTTGGATACGAAGTTTCATGATCTCAATATGGATCATGTCATCTTTGTATATGATCTTATGAAGTTTTAAATGTTGTCATAAAGAATTTTGTTAAAGAGCTTTTACGCAAAAGAACTTTGATTATTGCCAAAACCCTACCTTGAATCCTTGAGCCTACATTCCTAATTCTTATCAGTTTTATTTCGGTTAAGTCTTGTTGAGTACTTTTGTACTCAGGGTTCGTTGACCCCTGTTGCAGGTGAGCCTCATGAGTAGATCTGTTTTGGATCATGCTGCATGACTATTGTTCGATCTGACGATGAGAAGTAAATGTGTGGCCCTTGGGCAAGGCAGTTTTATTGTGTGTTTTGTATTATGTTATAATGCCACTCCACTTCTTTGGTTTGTAATAATTATCGAACTTAGTTGTATGGTTTGAACAAATGGTTTGTAAACTATGTTATTGTAAGACTTCCGCTGATTTACTCTGATGTCGTTATTTGAATAAATGTTGTAATACTACAATGACTCTGTAATGTGATCCTGCTCGGAAATCATGGATGATTCAGGGTTCCCCGAGGACACCCGACAGTCTTCTTAAGTTACCGGGAACATATGCATAGATGTCAAAGGTCGTTGGACAGTGACAGGTGCATGTGGGCCCTATAATTTAGGAGGTTCTGCCACAAATAGGTACAACACCCACCGTCCAAATACGGACCGATTGGATGCTTGTATGATCCCACCCACTATGGGATGGGATCCATGATAAGGGGCTTGACACAAAGGCCACCCAGACCAGCAGAGCGCCCTAACCCTGACGATCAGGGTCGAGGTCCTCGGCCCCACTAAGCGACAAAGTGATCGACGATCCAGGGCTACTACCTACTCTAGGTAAGACGCCCCTAGGGACCAGGAGACGATGATGAAGGCCACGATGGACACCGCGTTGCATAGGATGGCTGACGAACCACCAACGAGGCTACAGTACCGCCATAGCCGGCATAGTAGTACCATGTCACACCCTGCCACAATGTGGCCAGAAGACCATGACGACAGCCACGACTGGACGTGCACCAGAAGACGGCATAACTTGCAAGCCAAGTTAGCTAGGCCCTCCCTCAGGCTCTCGATCCTTCGGTCGGGAGAACCACCTCTTTGTACAAGCCCTGGCCCTGAACTCTATATAAGGGCAGCCAGGGCACCCATCTCAGGATGATTCACATCCTCTACCATTCTATTCATTCACCATTGTAGTAGGGCTCCTGGAGCTTCTCTTTAGCAGCCCTTCGCCTAGCATAGGTCCTTCCATCTCTTCCACCCTTCTTGCACCCCCATTATAAGAATTTCAGAGCATTCAAGCGAGGAACACGCACTTGATCATCTCTGAGACTAGACGTTGGGCTCCAGCCTGAAACCAGTATAAATCCTCGTGTCTATTGGATGCTACCATCGTCTTTTTAGAGCAGCGCGGAAATCGTATAAATTTACTAGTCCGATTTACAAAACACCGACAGTTGGCATGCCAGGTAGGGATAGTCACGCGCTCTCGTCTATTGATAAGGAAGCGATGGCTCCTCGCATTGTCGGTGAACTCGCTGGTGGAATGGCCCACGGTGGCCACATCTGCCGCAAAAACTATGAGTTCACCAGCATCAAAGGGCCAGCAGCCGTGACCGCTTATGGCTACGACCCAAACCTCTACCATAGAGATCTAAGACATGTAGCCCACAACGGACACACTCTCGAAACTGCCCTCGGGGGCTGCATCCTAGAGTTCACCTACCCAGAGGGGCCTGCACCCTCACTCATCATCAGTCGTGGCCTTGTCTCCTGTCTAGGAAGCCAAAGGAATGGCCTTGTCACTCATCATCGGTCGTGACAATCTTACCCAAGGAATGGCCTCAACCGGCCACATCCTTTTAGGTATCCACGAGGTATTCCATACTAATGGGTCAACACCCATCGCCAATTTCTACCCTGTCCAGGCCAACCATGTGGGAAGCATGGACCAGGCAACAAAACTACACCCCGAGTAGCGTTTCTATCACCAGCGGAACGCGACGCGCCCGGGTGCGGACGAGCAACAAAATCGCCCATCGCTGCATGACGGCATCATAGGTGATCAGGTGGCAACCAGTGCCATGCCTTGCAGTGTAACACCTCGGGTGTTAGCCTTGCATAACTTGACTTGCATAACATGAGCATGAGCATCAAGCATTCATAAATCATCATTTACAATTGAAACATGTGATCGAAACATATGAAACATTGCTTGTTATTTCGGGTTTCTTGGAACATATGCATATGATCATGTGCAAATGAATGCAAGTGGGTAATGTTAGTCACTAAAACACCTTAGCTACACTTAGGTTAACAAAAGGAACCTTGTTCATGAAGGTCACCTTTCATGATCAAGCACGTAAGTAATATTACATGTGTTGACCTGGATAGCTCTAAGAGTGACTACTACATGAAATGCTTAAATGACCTTGCAAATTGTTTAAACATGCTTAGAGTATCATCATGAACAACTTTGGTATTTAGGGCTAGGGCTAAATAGGTCACTAAGTCATAGTTCTTGCTCAAGTCATCTTTGGAATGTAGCATGTTTGACTAAAGTTGAACTAGGTGTTAGAGACCTTGCATGGAGGAGTTCACTAAATCAAAGTTGTAGTGTTTGACATAAGGAACAACTTTTATTTTTGGGTCATTGACTGATTTAGCTTCTAACATGCTTGAATAGGTCCCACAAAAATCAGGAAAATCAAAGATTTCATGACTTAACAAAAATTTCTAAGTTGTTGATTGACCGACCAATGACGGTACCGATGTTTGGGGTGTTATTACTCCGTTTACATTGCGAATTAGAATGAGGTACTTGAACCAAAGTTGTAGCTGGTACATAGGACTACACAAGTCGTGTAGATCGCTTGCACGTTGGAGCTTTGGTTTAGCGAGATAATTCGCCGTGTAAACTCATTTGTCGAGCTCGACTTGGGACTTAAGCGACGAATGAATCGTTTGGTGGCCGACCGGCCTTCAGTTTCAGATGTCAGCGTGGCGCGGAAACGCCCGCGTCGTCGCCCGATCTGTCGCATGCATACGACGCTACGACGCCCGGCGTAATTAACACCGCCAATTGACGCCGTCCGAAAACCACCCGCGCCTCATTTCCCATTTTCGCTCCGTCTTCCTCGCCCAGCGGACAAAGGCGAGCTCGGCCCGCACCTCCGCCGTCGCCATAGCTAACGCCACTCGCCCTCGCTGCTTCTCCACCCTGCAACGCCTCCACTAGTGCCCCAAATGACCTCGCCTCCTCCGTGCTTTCGTGACCGAGCTTGGTAAGCCACCGCAACGCATACGACCTCGCCGGAACTTCACCACGAGCCCCGTCACCGAGGCCGGAGCGCCACCGTCCACCTCTCCATGCGTTAGCTAGCACGTTGAGTGCGTCTTAAGTAGTATATGCTCGTCCGAGCTTGAGCTTGCTTCACCGTGGCCTCCTCCGGCGTGCCGCCGTCGTTCCGCCCCGCCGTGCCGCCATAGCCGCCGCCGTAGTTGCTAGCTCCGACGAGAAGGCCACCCAGGTAGCTCAATCAATGCGCCAGGTCACCTAGGTCATGCCGTGATGATGTCACCGCCGGCGAGTTCGCCGTCGGCGAGCTTTAGCCGCGCCACTGTCACGCAGCATAGCTACTCTGTTTCCGCGTCGCTGACGTGTGGGTCCAACTGGCGAATGGGGCCCGGCTGTCAGCGACAGTAAGAGATAGGATAGGTCATTATATTCCAGATTTTGACTTGTTTTGTGAATTTTGTATCTTCAGTTTGGTAGCTCCTAAATTTGTGAAATAAATCTTGTAGTGTTCCTTAGGAAGTGTATTATTTAGGAAAAATATGTTTTTAACATTTACAGTAGAAAGTTTTGGAGATTTAAATAGGGATTTGAAATGTGCTTTTGAATGCATTCAAATTTGTTTATTTTATATCTAGAGTTCCTGTGCTCCAAAAATTATGAAATTTTTGTGGTAAGCTAATCTTAGCATATATGAGCTCTGGTAAAAATTTGGAGACCAGTGCATGGGTAGATTTATAGTTATAGATTTTTCTTTTATGAATAGTCAATCCTTGCATAAATTTTTATAAATTATTTATGAGTCCAAAATTCATGAAATTTGTTGGAGGTAATCCTAGTACCATATGGATGCTAAGAAAAATAGGAAATCTGTTGGTTGACACTTTTCAATAGGGTTTTCCATTTATGCTATTTCAAGCCTTGCTGCCTTGTCATTTTTGCATAGGATGTTCTACTTGGTAAAATGACATGAAATTTTTATAGTAGTCCTTTGATAGCATTAGTAAGGCACTGTAAAATTTTGAGAATTTATTAAGTACTTCTGATATATATTTATTATTTAACCTAGATATATAAACAAAATGATAAAGGCAATTAAGTAAATAGTTTGGGCTTCACCATTATATGATTCTAAATGTAATTGGTATGCTTAAACTGTTGGTGGATTCTATGTTGTCAAATTTTGAATGATTACATGAAGTAGAAGTATCGTTACTTTATGTTGCATGTTGAATAGTTTCCGGACTGATTCTAGAGTTTGATGAGTTGCATGTTGAAAATGATGTGTACTGTAAAAAATGGTTAATAACAAAGTTGTAGAGAATTTGATAAGCTTTCCAGAAAGTCCAGGATCACTGGATTTGGATTTGTAGAACTCCCGTTATGAGTAAAACAAGTAGCTGCTGTTTTATGGTATAATCGATGCATTATGGAAAGATAATTAAATAACCGAGAAGAGATATGCACCTACTCAATAAACATGATGCACTTGTTAACATATATGCATTCGTAATACTTATGCCATACTCATGCATCTAGGATCGGAGGAAGAGATCACGTTGTTGGAATTCAAGAAGCGGAGGAAGGGAACCAAAGCGGGAGGATCCGCAAGCCGCAGCCTCCTCGAAGGCGTGGAGCGAGAACCACTGAAGAGCTTCCGGAGTGCCCGACCACCGCCCTACTTCCTTTCTCATGAAAAGCCCCGAGCATTATAAGTCTCCCCCCTAATTTACAAATATCTACTTAAGTACTTATGATTGCTTTGCATTAGGTTATAAGAGTTGAATGAAACCACTTGATGCATGTACATTCCTTGTCCGGATATTACACCTTTAACCGGTATAGGTCTAGGATCGAATAAATGTTTAGCCATGCTTAGACCGGTAGAAGTCGGGTGATTTCCGTCACTGCGAGATATAGGTGGATCTAGAGCACGGTTGGTTAAAATTGCTATCGTGGAAAGAACCATGGTTAATAATTGGAGACCGGGCGGGATGTCGATAGAGAAGCAACAAGACATGGAGGTCTTGGGTGTGGATCTATCCCGTCATGTCGATCAAGGACCGTCTCGTTGTTGGAACTTCTAACAAGATTGAACGCATGCCTCTCACTTAGCTGGCGGATAATTCGTTCCGACCGCGAAGCCAAGTAATTCAACTCGGGCCGGAATCGTTCATTGCGCTCCTTCCGGGGAATGATCAGACTGAGCCCAAGGGTAGGCTTGGCACGAGCATCCCGGCATCCGGTGTTCTAGATTGTGCGGCGCAAAGATATGGACCCGCATGATGTGTACTGGAGTTGTACCAAAGGTGACCTAAGGCTATCGTGGTGGTAGACTGGGTTTGTGTTAGGAATAAATTCCCGGTGGTTGAAATCGATTGAATCGCCGTCTCTCCGGATAGTGAGAAACTTGGCTAGCTCCAACATCGTAGTAACTGTATTATGGAACATGATGGTTCGAATGAAAATGGAATTACAATACCTGCTATGGTTACTATTGTATGCTTCTATATGATATACCACATGTTTGGCATAGGATAGTTGCTAATCTAGAAATGAATAGTTATAATTAACTTGGTAAAGGAATCATAATTGTACAACAGATCAGTTGCCTTTTTTGCAAAATATTGTCAAGTTACGTCCACTTATACAGCCTTGCATAATCCTTGGAGTCATTTTATTTCTGGTTCATGATGGGTAAGTCTAGCTGAGTACTTTCTCGTACTCAGGGTTTATTTTCCCATTGTTGCAGAAGGCACTGTGTATCATGGTTATTGCAAGAGTTGCTTCTATCCCGCTGTGGATGAGGAGTAAGCCTTGGGTAGGCTTCTTTAGTAATTCCTATCCTTGCTTTTGTGGACCGTGATCTAGCTTGGCACTGTATCAAACTATGTTGCAAACTTTATCTTCGAACTTATTTGCTTCCGCTTTATTTATCAAACTCGGTTTGTAATAACTTTTATTCGTACTCTGATGATGAAAAGTATCTGTGAACTTTATGTAATATGTGGCATGTATGTTGAATCCTGTACGATCTTGGTTGTTGTAAATCGTTTATCGAGACCCGTCGTGGTACTCGACGGACTACCGGGTTTATATGGGTTCAAGTATGACGGTGCGACCGCTTGCGGATTGCCATTGTACTTGTATTCTTATAAATTGGTCGGTTTTGCGACATGCAGGGCCAAGCCTAGAACCAGGATCCACCCCTGCATGACGGACAAGCCGTATGACATATCTCCGCAAACTATCAGCCGTCGCTCGGATGCGTGTGCATCTAAGGAAGCGGGCTCCCTGAGCACACTGCGCGTCGTGATGAGTGGATCAAACCGCATTGCACTCAAAGCCAGCTCCCACAGTGACAGGTCATGACAACTCTCTATCAAAAGCGAAAATCACACCTAGAAGCGGAGACGTGGCGGCAACAACATCGTCATGCCAAGAGGACTCAAGCTCTGGAACGAATGAGCTCTCCTGGCTAGAAACTACAATAGGTAGGACGCAAAGAAGTCATCCCTAGGAGCTCAAGAGCCCTTCGAGGTCATCAAGCCGGTAGGGACCGGCCCAAGGCTACCTGAGAGGCCGATCCACACTAGCTATGACCGCTCAAAGAAGTCAAGAAGCAACCCCATCAGCTTCTCCACCCAGGGACTGCAATGACTCCATCACGAGCAAGCACTCGAGGGCTCACAGCGCCTCAAACAGCAACTCCGCCACAAGCAGATGCTCGGGGGGTCTCCGCAACCTGAACAACAACAACCAGTTCCACGATAGCTTCTAGTACATCGTTTAGTCACATCCACTTTGGCCTTAGCCTCTCTACCTAAGCACGTCCACATACACATACAAGCCCACCAATAGTTGTAGAAGCTTAAGGCCGACCAGTAGAGCAAACCAGATAGCATGATGCCTACAAAGTATAAACTAGTAGCACTCAACTCCCGAGTGACTCGATCCAACTCGCGCTCGCGGTCGGACACGACTCACTCGTAGGGGCTACACTCATAGACACATACACACGACCCATGGCACAACACTGTTTGTCATCGTCCCAGCGACCGATCTATTTTGAACTTTTCCCAATAAGCGTCCCTCGCCCCGATGAACCGATGACCCGAGTCTTGACTTCTCATTCGCACGAACCTAAAAGGAAATAGGTAACTCATTCGCTCAAGGTAGAAGGAACAAAAGGAAAGGAGTCATGAGCCGCCCGCCCACTTACTTCTCGCATCGAGCCGGATCTACAACCTACCCTCGACATCACGCCGCTCTAGCAGAATGTGTACCATTTTAGGCCCACGGGCCAGCCCCCAGGCTAAAATACACACATACAAGCACAGGTCCAAAGGGGACAAAGCACATTCCAATCTGAACGAAAAGAAAAGTGAAGAGGCAGCAAAATGACAAACGATTGTGCCGATCATGCATCAGCCACACAAAACCCAAATATGTTCACCGCCATAAGAACACCCATATAGCACAGAATCCTTCCGTAGGGACCATCACACGACGGAAGCCTAGAACTAATGGCATACGTGGGCGACTGACACCTCGCCCACGAGAACCTCTACTCTACGAGTGGCAGCACAACCCACGACACCGCAACATGCCATGAGCTCATACAAAACAGAGGACCATGCGAGGTCAAATCCTCATAGCCTGATCCAAGCAGAGCCTCATGCCCACGTGAAAGCAAGGAGAGGAGGGCATCCACGCCACTCGAAGAAAAAGCGAAGAAAGGCGTGATGCCGCCACACCTACCTACTGACATTTAGGTCACAAAAATGGGGTCATGTTGGGCCAAGCCCCATGGGATGATCCCTGAGCGGGGCCACATAGCCATGACCTTCGAACGACCAGACCGACGGCGGTCACAACAAGACGGCGGCACATAAGAAAATCATGGAACATGAGCCGAAGGAATTGATTTGTACTCGATATTGTTAAAGTCCCCGACAACATCTCAGGGCTCTTAGCCACCGCCGTGAAGGATCTCCTCTACATCCATGGCAACAACAATGGCATTAGCGACAGCAGCGAAATCATTGACCAGCTCAGCCCGCTCTTCCAGCCGGACGCGCTCCGGGAACCCAGGCACCACCCGACGGAGGTTCACCACGGTCCATAGCTGCACGATGGCGCGGGCGATGCCGGCCCCTTGTCATACCCATACCACCATCGCCCGTTCATGATCCTCCACTATGATGAACCCCTGGAGGTGAGCCGCCTCCTCCTTGTGGTGAGAAACTACCAGCTGCTCCTCCAATGCTGGCAGTAAGACAACACGAAGATCAGCGCCTGCAGACATCCATCCAAACATCAAGATGAAGGAAACCCTTACCTACGATATGGGCCTAGGTGACGGTGGTCACCTCCTATGTGGTGACAAACTCACCCTTTGAGGCAGCGAGAGCAACCTTAGCGGCGTCGAGGTCAAGCTCCAACCGCCTCACCTCGTGAGCGGCCACGGAGAACTATCAGTGAGCTTCATTCGCCTCGCGGATGAGGCAGCAAAACTCTTGACGGCCGCATGGAGATGAAGAAGACGAGCTTGACCTTGCCCCCGGTAGGGCCCCAGCTGGGGCAATGCCAGCAGCACCGACGACCCTTCCCAATGCGGCATGAGAGACGGCCCTGAGGAGCACTCGCGGTTAACTCAAGTTAACATCAAAACTCAAAACATTACTTAAACACTTACCCCTGTTCACGCAGCAGACCTCAGAGATGCGGCAGTGGACCACCAGCCTCCAGTGACCCCTTCCATGGATGCTTATCGTGATCCATCGACTCAGAGAGGAAAGGAAGCCACGACCACCGGAAAGTGAGAAGGAAGAAGCAGCAGGGCAAACACCGAAGAGCAGATGATTCCCTTCGCCGTACTACCTCTCTAGATTTATAGCCACAGGAACCAGCCACAATGGATACCTTGGGCACACGTGTATTCACCCTCATTTACTGACCATCTTAGAAATCACACAGAGCAGGTGAAGCGATCGGAGGGAAGGCAGAGCGGCGGCTGCCCACGCGGTAGCACGAACCGAGTAAGCCTTGTGTTTCCCCACTTTTTCCATATCATTTTGATTTATGCGCCCATATTTCGTGGCTCAGGACCGCTCATGAGTGGGCGCCATTATGCCACAATGTGACCAGGGGGCGCCACAACCCCCTAAGATCATGTGTAGAGCGACCCACCACAACCATGACCCCACGTCGTGCTCAGGGAAACCTCTCTTAGGTAGGCCCTTAGAAGGGCTTGAGGCCACAAAAGGGATAGGGGCAGGGAGGGTATGGGCCCCTACGGCTCTAATTGGTGGTGCGGAGCCACACGACCATCTCTCCCTATGTTCGAGTCATCCGCTTGGAAGTCTCCTGGGTTGACCCCCTCTGGGGGGAGGCATCTTGCCCTCTGGCCGCTGCGAAGGCGGTTGGGGACCGACGAGATTGGCAACCGATGATTTATGGGACGTCTCTCGATGAGGCATAGCCGAACTCCATGTCGATTGGGGAGAATATCGGGTCCCGCTCGAATTACCCATCGACCCCGATGAGGCGCATCGCTCTGACCGTGTGGTTATGGTGGACATGCCTCTCCCCACGTGGGGTGAAACCAAACCCACCTTTAACAAGGCAACATGACCTCTCGAGGTCGGCAAGGACGTTAGGGAAAAATGGAGTTGGGTCCCTGCGATCCCGAAAGAAGTTAGGGCCAAGTCCCGACTAACTCCTCCCTGCGTCCTAGGTCTTAGACCTAAGGCCAGCTCTAGAGACTCAGAAACCATCAGAGGTCTGCAACCTCTCGGGGAGAGATCGATGAAGCAAATGGCTAGGGTGATGTGCAATGTGGAGCCCAAAGCGTGAACACGGCTTGGTCATGTGGAAAAAACAAAAGGTTCAAGACCTACGAGCCAATGCACATTCGCAAAAAGGCTCTTGACCGCATGCAGAGGTCAAGGAAGCATTTCCTCGCATCATCAGCAAGAAGGACCTACCTGCCAACTCATCCCCCCTCGCCCACAAATCTCCTTCTAGCACCAGCTGTTGGAAGGGGTGGAAGAAAGCGACCCTTGGTAGGTCACATGCTTGGGACCTCATGGTTCACTCTTAACCTCTCTCCCATTACCACACTCTCTCAATAGGGAAGTAGGGAGCGATTTGAAGTTACAGCCATGAGTGGCACAAATGGTAGAAAGGACCCCATTTATAGGCTAGGAATGGACCAAACAGCTAGAGACCCCCGTGCCACTTGGTGAACCACGGGAGGTCACAGCCAAAGTTAGATGCCCACGAGAGGTCAGGGAAATTGAGACCGCCTAAAAAATAGGGCTGGTACAGCATCGACGAGATCGCTTGGTCCCACCTAGGTCACGAACCTCGAAACTAGCACACTGATACGACAAGGCTCAGCAGTCACATACCACATCATCAGGGTGTCCTGGCAAGGCTGAACATAATGGCCACCTACTGCATTGAACATACCAGCCTGCGAGGGGTCGAGTGGCGAAGCTCAAATAAGCCACGAACTACGAAACCGCATTCAATATGCACGCAACACAGCGCTTTCACGATCACTCTGTGATCACAAAAAATGCTCAGGGGCTACTATCGGGGTTATAACCCCGGGCTGTCTCAAGGCATCGATTAGTTAGCAGGTGAACGGCCCATAACACATCAGTTAGTGAAGGCCCGAACGACTGAGGCCCAGCTAAGCCAGGTGAACCAGGTCGGACGCTAAGGCTAGGGTCAGCCATGACCCCTCCTTTGTGCCTTAGCTACACGACACTAGAAAGGCGCACGACCTCTCCCCCATCACAACCTCTCCCCCATCACCACCTCGCCTTAGTCAGATACCATCCCTGTGCCATGCCGCACCGACGAGACAACACCGCACCACGGTGGCAACAAGTACGACACCCATCGTCCAAATACGGATTGACTAGATGCTTGTACGATCCCACCCACTATGGGATGGAATGCACAACAAGGGGCTTGACACAAAGGCCACTCAGACCAGTAGAGCACCCCGACCCCAACGATCGGGGTCGAGGTCCTCGGCCCCGCTAAGCGACCAAGAGATCGACGATTTCGGGCGACTACCTACTCTAGGTATGATGCCCCTAGGAACCAGGAGACGACAACGAAGGCCACAATGGACACCATGTTGCATAGGATGACTGACAAACCACCAACGAGGCTACAGTACCACCACGGCTGGCACAGTAGCACCACATCACACCCTGCCGCAATATGGCCAGAAGACCATGACGATAGCCACGACCGGACATGCACTAGAAGACGGCATAACTTGCAAGCCAAGTTAGCTAGGCCCTCCCTTAGGCTCTCAACCCTTCGGTCGGGAGAACCACCTCTTTGTATAAGCCCTAGCCCCGAACTCTATATAAGGGCAGCCAGGGCACCCATCTCGAGACGATTCACATCCTCTACCATTCCATTCATTCACCATTGTAGTAGGGCTTCTGAAGCTTCTCTTCGGGAAGCCCTTCGCCTAGCATAGGTCCTTCCATCTCTTCCACCCTTCTTGCAACCCCCATTGTAAGAACTTCAAAGCATTCAAGCAAGGAATATGCATTCGATCATCTCTGAGACTGGACGTAGGGCTTCGGCCTGAACCAGTATAAATCCTCATGTCTATTGGATGCTACCATCGTCTTTCTAGAGCAGCACGGTAATCGTATAAATTTACTAGTCCGATTTACAAAACAACGACAAGTGAAATCACCCCTCATCTCAAGAGTTCATTCTCTTGACTTGAGAACAAGGATAAGGTTGAAAGAGACCAAAGCCTTTGTGGCTACCTCAACAACGTGGACATAGGCAAGCCTTAGTGGTGAGTTGAACCACGGGATAAATCGGTGTCTCACTTGTGTTCTTGTGATTTGCATTGCTATACTTATATTTGTGGTGATTCTAGGGTTTGGTCCCGATCTACTTGCTCATGCACTTCCGCCAACATCCAGGTGGTGGAATAGGCTCTAACCCTAGGAACATCAGTAATTTGCTCGATCTACTTTTTCTTAAGCAATTTTTGAATTATAGTTCGAGCTTGTCTGCAGACACAATAGTGCTGCAATTTTAGTGCGGCAGTGCTGTAGTGCGGCAGTGCTGCACCTTGGGAGCAGCAGTGCCGCACTTAGGATTTAACTTTCGCTGTGAGTTTGTTTTAAATAGGCCAATTCACCCCCCTCTAGGTGACATCAAGATCGTTTTAGAATGCCACCAGTAGACTTTTTGGCAGGAAGATAGAACTATTCAAAAGGCACATTACCAGTAAGAGACCTAAGATAGCCAGGAGTGAAAGACTCTTAGTTTCCATAACATGTACAAAATCAGCTCTAGTACTTCTAGTCCTATTAATTAAAGCAGGTAATCTTTCTATTTTGCCCAAACCTCTTATATTCCAAAAGAGACCTATCATCTCTTTTCCTTGCTTTTCTTCCTATTCGCTACTTTAGTCCAGGCTTTTTCAATCTTAGCCTCTAAAATATTCAAATCCTCAGCCTCACTAATCCTCCCATCAGGAGTTGTGGGATCTGAGTCCCTAGTATCTTTTCTAGAAGATCTCTGACAATTAGAACCAACAGTTCCACTACTAGCAGAAGAGTTTCCACATACTATAGAATGACTACAACTTATATGATCAGGACCATTTTTCTCTTGACTTCCAACAGAAGTCAGCTTAACCTTTATATCTACCTTGACTGGGCAATCTACCATACTACAATCTACACTAAAATTATTATTTCTTTTTATTTCTAAATCCAGAACTTAATTAACTACCTTTTGCTTAGACAGTTCCTCAGCTGGAACTTCAAGATCAATACTAGAAGCTATTTCTAACAAGGAAGAAGTAGAGATTTGTTTTGAAATTTGTTTACCTTTCTCGATTTCTAGGTTGTCCTTTCTTTTGACAGCTTGGGCTCTTTCCAGCATATTCACCCCATTCAATGGAACTCGTTTGTTTCTCCTTTCTGGCTGCAAAGGACCCCATCCCCTCTTATTTGGTTTAGAACTAGCCATTTTACCAACGTTTTCTTGGATCACTACTGTCGGATACCATAAAAAGGGGTACCCTAAGCAAGAACCGAAAAGATTGCTTAAAACATCGCAAATATCAAAGCCAAAGGACAATGACAGGGTCTCGGCCGATTCTCTGACTCGCCTGAAGCCCGCGTCGCAACAACTCTCCGCCTCACCGAGGCCCTTTCGTGCCGAGGCCCCGCTCCGCAAGGCCTCGAACGGGTTACCGATTCTCTGATTCGCCCGAGGCCCCACGAGTGAAGCCTCGGACGAAGTACCGATTCTCCGACTCGCTCGAGGCCGGCTCGGCAACAACCTCGTCGCCTCCGCCTCGACCGACTTCTCTGACAAAACGTCACGCGTCCAACCACTCCCGTGACGTCAGCCGCACGTGGGCGCAGTACAGCAGAGTGGCCGACGGGACATGAGATAGGACAGAACAGGGGTTACTGGCCACTGTGCTCAGCACTGCACCCATGCCTGGCGCCCGTACTGCACTGTGCTACCTAATTCATGCTCCAAGAGCAGCACAGCGTGGGGAAGTAGGCACGGGTCACTGTAGCCTCGGAATCGGTGCATGAGACCAACTGCTCCCTCCAAGGCCTCGGCAATCCACTTCCAGGTCTCGGCAGCCTTGGGATTCGCGCCCACCGAGCCCCCCACAATGGCTCGGCTTTGGCACCAACTGAGCCTCGGCTCTTTTCACCGTCAACCCATAGCGACCAGCACATCGCCGGCCATACCCTGCGTCAAGCTGTCACTGGAGCACCCACGTCATACGAGATCGGGTGTGACCAGCGCGTTGCTCCAGTACATCAAGGACAAGACCACTTCGTTGACCATGCCGCTATAGTAGTAAGCTACAGGACTCTGGCACGTCACCTCCGCTCGCCGCATGGCGAACACATGTATCACCCCTGTCCCTCCTTCAAGTATAAAAGGGGAGACCGAGGCCATTCTTAGGGGGGGCGAGGCACTCACGAGCTCGTGGAGATAGGCTCACGTAGACACACACTCTCCCAAGCCGCCTGCGAGCAACGTCTCAAGCAGCCTGCACCGCTCCATGCCAAGACCTGGGACTAGCTCCCTCTCTCACCCTGCTTGTAACCCCCTACTACAAGCACTTCGGTGCAAGGAATACAAGATCGATCTCTCAGACTAGACGTAGGGCACCGATTGCCTGAACCAGTATAAACCTTGTGTCTCTTTGCATCACCATCCGGGATTAGGGGCACGTAGTTCACATTTACTAGTTGGTTGAGGACCCCCCGGTCCGAAACACCGACAGTTGGCGCGCCAGGTCGGGGCCTCTGCGTGTTAGCTTGATCGTCCCAACAAGTTCCGGATGGCTGACCCCATACGCCCACTACATCTCGGCACGGTGGTCTGGTTTGGGAGCCTAGAGTTCATGTCTCTAGGATGTGAGTACGATATGGTACACCTCACACCCAGAGCCCCACCAGCCGACAACGACGTCACGCATCGGCAGCCCGGGCGCAGGCGGCACCCGGGCCGCCGCTCTCATCGCGCTCGCCAGGCACGACGCGAGCGGGATTACCTCGACACCGCATGAGCTCAGGGCGGCACACCGCACTCCGTCAGCATCCCATGCCCGGCTGTTGGTACAGAGTCCCTAGTGGGGGACCTGTCTAGCTTCAGCCTGGGCAGGGGAAAGACGCCGGTAGCGCGCAGCAACGTCCCGTCGTCAAGCTCTGCCCTGACACATCCTGAGGAATTGACTCAGGCAGAACGGACCCCAGCGGTGGCACCATCCCCGTATCCCTTCGGGCTAAACAACATCGCCGCCACCTACGCTTTCGCCTATGCCTCCACGCACGCGGAGCCCTCGGGACGCCACCAATGATTCGCCCTCGACTTCTCCACCACAACCTTGACCCACACCCACACTGACTCCTCAGAGGAGGACAAGGCATGGGCTAGAGCGGACTTCTTCGGGCTCCGCGACCCTGAGGCTATGCGCCGCTTCTTGGCCACAAGCGACTACTGCTTCGGCTACTCCGACTCCGATGACGAAGGCACTTACGATCCCACTGGAGAGTGTTTCCACATCAAGCTCAGAATGCCAGGGGCAAGTAATGAGAGTGAAGGGGCAGGCAACCGCTCCCCGCTCCACCAAGGGGTGGGCAACGCCACACCCCCGCTCGTCGAGCTTCGGGAGGCAGAGAACATGAACGCCGCCCCCGAGGAACTCCGACGCCTGGACCTAGAGCAGCTCTGTGAGCTCCAGGCAAAAGTCAACCAAGACCAACTCCTGCTGCAGCAGCTCCGAGACACTCTCGAGCAGGAGCAGTGAGGTCGCGGTGATGGTGGAAGGGCCCAGCAGAGGGCCCACGATGTGCACCGCCGCATCAACAACGACGAAGGAAGTGAGCAACCCCTAATCTTCAATCGTGCTAGCCAGAACGTCGCGGCAGCGGCAATGCTAGTCCGAGTGATGCCCGAGCCCTCTATTACGGAGGGGCGACGGGTTCGCGGCGAGCTCCGAGACCTTCTCGAGACTGCCGCGGTACAGCAGGCCAAAAGCTCCACGTCTCGACGGCGTGAGGACACCTCAAAACGGCCCTCGATGCACGATCGCCTCAAGGCCCCCTCAGTTCACGACCGCCTCAGCAATCGACGTGAGGCGCCAGACGACCACGATGTGGTCAGCAGGCGACGACACCATGACGATGACGGGCCCGCCCAAAGCTACCACCTGCACCGAGGCGTCCGCTACAACATTGGCGAGGACCACAGTCCTTCTCCTAGGCCGCCTGGCCCTCGAGTCTTTAGCAAGGCCATCCGCGGCGCCCCATTCCTCGCCCAGTTTCGACAACCGGCCAACCTCGCGAAATACAGCGGCAAGACCAACCCCGAGTTGTGGCTGGCCGATTATCGCCTAGCTTGTCAGCTAGGCGGCGTGAACGATGACCTGCTCATCATCCGTAACCTCCCCTTGTTCCTGTCAGACTCAGCGTGAGCCTGGCTCGAACACCTCCCGCCCTTGCAGATCCACAACTGGCGTGACTTGGTAAAGATCTTCGTCGGGAATTTCCAGGGCACGTACGTGCGCCCCGGGAACTCCTGGGACCTCAAGAGTTGTCGCTAGAAGCCGAACGAGTCTCTCCGAGACTTCATCCAGCGATTCTCCAAGCAGTGCACCGAGTTGCCCAGCGTTGGTGACTCGGAGGTTGTCCAGGTTTTTCTCTCTGGCACCTTCTACCGTGACCTGGTCTGAGAGTTAGGCCAGAATATACCAACCTCAGCGGCCGCGCTCCTCGACATCGCCACCAACTTCGCCTTGGGCGAAGAGGCTGTCGGGACCATCTTCCCCGACAGCGACGCAAAGGGGAAGCGGAGGGATGAGACCCTCGGGGCCTCGGCCTCCCGTTTCTCGAAGAAAAATAAAAAGGGGCGCCCAGGGAAGACAGAGGCCCTCGAGGTCAATTTCGTCGCAGCTGCTGATCGCAAGAACCCACGAGGCCCCGTCAGGGGCCCCGGAATATTCGACGACATGCTCAAAAAGCCCTGCCCTTACCACCAGGGCCCAGTAAAGCACACCCTTGAAGAATGCACCATGCTCCGACGTTACTACGCCAAGCTCGGGCTTCCCAACGACGACGCTAGGAAGAAGGGCGCCGGCGACGGAGACAACGACAAGGACGACGGGTTCCCTGAGGTGCACAATGCCTTCATGATCTTTGGCGGGCCTTTAGCGTGCCTCACAGCGCGTCAACGAAAGAGGGAACGCCGGGAGGTCTTCTCGGTTGAGGTAGCTACTCCCCAGTACCTTAACTGGTCTCGGGAGGCGATCACCTTCGATCGGGAGGACCACCCCAACTATGTCCAAAACCCAGGACAGTACCCGCTTGTCGTTGATCCAATCATCGGCAACACCCGGCTCACCAAGGTACTGATGGATGGAGGCAGCTGCCTCAACATCCTCTACGCCAACACCATGGAGCTCCTACAGCTCGATCAGTCATTGTAACATCCCGGATGTTAAAAAAATAATTAAGAAGGTGATCATGTCATCATTATGCATAATCATCACGCATCAACTCATGAGTGCATTTCATGTTCATATTATAGTATGCAAATGTTATTTTATGGAGTGTTTTATATATTACCTGAAATAATGTTAATAATAATGATTAGGAAACTTTGTAAATCTTGATGTGGGAATCTTTTAAACAAGTCAAATCTTGTTGCAATGCTTGGTGTGGACCTTGTTTTATGATATGTGTTGACTTGTATGGATGAATCAATTTCAAAACATTTGTGTTTAATTGGATTTCCGAAAACCCGAATTTCCAGCATTTAAGTTTACCCTGGGTAACCCAATTCAAAATCTAAGCACATTTTGGGGTTGAGTCTAAAAGCAAAAGTGTAGAGTTTGTCATGGTGTACAAAGTTGGTGTTTGGAGTTTTCAAAGTTGTTTTATAAAATTTGAAGTAATTTGAAAAGGTGAAATTCTTTAAATGTTCCCTATTTGAATTCAAATTTGCATATCAAAATGTAGACCGAATTAGGGGGTGGTTATAAAAAGCAAAGTTGTAGAACTTTGAATTTGGAACAACTTTTATTTTTGGAGATTTTTGAGTTACCATATAAAATTTGGAGTAAATTGGGAAATTAAGCGAGTGGCAGTTCTGTAATTTCGGTGAACAGTAACCACGGAAGCCAACTCACCGACGGCGAGCTTCGATTGTCTTCCAGTCACACCTGTGACCGCCTTTGGCTTCGCGCTGGCGCGGAGAAGACTCCTACGTGGTTTCCTCTTGCTTCCTGGCCGTCATATATAGCTTGTGTCGTCGTCGTTCTCCTCCTTTTCATTTCCTCTGTTCGCCGTCGCCGTCGTCCATTCTTGCCGACGCACACCACCTCCACCGCTCATCCTCTGCCCAAATTGAGCGCGTTGTGAGCTTCGCCACATCCCTGCGCAGCACTTTGACTCGCTCCCGCCGTCCAATTTCGTCGGAGTCATCAGCGAGCCGTTTTCTTCCTCGTGGCCGTCCGTCATGGCCGTCGAGCTCGCCTCCGTCGTGGCCGGCCTACTCCGGCTGCTCTCACTCATTTATCTCTCTTGTTTTGCGCTTACCTCTGTGCCGTGATGCTCACAAGCAAACCGGTTGCTCGTCTTTTCATCAGGGCACATCGTGACTCCCTACCGACGTGCCTCTCCGCCGCCGAGCCACGGGCTCGCGTGGCCAGGCCATCACGGGTCGCGACCGGCCAAGCTGCGGCCATCCTCAAGCTCGCCTCGCCACCCCGTCGCTCGACCACCCCTTCAATTGCCGCCTAGGAGCGTCAGCCGGCCGGAAATCGAGTTCTCCGGCGTCCTCTGTTTTTCTTCCTCGCGACCAGGGACTTCGTCTTCAAATTCGAGAATTGTGAGGGGCTTTTCTGTGAACCGCAGACTCATGTGAATAGTGCCTTTTGGACCTGTTTGCTTTGAAATTGGCTGGAATTTTGAAAACTCATAGTAATTCATAGGAAATTCGTAAAATAACAAATGAGGACTTTTTGGAATCCTTGTGAAATTTTCTATGCAGTAGATCTATAATATGACATGTTTTAATTTAAAGTTTTAGCTGCAAAAATAGATTTGTGCAGTAAGGTTGTAATGCTAGTTGAATTTGTTATTTTCCATAATGCAGATCTAGGGCTCCAAATGAAGTGAAATTTTTGTGGCTTGCTACTCATGTGATAGTTGATGTGTGGTAAAAATTTCATGAGTATTGGATGAAGTATGGGTGAGTTTTTGGTTTATCTCGCTCTCACATGATTTCTTGCAATAGCAAATTGTCTTTTTCATAGAGGCAGATATACTTATGCAAATGGTATGAAATTTGTACAGTAGACAATTGAGATGATATGTGATCTGCTGTAATTTTTGTAGAAGTTATTATGCATTTTTTGTATATGTTCATAAATACACCTTGATGTCTAAATAAATTAAGAAATGCTTTAAGAAAATTTATTTAGAGGTGAGCACCATGCTTTCTGGTGTTCTTTAGTCATGTGTGAAATGTTGGTAAAGTTGGTTTTGCCCAATTATGTGTTTGTAACATAAGTTAATCATTATTTTCTTGCCGATGTGGTTTATGGACAGATCTAGGAACTTAGCAAAGTTTTTCATGATAATGTGCTTTGTTGTGAAACTTGTTTATACAAAAGTTGTAGGTAATTCATGTATCTAGCTTCTGTTAAAATTTGGTAGTATTTGGCCTTGTGGTTTGTGAGTTATGCATGTTTAAAGTTGGGTTTCAGAAATGACTGCTCTCTGTTAATTGTGGACCAGTTTCTGTAAATGGGTATATTTGACTTAGTTAACTTGAGAGTCATGCTAAGATGATTAAAGATGAGTTGTAGAAAATTTCATAATCTTTCCAGAATGTCTTGTTGCATGGCTATTGGATTTGTATAACTCTAGTTATGATCCAAACATGAAGCTGTTGTTTCCAGTCCAGAAATAGACATATGCTAGTTGTGGTTGTTTACTCAATGCGTTGCTAAGTATGGCTTATGCCCTTGTTGATGGTCAAGTTATGATACTTGTGACCTTGTAAACTTGTGTCATGATTGATGTGCTTGCTCTCTATAGTTAGTTGTGTGATGTTAGTTAAATAGCTATTGGTGTCTATGTCTTGCATAATCTTGTGTTTGTCTTGATATGCTTATGTTCGCCCTTTAGTTAATAATTCTTGATTGCTTCTTCGATGCAACCTCTTGGGTAAAAAAAACTTAATTAAGAATTTCATTAGTAAATGCATGTTAATAAACTTGATTGCTTCTTCGATGCAACCTCTTGGGTAAAAAAAAGTAAAAGGTATACATTTCTTTGTATATTGTTTATACATGTCTTTTCATGATGAAGCTTTAGTTGGTAAGCATGTATGATAAGTGAACCTTTGACTTGTTAGAAAAAACACTAAAAATGCTTTATGATAATTACTTGTAACTGTACCGCGAAGGAAAGTTGTATTCAAGTTGTTAATTTTTGCATCCATCATCGAGCATCATGTTTTATATTTCGCATCATGTTAAACATGGCATTGTTACTACGTGTAGTGAACGAAGGTGAGCACGTGGTAGTTAATCAAGTAGTTGAGGAAGTTGATCCGTCAGTGGTGGTTGGTGTTGATATCGGTGGAACGACTCCGGACCCGGACTTTTCCGTCAACGAAGGCAAGCCCCGGATGCATACAACCCTACCTTGTATTTTACAAATTGATTTTGCTTTTGCTTTTTTTTACTGCATTAAGTGATTAGGAGTCAAGTGAAAACCAAATTGGTACCTTACCAACCTTGTTATTCCATATTTATCATATTACCAGTTTTAAATTCGTATATGTCAGTTTTACTTAGCTATGCTTAGAACGGTGAAAGTCGGGTGATTACCTGTCACCTGCAAGTTTCAAATGGAACTGTGGTTAATTATGTTAGCATGTGATATGGGAATGTGGAGTAATAAATCTAGACCGAGCGGACTCGGTGTGTGTGAGCCACAAGACATGGAGATCTTGTGAGCAGGATCTTTTCGCCTGTGTCGATTAAGGTCCGTTCGTTGTTGAATTGCATGAGGTGAGACTTTGTAGTACTAACCACATACTTCGGTAAGCCTTAACTTGGCTATTCTATTACGAGAATGGCTACTCGCGCACTGGGAGTGGAGAGATGGCGGGAATAGCGTGTACCCACGTGGCAATGGGCTGGATTGGTGGAGTACTGTATTCTCGGGTGGCGGACCCATTCTTGTTTTAGAGGATCCGAGGGTAGGTTGGTATATGTAGGTCGGGGACCTGCATATGTCGTGTGGTCTGGAATTCCCCAGCTGGGTTATAATCGGTTCGAATCATCGTTGCTCCTCGGTTATGGAGACTCAACTCACGGTTCATCATTGTAGTAATTAATAACTGGAACCTGAGGATGGTATGAGAAAGTGTTGGATACGAAGTTTCATGATCTCAATACGGATCGTGTCAGCTTTGTATATGATCTTTATGAAGTTTTAAACGTTGATATAAAGAATTTTGTTAAAATGCTTTTACGCAAAAGAACCTTGATTATTGCTAAAGCCATACCTTGAATCCCATGAGCCTGCATTCCTACGTTCTTTTAAATTCTTATTTCGGTTAAGTCTTGTTGAGTACTTTTGTACTCAGGGTTCATTGACCCTTGTTGCAGGTGAGGCTCATGAGCTGATCTGTTTTGGATCGTGCTGCATGACTGTTGTTCAGTGCGATGACGATAAGTAAATGTGTGGCCCTTGGGTAGGGCAGCTTAATTGTGTGTTCTGTAATATAATATAATGCCACTCCACTACTACGTTTTGTAATATTAATCGAACTTAGTTGTATGGTTTGAAACAAATGGTTTGTAAACTATATTATTGTAAGACTTCCGCTATTTTTACTCTGATGTATATATTTGAATAAACTGTTGTAATACTGCAATGACTCTGTAATGGGATCCTGCTCAGAAATCGTGGATGATTCGGGGTTCTCCGAGGACACCCGACAGTCTTCTTAAGTTACCGGGAACATATGCATAGTTATCAGAGGTCTTTGGACAGTGACAGGTGCATGTGGGCCCTATAATTTAGGAGGTTCTGCCACAGTCATGGCTCCGAGGCGGTGCCGCACCCTTCCACGGCGTCGTGCTAGGGAAGCGCACGTGACCCCTCAGGCGTATCGACTTGCCGGTCTGCTTTGACACTCCCTCCAACTATCGCAAGGAAATCCTCACCTTCGAGGTGGTTGGATTCAAGGGGACCTACCACACTATCCTGGGGCGCCCATGCTACGCCAAGTTCATGGTGGTCCCGAACTACACCTACCTCAAGCTCAAAATGTCGAGCCCCAACGGCGTCATCACCATCGAGTCCATGTACGAGTATGCATACGACTACGACGTCGAATGCATCGAGTACACCGAGGCTATCGTGGAGGCCGAGGCCCTCATCGTCAACCTCGACCAACTCGGTATTGAAGTGCCTGACTCCAAGCGCCATGCCGGGACTTTCGAGCCCGCAGAGACCATCAAGCTCGTCCCGGTCGACCCCAACTGCTCCAACGGTCGAACGTTGAAGGTCAGCGCCACCCTCGACAGCAAATAGGAAGCCGTGCTCGTCGACTTTCTCTGCGCAAATGTCGATATGTTTGCATGGAGTCCCTTAGACATGATAGGCATATCGAGGGAGGTCACCGAGCATGCCTTGGACATCCGGGCCGGCTCCAGACCAGTGAAGCAGCGCTTGCGCCGATTCGACAAGGAGAAGCGCAGGGCCATCAGCAAGGAGGTGCAGAAGCTTTTGGCGGCCGGATTCATCAAGTGTCCCATCCAGAGTGGTTAGCTAATCCTGTATTAGTTAAGAAGAAAAATGGAAAATGGAGGATGTGTGTGGACTACACCGGTTTAAATAAAGCATGTCCAAAGGTTCCATTCCCATTGCCTCGGATAGATCAAATCATTGACTCCACTGCAGGATGCGAGACCTTATCCTTCCTTGATGCGTATTCCGGTTACCATCAAATGAAGATGAAAGAGTCCGACCAGCTCGTGACTTCTTTCATCACCCCATTCGGCATGTACTGCTATGTAACCATGCCATTCGGTCTCAGAAACGCAGGGGCCACATACCAGCGGTGCATGACCTAGGTCTTCGGTGAGCACATCAGGCAAACTATCGAGGCCTACATAGACGACATCGTGGTCAAGTCTAGAAAGGCCAGTGATCTCGTCAATGACCTGGAGATTGCCTTCAAATGCCTCAGGGAGAAGGGCATCAAGCTTAACCCCGAGAAGTGTGTCTTCGGGGTCCCCCGAGGCATGCTCTTGGGGTTCATGGTCTCAAAACGCGGCATCAAGGCCAACCCAGAGAAGGTCTCGGCCGTGACCAACATGGGGCCAATCCAAGACCTCAAGGGAGTACAGAGAGTTATGGGATGTCTTGCGGCCCTGAGCCGCTTCATCTCGCGCCTTGGCGAAAAAGGTTTACCTCGGTACCATCTCTTGAGAAAATCCAAACGCTTTTCCTGGACCCCCAAAGCCGAAGAAACCCTCACCAAGCTCAAGGCACTACTCACCAACCCTCCTGTCCTGGTACCGCCAACCAAGGGCGAGGCCCTCTTACTCTACGTCGCCACAACAACCCAAGTGGTCAGCGCGGCCATAGTAGTCGAGAGGCCAGAAGAGGGGTATGCTCTATCTGTCCAACGACCAGTTTACTTCATTAGCGAAGTACTCTCCGAAACTAAGACACGCTACCCCCCATATCCAGAAGCTGGTCTACGCCATAGTCTTGGCTCGACGCAAGCTGCGTCACTACTTCGAATCCCACCCGGTGACCGTGGTGTCATCTTTCCCTCTAGGGGAGATAATCTAGAACCGGGAGGCCTCGGGTAGAATAGCCAAGTGGGCCGTTGAACTCATGGGGGAGACCCTATCTTTTGCGCCTTGAAAAGCAATTAAATCCCAGGTCTTAGTCGATTTTGTGGCTGAGTGGACCGACACCCAGCTGCCACCTGCTCAAATCCAAGCGGAATGATGGACCATGTACTTTGACGGGTCTCTGATGAAGACCGAGGCAGGCGCAGGCCTGCTCTTCATCTCTCCCCTCGGAGTGCATGTGCGCTACATGATTCGGCTCCACTTCGCCGCCTCCAACAACGCAGCCAAGTACGAAGCTCTCGTTAATGTCTTGCAGACCGCCATCGAGCTTGGAGTGCGGCGTCTCGCCGTATGGGGCGATTCGCAGCTCGTCATCGACCAAGTCTTGAAGGAGTCGAATTGTCACGACCCCAAAATGGAGGCGTACTGCAAACTTGTATGTCGCCTTGAAGATAAGTTCGATGGTCTCGAACTCAACCACATTGCGCGGAAGTTGTATGAGGCCGCGGATGAACTGGTGAAGATGGGATCGACACGGGCCCCGGTCCCCCCGAACATATTCGCTAGAGACCTGCACAAGCCCTCGGTAGACTACGCCTCGACGGCACAAGAGGGCCCACCGGTCGAGCCCACCACAGGGCTCGAGGCCCCCTCTGTTACCAAGACCCCGGCGGCCGAGCCTGAGGCCATGGAAATCGATGCAGGGCCTCCTGAGGCCGACTGGGGGGCGGACTGGCGGGTCCCCCTCCTTGATCTCCTCATTTGAGGAATGCTTCCTGCGGACAGGACCGAGGCCCAACGGCTTGCGCGACGAGCCAAAACTTACGTCATCAGCAACGGCGAGTTGTACAGACGAAGCCCATCTAGCATCCTCCAATGATGCATCACCATCGAGGAAGGCCAAGCCCTACTTTGGGACTTGCATGCGGGAGCATGCGGGCACCATGCTGCGCCTCGGACGCTCGTCGGAAACGCCTTCCGCCAAGGGTTCTACTGGCCAACGGCGGTTGCCGACGCCACCAAGCTGGTACACTCCTGCGAGGGATGTTAGTACTATGCGCGGCAGACGCACCTCCCAGCCCAAGCCCTCCAAACCATCCCCATCACATGGCCGTTCGCCGTGTGGGGACTAGACATGGTTGGGCCTCTGCAAAAAGCCCCCGGGGGCTACACCCACTTGTTGCTAGCTATTGACAAGTTCTCCAAGTGGATCGAGGCTCAACCGATCACTCAAATCAAATCTGAGCAAGCGGTATTGTTCTTCACTGATATCATCCACAGGTACGGGGTTCCAAACACCATCATCACCGACAATGGGACACAATTCACCGGTCATAGATTCCTGACGTTCTGCGATGACCACCACATCCGTGTGGTCTAGTCGGCTGTAGGACACCCTAGAACGAACGGCCAAGTAGAACGTGCCAACGGCATGATTCTACAGGGCCTCAAGCCAAGGATATACAATCGGCTGAAGAAATTCGGCAAGAAATGGCTGGCCGAACTCCCGTCGGTCATCTGGAGCCTGAGGAACACCCTGAGCCGAGCCACGGGGTTCATGCCGTTCTTCCTGGTCTATGGAGCCGAGGCCATCCTCCCCACTAACTTGGAGTATGGTTCCCCAAGGCTACAGGCCTACAACGAGCAAAGCAACCGCACTACCCACGAGGATGCCCTCGACCAACTAGAGGAAGCCCGAGACATTGCGCTGCTACACTCGACCAAGTACCAGCAAGCCCTATGACGCTATCAAGCCTGGCACATTCGAAGCCAAGACCTGAAGGTGGGCGACCTGGTGCTAAGACTGAGGCAGAGCAACAAGGGCCGCCACAAGTTGACCCCACCATGGGAAGGGCCGTACATCGTCGCCCAAGTGCTAAAACCCGGGACCTACAAGCTGGCCAACGAGAAGGGCGAAATCTTCACCAACGCTTGGAACATAGAACAGCTACGTCATTTTTACCCTTAAACTTCCAAGCATTGTATACCTTGTTTCTCGAAATATATTAAAGAAGCGTTCTTTAGTTGTTCTAATTTTTTGAGAAAACTCCCCCCCTCGACGGGGGATCGACGTTGAGATAACGTTATAAGGGAGACTCGGCTCTGCCTCTGTAGAACTGAGCCTTCCTCGGGGGCTAAAAGGGGGGGAACCCCCCTAAGTCCCAGGCACTATTTTTTAATCGTTTTTTCAAATAAATTTCTACACCAAACTCTCTCGCGTACTCTGACAGGTCGATTATAAAAAACCTAAGGACCGAAAGCACGCCTCAAGGGCAGAAGGCTGGCCGAGCCATGAGACTGCCTATGCCTCTGGGTTACGGCAACTCCCTCACCACCTTCCACTAGAGGGGTAGCTTAGGCTCCGAGGAAGTTTTTTGCAAAAGACTTGTATAGAAACGCGATAGAGGGCAGAGGCTCGGAAATATGATAAAAACGATTAAAAAGGCGTACGCACGAGTACTTTATAAAGGCCTCGACGGCCATGAGCGTCACGCTACGACAATAATCCTAATCTGTTTACATGGCCCCTTTGGCCCAGGTCAAGGCTCAGGATCTCCTGCATCGGCGGCTGGCGCGGGGGGAACCACCTCTTCTTCAAACAGACTGGCTAGCGCCATACCAGGGACCTCAGCTGCCTCCATCAGCTTGATGACCTCCTCATCAGCCTCCTCGTCATCCTCAGGCAAGACGTAACCATTGCTGACAGCCTTGAGGTCAACGCTGGAGTAGTGCGAGGCAACGACAGCCAGGGCACGCTTGACGCCCATGTGCAGCGCTCCCTGGAGTCGCTCGCGCACTTGGCCACTCAACGCAGTCAGGCGGCTCCTGAGGGAGCTACCCGACTGAGCCCCCTCAACAGCCAGGGCCTCACAGACGGTACAGGCGGCGGCCTGCAGCGTGTCGTGCTCCTCGATCTTGGCCTCGAGTGTCGACTGCACTGCGACAGAGGCCTCAACCACCTAGAAAACCTCCTTCTCCAACCCTGCGCCAAAACAAGCAGGATGTGGTTAAGCGCGAAAGAAAAATAAGTCAAATAGGGGCAAAGGCCAATGGGACTCACCCTCGGCTTTCTCTTTCTAGCGCTGGACCTCGACCCGAGAGGCCTCGGCCGCCTTGGAAGCCTCCTTCTCCAGCTCTGTACCACATCGGGGAGTTAGGGGTTGATCACAAGAAAAACAAACAAAACAAAGGGAACAGGACTCACCCTCGTACTTCTCCTTCCAGGCCAAGGCATCGACCTAGGAGGCCTCGGCCGCCTTGAGGGCCTCGTCCAGGGCACCCTTTGTCAGCGCGTGCGCGCCCTGCTCCTCACCTAACTGCGCAGCGACGGCCTTGGCAAAGACCATCGCCTTTTTAGCCCAGGAAAAGAGGACGTCCCACTCGCCGGCCACCCGGGTCAGCTCCTTGACTCGCGCCGCCAAAGGGGCGACCTGCTCCCGAGCCGTGGCCGCCTCGGCCTTCATATCTGCACAGCAAAGGCAGATGTCCTCCGCCTCCGCGCTCCGTGCCGACAGAAGCTTGTTGGCATTGGCGAGCAGGTCCTTCTGCTGCCCAAGCTGGTCCCAGATGTCCCTCTCCCGATGGAAGAACAATGACTTCCCGAGGGATCGGGACTCGAGCTCCTGGATAGCCAGAATAGGGGTCATGCACTGCCAAGAAACTTAGAGCAAGACGACGCCGCATGAGAAAAGAGGACGCGTACCTAGGTAACGTCGGGCAGATCGACATCCATGACGGACAGCGCCATTCGCAGCGACCGCACCGCCAGCTGGCGATATTGCTCGAAGGTGCCCCAGTGCCCCCCTCGCCCGCATCCTCGAGGGCGAGCAGAGGCTCCCCCTCAGGGTCGTCCCTGCTCCGCCACAAGACAAGCGGGTGATCCCACCCATGGGACTCAGGCTGCACCCGCACGAGAGCCGCGCTTCCCTCGTCGGAGGTCGGAGCTAGCTGCTCCATGGTGCTAGCCGCCTCGGCATCTGCCGCCCCCTTTTCCCGAGAAGTGCCGTCGGAAGGGGTCGCCTGAACCTCCACTTCCCGGGCACTCTCCAGCGACGGCGGCAGGCCTTGGGCCAGGGGCGGCACCAAAGGTTGCCCCACCTCCATCTCCATATCCTGGGCCACCAGGCCCGTCGCGCTCGCCCCCACCACCTCGGCCTCGGAAGTCCCAGGGGAGACGATATGAACGTCGCTGAAAAAACACTCACCTCGAGCGGGGTTGCAACCGCTTCGGCACCGCGACACTCCTCTGCAACGGCGGTGGCGGTGGTGGAGGCACGGCCCCTGTATCCACTGGTGCCAGCCGACCCTCGTCGGACTCCGACGCCCCCTCGATCCTCTGCGGGGGCAGTTGCGTTGCCCCCACTGCCGCCTGCTCCACCACTGTCGTCGAGCCCACCGGGCTGACGGTGCGCTTCCCTAAAGCACGTGTCTCAGGCGTGTCAGCCTCGGACCCGGGGCGGGCGATCGCCGGCCCTGAGGCATCCTCTCCTCCTCCTAGAAACGTCGAGCTACTCGCCGATGCCCCGAACGCTGTCCCCCTGATGTCAGGGAGATTGTCATCCTCGCCCGAAGAGTCCACCGACAGTGACGGAGACGGCTCCACCGGGAGACCGTCTTGCCTCTGCTACCGGTGGCGCTTATCCAACTATTCACGCTCAAGGATCTTCCTTGTGTGCTTGGCTGCCTCGGCGTCCTTCCTCTTCTACTACGCCTCGGCATGTGCCCGGTTCGCCGCCCGTCGCCTCGCGTCCTCGGGAACAGGCGGCGGGGAGGCTCGCACATCTCTCATCCCCTGCAGGAACGGCGAGCGCAAGTAAGCGAATGCAAAAACAGTGAGGAACGAGGAGGCCTCAGGGGCTGCAGTGGTGTGTGACTTACCAGGGAGAGGTGCCCCTGCGACGGGCGCATCACGATGGGGGTCAGACCACCGCTCTTCAACTTCCCCTCCACCATCTCCCTCACTCGACGTAGAACTTCCTCATTGGAGAGGGCGGTGGCAGACAACCGGATGCCCTCGATCGGCTCATCCGATCTCATGTCGAACAGGCACCGCCGCCGAGCCATCAGCGGCAGCACCCTCCAGCGGTGGAAGGCCACCACGACCACAGCCGCCATAAGGCAGTGGCCCCACAGCCTCTCTAGCCCCTCCAGGAGTGGCTGCAGCTTGGGCTGATCCTCCCTCAGGACGCCATACCCCCACTTCTCCGGACAGTCCTCCATGATCCACCCAGTGTAGGGGGGAAGTCCGCTGTCGTCGTTGCGGAGGTAGAACCAGCTGGTGTACCAGCAGCGATTGGTTGACACGAGCTGGGCCGGGATGTAAAGGTGCTGCTAGCCTTGGCGCACCTAGAGAGTGCAGCCACCGGCCCTCATCGTCTTCCTCGTACCTGCCATGCCTGTCGGCTTGGTGGTTTGCCCCGCCTGGAAGAGATGGAGCCATAGCTCCTAATGGGGAGCAATGCCCAAGTACCCCTCGCAGACAGAGTTGTGGTTGAAGTGATGCAGCTCCACACCGTAGTAATGCGGGAGCGCTCGCATGAATCGGTCCGCCAATAAGCCGAGACCACGCTCGTGGAAGGACACGAAGCTCACGACGTACCCCGCGGGTGGCCTCGGCTCTGGCTCGCCCAACGGAGCAATCCACTCCGGCCTATCAGGGTCGGTGATCGGACGGAGAAGGCCGTCGTCGACAAGAGACTACAGCGTCTCCACGGACACATCGGACGGATCCCAAGGATCCGTCGGGAGGATGACAGGAGGGCCACCGGCCATTGCGTGAAGGAGAATGAAGGCTACGGTGGTAAGTCTCTCTCTCTATCTCTCTCTCTCGCTCTTCTCCCTTCTTCTCCCTGGCGCTCTCTGTTCTTTGCAACGGCTCGAAGGCATAAAAGGTAAATACAGGCAAGGTAAGGAGGGGAGGGGCGAGACTCGTTTCATATTTATGCAGGGAAAGGACGAAACGGTCAGGCGACAAAATCGGGGAAGTTTCCATCGAGTCCTGGCATAGTTAATCCAGATCCGATTTCACTGCCCATGCGCCCACCTTTTCCTCATTAATCGCACGCAAAGTTATGTCCTGTCCGCTGACACCGTGTCGCATCCAACCGCAGCAACAGCAAGCCCCGACAAACCGCCTCAAAAGGCGCGCCTACCATTGTCAGCCGATGGGAGGGGAATATTCCCCTAGCCGATTCCTTCCAGACTAAGGAACTGGGCGCCGAGTTCTGTTCTGTTCGAGGTTCAAGGTGGGCCCCCCAAAGGTCTCGGCAATACCCGGAGACGAAACAGTCGGGGACAACTATGGGCGAGCCCGTACATGGCCGAGGCCCGAGCAAGCGATCGCTCGGGATGCCCTAAGTCGTGTCCGAGACCGGCAGGGAAGTCTCCGAATGGGATCCCACCGTAGGGAGGCGCCGAGCCCCCGAGGCTAATCGAATGGCCCCGGGACCCACTAGAGAATCCCTTTGGTACTTTTGGAGTGGGTCTCTAGACCGCAAGCCGACCCCTATTGAATGGGGCACGTGCCTCCACTCGGACTTACCCGATAACAGCTCACCGGAAGTGTCACCGCTCGCGCCCACCGAGGGTAGCCTGACATATTCCACCCCTCCTTCTGAACGAAAAGGATGCGCGAGGGTCACATAAAAAGCTAGGAGAACTCCTGATCGCCCTCCCGCTCCGTGCGGAGGCTCGGGGGCTTTTCCTGCAAACTTGCTGAGACCCAGCGACCCAGGCTCGCACTCGATGGGCTCGGCAAACAACCCCTCCTTCCGAACGAAAAGGATGCGCGAGGGTCGCATAAAAAGGCAGGGGAACCCTTGATCTCCCTCTCACTCCGTGCGGAGGCTCGGGGGCTCTTCCTACAAACTTGCTGAGACCCAGCGACCCAGGCTCGCACTCGATGGGCTCGGCAAACAACCCCTCCTTCCAAACGAAAAGGATGCGTGAGGGTCGCATAAAAAGCCAGGGGAACTCCTGATCACCCTCTCGCTCCGTGTGGAGGCTCAGGGGCTCTCCCTGTAAACTTACTGAGACCCAGCGACCCAGGCTCGCACTCGATGGGCTCGGCAAACAACCCCTCCTTCCGAACGAAAAGGATGCGCAAGGGTCGCCTAAAAAGCCAGGGGAACTCCTGATCGCCCTCTCGCTCCATGTGGAGGCTCGGGTGCTCTTCCTGCACCCAAAACGAAAGCAAGCCACCCAAGCTCGCACTTGGAGATTTGGAAAAACGCAACAAAAAGGGCATCGAGCCCATTACGGTCCAGGGGTTCGAAGGCTGGGCCCCCCCAAAGGTTTCGACAGCCTCCCTAGGACAACAGAATCAGGGATGATTGTGGGCAAGCCCGAACATGGCCAAAAGCCCAAGCAAGCAAATGCTTGGGAAGCCCTAAGTCATGTCCAAGACCAGCATGGAAGTCTCCGAATGAGATCCCGCCGTAGGGAGGAACCGAGCCCCCAGGGCCAATCAAACGGCCCTGGGACCCACTAGAGAAGCCCTCTGGAACTTTTGGAGTGCGTCTCTGGACCGCAAGCCAACCCCTATCGAATAGGGGCACGGGCCTCCACTTGGACTACCCGATAACAGCTCACCGGAGATGTCACTGCATGCGCCCACCAAGGGTAGCCTGACATGTTCCACCACTCCTTCCGAACGAAAAGGATGCGCGAGGGCCGCCAAAAAAGACAGGGAAACCACTTATCACCCTCCCGCTCCGTACAGAGGCTCGGGGGCTCTTCCTGCAACTAGGCCAAGTCCCAGTGACTCGAACTCGCCCTCATGGGCCCGGCAAACGTGATAAAATTCCTCGCTCAACAGGGACAAAGCCCCTAGAGGGGTAAATCCACTCCTCTAGGGCCTTGGGGGCTACACCCGGCGGGTGCGCTCGCGCGCACCCACCGGAACCTCAAAAAAACACAATCCCAACGGGAGCAGCTGCAAGCCAAGTCTCGAAAAACCCTTAGGGAAAGTGCTCGCACTCCCCCCGAGGCTCAGGGGCTACTGTCGGATACCATAAAAAGGGGTACCCTAAGCAAGAACCGAAAAGATTGCTTAAAACCTCACAAATATCAAAGCCAAAGGACAACGATAGGGTCTCAGCCGATTCTCTGACTCGCCTGAAGCCCACGTCGCAATGACTCTCCGCCTCACCGAGGCCCTTTCATGCCAAGGCCCCGCTCCGCAAGGCCTCAGATGGGTTACCGATTCTCCGATTCGCCCGAGGCCCCACGAGTGAAGCCTCGGACGAAGTACTGATTCTCCGACTCGCTTGAGGCCGGCTCGGCAACAACCTCGTCGCCTCCGCCTCGACCGACTTCTCTGACAAAATGCCACGCGTCCAACCACTCCCGCAACGTCAGCCGCACGTGGGTGCAGTACAGCAGGGTGGCCGACGGGACGTGAGACAGGACGGAACAGGGGTTATCGGACACTGCCTGCTCAAGATCGCACCCATGCTCAGCGTCCGTCTTTGCCTTTGTGCTACCTAATTCCTGCTCCAGGAGCAGCACGGTGTGGGGAAGCAGGCACGGGTCACTGTAGCCTCGGAATCGGTGCATGAGACCAACTGCTCCCTCCAAGGCCTCGGCAATCCACTTCTAGGTCTCGGCAGCCTCAGGATTCGTGCCCACCGAGCCCCCCACGATGGCTCGGCCTTGGCACCAACTGAGCCTTGGCTCTTTTCACCGTCAACCCATAGCGACCAGCACATCGTCGGCCATACCCTGCGTCAAGCTGTCACTGGAGCACCCACGTCATACGAGATCGGGTGTGACTGGCGCGTTGCTCCAGTACATCAAGGACAAGACCACTCCGTTGACCATGCCGCTACAGTAGTAAGCTACAGGAGTCCGGCACGTCACCTCCGCTCGCCGCATGGTGAACACATGTATCACCCATGTCCCTCCTTCAACTATAAAAGGGGAGACCGGGGCCGTTCTTAGGGGGGGCGAGGCGCTCACGAGCTCGCGGAGATAGGCTCACGTAGACACACACTCTCCCAAGCTGCCTGCGAGCAACGTCTTAAGCAGCCTGCACCGCTCCATGCCAAGACCTAGGACTAGCTCCCTCTCTCACCCTGCTTGTAACCCCCTACTACAAGCACTTCGGTGCAAGGAATACAAGATCGATCTCTTAGACTGGACGTAGGGCACCGATTGCCTGAACCAGTATAAACCTTGTGTCTCTTTGCATCACCATCTGGGATTAGGGGCACGCAGTTCACATTTACTAGTTGGTTGAGGACCCCCCGGTCCAAAACACCGACAACTACCCTAGGTGCAGAATCAACCAGTTGAATATCAGAACTGTTGGCATTACTCTCAGTACTTACTTGATTCAGTAATGGCTGATCTGGCTAAACACTGTTATCAGAGTATCCATACAGCCACTCAGATGGCAAATTCAGGCTTTCTTCTTCTGGTTCAAAAGTCTCACCAGCATCCTCTACCCACATCTCCTCCCTATCCTCTATTTCCATAGCCTTTAGGAGACTAATGCATGAAGATTCCATAGCCCCTCTATTGATATAATTCTCTAGCATTTCCATAGCAAAGAGTTGACTGAGGTTTCTTACTGTCTTACTCCCACTTGGCATAGACTGCTTAGATTGCTTATCTAGAGGTTCATCAACTTTCTTCCCTTGATTTGCATCATCAAAGGGTTTGTCTTTTTTAGGACTGGTAGGATCACCATCCTTCTCCTTCTCTTCATTAGATAGCAGGTCATCCTCTTCTAAATCTGTATCACCATCACCATCATCACCATCCTTTCCTGTTTTCTCAGATATCTGCTCAAATCCTTCTATTTTAAAACTAATCACAAATAGCTCATCCTTCATTTACATGGCCCTCTTCTGGGGAATCTTGACTGGGTCCCTGCATTTCACTTTAACTCTCACCATTGCAAAGAAACTAACAAATAGGGATTGCCAGTCCACCTCCACCAATTTCCCAACTGTAGAAGCAACTTGTCTAAAAGTGACCCAATCACACCATTTAGGAGGAATGCGCCTGACTTGCACCCAAACCTCAGTCAAGCTGCTCACTGGCTTAATATTTCCATTCCACACCTTTAAAGAAGCCATCACTGTACCTTTTCCCAAGTAGAAGTATGAAATCTTGTTGATCACTATCCTGTCCACTCTTTGCCCAGGAGGAAATCTCACCGGATAACTGAACTCATCCATGCTCCTTAACTGCCACGGCTAGTTTGCATCAAATAATTCCCTAAGATACCTCAAAATGGTCTCCTGATCCATCTCACCTTCTTCTATTGTGAAAACTCCACAGTTATCAAATCCAGTCCACAACTTAAACCTATCTTCATCTGGAGATACATTCACATGGAAGAATCCTAGGCCCTTACAAGCACTACCCATAAATTGCACCACTTGTTCAAGCTCACTCCACCGGGGGCACTTCTCAACTATGTGATCCTGACAATAACACACAAAGCAGACTTTGGGTTTGGAGCAAGAGGAAATAAAGTGTTTTGGTTCCCCACAATTGTAACAGACCACTTGAGACGCCCTTTTACTTCCAGACTTATCACCCTCTGTCACCTGAACAGCATTCTGATCTACCTCTAGATGAGTAGTAGAGTTATGTTCCTGCATATTTGACTGATGGTCCAAAGCCTTGGGTTGCTATTATGCCTGCTGCTGCTGAGGTTGCTGACGGCCTTGTTGCTGGCCCTGCTGAAACCTCCCCCGAGTACCTGGAGCCCCTCTACCACCAGGACGAGGACCCTGACCTTTCTGCCCAAAAGCATTGAACTGATTCTGCCCAGAATACTGCCCCTGGTTGTAGTACTGCTGATTGTGAAGTTGATTTGGGAAGAACCCGAACGGACCTGGCTGCGGTGGAGGGTACGACCCCATCGGAGGCGGCCCCATCGGCGGAGGCCCCTTTGGCGGCTGGTAGAACGGCGGCGGATTCTGGAACCAGCCTCCCTGACCTCAGCCCCAATCTTCGTCAGGACTCCTCGGCCTTTGCGGAGCTCTCCCCCCTCTGCCTTGACTAGCCATCACCCCTTTCAACTTCGACACGAATGACTCCTCGACACCTTTCCCCCAAATGTCGGATGCAAAACTGAATTTCTTCATAGAACCAATCCAGTAATCTCCAACTCCAACCGGGAAGCAATCATTGACTTCGAAATTTTTGGACTCCCAAAGATCCTCTACGGCGCAAGCCATGGTGTCAAACCCTAACATGGCCGCCAGGGGAGGGGGAGTCGGAGGGGATGAACCACAGCTGGCCGAAGAAGTCTTCAACCGCACCACCCTCCTCCTCGAGCCCCACGAGATGTGCGCCATTGTTCGTCTTCCCTGCTCCCGCAGATCGCGCCACCTGCCTGGATCCCGTGGTGCCACGTGTCTCACCATTGGGACCCTTGTTCCAGTCCTTGAAGGGCCTCCTCACTCGCTGCACCTTGGGCCCTCTACCCAGGGGAGGAGGAGGGGAACCCCTCACCCAACACAGCGATGCCGGCAGGGAGCCCCTCAGCGATGACTGGAGCCCACAGCTCCGGCGGGGTCCCGGCGGCCAACCCGCCTCGACGTCACCTCTCGTGTCACCCCTCGTGTCGCCTCTCATTTCCTTTTTTTTACAGGAGGGAACCTTTTCGTTCAATTTGATCGACAGTTCAGCACTACATCGAGGCGAGTGACAAAGATTCATGATTCATCTGGCAATTATATTTTATGCAAAACATTCCAACCAAGAAGAGTACATTTGGTGTCCTCAGATTTCGCCGTCCCAGAAATCCTCCACGGACTTGTAAAAGCTCGTCGGATGAGTCACGAACTCGTACTTGAAAAGCCTGGCCTGCAATTATTTTTCAAACACAACAGGCAGAGAAACGATGAATACCAGGTTTTCAGCTACGAACTCATCAGGAAACACCAAAATCAAGATTCGTGGCATGCCTGCTTGATCTCAGAGAACTTCGCCATCAGCTCGTCAGGGACGGACCAATCAAACAGGTCAATGTTCTCCCTCGTCCACGCCTCGTTGTCGCTCTTCGGGAGCACGCTCTGCCCCATCTGAATACCCCAGCGAAGAGCAACCTGAGCAGGGGTTTTCTGCAGCTTATTGGCGATGGAAATCAAAGTGGGGTGGCTAAGGACGTCCGGTCCGTCGTTTCCTGGTGATCCAGGCGAACCTAGTGGTGCATATGCCTGCAAAAAGGATACCAATAATTAAGAACAATGGAAGTAACTGCCAAGCTGATCAGAAGAAACGAGAAGAGGTTTGTCATCAGGTTCACGAAGGATCTGAATAGGAGTGGAACTTACAGATAAGTGGATGCCCTTCGACCGGCAAAACTTGCGGAGCTTGTCTTGTTGCCAAACCGGGTGGCACTCCACCTGGTTGACTGCTGGTGGCACACGTGCGACAGCGACCAAATCCTCCAGCTTCTTGCAGGAGAAATTGCTCACGCCAATGGCACGAGCTTTGCCTGAGTCGTACAGTTTCTCCATTGCTTTCC
The DNA here is from genome assembly GCA_904845875.1 of Miscanthus lutarioriparius. NCBI lineage: Eukaryota > Viridiplantae > Streptophyta > Magnoliopsida > Poales > Poaceae > Miscanthus > Miscanthus lutarioriparius. Next base: position 22,572,142 of record CAJGYO010000016.1, on the reverse strand, counting down.
ACGTAGCAGGGATGTCAGGCTTGAGGATGTTTTCGGTGCTCAGCCTAGTTACTTTCTTTGCACGAACTGGACCATGGACCTGTGAAGCGATCAGTCAAAAATTGTGGAGAAGAGAGGAATGTCAAAATTTAAAGAATTTAGAATGCACTCTTCGAAAGAATTGTGGAGAAACGAGTGTGGCTTGTCTTGTACTGAACTTTTTCTTCTTCTTAATTGATAGAGCTCTTACCTTTTCGATCAAAAAAAGAACACCATAAAATCGCTTGAAGTAGCACAATTTTCAGTTAAATAGAAGTATAAGAACTAGGATTAGTTAAATAAGCTGCAGACTTGGAACTTACTAGGTAAAGATCTAAGTAATCAAGCTGCAGATGTTGTAGTGTGTTATCAATCGCCTCTGGAACGTCTTCTGGATCATGATCAGTGCACCTGAAAAAATCAGAGCATCTTCAAGAATCCACCTGGCATCACAGCATCTGGAAGTACAAGGTTGATAAAATACCACAATTTAGAAGTGATGAATAGATCTTCACGTTTAAGTATACCCTCCTCAAATAGTTTCCTCAGGGCAAAACCAACCTACCAAAAAAGTCATAATTAATAACTACCGCCGTATAGAAGTGAAGAGTCTTCCCATGAAGAATAAATGAATAATTGTCTGGCACTCTGGCCATAGCCAAGATTCTTACATCAATGCTATGAACATGCATACAAACACCACCATATTCGAGTCCTCTTCAAATTGAATTTGAGTGTCTATTTTATTTTTAATAAAAAAACCTTAGTTCCTCTTAAGCTGGTCTTTTTCCATCTGTGATGCTACTTTCTTCTACATTACCATCTGCTTCTCTTAAGTTGTTCTTGTTTATCTTAATACTTGTTACATACTCCCTCTATCCCAAAAAGAGCGTCTCCATGGGATTCGTGGCAGTTTCGTATGTTTGATTAGGTTTGTAGAAAATATTAGTAACATTTATCTCCAAATAAGTTCATTATGAAAATATATTCAGCGCATGATTCATCTAATGATACTAATTATGCACCATAAATACTAATATTTTCTTATATATATTGGTTAAAGTTGAAAATATTTGACTTCTCGAAAAGTGAGAATGATCTATTTGTGGGACGGAGGGAGTAGTTGTAAGCTGACTGCTGACGTTAAAGACCAACACAAACTAGTAGCGTTTGTTTCAAGGGCTCTTTATTATGCAAAAGAAGGGCTTAAAAAGTTATTACCTCTTTCTGATTACCATATTGTGGAGAACAGTCAATATGATGATAACCTGCCTGCACTATTACAAGTAGAAACATTACATCCAAACAAAAGAAGCCCATATGACATGCTATGCAATTAAAACCTGATACCTTCCGTTCATGTGCAATTAAAATTGGCACAAAATAGTAAAGAGCTCTGAAACTAAACTTTATGCTTTCACAGTTTCCATTAACATATTGGGTTAACTGGTTGATAAACCAACATGTTCTCCACTTGAGCAATAAAGGATTCTTACGTTAGATTCAATTGAATCCACAACTACAAGGAAGAAAACAAAAGAGGAAAAGACCATATAAGTAATGGATCTAAACAAAAGCAAGAAGTGACAAGACCTGGAGAGCTGCACGAATGGCATCTTCGACAACGGCTGGTGATATTTGCCATGTTCCAAGGCCAACCGATGGGATAGAAGCACCGGTGTTTAGGAGGAAGAACTTGGCCATCTACGCACTCCAGAGTCCAGAGGCCAAACTGAAAAGCGAAAGTATAAATAGCAGGTAGCCTTTGTTGCTGGAGCTTGGCAGGATGAAGATACCTACTTGGCTACTTCTACAATTGCCAGCAAAAACATTGTGGATTTTGGACTCACCGAATGTGTGAAGAGGACATTCTGAATCTGAACGACAGTGGCTGGACGCGGAGCAGTTGAGCATGGTAGCTGATAGGTCAAGTCATGTGGCAGGACGCCTGCACCCAATTTTTTGAGAACCCATCTCAAAGAGTCATGAGTTAAAGCTTTGATAAAAATATATGTGACGATTATTGCAACTTGATATAGTTATTAATACAGATAGCTAACCACAACCAGCTATTAGCCATTTGTGTTACGAGAAGCTTCTTTTAAGAAAAGGTGAAGTCAATTTATTGAGAAACAGATATCTATACATATTTTTGACACAGTAAAATCTAGCTAAAGACTTACCAAGGAAGTGACCAAGTATAATATTAATATGCTAAGTTCTTTTTCCATAGCAGAGAGAAGCAAACACAATTGATATAGTGGTAGGACTTCTAAGAGGGCTCTGGCTTCTCAAGAAGCATTACCAAACGGAGCAAGAAAAAATGGTTTCGACTCCGAAGCCACCAAGGAGCTGGAGCTTTTTTTTTTGGAACTAGGAGGAGTCAAAAATTTAGCTTCAACCGGCTCCTCTTCTCAAAAATACTCTCTGAAGCTATTTTGTCAACATTTTTCTTTAGCTCAACTAGAGAAGCTGCTGGAGGAACCATTGCAGGAGCAATTTTAGGAGAAGCCAAAACCTTGCCAAACATGGTTGCAATATTTCTTCTATCACGAAGATGAGACAATTAATTACCTTCTTCAAATGTCGTTTTCTTTTTTCTAGTCCATCAACCCGGAGCTAGAATATTAGGAGAGGTAGGGGCTCTTCTACCCTTCCAGTTCCCTAAAAAAATATATATATTAGGAGAGCTAAATATTAAAATTTTGTTGATAAATTTAGTACCTGCAACTAATTAAAGATGCTTATCTGAACTTACCCTCTCTCTCATTGTTCATTTGCCAATACAATACATATTACATAACCTGTAATCTATGTTGGGGTTGTGGTAAATTTACTAATTACTATACATGTTTCGCCATATGTAATTCTTGTTTTTCACGTTTGCCAATTCTTTGTTTCTCCAATATATATGTTTAGTTCAAACCTCACCAAAAAATAATGTTAGCTCTTGTTGAAGCCCATATATTGTGGCGTATGAATAATTTTGGCTTTTAAATATTATAATTTTATTAGTCATTGTTAATTTTTATTCACATCTTAAATTGAAACTCTAATCTTTATTTTTATTAACATTATTTTTTGTATTTTATTAAAAATGATTGTTGGGGAAGGATCCCTTCGGGAAGCCACCCCTCAGTCACGTAGGAAAACGATTCATGATGTGAGTTCTTTTTGCAGGATGTGGACGCAAGACGATGCACGACAGAGAGTCAAGAAAAAAAGACCTTCACCACCGCATCGGCCATGGAGGAGGCGAAGGTCCCGGTGAGAGGGCCACCGGACCTCCGCCCGACAATGGGAGCGGTTGCCCCTGCACCCCCTGCTCGCCTACCACCAAACAACATAAAACCTTTGCAACATGAATTTTTTTTAATGCAACATGCGTCTGAAAATCAGATGAAACACTTGAAAAACACACTTGCAACATATGTGTAGAACACATGAAACATCCAAAAAATAACACTTGCAACTTGCAACATGAAACTACTTGCTGCAACATAAGACTGAAATAGCTGAAACATTCTGGAACATACAGTGGCAATATATTTGTGAAACATATGCAACATCCAGATCAAAAACGATTGCAACATATGTCTGTAAACAGATGAAACATTTTGAATAAACGCTTGCATCATTCATTGAAACACTTGCAACATGTGCAACATCCCCTGATCTACTTTTGCAACATCAAAATAGAACAATTGCAACATATACATCTTAAACGTCTAAAACAATTGAAACATACATACGCAACATAGGGGACGTGAAGGCCGGGTGCCGGTCGATTCCAGCCACCGGGGTCGGAGCCGGCAGCAAGCGGCGGCGCGCGAGCACCACCGCCACTAGCAGTGGGCTTGGCTCGGCCGGGCGGGCGCACCAGCACCAGGCCACCAGCGGTGCACGCGCACCACCGCCACCAGCACCGCTCTTTTCTTTTTTAGAACAGTTGGGGGCTAGGGCGAGTGGATGAGCGGTCGTTGGACTGTCGCGGCCCACCATCGGCACCGTCCGTGGCTGACGGACGCCCTATACCCACCATTACTGTTAGGCCTTGTTCGTTTTATATTCAAACCATGGGGTTGAAGGGGATTGAGGAGGATTTAATCCCCTACAAGTCAAAATCCCTCTTATTCCCCTCCGATCCTCTCCATTCCCCTTGGGTTGGGATGAAACGAACAAGCTCGTACTTTTTTGCATTCCTGTGTGGATTATCCCACGTGCGGACCTACGAGCAAGTTTCGAGGGTCCACCTGCGAGCTTCAACCTGATCACTAAGACCTATACTACACTTTTTATTTACTGGAATGTTATGAACAATCATTTTTTTATAAAGCATTTGTGTGAATTTGCAGTACAAATATGACCTGTTTGAGAGCTCCTCTAAAATCTCTGTGGAAGCTTGGACGTTGATTCTCTAACTGAAAATGTTTCTCCATGATTTTCTATGGTAAATTCTATGCAAACGGTGACTCTTTGCATAGAATAAATTAGGAGAAGCTATTTTTTCCAGCTCTCAGTCTCTAGTTTATTTTAGAGAAACATTTTACAGAATCAACATAAAATCACTTCTTAATAAAAAACTGTTTGACAGAGCTCCTCTTTCATTTAGCCCAGAAGCTGCTCTCAGAGCTTCTTCCAAACAGGCCCATGACCATGCAAAACATTTTTCTACCTTTTGGTTTCAAATGAAAAATTGAATACAAATTTAGTTGACTACGATAACACATTGCAGTTTTACTGTGAACTCGAACTGTATTTGTTAAGGAAGTAGCAGTCACATGAGGTCAGGGTTTCCCCACGCGAAGGCGAGATATTCTCAACTGTTCATGAAAAGCATCTCAAGAAATCAGAATGGTCCTGATTCTCTGTTCTTTCGTCTTCGTATTCCACTTCACCATCCCATAGATCCTCCAAGCTATTGTATCCACTTTTCGGGTGAACTGCAAATTCGACTTTTAGCAGCCTAACCTGCATGTCACGAATCAAAAGAAATATCAGATAGGAAAAATAAATGAAAACCTAAATAGAGGAGGTCTGCATTAAAAAAAAGAGAGGATGTCATCATTCATTGCGATTCTCCATGAAATGATCAATGTACAAATACAGCATACTAGATTTAGATTATCATATGCATAGACAATATGATGGGAAAGGTTGCTTTGATACATGCCTGTTTGATTGCAGAGAACTTCGCCATCAAATCGTGAGGAATGGACCAATCAAATATGTCGAAGTTCTCTTTGATCCTTCTTTGGTTGGCACTCTTGGGAAGTACACTCTGGCCCAATTGTAGCCCCCAGCGCAGAGCGACCTGGGCAGGCGTTTTCTGCAGCTTCTCAGCAACAGATATGACAATGGGGTTGCTAACCACGCTTGGGCCACTGTATCCAGGTGATCCAGGTGAGCCTAATGGAGAATACGCCTGTAATGTAACAACAGAACCAGAAGTGTAGAAGCAGAAACTCAGCCAATGGAAACTGAAAACAAATGCTGGAATATTTGATTGCTAAATGCTCTCTAAAACTTACAGAAAGATGAACGCCCGTTGACTGGCATAGCTTACGTTACGTAGCTTGTCTTGCTGCCAAACTGGATGGCACTCAACCTGGTTGACTGCTGGAGGCACACGTGCAACAGCAAGCAAATCCTGCAGCTTCTTACAGGAAAAGTTACTCACACCGATCGCACGAGCTTTGCCTGCGTAGTATAGCTTCTCCATGGCTCCCCATGTTGCAGGGATATCAGTAGGGATAAGGTTTTCCGGGATAAACATGGTTCCTTTCTTGATACGGATTGGACCATGAATCTGTAAAATAAGGTCGTTACAGTTTACAGCATCACAAGCCAGATCTTATATTAGCAGGTAAACAGTAGGCAAACTATCATCTGATAGGTATCAAGATCAAGAGTAGGAATTTACAAGGTACAGATCTACGTAGTCAAGTTGCAAATCTTCAAGGGATGAACCAATATCCTCCTGCACATCTTCAGGTGCATGATTACCAGGCCTGCAAAATTCGGAGTTTCTGATTTTAGAACATAAACTAGTTATCCATCATTGCTTGAGATAAGGTTGGGAAGTGAAGCCTAACCATAGCTTGGAGGTGATAAACAAATCTTCACGCTTAACCACGCCATCCTAAAATAATTTCTTTAAAGCCACTCCAACCTATAAAAGAGAATAAACTTCAATCTGACAACTTGACCTTGGCAATGAGTTCATAGGAATTTCATAACTTCCCTCGTGTATCTTGCATGCGGTTCATGCGTTTATATAAAAATGCAACAGGCCAGATTGCAAGACAAAAGTGACTTAAATAATTTGGAGATCAAAGTTGGTGGTTAACAATTCCCGTATTGAAGTCTCCTTAGCTACACGGACTTCGGATACCCATGCTGATTCATCATTATATTAAAAAAGGTTGAAATAACCACTTTATTTAATAATAGAGAATTAAGAAAAAAAGACCCAATTTAATTAGAAGGAATTAAGCAGTTTTTCTTAAAAATAGTCACCTAGTATATTCAAGCCAAAGAAATTTGAACCAGAGTGGTTGGGATGCACGACCCTACCATCTACCCTAACCAAACCTACACGAACCAGTTTAGTTATGCTCATTTCCTAAGTCCTAACAATCAACAGAAATTGAAAAAATGTTATATAATTTAAATATATCTTTGCAGGACTAGTAGATAAACATGAGTAGTATTGATCAAATGTATCTATATTGATTTTAGGGTACTCTCTTAAAGCAACTTATAGGAAATGGAATATAAATGATCTGGTGGAGATGCTCTAACAACTACAAGGTCATACCGGTCATACCCTTTCTTGTTGCAACAAGGACAGGGTGGTGCAAGACGTAGGTAGCAAGAGCTGACCAGATTACAACAACAGATGATGTGATACGTCAAAACTCTATTTAAGCTTTTAAAGCATGCTTGTCATATCTTACTGTTCAATTAAAAAACGGAATGATGTCATATTCATGTGAAGCGAAAAATCATAAAGTCAAAAATCAATTCCTGAAGGTGCCAACCAGTCCAACTTATTAATCAGTTGCAATGATTCAATGAAAAGTATTAGCATGGAAGGGGTAAAAGGTCATGGGGTGCTATGGTGATCAGTCACCTCGATGGTAGACACCGAGTTACTAATTAGTAATTACCTCCTTCTGATTGCAGTATGCTACAGCAGAATCAATATGCCGATACCCAGCCTGTGTCAGAAAACCAGCAAAAACTTCAGACTGGAATAGGAGAGAAGAAATGTAATCGATAGATACTAGAACTTAAGAACAATAAACTTCCGCCTTGTACTTCTTGCTAAAACAACACTGGAGCATATTACGAACACTTCAAGAGCAAGCTAACCTAGAGTCTGTCAGTTCTTTGTAACAAATGAAACAAGTTAGATGGCTACCTGTGTAAGTTTGTCAAAGCTCAATATAGAGATTCAACAAGCTCAAGATAAAACAAGTATGATTCCGCTCAAACTTATACACATGCAGGGAAAAAGACTTTAGAAACAAAGGAAGAAAAGCAACAATGACCAATCTGGAGAAACTTTATTTTCAAAGGGAAATAGGCCAGAATAGCAACCAGAAAAGACCTTAACAGCAGCATAGATGGCGTCGCTGACAGCTCCAGGCTCTATTTGCCATGTGCCAAGGCCAACCGACGGAATTCTTGCGCCAGTATTGAGAACAAAGGATTCAGCCATCTTAGGGCACGAAGAAAAAACAGAGAGTAGAGGAAATGGCTTGGGAAAAAGGTTATCAACGAAGGTACGGGCATGGTGTTAGTGGTTGTGCTTTTGAATATTTAGGCCGGACATCCTGGATCTGGTGGTCCATATCCAAAAGAAAGGAGTCTAGGGATTTCCGGTGGTGGAGGTGGAGCAGGAGCTCAGTCCAACAATTACTAATATATCTGTGCATGACTGGAAGCCGTATGGATGGCACATTGGTACCCCATCATTGGTAGCGCCCAAATTGTGGAGCACATCCCTCCCCTCCTTTCAACGGTGGGTGGGTACGTGGGACACCAATTTCTTGACTCTTGAAGCACGTTGCTTTTCATAATACTGTTCTTTTAGTTAGAACTCAAGAGAGTGCCTCGTATCTAGGGATAAAAACGGATCGGATACGAACGGATATCACTCATATTATATTTATTTTCATATTTCTGTTTGGATTCGGACACGGATAGCGTTCGGATACATATACGAATACGGATTGACTCGGTTACGGATACGAATAATGAGTATCGAATACGGTATGAATCGGATTCGGAGAAGGTTGGATACAAATATCTATTCGGATATTGAGTAAAAGCAGCATATATATATATATATATATCATACGTGCGCAAACCATTACACCACTCTATGAGTCCATAATCCATCTAGATTAAGCCGAAAGACTAAAGAGTAAAGCAACAAATAAGATAAAGATATAGATACATCATACATCATACATCAAACATCATACAAGCACCAATCTTCGCGGCATGAGTAAAAATAGCCAAGCTCATGGCTTCATGGGTCTCATGGAGTCATGGTCATGGATTCAAGATCTACAATCCTTGTATAGGCCATTTTTTCATTTGAGAAAGTTTGAACAAAATGTAGTTCAAATTTCACAAGTGTGTGACATAGTTTTAGAAAGTCTATATGAGATTCAAGAATTTATGACTAGTGTTTGATAAAACTTTCTCAAATGGGAAAATGAGCTATGTAACAATTGTAGATCTTGCTGAGATGATCAAACTTGGTATTCAGAGTTTTTTCATCTGAGGTCATTTAGTGTCTCATTTGAGCAAGTTTGACCAAGTCAAATTTGGTCAAATGAAAAACAACACTTTGACTCTAGTATTATGAACTCTAAATGACTTCAAATTGAAAAGTTTTGAATACCAAGTTTGTTCAACTCATCAAGATCTACAATTCTTGTTTTGGTTAACTTTCCATTTGAGATAGTTTGGACGGTTCAAATTTGTGATTTTTAAATTTCGATGCTTACAAACTAGTTTTCGGAACCCTAGATTGTCTCAAATTGAAAAGTTTTGAATACCAAGTTTGTTCAGCTCATTAAGATCTACAATCCTTATATAGGCTATTTTTTCATTTGAGAAAGTTTGAACAAAATATAGTTTAAATTTCACAAGTGTGTGACATAGCTTCAGAAAGTCTATATGAGATTCAAGAATTTATGACTAGTGTTTGATAAAACTTTCTCAAATGAGAAAATGAGCTATGTAACAATTGTATATCTTGCTGAGATGATCAAACTTGGTATTCAGAGTTTTTTCATCTGAGGTCATTTAGTGTCTCATTTGAGCAAGTTTGACCAAGTCAAATTTGGTCAAATGAAAAAACTCTTTTGACTCTAGTATTATGAACTCTAAATGACTTCAAATTGAAAAGTTTTGAAATACCAAGTTTGTTCAACTCATCAAGATCTACAATTGTTGTTTTGGTCAACTTTCCATTTAAGATAGTTTGGATGGTTCAAATTTGTGATTTTTAAATTTTGACGCCTATAAACTAGTTTTCCATTTGAGAAAGTTTGGACGGTTTAAATTTTGAAGCACTAAATGATTTCAAACGAAAAAGTTGTAAACAACAAAGTTTCATAACTTTTTGAGATCTACAATTTTTATTTTGATCATTTCTCCATCCAAAGTCGTTTGAATAATATCCGGATAATATCCGTTTTTAAATATCCGGATATATCCGATACTTATCCGGATTATCCGATATCCGCCGGATATCGTTGATATTACATCCGTATTTGATATCCGCCTAAGATATCCGTTTTAGTATCCGTATCCGAAAAAAAATACGGATATCCGAGTAACTATTCAGATAAATGTTCATATTTGTTCGGTCGAACGGACGGTCGAATAAATATCCGTATCGTTTTCATCCATACTCGTATCTAATATTTGTCAAGGAAAACAGTAGCTAGTAAACAAAATGGCAATTTAACATTAAAGCTCTAAAAAGTATAAGTGCATGAAAAGCCAATACGGTCATCCTTTTTTTCCTTTGACCATTTGCCTCCTGTCGGAGCTTGAAAATGACAACAAAATGAAAGTAAAGGAAAAAGAGACATGCAAACATCGGCGTCATAGAAGGACTTCAAGATCGCATAAGCTATTCACCGCCGGTAATGAGATCTAGTAACCACGAAAGAACATCATCTAGGAAAGTCAAGATGATGTAGGTTTACAATCCTTCATCATTGAAACAAAGTGTTGAGAGAAACCGGACCTTGCCACAAAACAGATCGAAAGACAAGATCAAAATAGTTGCATAAAAAACGAACCAAATGCTTCCCCTGATGTAAGGACCGAATTACCCAAGAGGAAAGGGTGAATTGAGCTTAAAATTTTTTATGCTACAATATTAGCCTATGCAAACTCTAGCCGTTGAAAAAACAAAACTGACAAATGCATACATCACCTGATGATTGCCGCCCCTCACTGGCCACGCTAGATCATAGGGTGACGCTAACCTAGTTGATTCCTCTAGCGGCTAGTTGGGAATACACCAACATATTCCCTTCTGTATAATATGTGGTGGATCACACAGTCCCGACGGAACATATTGTGCACCATAGAGACTTGGCCAACTAGTCACATAGTCAACATAGGCCACTGGATAATCCTCCACCTTGTCACATACTCCACGCTAGATCATATGGTGCATTCTAGTAACCATGCCAACAAGTCACTAAGTCAAGTTGGTCTTTCACAAACAGTCCTCACCGGATCATATAAGGTATCACAGTGAGCTGGCCAACGAGTCACCAATTCAAGCTTGGCCTCATCAGATGATCCATCAATGTCACACAGTACTCCACTATATCATAAGACACTCACATGGTCACTGGGTGTCTTCGCTGCATACTCCGGCACTGTTTTTCAGCCCGTTTCAAGTCCAATCTCGACCAGTCCAACTTCTTTGAGATCATTGACTTGAAATCATTCTTAATGGGGCCACTTTTCATCATAAACTTGACTGTGAGTTAGCCTATTGTACATGAACATGCTCTTGCTTTCTCTCTCTCCAATTGAACGCCTTGGACCCTCCTCCTAATAGTAGGACCAAAGGAAAAAGCAAAGCCCTGATACACACTACTAGTGAATGTCTCTGCACGTAGCCTACATTCGCTTTTATAGTGTCCTACTGTCTTTAGTCTTCACGAATATCCTTTGCACCAAGGCGAAGCTACATTCAGCTTAGAAGGTGCAAATGCACCACCTAAAATTTGTTAAAACAGTTATTTTCTCTAATTTTTCATTATATATGCACCCCCGTGGCACATGTATATGCACCCACATGGCAAGAGCACCACCCTCTAATTTGCTCTAGCTTCGCCACTGCTTTGTACCATGCTTCAGTCAATGAACCAAGTCTTGTGGCAAAGACACTTGTCACTCATTGTGACTAACCTAATTGCATTTACCATTGCAAAACACATTGTGTTCATCGATCACGAAAACCTCCAAATCCACCGTATTAGGGACTATGCATTCAATCTCCCTTTTTGTGATGGATGACAACACAAGACTCCAAAACAAATAAGGATAAGTTGAAAATGCCATTACTGCACTTTATTTGGTCGGAATTGGAACAGTCATCTTTGGATACAATGAAACATAAAGCTTCTAGAGGAATAGCAACAGGGGCAACTATCCTGAGGTTCTTTCTCCAAACCAAGGTAATCATATCTCAGCTGTCCAAGCAAAGCATCTGCCATGTCAGAATAGTTTCCTCGTTTGGCTCTTTTATTCTGAAAAAAATTGTATGCTTTCATATTTCACCATCCCAAAAATCCTCCAATGTACTGTAGCCGCCCTGAGGATGAACTGCAAACTCAGCTCTCAGCAGCCTGACCTGCATGTAATAAACCAGAAGGAATATCATATGAGAAGAATGGAAGTGTAAGTACCCAAAGACTTCACTCAGTGCATTTCTACAAGAAACGACTGGTGCATTATATTGAAATATGCATATTGTTCTGGTACATGAACAGTTGTAGCAATCATAGACGAAGACAATCAATGAAATGCAACTAGCAGAACAAAAAAGGTTACATTAGGGCATGCCTGTTTGATTTCAGAGAACTTTGCCATCAAATCTTCAGGAATAGACCAGTCCAATATGTCAATGTTCTCCTTAATCCTTGATTCATTGGCGCTTTTTGGGAGTACACTATGGCCCATTTGAATTCCCCAGCGTAGAGCAACCTGGGCAGGTGTTTTCTGCAACTTATCTGCAACAGAGACCACAATGGGGTTCTTGAGGACACTTGGCCCATTGATCCCAGGAGATCCAGGTGAGCCTAAAGGCGAAAATGCCTGAAATAACAGCAGGTTAGCAGCATGAGTTTAGAGAAAGAAGCTTGATTAGTAAAAAATAAAAAATGAAGGTAAGGCTTGCATTTTTAGAGAAAGAAGCCCTAATACACACTACTGTGTAAGCAGGATTAGTAAAAAATAAAAAATGAAGGTAAGGCTTGCATTTTAGAGAAAGAAGCCCTAATACACACTACTTGTGAAAAACTGGGGTGCAAGTAATTACTACCTCCTTCTCATTGTTGTATGCTGCAGCACAATCAATATGCCAATACCCAGCCTGTGTCAGAAAACCAACATCAATTTTAGACTGGGGTAGAAGAGATGCAAACAATCCGATGGCGTATCAATGACTTGGCTGTTAGCCCACAGGATCACCGGCTCAGGTGAGTGAACCACTCACCAGTCTTGCCGAGCACCCGCTAGTGTTGCCGAGCACCCACTAGTTAAGCCGACCACGAACAAGCGTTGTCCGTCTCCACACATTATGGCTAGAGGTTGAAGAAAAGAGTGAATAGAGCATACACACACAGTACAAGACACCAGCGTTGGCCGAAGCCCTGTATGGGAGATGGCAAATCTGAACTCTCTTTACTGAGTTGCCGTATATATCTATTTATACAAGTCTATTCATCTAGTCCCAGTACAACGCACATGCTACAACAGTAACTAGATAACACAGCAAGACTGACTTTTGTGCCTGTCCCTGCATGTGGCTACAGTGCGGCAGGTGAGCCGTTCGGCGTCTACCTCTGCAGCGGCTACAGTACCATAGCAGGGGGCCTTTTCGGCGCCACCTTCCGTTTGCTGTGTGTTCACACAAGAAAGCAGTAGATTATTCTAACATTGGCAACACATTTTGAACAGAAAAGGTTAAAAACAGAAAAAATCTGTTGCGTTCTTCTTCTATATTTAAATTAACATTATGATCCTATTCCCTCAAAAAAACATTATGATCTCCTTTGGAGCATATATGAACACTTCGAGGATAAGCTAGCTAGGTTAGCTGAGGTAACTGCATCAACGTAGATTTCCAATTGCACATAAGGTTGTCCAATAAGACCTTATAATCTACAGAATACAGGCCCAAGGCATAACAAAGGATATATCCTATCCTAATCCTAGTATCCTGATGAAACGAAACCGGTAATTCAGACTGTTAGCACATACATACACAGGCAACCTTCGAAAGAAAATTTTCGTCTGAATGGGAAAGCAGAAGGGAATCAGAGCTGCGAAAAAGACCTTGACAGCAGCGTAGATGGCGTTGACAGCAGCGTCAGGTTGCATTTGCCATACGCCAAGGCCAACCGATGGAAACCCGGGAAGAATGGAAGATTGTAGAGGGAAAAAAGGAAAGCAGAGAAAAGCTATCGGAGAAGAAATAGGTTCGGTGTGGGGATGGGATTGGGATTGGGCCTGGGTGTGGGTGTGGTGTGGGTGTGGTGACGAAGCCGTGTGGGGTTGCTCCAACTCCAACACTACTGGAACAGCACGGCACTGCATCACCGATAGTTACTGTTACCAGACTGCTACTCGATATATGTGGTTTAGGTAGAATTTGGGTACAAGGTCTCGAACTCCGGCAATCAGCCGAGCTCGCCGTCGCCGTGGCCTACCGGCACGGTCTAAGACAATGACCAAGTTCGAGTCATCTCTCAACGGTAGAGGGAGGAGCAGATTGAGCTTCTTCCTATTCTGGGCCACGCAGGGTCCATGGTTCAGTTAACCCACTCCGGCCCAACTAGCCTGGTATTCGCCCTTCGATGCCTGGAAGGCCCATCACGCCTGACTGTCGAAAGCTCCTCCTTCTTTAGGTTCAGGGACAGCTTCAGCTCCATCAGGTTCGTCAGCAGCAGTCGCCGTAGCAGGGTCAAGGTCTTGTACGGTGACACACTGACAGTTACTTGCAGCACTCGCTGGCAAATTAGTTATTGGAATTTGGAATCATTTGTAAGGTGCCGCCTTTATATCTGTCAAAAGCTTCAGACCACGTTACAACGCAGGTGCCGCCTATTTGTTGCCAACTTGCCATGTAGATTCTTTTTTTTTGTCTGACGTGGAGCACGGAGAAACAAGAGTGACATGCTCCTTTTGATGTCCGGCGCTAGTCTCTAGACTCCAGTCCTGCCCGGCGCTGCTCCTTTTGAAGCCGACTTCAGAACAACAGGGCAGTTGTGTCACCTCACCTGGGAACGAAGTGCTCAACAGTTTGACTTCCGAACTCGATTTGAAGCTAGTAGTAGGAGTGTACTCCAAATTGGGGGCATCAGTCGCAAGTTCAGTAGGGACAATTCCGGATTTTAAGTTTGGTATAATAAAAAACGAATGCCAAATTGTCAAATGACAATGCTGGCAAACTGAAAAAAAAGGACAATTGAAAATTATTGGAGTACCGAGTACCCGAACACTACGCACAAATTTATTCTTCCACGTACGTTTGGCCAAGTTCCGTAACTCAACTCCTCCCAGTCCCAGACAGTCGTCGTTCAGATCTCGCCATCCAAAAACTCTTCGATGGATTTGAACACGCCTTCGGGATCAACAAAAAAGCCCGCGCGAATCAACTTCTCCTGCAAATCACAGCCACGGTCACGGAGATGAAAAAGGTAAGACATTTGCAGTGCAGGTGCAGCGGCTGCAGTGTTTCAGGCTTTCAGCTTCCGATTGAGTTTCTGATGCCACTTCACTTGCCTGCTCGATCTCCGAGAACTTGGCGAACAGGTCGTCCGGGATGGGCCAGTCGTAGACGTCGATGTTCGCCCTGATCCTCTCCTCGTCGGTGCTCTTCGGGAGCACGCTGTGCCCCATCTGGATGCCCCAGCGCAGCGCCACCTGCGCAGGCGTCTTCCCCAGCTTCTCCGCCGCCGAGACGACGACCGGGTGCTCCAGCACCGCGCCCGCCTTCACCATCATCGTGCCTGGCGACCCCAACGGCGAGTAGGCCTACGCGACACGACGGCCGATGATGGAGAACCTCTGATCACACTACCTACCATAAAACTTTTCAAAAGAGCTATCTGCTGAACCGCACGTACGGAGAGGTGTATCCCATTGGAGTCGCAGAAGGCGCGGAGCTTGCCCTGCTGCCACACGGGGTGGCATTCGACCTGGTCGACGGCCGGGGAACGCGCGCCACGGCGAGCAGGTCCGCCAGCTTCTTGCTCGAGAAGTTGCTGACACCGATGGCGCGCGCCTTGCCGGCGTCGTACAGCTTCTCCATCGCGGCCCACGTCGCGGGGATATCTGACGGAACAACGCTCTGCGGACCGAAGCCGGCGCCTTTCTTCATTCTCACCGGCCAATGCATCTGACGAACCGCACCAGCATCAAGTTTGTGACAAAAACAATGCAGGCATGCGTGGTTGGTGTTCCTCCGGACTTACGAGGTAAAGATCCACGTAGTCAGTTTGCAGGTCCTTCAGTGTGCCATCCAGCGCGACCGGGACGTCCTCCGGCGCATGGTTGGTGTTCCTGCACAAATGTTCCAAGACGTATGCCATTCAGTGACGCTCCGAGATTGCAAGTCCTTGGTCCTTAATGCTAATGTTCAGGTCCCCTGACATTCAAAAAATGTTCAGGTCCCGGAACGAGAGAAAGGACTGACTGACTGACCAGAGCTTGGAGGTGATGAAGAGATTTTCACGCTTGACTATGCCCTCGTCCAGCACTTTCTTGAGACCAACCCCGACCTGCAGTGCAGTGCAGAGCTGTGAGGAGGACATCAGCACATCACCTCTTTTTCGTTGTTGTATGCTTGAGCACAGTCAATGTGCCTGTAACCTGCCTGCATGTTATTCAGTAGGGGGGAAATCAGGAATTGCAACACTCAATCAACAGTTCAAGAAAAAGGAGAACTAGTGTGCATGCTTTAAGTAGACTGAAGCATTGAAATTGGACCTAGATGAACACAGAAATGACAAATGAACATCCACAAGAACAGAGGCTGCGCGTCCGGACAGGAGAACAGTACTAGCTGGAATCAAGAACCAGGATATCAAGGATCAACGATGGGCTTACCTTCACGGCGGCATAGACGGCGTCGCCAACGAGTCCATTGTCGGCCTGCCAGGTGCCGAGCCCGGGGGATTTTCGCGCCGGTGTTGAGGACGAAGTGGGTGGCCATACGCTCGCTATCCGCGCTGCCGTAACCGCACGCTGCGTACCAACACTTCGGTACCTGCCCCCAAAGGCTGGAGCCACAGAATAGGTGCCTCGACACACGACAGTGGCAGATGGAAATTGGAATGCAGTCGCGTCGGACGCCGAGAGAGCAGCCTACACGGTCCGGTGCAGTTATAGGCCGGGCCCGGCAACCAGCGTTGCATTGTCGTTTGTCGGTGACGCCGATGCGGCAGCGATCCGTGCGGTGGTCGTGACGCGACGCCGCGACGGTGAAGTTTTGGGCGGCTTCGTCCCGGCCGGGTGGCTGGCATGGTACGCCAATCGCGATTTCTCGAAAGCGAGACAGGACAGCGGCGTTCGCGCACGAAACAAGGCGAGTGGGCTTGTGCCGCTCATTGTCCCAAGGAATCCGTGGGCTACTTGAAGAATCTTTAAAAGCCCGTCACGTTACGGCCCAACCCAAATGTGGGTCTAAGTTTTTTTTATTAAAAAAAATGTAGATGTGCTTTCAAGCTGCCACTACCTTTTCAAAATACACATTAACATAACATTTTCAAACATAAACGCACACTCAGCCTATAGATGCCTGTTTACTATGTATGGTAGTAAATTTTGAGATTATTATGGGTTCTCCAATGTAAAGTTTCCACAATGCTTAGCTTGAAACAAGGTGGTTGAGTTAGTCTAGTAGCATCTCCAAGAGACTCTGTGCTTAAATTTTATTTACAAATTTTAGAAAACAAATAAAAAAATCAGGCTCAAATAGACTCTTTGCATCACTCTTCATCTTTTTCGCTCTCCAAAACCACCCTCGTTCTCCATTAATGGAGAAAGCTACATCTCTCTTTGAATATATGCTGGTTTTTTCATAATTTTTTCACACAAGAAAATATATATGATAAACTATTGGAGTATGGAGAACAAAAATAAGAGAGTACGTAAGAGACAAGAGATATAAAGAGAATATTCATAGGCTGACTCATCAAATAGAGATATACAGATTAAAGTTGAAATAGACTCTTAAAACATCTCCAACAATCTTTCTTGAACCAACTAACTAAATCCTCATTTGGAGAGTCACTCTATCAAAAAATCACTAACTATATCTTTTAACACTCCAATAACTTCTATATATCTTGTTTAGTACTTTTGAGAGTCAACTTCTCTCTATCTTTAGCGAGCGATTTTTTTTAAAAAAAAGGATGATGAAAATATTTAGAGATCTAATAAAAAAAAAGATGTTGAGAGATTTCTTTTCACTAAGATATCTATTGCTATCAATACCAGAGGATATAAAGATCTCTTTTAGTTGCTCTTAGAAGCACCCGTTAAAATTAGGTACTCATCCCATGCTTAATTGATTTAATAACAACCTTCTCTCCCTTAAGCTTAAGCACCATGAATTTCACCTCCCTTAACTGCCGAAGCAAGCACCATCGTCTATACAACAAGTAACGCGAGCACTCATCCTGCGCGACACGCGCACGATGCTCGTTCTTTTTGCTCCGAAGGGAGATCACGTCAGCAAATAATTTCCAATCCCGTTTGCCGTGAAAGGAAACTTTCAAGGCCGGCCGATTTGTCCAATCCAGGCAAAAGTTGCAACGAATATTCGCATATTTGTACTCACTCCACTCAGACGCATCGATCATGTCGCTGGTCCGTACACGTGTCAGTTAACACAGCGCCCAGCACCCGTCCCGGCGTTGCGACGTGTCGACGCTGGACGGCAGACCGCCGGCACAGGCACGACCTGGAGGTAGCCCTGCTAATGGGTCAGCCCATTTCCACCCCGTTCCAAATCTAATTAATTATTTTCTAACCCTATCCTAACTCATTCCAAATCAACACTTATACCTAACTCTGTCTTGGGTTGCCATCCCATTCTGCTGCTGTCTTGGGTTGCCATGGATTCTTCTACCACTGCTGCTTCGCTTCTCCTGTGTTGATGACTTGATGTTCGCTTGTTCATCTCGGCTCCATCGATTTCATCGATACAGGCATACCAACCAAGGAGCAGCGCCGCCATGACGAGCTCGCTAGCAGCCGAGGAGTACCTTCCTTATCTAAGCCCCGTGCAGCGCTAGTGCATGCAGCACCCCATGAGCATAGCCAGGCGCAGGGCTCCACCCATGGCCGCCGATGCACACTGACTACTCCGGCGGACCACTAGTGCATGCGGAGATCAATTTGACGGTGCTGCACTGCTGCAGGACCATGAGCATAGCCATGCAGTGCTGCTGTGTCCATGCACACTGACTACTCCGGCGCCGCGAGGCCCTCGCCGGCAAGGTCCAGTGCGGCCAGCGCGGAGACGGCGCCGGCGATTACAACGACGCGGCCGCAGCTTTCCGTCCCAAGGACCATGTTAGTTAACTGAGCTGAGCGACAATGACATGACACGATGTGCAGCCCCGCTAGGCGAATTCCGCCACTGTTGTAGGAGCACGCACCACAACAGCGTCGACTACGCCGGCGGCGGCGGGACAGCTCTTCGTTTCTCTTCCGGCTTGCGACGCAGGACATTCAGCTTGTTCGTTCTCTTCCTACGTTTAGAGAAAAAAATACTGACGGTTTGCGTGAATAGTAGCCATATGAGAGGAGGGCGGCATTACTGCTAACGCACACCGATTACTGCTATAACCCGCCCCAACCCGTTTCTCCTGTATACCCAACCCACCCCGACCCGTGAGCTACTACTACTACCCATTCTCACCCATCCACACAGACCCCATTTTAAAACCCAACCCATAATACCCGTTGCGCCCCGACCCATTAGCAGGCCTACCTAGAGGCAAATGAGCACGGCTTCCTCTATGAAAGACGCCAAGTCCATCGATCGCATTCATGCATGTTCTGTGCGTTCTCAGTAGAAGGAGCTGTTCGGCCGATGGTCTGCGGCTGATAAACCGGCTCCATCGCGCGACGCATTCATCTGCAGAAAGCCAGAATGTAGGCAGCCATGCCTCGCTTTCCGGCCTTTGCTGGCAAGTCCATTGTCGACGGTCCGCTTTATGGACAGTCTGGAGCAAAAAGCGCGGCCTGGCACTCCGGTCACGTGACGAGCCACCCACTCCAACCCCCCTAGGCTGACACAAAACGGGGTTGTACGATCAAGCTATCGCTCTACCAGGCCTGCACCTGCACGTTCCTTTGGAACCGAGGCCTGCCGTCTGCACGAGAAATTTTTCCCAATCCGTGAATCCCTGCCCCAAAGGGCAAATGCTATCGGCCCCGTCGACGTCGTCCACCTCTGCAGAAAGGCAATGCCTCGCTTTCGCTTTCCTACGCTCTTTAACCGGGAAACGGCGCCCTCCGGTCACTCCAGGCGCGCGCGCACGCGGAAGCCGCCACCACACGCAACCCGGCGGCGCTTTCCAGCGTCGGCGTCTGGGATTCTGGGACTCTGGGATCCATCCAGTACCCCCAGCCGGGCCCCGCCGCGTGGCCGCGCGCGCGTCAGAGTCGCACCAACCTCCGCCGCCGTGACACCTGGCAAGGGCTGGAGGAGCCTCCACCCGAAATCCCCGTCCCCTCCACCATCTCGCCGCTTTTCCACCCTCCTGGCCTCCCCTCTGCTGCTGTTGGTAGGAGTACTGTTAAAAACCCCTTCGCAGCCTCCTCGAGACCTAAATTCTTGAGGCTTTTATCTGTATATCATTAAGAAAGTTTGTAATTATATAAAAGTCATTAAAAAAATGACCGCATACAGGTGTCACTGCTACTAAACTTCTTTACATTATAAGCCATTCGTCCTTGATCTATTTGTTTTTCGCCGTTTGGTAGCCCTTACAGGTGGGATCGGCTAGCAGGGGTGGATCCAATGGTGGGGCGGGGGGCTCGAGCCCCCCCTACCTATACCGGAGCAGTGGAACCCCTCTGGAGCCCCCATAAATTTTTAGGCAAAGTTCTATAGTGTAGGTGGGGCTGAGACTTAAGATCTAACCGTAGTCGAAGGTACGTGTTGTTCAGTCCTCCCTAAAAAATTTTCTGAATCCGCCGCTGCCGGCTAGTGAAATTATCCATGTTGCCCTTGGGCGATGGTGGTCATCCATCCTCTGCATGCCTGCCCCGCTTGCGCGACGCCTGCTCTAGGGGAGATCCGCCAGAGATTGAGGAGAGGGATGGGCGGCGTCGGGCCGGGAGCGGCGGCGCAAGCGAGGATGGACGGCCCCGCAGCGGCGGGCGGCGGGGCGGGGGCCAAGCAGCAAGGTGTGCGAACGCGTCCCGTCATTGCTGCGTTACCGCCACAGTGCCAACTACTTGTTTCAGTGTCATGGTTGTCGAGGACCCGGGCCCGACGACAAGAAGGCCCAGCGCGCCCCAAGGCCCGCCTCACCACTTCCACCCCGCCGCGGTGGCTTGGCGCCCCGACCACCACCATTGCTTTCGTCCTCGCTCCGCTTCGCCTTCTCTCTCTCTCCTCCTCCATGGCGGCGGCGGCGACGACCACCACACCCTCCTCGCGTCGTCGCGCCGCCACCGCGAGGGTGCGGGGCGGTGCCGGGCCGGAGCATGGGGCGAGGACGCCGGGTCGCCTTTGACAAAGCTAGCGACGAAGCGCGTGGCAGGCGCGCTGAAGCCGGTCGTCGCCCGCCGATGTCCGGCGGCAGCCGCTCATGACGTGCTCGGCGGATGCTCCTTGTTGTGAACCGCCGCCGACACGCCGCCAGTGCTGGCTGTCGAACACCGGCGGCAGCGGAGGAGAGGAGGGAGGGGTGGCGCGGCGATGTACGCACCGTGAAGACGGAGAACGCCGATGTGGGGTCCCCGGGGGCCGCGGAGGCGCCGGGCTTGACGAGGAAGTTGTTCTCGCCGAGCTTGGTGAAGCCGGCGCGTGGCCGTAGTGTGGGGGCGGCACTTTCCGGAGCCCCAGCGCGAGCTCGCGGTCGATGAGTGTGGCGAGGGGCAGCGCGGCGGTGACACCTCTCCTCATGCGGTGGTCGCCATTGCGCGCCCGGTCCCGGTGGTCCCCTTCAGACTTTAGCTGGCACCTACCGCCTTGGGTTCGGTTAGGTCCTTGGAAGAAGACAATAGGCAGAGGCCACCATTCGTGGTGTGGAGGAAGGCCGTGGCGAGGTGCGGACGGCTGGGATCTGAGATTGCGCGGCTGGCGGTGCAAATTAGAGGGGATTGGTGTGCTCTCGGTAGCGGCCGGGGTTCCTTCCCGGGAGAAGAGAGGAGCAGAAGAGATCGAGAGACAAGAAAACTAAGGTGGCGGTGAATCGTAGTCAACACGATCTCCACCGTCCAGGGCAACATGAACAATTTCACTGACGGATCCCACCTGTAAGGGCTACCAATCGGCGAAAAACAAACGGAACAAGGACGAAATGGCTCATAAAACCAAAAAAATTAGAGCAGTGGCACCTGTATACTATCACCTTTTTTAATGGCTTCGGTGTAGTTACAAACTTTCTTAATGGCATATGGGTAAAAGTCTCCAAATTCTTGCCACTGCTGTTCCTATTCGGGAGGAGTACTTGTCAATTACTGTTAAAATCCCCTTCGCCGCCTCCTCGAGACCCCAATTCTTGCGTAAAACCCGCAGTGATCCGCCCAACTCCTGACCCACAGGATTGGAGCGTGCATGGTCGATCGCCGTGGCCGCTGACCTGCGGCGGGAGTGATCGGCGGGGGCGAGAGGACGGTGGGTCGAGGGTAGGAGGCGATGGCCGGGCTGCTGGGGAGGCCTGGTTCTTGGGGCGGCCTGGTGCTGCGGGTGGGGCAGACGTTCTTCGCCGCCGCCTGCATCGGCCTCATGGGCAGCTCGCTCGGATTCACCAGCTACACCGCCTTCTGTAAGCTACATGAAAACCACAAACCGCGTCCCGGTTGACCTTGTCTTTTGGGGGTTTCTTCTTCTAGCCTACCGTGGTCTTCTGTTGATTGGGGTTTCTCGTGAATCTATCCATTTGGCGGGGAGCATCCCTAAATCCCCATTTTGCCTCGGATTATTCTCTGACGATTCATCAATCCTCATTATTTTTTTCTGGATCAATTCAGTCGTAATTGGGTTCATTTTATGGGGGAATTGTGGAGTGAGGGAGGGACGACTAACAAACTGCTTCTTAATTTCTAGGTTGCGTTTTGTCAAGTGCATTTAGTTCGGAGGGTTAGTTGCAGCATCCGAGACAAAATTTTTGAGAAGTATATGATTGCCGTCCAATTGTACAGATAGTCCGAAAAGCATATTAGCATGGTGACACTGGAGGCGTATTCAAAGAATCCATTTTGTTCGATATGGTGGTGGTAGCTTGAAACACGTGGTGCATTTGTAGTCATTCCAGTATCTAATGGATCCTTGTTGCTGTGATTGCTTATCTGCTGATGTTTAGTAAGCTGTTAACTCAGATTGGTACAGCTCGTAAACTTTCTCCTTTCAAATTTGCAAAAACCTCATATTGTCTTTCACATTTCAGCTACTTGATTGCATCAATGGGACTTCAAATGCTGTGGAGTTTTGGACTTGCGTGTCTTGATGGATACGCCATTACAGCCAACAAGGATCTCACCAGCCCCATTCTATTGAGCTTGTTTGTCGTTGGAGACTGGGTAATGACTAAACTCATTTTGGAACTCTTGTCATCTAATGTGCTTTTACCTATATGCTTTTATAAACCCTTAACATCCAGTATATTGGTATACTACTTTATAGAAGCACTGAAGTTGTCCATATGAATATTCCATACTGATTGATATTTTTGCAGTTCTTTTTCTATATCTCTGGAAATGTGGAGCTTTATCCACAAATTTTGTTATGCTACTCTAGAAGTTTTTGTTTTGTTTTAAATGTTTTAGGATTCTCGATGTAAAAGCTCGTGAACTATTTGGCTATCAATTTATTTGTGAATAGGAACACGAATATTTGTAGATTTGTTCAAAATGCTGAAGTTCCATTTATATCAGAATAGATTTTGGTCATCAAAGTTGTGTTTTATAGAGTATCAATTTGCAAACTATTACTTGTTTGTGATGGAGAGAGTAATAATAATGTCTAATTTTCAACATAAGTGCTCTGCACATTCTAAATCTGTGATACTTAAATGATCCAGTACATTCTGTTTTTCCCCTTTAAGAAGAGTTGATAGTTTCACATTTGTACAATTCATGTTTGTTTTAAATCGGCAAAGTTTGGTTTTCTGTACATGATGTTCATTATTCATGCTCTCCCTATTTGATGGATGATGCATTGTGATGCCAGCTTGGGGTCATACTAAGAGGAAAGATCAGATCTGTGTATTACATGCAGTCTGGGGGCGGACGCTCGCAGACTACGATGTCTCCATCCAAAAAGAGTCCAGCGACATGAGGTAGGTTTCTAGGTAGTTCAACAAATTGCCCCTATCCCCCCCCCCAGCGCTCCCAACGGGTGACTCGGGGTGATCCCCATCTCGGCGCGCCGAACCCCACCCCCATCCTTCCCTCCGGCCGCGCCCGCGCCCGGCGGCGGCGGCGGCGGAGGCCAGCAAAGGAGGTACCCGTTCGCTGCTCCGCCTACCCCTCCCCCGCTCTCTCCTCCACCCCCCTCATCTTCCCCTTCAACTCCGGCCAGATCCGGGCGCCGGGGAGGCCGACCGCGCAGATCCGGGCCCCCTTTGGCCGGATCCACCGCCTGGGACCCCGGCGGGGCCTGGTTTTGCGCCCGGGGCGGCAGCGGCCGGATCTGGACGGCCGTGGCGTGCGCTCGGCGGTGGCCCTCCTGCGGCCGCGTGCGCTCGTCGATGTCTGCAGGTGTCGTGGACGTGCCGGACAGCGGCTACGGCACTGCTGCCTGGCCACGTGGCGGCCGGTTGGGCTTGCCCTGTGGCGGCAGATCTGGGCACGGCCAGGCGCTCCCTGGTGGGGTTGGCGGCATGGCGGCCATCTCGGTGCGCTGGTGGCGCTAGGGCTGTGGGCCACCTCTCCTTGCGCCTCGGCTCCACGGGCGTCCGACTCGACGAGACGCGGGGTGCTACGGCGGGTGTCTGCGTCGGCGGCGCCGCTGCCCGCGCGGCCGGCGGGGACTGGCACTTAGCTGCGTGGTGCTGGTCGCCGCGCGTGTCTCCGTTGCCGTGCTCAGCTACGTCGCTTACGGGCGCGGTCGGCTGGCGCTGGCCGACCCGTCCGCGGCTGACCGGGGTCTCATGAGGTCTGCTGCGGATCCGGTGAGGGTTGCGGTGCTAGTGGAGCAGCAAGGGGCGGACGAGACGGAGGCCCCTTCCGGGACCTTGTGGTCCGGATTTGGCGTCGGGGCAGCCGTCTGGCGTCCTTGTGGCCGTCGTGGACATGCCTCCTTGCGCATCTGGGAGTCCACTTGGGCACGCCGTCGGCGTGGTCCCCTGGGCGACAGCCGGAGTTCGCTGCTCGTCGGCCAGGAACCACCTTGGCACAGTGGGCCCCCTCCCCCGACCCACGGTGTCGACTAACGTGCTTGGGTGTCTACCCTGCCCGGCTTCTTGCTCCGGGCCAGCGGCAGTGGCGCAGTCTGCGTCATTTTCCTTCCTGAAGGCGTCGTTGAAGCCTGTCTGCACCGTTCGGGTCATTTGGGGAGGCGAACGTTGTTGGCATCCGCGGATGTCATCCCCTTCTTGAAGGCTTCGTTTGGTGAACTCTAGGTGCCACAACTCTCTTAACCGCGCGTCGATCGTCGGTGTTGCTGCCTGCTCTGCTGTGCCTATCTGTGCTTCGTCTATTTCCTCGCATTGGTTTGTCCTTCGGTGTTTGTTGTTGATGCTGTTGCTGCTTGGTGGATGCTTGGCCATCTCGTCGCTTAGGTCTCCACGCTCAGTTAGCTGCAGAGCGTGTGATGGCCATCATTACGGATGCTTTGCCGTAATGGTCCTTTTCCGGCGGATGTTTGGCCGCCGTGGTCGTTTATCGTGCGGATGCTTTGCCGCTGTTGTCGTGCCGGCTCCCTTGGCTTCCTTGGTGGATGCTGACTATCGCGACTACACTACACCTTAGGCTACCAATGTGTTTTTGTCTTCCTCTGATAGGCTCAGTATGTAAGGGGTTTGTTGGTGGAGGGCCCCCACCCCGTGTTTTCTTGTTGTATCGTTTGTGTTTGTGGGATTGCATTGGTAATTCTCGGATTACCGGCAAGTCCTTTGTTGTTGGTTGTTTGGTTCGGTGTTGTCTACTTCCTCTTAATGAAATACGTGCTACACGGCACGTTCGAGAAAAAAAAAACATGCAGTCTGGTGTGGATTTGTTATTTATCAAATTGTACGAGTCTAGCCTTGTATTCATTTGGGCGACACTCATCTAATCACGTCAATGCTTTCAGCAGCACTAATGAAAACCAATCTACTGAGTGTAGGTAACAGCAATTCTGTCATTCGCCGCAGCAAGCTCATCTGCTGGTGTAGTTATTCTATTTGAAAAGGACGTGTTCTTCTGCAGAAGGTATACCCATCTCCCTTGCGGAAAATATGAGCTCGCCACAGCGTTTGCCTTCGTGTCTTGGGCATTCAGTGCTACATCAGCCTTGATCATGTTTTGGCTGCTGGCTGCGTTCTGACTTTGTGTAAAATTTGGTGGTAGCGATGTTTATAGTGCCTACTTTGCTGTTCTCTCCTCGTAGCTTTTACAACCATATCACATATTTAGCAGACCTCGTAGCCCAAAAATTGGAAATGTTGGGATCATGTAAAGTCCTTGGAGGGAACAGTTACTAATGGAAGAAGGAAGAAATTCACTGAACAGATACTTTTCCTTCATATCTGCTGAGTTAATTGCCTTTCGCTATCTTTGATGCAAGGTGACCTCGCACACTGCAATCAAGCAGTTCTATGTAAACAATCTGAAACAAGACCTTGGATTTTTAGTTTCTGACAGAGATGGCATTTATCTTGTGTGATGCATTTTTTACTCGAGCTCAACTATGTAATGGTTACATGCTGTCGACAAAACGAAACAAGTTGGCCAATTTCACATCAAGGCAGTTGTTTTAGACTAATTAGCAACACATCTGAATGATGTGTCTGCATCCCTGACGCGTTTACAAGATGGCGGGTTTCTTGCCGGATACAAAAGAGAAGACAGCATCGAAGTAATGTAGAGCAGTTGCAACCTTGAGCAGAACAGGAATGACAACCACAGTAGCTTAGCATCTAGGAGCAGCCACAGTAGCTTAGCATCTAGGAGAACGGCGCATAATCCATCAGGCACAGATCCACAGGTCCAAAACATTCGTGGAGAAGCATATAATTGTTGGGGTCCAGACAGCACCAGGACTCCGGACAAGCAGTCACTTAGGTTTTACTAGGTCAGGTTAGCATCTGGTTTCATGTCTCAAGTTAGGCGTGGCAAACTTTTCGCCTAGGTATGGATTGATCCCACAAGCCATGTGCCCATCATGTCTTGGCAACACATCCTTGCAAGCCAAGTTGTGGCTATCTTTTTCTCTCTGCCACAAGTTAGACGATTTAGGCAAGAAAAAGTGTGGCAAAAGTTAGGCGCCAAGTGTGACAACCCTTGGCAATCTTAGGAATGAAGCAAACGTGTTCACCTTGCAATCATGAATTGTCAAAAATATCGACATTGTACTGCACCAACGAATTTTACTTCTTACCAAAATCTCAAACTTTCGTGGTACAAAGGTCGAAAGCTTTTGCTAAACAAACGGAGGGCACAATAAAGAAAAGCAAAAGGACACTTATCCTTCTTCCAAAATTTGGATTTCGGTAAGAATAATACAAAGTAAATTGCACTTGTGCAGTCTCGCTCGTTCAAAACTTCAGGAATATAAGTCAAGGACAAACATCCTACTACGCTGATTCAAAATCCTTTTTATCAAACTTCCATCTAGTAGAAAAACCCTAGCACCTTGCCATCAACGTTCTTCCTCCTGGCCTCTTCATGATCCATGATGCCAGCAGAGGTCGTCAAGACAATAAAACCGAACTGCACAACAAACAGTGAAAGATAATTACATTATTACAATGTAAAATTTGAACTGCTTGTACAGATACCCAGCGTCAGATCTATAGTTAGAAACAAGCAAAGCACGTATGGCGAAGGAACGGACCTGACGAGATGGAAGGAGCCTAGCAGTCCACCCTTCAATTTCCTTGACACCAACATCAAAACAAGGACTGATTACTCCGGACTTGTTCAGCCTGCCGTTCAACTCAACAACAATCTTTCCAGCACGATGGTCATCAACATACTCAAAACTCACCCATATACCCTGCAGAAAAGGACAGCAGTCATGAGAACCATTTCCTTGTTTTCAACAAGTTTCAAACAAAATGTAAATAAAGAGAACTAACCATGCTTCTGCATCACCAAAAGGAACTTTATGATCACCTTTGAAGATGGCCTGATCATCACTTGCCTCTTCCCACGCTTCTCAGCATTATACATGCTCTTGAGAGCATCGTTCAAGACGCTAACTCTCACCATCCTCGGCGAACCTGCAGAGATGTGCACCAGCAGACTTGTGAAGAGAATGAAAATATTCAACATTTAACTTTGGGCTGTTCGATGGCGAAGTATGCATGTAGTTTAACTATGGTGTAGGAGCATCTTGTAGACCAGATTCTTTTTATCATTTTTGGGTTTGATGCAAGAAATTTCTCCCAAATGGGAAGCAATTTCCCATGGTTGGACTGGCTGCTATTTATTGGGCTTATGGCACTAGTAGCAATGGGTTATAGTCCCGCTTGAATAATCCCGTTTATTTTGTTTTCAAAAGTTAAAGTTCCTCGGGAGAAAAATAAACGAAATTGTAAGACCTCTTATGCTGAGATCAACGTCTTTCCTCATGCTTGCTTTACCAATTCAGTTTGTTGTCTCCTGGACACTCTCTATTGAATTGACACATGGGGTACTCCCGGGTGAGAGACCTTTAATCCGGCGCTGGAACCCTTCCGGAGCATATATTCGGAAGGAAATGCAACCAGTGCTTTAGCTTTAGTAACACTAACCGGGACTAAAGAGCAGCATCTTAATCCAGTTGCAGCTTTAGAGATGCCCAAAATCAAAGATAATCATTTCTTACTAGTGAAATAATATGTTTATTTTGTTTTCAAAAGAAGTTGGTTAGATCTTATGCTGAGATCACGTGTTTGCTTGCTTGTTTGTTTCTTCTTATTCGGAAGGAAGCAGTGCTAAGCTTCCACTCGAGCAGCATAATCAAGGCAGCAGGATGGAGATAATAACTTAAGATGTAGCGGTCTCATTGCGATGATGGAGGCAGCGAAAAGATGCTAGTGGGCACTAAGAAGTGCAAAATGTTGCTGTTTTTGCATCTAGGTGGTGGAGTGGACCATGGTACTATTCTATGTCTTATTGTCTGTTGTTTAGTAGCTGTAAGAATAGAAGGTTGCTAGTAGTGAATATCGGTTTGGTTATGTGTCTGGGTTAGCCGATTAGAACTCTTTGTATTGCTTGTAGCAAGACTCTTCAAAACTCAAAGTACCCAAACCATGTAATTTCATTGCTCATGGCAATAAAATTGGACATCACCAGTTGTGGAAAAACAGACTTGTAAGGCTGCCATGTGTTACAAACCCCAAAGGATTACACTAGCAGCTTTGGAATAAAATAATAATTGAGTATATATAAGAAACAACAACTAGTAAACCATCAAATAGAGGTCTACTAACACGTTAAGACTAACAGATAACATTTCGCAAAGGGGTCGTCCTTCCTTAGATTCTTGGAAGTTCAGCTTTAGTGAGGAAGCTCGACTTCAGGATCTGTGATGCTAAGCGTCTGCTTTCTTATCCTGTATAGATTCCCTAGCCTAGTTTCCTTGCCTCTCTTAGGCTTCTAGTTTCTGCTGTTCGTTGTTTGCTTGCACAGTTTTGTGTGCTTGTACAGCTTCTTTTATTTTATTAATATAAAACTTACAGTGGGGGCTTCCCCTGCTGTACTATTTAAAAAAAAACATTTCACAAAGGTAAAAACAAAAAATAATTTGTGGCAGATGGAAGGGGTGAAAAGAAAACCCAGCATGCAAATTAAATGTCAAATCGAATAACACCGACCCACAGGCCACAAGTCTTGCAATCATAATGTTTCAGTAGTCCACACACTGACTATGCACTGGATGTGCAAATTAGGTAAGAGACAATACAACTTTATTGGTAGCATAATGTGTGAAACAACACACTGACACTGTCATCAACTCATCATTTCTTTTTGCCAAGGACACAACAGTAATCACTAACATAGGATGTTGCAATGAGCATACTGGAGATTAGATAACCTTGTTCCCCCTATGTGGAACACACTCATAACACATGGCTTTCTATAGAGACAGTAGAAGTATAGCTTGCTTTGCCAGTGAATAGTTGCACCTAGACTATGTAATGCGAGAACTATTATAACAGCAAAAATAGCTATCGAAAGACATGGTTCTACCCATAGCCAGAATTGAAAGGCATCCACAAGGAATTGACATCCAAACTAAACATTTGGCTTCCTCACGTCCACCAGACCAGGGACTTGACACAATCATATTGCTACTACATTGAAATCATAGGGTCTGCGCTAAGGATAATTATCTAGACAGGTTCACTAGTGTCTCACTGCTGGAGAGGAATTATTAAACATCCCATCCTCCTTCCTCCATATTACTACAAGCAAGCTACTTTTTTCTACACAAGCAAAAACAAGAAAAGCATATCCAATTTGCAGTGACACAACTAAGTACAAAGAACAGAACGCAAAACAAAATACCTGGACCATGTGGATCTTATTCCGGAATGGAAGGGTGGACTTTTGAACTTGGCTGGGAAAGCCATGTTGATCCAGGCCACGCTGTTGGCCATGCCAGTGCATGTCCCCATTGCAGTTTGTCTTTCTGCTTGGGCAATCGAAGCTATTGATGGCCGGCGGAGAGATTTTCTGTGGGCTGGTGCTGAATCAGTGCCGGGTGGCAAGTGCAAGGTAATGCAGGAGGTCGTTTGCAGGCCTAAAGAACTTGAAGGGTTAGGGATCACCGATTTGCATCGCTTTGGTATGGCTCTGCGCCTGTGCTGGGAGTGGTATCCGTGGTCTGATCCACCAAGATGCTGGGTTGGTCTTCCGAATAAACCAGAGAAAGCAGTCCAAGCCTTGTTCTTTGCTGCAATGGAGGTCCAAGTGGTTGATGGGAAGTGTTCTTCTTGGTTCCAGCTCGACATCAGTGTCGTTCAGTCAGGGATGCGCTCGACAACTGTGCATGGGTAAAGGACATTCGTGGGGCGCTGACTGTGCAGGTGCTACTGGACTATGTCATGATTTGGGAGAGGCTGGATCAGGTAGTGCTTCGGAGTCGCGTCCATGATCGGTTGATCTGGTGGTGGTCAGCAAACAAGCAGTATTCAGTTTCATCGGCTTACAGAGCGATGTTAGTTGGCTCAATCCGTATGGCAGGCACGAAGGAGCTCTGGAAGGTCTGTCCTCCACAGAAAGTGAAATATTTCTTTCGGCTAGCTCTCCATAGTCAGCACTGGACAGCAAATAGGAGGTGGCGGCACAATTTGCAGGATTCAGACTCCTGCGCCTTGTGCGATCAGGTTTCAGAGACTGGATCACCAGCTGATGGATTATGTTCTCAGTCGGGAAGTTTGGTCCTGTCTGCTACTTTGCCTAGGCTTGGAGGAGTTAATCCCTTATTCGACAAGATGTTTGATTGGTGGCTTGGATCTAGGAAGTTGGTTCCGAAGCTCTCTCGTCGTGATTTTGATACACTTGTGCTTTTGGTGTCCTGGCACATCTTGAAAAAAATGTAATGATCGCACGTTCAGTAGCTTCTAGTCGACTCTGATCAAAAAAGTGGACCTGATTCTGGAAGAGGCTGAAGAGTGGATTCTAGCAAGTTTCAGGCAGCTACAGTCGCGTATTGTTTTGCAATGAGTATTGTATTTGGGCCATGTGCTTCTCTGTTTGGTCACAAAGTGTTTGTGTAATTAACACCTACGAGAACTAAATCCTCATCTGTAAGCTTAGGCTTCCAATGAGTTTTGTATTTGTTTTAATGTTTTCTACCCTCTTAATGAAAAAAGGTGCTAAGGAAAAGTAAAAAAGAATGGTGTTGGCTAATCAGTCCACATGTGGAACCGACGAATAGAATATTTGACACTCCGAAGTTCAGATTCAGCTAAAAAAACACTTCATCAGTTTTACTGCGTCCAATTGAGTCAGTCTAACAGTGTGTTTCCTAAAACTCCTCTGCAAATAAATTGAGAATATCAGTTGAGCCAAAACAAAGCTTTATTTGAATAGGGACCGAAAGCATGGATATGGTACGAACCCCTAAGGGCAAGCAGCACCGCTCAGCTGGTGATCAAACTAGCAAAATTAAGCAACAACGTGGTTGGAAATTGCTATGCATTCCCACCAGCTATACAATGATCGAATGGAGTTTAAATTGATGAAGAACCAAATCATCACTTTAGGAATAAACTCTGTCGTCTTTATCTTAAAAAACCGAATAAACTCTTGGATTGTATATATGTTCCCCAAACAAGTGCTTTTGAGCACAAAACACCTATATATGGTGCAAATATCTCAAATAATCCAAAATAGGACCACTGAGTTATAAATACAGACAACATAATGTCTGGTCCAAAAAAACAGGAATTATAGGATCCTTAGTTACGAGCTCAGGAAGAGACACTAGACGCCAACAGGAGATCAAGTGGATTATATCCAAATAGTACTTTCGCATTTATGTGTACAAAACAAATTTATTATCCAACGATGCGTACCTCTATAACTATTTCAATGATACTTATTTTGTATCATGAATGTTAATACCTTTTTATATAAATTTAGTCAAAGTTTAAATTATTTTTGACTCCTCGAAACTATTTTCAAATATGACATTTGTTTTTTTTTTTTTAACTAACACTTTTGAGGGATCATGCAATAGTAATATATATATAAGTGAAGCATGGTTCACAACATTCAAAGATTTTGGATTACTAGCTATTTTTCACTTTGTCTGGTTGTGACTAGTATTTTCAACGGTGAACGCTGCAGCTTGAAATTCTCCAATTACAGTTTGCTTGAGCAAACAGCTAATTTAATCACCGTACATTTGATAACTAAAAAATGTGATTAAATCTAATCACCTCAATCCAAAAGGCAACATCGTAAAATAACTAGTTGTGGAGAGGAGACGATGGGCCTTCAACGTACCAACAGCTAATTCTTCTGATGCGGCTGCTAAATTAGTTCTAACCTATCACATGGATATGGAAAGCAGCAGCTAGCTGGGTTATCCTAAGCGTCAACGTGGTTAGTTCATTTTATACCAGCTATAAAATCATCTTCTCAATTTGATGAAAACAACTTCATCACTTTAGAAAAACTCTTCGTCTTTATATAAAAAAGGAACTAATATGACATATGTTCGAATGAAAATGATTTTATATATGGTAAAATTGTTTGATCTCTATTATATCTTCACAACTTTCTATAATTAAGCTTTTCAATTTGAGGAAACGTTAAGTTGCTCAAAAAATAATATTAAATTTCAGCATCAAATAAATTTATTATGAAAATTAGAATAAATAATATATTTTTTTTGTATGAAGTCAAATGAAGATATTTTTATAAATTTAGTCAAAGTTGTAACTCTCAATGAGATCTACAAATTTGTTTTTTTTTACTGAGGGAGCATTTTAATATTTGAGGAGCATGTTCACAACATTCAAAAAAAATAATTATAAAATTTCTTTGTCTGGTTGTGATAGAAAAGTGCTTTTGAAATTCTCCTAATTACAGTTTCGACAAACAGCTAATTTAATCACCGGTTTGATAACTAAGGGTGTTTCTTAATCACCTTCATCGAACAAAAATAACTGTTAGGTTGTCTAAATCGAACTTTCTTCATGGCAAAATTGTTCTAACCTTGGAAAGTGAAGGGTGTACCCTAACTTTTTAGCCAAAACTTCAATGGGTTGGTAGCCAAATCGCTAGTTATAAATGGGCTAAGCTAGTCCTAGCTGATCATACGAACATGTCCTTTCATCAAACAATTCATGGGTTCATCCAAAAACTTTCTCGTTGACCCAAAAGCTAAGCGAACAAAACTGGTAATAATGGTAACACCCCCTTTCGTAGCAGTTTTTTTAAAAGCATACTCATATCACATATCAGTAAACAGTCGATCGAGTGAGTGAAACTTCAGAAGAACAGTTGCAACCGACGGGAAGGATATGGAGTGGTGTGCAACTGTACATGGACACCGTAGCTAGCTAGCCGCCGCTCATTTGAAAAGACGGCCGTAACGGTGTGCCTGCGTACGTATATACACGCTATGACTACGTACCTTTTTTTCCCTCCTCAGAGTAGAAACAAAAAGAAAATCAGTAAAGCTAATAACGGCCTAACGCGCGCGTGGATCCGGCCGGCGAGAGCTGCGCGCCCGCGCAGGCTTCATGCGTGTGC
Source organism: Miscanthus lutarioriparius (assembly GCA_904845875.1). Lineage (NCBI taxonomy): Eukaryota > Viridiplantae > Streptophyta > Magnoliopsida > Poales > Poaceae > Miscanthus > Miscanthus lutarioriparius. The sequence goes on along the minus strand of CAJGYO010000016.1, from coordinate 22,538,257 downwards.
GTCGTGCATCATGCATGCAGCGCGCGCGGCCTGGCGAGCGAGAGCTGTGTGGGGTGTGCGGTACAAAATGATGCGAAATCACCATTGTTGCGCCATTCTCCATGGCGCGTCAGTGCCACGTCTAGATCCGCGGCGTGGCAGTCCCGGCCACGTCAGCGTTCAGCGGTCCTGGTCGCTGCCACGTCATCGCTCCTACCGCGCCCCTATGCACGGCGCGTCAACGTGATTTCGCCGCGCCATGCGAATAGAAGCGGCCAAAAGTGTTAGTTTTAAAAAAAACAATATCATATTTGAAAATAGTTTCAAAAAATGTTAAAAAAAAAAAAATCAGGAGAGAGACGAGTCGAGGGTTTTAAGTGTTCTCAAGGCATAGTTATGGTGGGCCGGGGTTTGGGCTGAGCCAAATGAGGCCCAAGAGAGGCAAATGATGGACGCGCTTGCGTTGCTATCATTAAACGGTGATGGCAAGTTTGGCAAGTAGGGATGTATGGACTCATGTTCCGTTCGCGGTACAGCGTGTCCATACATGTTAGATGTTTTTCCTGTGATTAGGGGAATCTGAGCGGATGTTTTCACGGAGCAAGAATGATTTTCTTTCTCCAGTTATTAGAGGAATCCAGAGGTTTTATTTTTGTTTTCCTAGATTTTTTTAATTTATCAAGTAAAAATTTGAAAAATCAATGGCTCAGATTTATTTGAGATATTACCTCCTTGTATGTAAAGGGTGCACCTTAGCATTGCCCATAAAAATAAAATATATAGACATAGAGATAGAGATAGATAAGAGATGATAAGAGAAGATAGAGATGTGAAGATTGATGAAAAGAATGGTAAAGCTTCCAAACACTGGAATTGGAGGATAGTAAATGCCAAAGCCAAATCCAAGGCCACAATACCTATATCAAAACGGACACTTAGATGAATTGGGATGGATTTTTTTTCTTCTTTCCTGTGAACAAATTGAGGCATTGTGGATTCTAGCTTTTCACCCTATTAAGCTTTAGGTGGTTTCAATAAAATCAAACCAGCCCAATACCTATATCCAAACGGGCACTTAGATGAATTGGGATGGATTTTTTTTCTTCTTTCCTGTGAACAAATTGAGGCATTGTGGATTCTAGCTTTGTATCTCTAACTGAAACAAAGAATTGCAGATTCTAGCTTTTATTACCCCTATAATAACTGGAATAAAGAACTGTTTTTGATCATTCGTCCACAAATCTGTTTGCTTAGATTTCACAATCCAATAATTTGTGCAAACCCACCTTTTATCAGATTGTGGCAGTGCCCACACATCTAAGTGAGAGAGAGAGAAGAGGGACACCAACTTTTGAAACCGATGCACCTACACGGCTCAGGCCTATAACATGCACATACCGAAAACCGAAGGGCTAGTGTCCGGGAGCAGCTGCTGCGTCACCTCCGTCACGCGTGCCTGCATGGTTCCCTCCCCGACGCCCACGCATACGCGCGACCATCCCAACTATAAATGTCCATGCAGCCCGAAACATGACGGCACGGCACGGCACAAAGCCCGTTTTTTTAGCCCGACACGAGCACGGCACGGCCCGGTGACGTGCGGGCCCGGGCTGGCCCGGCCCGAGGGAGCAGGCCGTGCCTGGGCCGCTGCTCAGGCCCGTGGGCTGGCACGGCACGGCCCGCCCTACGTCGGTCGGCCCGGTAGCGGCCCGGCTTCCCCCTCCCCCTCCTCACTCCTCCTCCCCTCCCCGCGGCCCACCGTCCCCGCCTCCCCCCATCATATAAGAGCGCACGCCGCGGCACAGCGGCTCTCCCTCACACCCAAACCCTAGCCCCCATCTGCTCCCTCTCTCGCTCTCTCACGAGGCGCGCCGGCCGAGCCTCCCGCGACCCTCGCCCCCACCGTTCCTGCTCCCGCCGCCTACGCCCCCGTCGTCCCTTCCTCTCCCTCTCTCCTGACGTGGCGGCGTGCTAGTCCCCTCCTCCGTCTCTGCTTTCACTTTCCCCTCTCTCTCTCGCGATGGCGCAGCGCACCGGGCGGCGAACGGTGCGGGCGGGACGGCGGCACATGGGCGCCAGCGAGCCCCCGCAGGTGGCCGTCGCTTCTCCGCTCCGCCTCTGCATCCCTCGCGCACGGTCCTAGATCAGGGCCCCGGACGCGCTGCCGGTGCCGCGCCAGACGCCCCTCCCTCCCCTCGGCCCTCGCGCACGGGCGCCGATGCCGCGCCCCCACGCGGACACCCCCTCCCCGCCTCCACTCCGGCGGCCGTGACGGCGGGGGGTTCCGCGGGCTGCAGAGACCCGGCAGGCGCGTTCGGGCGGAGATCCGGAGCACCGCGCTCCTAACTCCCTTCCCTCCCACCTCTGCGCCACGGACGCCGACGCCCCCTCCGTCTCCTCGCCGGTGTCAAGGGCCCCAAGGGCAAGGTCGCCGACGGCCACTGCATCCCCGGCTGCTCGCGCTTCCTCCCCTTGCCCCTCTCTCTGGCTGCTCGCGCTTCATCGTGGGCCTGGGCTGGTCCGGCACGCTGGACTAGCCGTGCTTCTCGGGCCGGCCCAGCCCGATAAACGGCCCAGCAGGCCGTGCCTAGTCCGTAGGTCAGGCACGGTGCCCGCCTCGGCACGGCCCGGTAGGCACGACGTGTCGTGCCAACCCGAACCCCATCGGGTCGTGCCTGGCACGGGCCCGTGCCGTGCCTGGCCAGGCCGGGCCGTTGGACATCTTTAACCCAGCCCGCCCCATCCGGACACAGCTCCCGCGCCTCCTTCGTCCCCGCGTCCGTGGAAAGCTCGCTCTATTTTCATGCGCCCCATGCACGTGGGGACCGATGCCAGTTACCTACCCCGCCTACTACGGATGAGCACCGCGCGAGGCGGTCTGCCGGCCTTAGGCGTTCACACGGTGACCCACGGCGGCACCCAAGAAGTAGCAGCAGGCGGCTGCACGGCAGGCGGCTGTCCTTTAGGCACCGGCGCCGTGCAACAACTGGATCTACTTTTGAAACATTTGCAGCATACTTATGAAACAGATGAAACACTTGAAATATGCGCTTGAAACATGCGTATAGGCATAGCAACATATGCAACATCCAGATGAAACACTTGAAACATGTGGCTAGAGCTATAGTAATGTATGCAACATCCAGATGAAACACTTGAAATATACGTCTGAACGAAACAGTTGAAACATCCGGATGAAACACTTAAAACACATCGTCTGATCGAAACGAGTGAAACACTTAAAACACGACTGTCACCGGCGGCCACGGCCTACCTGGTGGGGAACTACGGTAGCTAGTAAGCTCGGGCCAGAGGGACGTCGAGAGCAACGACCCAGCGTACACCTAGGCGCAGGCACAAGCGCAGGCCTCCCCTTCATGCCATGGTGTCTTCGGCCGGCTACAGTGCACACCATGGCCGCGACGGGCGAGGTGGATGGTGGCGCGGTGCGGGATGGGGCCAGGTGCGGCGCCGCCGCGCCGGAGAAGGCCGTAGCGGGAAGGTGCGCTGTCCACGACGTGCGGACCCCGTGCTGGAGAAGGCGAGCGGCGGGTGGGTGGAGCGGTGGGGGCGCCCGCGGCGGTCGCATCCGTGCGGCGGAGAAGAATGGAAATGTCACTGTTTTTTAGAAACCGTGAAGGACGAGAGGAGCAGGCCTGTTGAATCTGATGCTGCACAGGAACGGGGCATCCGGACGGACACGCATGGATGGACGCCCTCAGCAGAGCATTATGGTTTGGAGATTTCTAAACTAAAATTCATGCGTTCCGTTATTTGCTTTTGCTTGATGTATTATTCCAACAAACAACACACAGTTCTCACTCCAGTGTGCAAAGCCTCTCCTTAGGAGGACCTGCACCCATGCATTACATAGAGTACCACAGTAGTAATAACGTAAAAAAGTGAAGGATTATGTACACTTACACGCAACTTAGGCTAATATTCACAGTTACTCAGCATCATCCTCATACAACAGGTTCCATGTGAGCAAGCCTTCGCTTGCTTTTCTTTCTTGCCTCACGGCTTCAACGAGTCACGGTTGTGGGGACGCTGGACGCCGGCGGTGCGACGGGAACCTCGCCGGAGATCGAGCGTCGTGCCACGCCGACCGCACCAGAGCTGGCCGTAGTCTGGGAGAACAGATCGCTCGTCGTCGTCACCTGTTGGTACCGGCCGGAGTCGCCCGGGAGATGGAAGTAGGACGTTGGCGAGGGCTCGTCGAAGAAGAGGTCGCCCACGGAGACCTGCCCTTCCTTCTTGTACTGCACGATGGCCCTGTAGATGAATGGGATGAGGCCTTCCATGGCCAGAAATCTGCAGAAGCTGACGGCCTGACGGCCTCACGGGAGAGCTGGGAGACAGGAAGATGAGATGAAGGAAGGAGTAGTTACGACACTTTAGGCGGGGTGTCTCTTGAGGTGGCAATGGAGGCAAAGGTGAGCTTAAAAAGGGAGACAAAGATGCATGACTTGGACACTTGAAATGGATAGAGACAATCAGACCAAATGGAGTGATTTCCAAGGATCTAACTGTATCTAATACTCCCTCCATCACAAATTGTAAGACGTTTGACTTTTTTGGCCCCAAGTTTGACCACTCGTCTTATTCAAAAAAATTTGTGCAAATATAGTCAAATTTAAGTCATTTTTGAAGAATTTTTATTAATAAACCAAACCATGATGAAAGAAGTGATATTTTACACAAATTTTTGAATAAGACGAGTGGTCAAACTTGGCGTCAAAAAAGTCAAACGTCTTACAATTTGGAATGGATTGAGTAATATATATTCTGATAAGATGGTACTAATATATATTATTCTCTGACAGCTTGAGAGCAACTCTGAATGAAGTAGCTAATAAAAAGTATCTAATATATATATTCTGATAAGATGGTATTTAAACCTATTATCAAGTTTAAACTTTTGGCTGAATGAAGTAGCTACCAAATGCTCACATTTTTCTCAAATCTAAGCCATCAATACATAAAGTCAGTAACTTTCAGAAAGAAAACGGGGAGATTGTTTTTGCGCGGTGGTAGGATTGTAGCACGGGGAGGATACTTAAACGCAAGGGATGTTCAGTCTTAGGCCACGTTTAGTTGCGCCGAGTTGGCGCCGCTGAAACACTGTAGCAACACTGTTGCTACATTGCGTTTTGTTTTTATTTGGTAATAATTGTCCAATCGTTGACTAATTAGACTCAAAACGTTCGTCTCGCAAAGTACAACCAAACTGTGCAATTAGTTTTTGATTTCGTCAACATTTATTACTCCATGCATATACCACAAGTTTGATGTGATGGGGAATCTTCTTTTTGCATAGTACCAAATTCTGAAATTTGGAGGAACTAAACAGCCCCTTTGAAGGCTAGTTTTACAAGTGGACAGCGACGCGTTGGAGTTTCAGTGCAGGGATATCCTTTCTAAATTCAACTCTTGGAAGCATACGGCTTACCTTACTTGCTGCAAAAGAAAAGGAAGCCAAATGCCCTCGTCTGACTGAGCTGAGAGATCAGAGCCCCCGACCATGATTGGTTATCCACCGGAATTGTTAATCCGCGCGCGTTTCCGGCCTCCCTCCCGGTGGCGTAATCCGTTGGAAATCCAAGCGCCGGCACGGAAGATCCCGGTCGTTCTCGCGTCACTCCAACCGACTCTCCATCTAGACGATGACTTCTCGAGCACACAGGTGTACCAGAGATCATTAGAGATCGATTATTCTGCAGCTCGTGTGGCTGGAGCTGAAGCATGGACGCATGGCTGCGACCTGCGAGATTGACTGCTCTAAACTAGTGAAGAATGGTTTTTATATCTGATTATCCGATCATGCTGGAGACGACTGAAGATGCCGGTTAGACAGCAGTGCACACCGGCCAGATCATCTGATGCTATTGTTTAGTATGTGCTGCGTACGCAGTCTGCTGCTAGGAGTACTATTTATTATGCCTGGTCAGCTGCAGGTGATCAGGTCATGATATTGTTTAATAGATATAGGCTCCGTTTAGATTTCAAAAAATTTTACGTAGTATTCGTCACATCGAATCTTGCGGCACATGTATGGAGTACTAAATATAGATGAAAAAAAAAACTAATTGCACAGTTGGGTAAGAAATCGCGAGACGAAACTTTTGAACCTAATTAGTCCATAATTAGACACTAATTGCCAAATACAAACGAAAGTGCTACAGTAGCCAAAATCCAAATTTTTTTTATCTAAACGGGGCCATAGTTTGGATCGGTAGTTCGGCACTGATGTGCTCGTCTCAACTAAAAAGGATCGATTCAGGATGGGATCGAAAGATGCAGCGGAATTCCACGGGAAACCTGATATGCTTGAACTCAGGCTTGAGACCTCACATCAGGGACCTGCTGCTGTCAGTGTCCTTCCTGCTTCGAGCTTGAGTTAAGTGCGTCAGAAACAATGCCACTGCAGAATCCTTGGGTGTTTCCGTTGGTACCTCAAGGTTTTCTGATGGCTCTGCCGGCATGCAGACAGTCGTGACGATCACTTGGTGGCAATAAGGCGGTGTTTAGGATCGAGTAACTAAAATTTAAGAGGTGTGTCGGAAGGATGTTGCATGAGGTGTTCGAATATTAATAAAAAAATAAATTACATAATCCGTCAGTATTCTACGAGACGAATTTTTTAAACCTAATTAATCCGTCATTAGCACATGTTACTGTAGTACCACATTGTCAAATCATTATCTAATTAGGCTTAAAAGATTCGTCTAGCAAATTAATCATAAACTATGCAATTAGTTTTATAATTAGTCTATATTTAATACTCTATGCATGTATTCAAACATTCGATGGGACAACAACTAAAATTTAGGAAGGACAACCAAACACTATGCATCCGGATTTGAGATATTTGAACCTTTTTTGTGCTGTTCCTCTGCTGCCTAGTATGGGAAGGAACAGCAGCGTCAGACTAGCCACAGTGTCCTCCGGTGCTGAAAAAATACTCCTGTGCCATCTCATGCCGATGCCGAGGCTCTCTGCTACATACAACGTTCAGCATCAAGGTATATGTGTGGGTGGGACCTATTTGCTTGGAAATGAAAGGTGCAGTAACAGACTCTGGAATTTACCCAGCATCGAGGCATTTTCTTTACCCGTGGTTTGGATTTTCCAAGTCGGCATCGTGCTGCACAATGAGACAATTCGATGCCTGAATATTCTCTCTCTTGAGCATCGATATGTTTCTACGATGTGGGTAGTCCTAAAGAACATATGAATAACAAGCTTTAGGCTTCCAAGTAGCTTCGATGCAGGGTAGGTTGTCCAGGTCTACGCCTTCTCACTGGCCAAGGATACCGCTGCGTCAGGATGTGGACGGGGGTTTGAGGGTTTTCTCGATCTATGTGAGAAGATCTTCTTCTTAGTAAGAAAAACCCGGGGACCGTCATAACCCCCGCAAGTCGAGTTTTTTTTTGGTTGTCCAGGTCTTTTCGAGAGATCCGTTACCGGCTTTCATTTAAATAAGAGGAGCAAATTACAGATTTCCTATGTGGCACGAGATGCGCCGCACCTATTTTGCTTGGGTCTCATCTACAGAGTCCCTCGCCACCCCTGAATTCACAAGACAGTGATTTACATGAAGCTAAAAACACAACTAGCTGATCCACTGACTAGGCTGGGGCCGAGGCCGGCAGCAGCATCTCCAAATCCCTATTCCCAGCGAATCTCCAAGTCCGCGCTTCATCCTGAATGTTGTACACAATTTGCCGGACAGTCCTAGTTACCTTCCTGAAGACGAGGTTGTTCCTCTCGCGCCAGATTTCCCATATCGTTAGCGTGACCAACGACTGCAACCCCGGTCTCAATGATGGATCGGCAGTAGCTACCAAATCAGTGAACCACACGCCCATAGTGGAGCTGTTGTTCCAGTTTGCTGGCATCAAGGACGGTACCTGAATCTAGTTCGCCACCTCTTCCCAGACTTTCCTTGATACATGACACTCACAGAACAGGTGCTGGGTGCTCTACCATTGAAGCCACAACTGAAGCTATTTTGGCTGGAGCCGGAGCTCTACCAAACGGGCCCTAAGTGCTACGACATTCTCTGTGGATTTCTTTTTTAAATAATATTATAAATAATTACAAATCTAAGTGTTACTTTTACAAAATTAGAGTATCATGTCGGCTATCTAGTGGCCAACAGAGCACCTAGCAACTAATGAATTACCGGCTTCCTTCGTATAAGGCAAAAAAATTCTAATGTAAAGTCCAGTCAGCAATTAATTAGCCGACTAAGGAGCTATCTGCAATCCAACAGCCGATTGATGTAGACTGCGTTTGGATACCCAAAGATGGTAAAAGCTAGCTTTTAAAAGTCAGATTATTAAAAGCTGGATTATGCAAGCTATTTGAGAAACTTGTTTGGATCCATGCATGGTAAAAGCTGAGCTAAATTACCATAATACCCTCAATCCTGCCCTGTATGGGCCAAAAAGCAAGGGGCTGGTTGGTTAAATTGGATCCAAAAGCTGAAAGAAGCTGGGTTTCTCAGCTTACTTGATTGTGGAATCTGGAGGCTCCAGATTATAGAAGTTGGCTATAAGTTAAGGCCTTGTTTGAATTCCACTAGAATTATGGAAGCTAGCTTTTAAAAGCTAGATTAGAAAAGCTGTGTTGGTAGGTTGTTTGGATTCACAGCTTGTAAAAGCTGAGACAGGCTACAATACAGACTAAAATTACTAAAATGCCCTTACTCTTTGTTGTGAATAGATGTGAACCAGAGAAATATGAATGGTGTCGGGTATCAATAGTAGGGATACCCAAAGCAAGGAAGTTAGCGTCCACGCTGACTTCTCCGGATGGAGCAAGACGTATTAAAAGGTCTCGCCCGACCCCTTGGGTGTGGGCTCCGTCTCGCCTGACCCAAGGACGCGGTTTCCGTCTCGCCCGACCTCTTGGTCGTGGGGGTCTCGCCTAAGGCCGCGGGCTCCGTCTCGCCCAACCCCTTAGGTTCGTGCTCTGTCTCGCCTGACCCCAAGGACGCGGTTTTTGTCTCGCCCGACCCCTTGGGTTCGTGCTCCGTCTCGCCCGACCCCGAGGCCGTGGGCTCCGTCTCGCCAGACCCCGAGGCCGCGGGCTCTGTCTCGCCCGATTCCTTGGGCACGGGATCCGTCTCGTATGACGGGAACCCATACCGCCGCCAACCACTCCAGGTCCAAGCGTATGGGACTGGGTCAAAACTCTGACACCAGGGAAGAGACTGGCATGACTCGATGTAACCCGTGGCCATGACGAACCATACCTGAGGATTCATATCAAGAACAGCGTCGGGCGTGCCGGTGCTGTTCTGCCTAACCCTCGTACGAACGCTGACAGACACATCAGTTCACCACGACGTCCGCCGGGACAAAATGGAATGCCATGACAGGCAGATGACGCCTGCGCATGGCGCAAGTGACGAACAGGACCGCAACGTGGAGCCATCCCTGTTGACATCTACAGGATCGGCGGGACCCACATGAAGGAGAAGAAGGACACAGCGATCCTAGAAGCCTTCTTCTCTCTCTCATTCTTCTCCTTTTCCTCCGCTGTAACCCGCGCTTTCCCTTTGCTTATAAAAGGGAAAGCAGGGCGCCCCATGAAAGGGGATCTAGATCCGCACAGGACTGAACCACGAGATAAAAACACAAGAGCACGACACGAATACACGACTGAGCAGCGATCGAGCTCTCAGCACCCATTCACTCCTTTCACCAGAGACTTGGGATCCTTTCCCTCTCTCGTCTGTTTGTAACCCCTATTGCAAACCAATTGTCGGTAACACGAGCAGCAGTAAACTGAACGTAGGGACGTTCCGCCTAAACTAGTATAAATCATTGTGTCCTCCGAGCACACCATCCGAACCAGGCGCACAAATACAAATTTACTCGTCGGTGGTCTGAAAACACCGACAGTTGGCGCGCCAGATAGGGGCTTTTTGTGGGTCTCGACGTCCACATCAGGCCTCAGATGGCTAGTCACGGCGTCAGCTGGGTCCCGGGCACACACGTGCGCTTCAAGAACCTAGACTTCATCGTCACGATGGGGGGAGAGTTGGTGTAGGCGCTCGTCGCCATACAACCTCTCCAATCCACCAGCCTCGACGCGATCACCGAGGCACTTGAGGAGCTGCGGCAACACGCACCGAAGGCCTGCGCCCCCGAGAGCGACCAGCTCGGTGCCTTCCTAGGACCCCAAAAGTCCCGGGAGGACCTGGACCTCCTCACCTTCTCGTTCGCCAACGTCATGACGTAGCTTGTCAGAGGAGAGTCACTCTCCTCGGAATACCTCATTCGGAGTGCCCCGACAGCGCTCCTGTTCGGTCCGCGCAACACCGCAGAGACCGTTGGCCACCTTGTGGCGCAACACGCGCCCCCACCCCCTATGAATGACGAGTTTGTGGGGATGACCGAATTTGTTGCGGAATCTTTCCATGAGCTCCTCGCGGGAGAATCGGAGTCGCCCTTCGACTCTGACTCCAGCAGGGGGAGCCATCACCCCTCGCATGAATGTTTCATGGCAGCTACCCCCGAGGGATACGTCGAAAGCATCCATGTGGGAGAGGCTACCCTAACAAACGACCTCGATGATGAGGCCGAGGGGGATGCAAGGGCCCCACCTCACCTGTGGGTAGAGCAGCTGAGGGCCCGACACCAAGAGCTTGAGGAAGCATGACTGCATCTCGAGCAGGAATGCGCGGAGCTCGAGCGAGAGATCGAGCGCCATGGAGACGGTGGGCGTGCATGCGTCATGGTCCGCGACATGAACCGGAGGATCATCGAGGACGACAAAGCCCTCCCACACTTCACCCAGGCAAGCCAGAACATCGCTGCTACGGCGGCCTTGCTCCGGGGGCTTCCAGGGCGCTCGATACCCCAGGATCGTTAGGCCCATCGTGAGATTCAAACATTACTCCAGCACACGACGGCGCAATAGGCCGAGAGCTCGCTGTCCCGATGATGCGAGCTCGACGCCAGCCAGCGTATGCCCTCAGAGCGACCCAACAAGGACGTGTCAGTCCACCAGGCACAGCAAGGTGGCAGGCCGCACGCCGTGGTCCTAGTGCATGAACGTCTCGTCCTCCACTATGACGTGCGTGACACCCTCGACGCCCACAAGCGTACCCGCGGTGATGCAAGGGAGGAGGCTAGCCGCGGCTACCACCCTCATCGTGGCGGACGCTACGACAGCGGTGAGGACCGAAGCCTGAGCCCCGACTTGTCAGGACCTCAAGCCTTTGGCCGACACATCCTCAATGTCGTCTTCACACTATGATACCGATCGCCGACCAACATCCCAAAATACTCTGGGCAAACCAACCCCAGACTATGGCTTGAGGATTATTGGCTTGCTTGCCAAGCCAGTGGAGCGGATAGTGACGATTTCATTATCCGCGATCTTCCATTGTTCCTGGCCGATTTGGTGCGAACGTGGTTGGAACACCTTCCGCCCAACCAAATCCAAAGTTAGGTAGACCTAAAAGAGATCTTTGTGGGAAACTTCTAGGGCACATACACACGTCCTGGAAACCCATGGGATCTCAAAAACTGCCGACAGAAGTCTAGGGAAACTCTTCGTGGGTACATCCGGCGCTTTTCCTGGTAGTGCAACGAGCTGCCCAACGTCGCCGATGCCGATGTCATAGGAGCTTTCCTATCTGGGACCACCTACGAGTCCCTAGTTCATAAGCTAGGACGTAAGGGCCCATGAACCACCAAGGAGCTCCTCAACATCGCCACCAACCATGCCTCAGGCAAGGAGGCGGTCGGGACGATTTACGACCGCCTCAAAGGCAAGGCAAAGCGAGATGAGGACGCCGACGAAGGCACTTCCAACCGTCCCAACAAAAAGAACAAGCAGCGGCGCGAGGGCTTGCTCATGGCCACCATCGACCGTAAGGGGGTTAGAAGCCCACCGAGGGTACCCCGGACCACTTCGAGAAGCTGCTCGAAGGGCCATGCTCGAACCATGCTTTCCCTGTCAAGCACATATACAAGGACTGCGTCCTCATGAAGTGGTTATTGTCCTAAGGTTCCAAAAAGGGGAGCATAGGAAGGAGCCCAAGCTGGCCGCAGACAATGCCGAGGGGAAGGATGGTGGATTTTAGGCATTGGATGGCTGCCTCATGATCTTCAGAGGGTCGGCGACCTACGACTCCAGGCGTCGTCAGAAGCTTGCACGCCGCGAGGTCTATACGGCTGAGCCGGCCGCGCCTTCGTTCCTCTGATGGTCGGAGTGTGGCATAACCTTTGATCAGACTGACCACCCAGAATGCGTCTCGTAGCCGGGAAGATATCTGCTCGTGGTCGACCCCATCATCGGCACGAAGTAGCTCACCAAGGTGCTGATGGATGGAGGCACCGGCCTCAACATCATGTACGTTGAAATGCTCCACGCTATGGGCAACGACCGAGCGCGCATCCGGGCCAACTGGGGCACCTTTCCACGGCAGCGTACCTGGAAAGCAGGTCGTGCCACTTGGGCAGATCGATCTGCCCGTCACCTTCTGAAATCCAACCAATTATAGGACGGAGACCCTTACCTTCGAGGTGGTCGGGTTCCACGAAACCTACCACGCCATCCTTGGACGTCCATGTTATGCGAAGTTCATGGCCGTCCCCAACTACACCTATCTAAAGTTGAAGATGCTAGGTCCATGTGGGGTCATCACCATCGGTACCTCCTTCCAACGCGCCTATGAGTGCGAGGTCGAGTGCTACGAACACACCGTGGCAATTGTCGCCTTCAAAGATCTTGCGGCCATCAGGGAGGAGATCGTCGAAGAAACGGCTGACCCCAAGCGGTCGGCTAGGTCTTTTTAGCCTATAGAGGGTGCCAAGGAGGTCCTCATAGACCCCAATGGCTCCAAGAGCAAAGTGGTGCGCATTGGCACCACGCTTTTACTCCAAATAGGAAAGCGCGCTCATCGACTTTCTCCGCGCCAACAGACACATCTTTGCGTGGAGACTCTTGGATATGCTAGGCATTCCAAGAAAAGTCATCGAGCATGCCTTGAAGATCAGGCCAAGCTCCAAGCCGGTGAAGCAGCGCCTATGTCCCTTCAATGAGGAGAAACTCATGGCCATCGGCGAGAAAATTGCGAAGCTTTTGGCGGCCGAGTTCATCAAGGAAGTATACCACCCCGAGTAGTTAGCCAATCCCATTCTTATACGAAAAAAGAGTGGAAAATGGAGAATGTATGTTGACTACATGGGTCTCAACAAAGCGTGTCCAAAGGATCCATTTCCTTTGCCACGCATAGACCAAGTAGACGAAGGCCACGATCTTGGTCCCTCCGATCGACGGGGAACCATTTTTGCTCTATATTGCGGCCACCACACAAGTGGTCAGCACTGCCCTAGTGGTAGAGCGAGAAGAAGAGGGACATGCCCTCCAACTACAGCGTCTCGTGTACTTCTTTAGCGAGGTCTTGTCTGATTCTAAGACTCGCTACCCCCAAATCCAGAAACTCCTATATGCCGTCCTTATCGCCAAGAGGAAGTTATGTCTCTAGTTCGAGTCACATAAAGTGATGGTCGTGACGTCCTTCCCTCTCGGCGAGGTCATCCAAAACCAGGATGCCACAGGAAGAATCACGAAGTGGGCACTCGAGCTGATGGGTCAAGGCATTTCATATGCACCTCGGACGGCCATCAAGTCCCAAGTGCTGGCTGATTTCATTGCAGAGTGAACCGAGGTCCAAATGCCACCAGTAGTCGTCGACCAAAAGTACTAGACAATGTACTTCGATGGATCGCTGATGAAGAAAGGCGCCGGCTCAGGGCTGGTCTTTGTTTTGCCCATTGGGGTACACATGAGGTACATGGTTCGCATCCATTTCCCCTTCTCCAACAATGTGGCCAAGTATGAGGCGCTTATCAACGACCTACGCATCGCCATTGAGTTGGGTATCCGACGGCTCGATGGTCGGGGTGACTCCCAGCTGGTCATCGACCAAGTCATGAAAGAATCAAGCTGCCACAACGCCAAGATGGTTGCATATTGTCGAGAAGTCCACCAGCTGGAGGACAAGTTTGATGGTCTCAAGCTCAATCACATCCCGAGGCGTCTCAATGAGGCGGCCGACGCGCTGGCGAAAACGGCATCCGGTCGAGAGCCGGTTCCGATGGCCATCTTCGCCAGCGATCAGTACAAGCCCTCGGTCCGCTATGAAGAGTTAGAACAGATCGGTGACGCACCGCCTTTCTTGGGCTCAGGGGCTAACCAGCCAACAGCTCCATCTGACCCCGAAGTCATGGAGCTTGACAAGGATCCAGCGATAGAGCCCGACCCTCTGGCCAACTGGAGGACGCCTTACCTCGACTACCTCCTCTGTGAGGCACTACCGACAGACAAAATGGAGGCTCGGCGGTTCGCGTGTTGCGCCAAGTCCTTTGTCCTTATTGAGGGCGAGCTCTAGAGGCGAAGCCACACCAAGATCCTGTAGCGCTGCATCCCCATCGAACGAGGGTAGTTGCTGAGTGATATCCACGATGGGGTCTACGGGCACCATGCTGCGCCTAGGACCCTGGTTAGAAACACGTTCCGACAAGGCTTCTACTGGCCAACCACAGTAGCTGATGCTAAACAGATTGTGCGCACCTATGAAGGGTGTCAATACTATGCTCGGCATACCCACCTACCGGCCGAAGCACTCCAAACAATCCCCATCACATGGCCATTCGTGGTCTAGGGGCTCGATCTGGTCGGACCTCTCAAGAGGGCGCCCGGGGGCTATATGCACTTGCTTGTCACCATAAACAAGTTTACAAAGTGGATAGAGGCTCGACCGATCTCCGTGATCAAGTCTGAGAAAGCCGTGCTGTTCTGCCTTGACATCGTCCATCGCTTTGGAGTCCCAAACTCTATTATCACGGACAACGACACGTAGTTCACCAGAAAGAAGTTCTTCCTATTCTACAATGAATACCACATCCTGGTCAATTGGGCCGCTGTGGCGCACCCCCGCACGAACGGGCAGGTCGAGCGCGTGAACGGCATGGTCCTATAAGGCCTCAAACCTAGGATCTTTAACCGGTTGAACAAGTTTGGCAGATGATGGGTCATGGAGCTTCCCATGGTGCTCTGGAGCCTGAGGACGACCCTCGGCTATGCCACCAGCTACACGCCATTCTTCATGGTCTATGGTTTTGAGGCTGTCCTCCCAACTGACCTCGACTATGGAGCGCCAAGGGTCAGGGCATACGATGAACAGGGAGCCAAGGCATCCCTCGAGGATGCCATGGACCAGCTAGATGAAGCGCGTGATGTTGCCCTCCTCTGCTCGGCCAAGTACCAGCAAGCATTGCGCTGATACCACCGCCATCGAGTGCGGGTCGGGCCTTCAACATTGGGGACCCGGTGCTCGCCTTGTCCAAAGCAATAAGAACCGCCACAAGCTCTCTCCACCGTGGGAGGGACCATATGTCGTCACAGAGGTGCTCTGACCGGGCACCTTCAAGCTCAGGACCATCGATGGCGAAGTCTTCATCAACGCCTAGAACATTGAACATCTATGTCTCTTTTACCCTTAAATCAACGAATGCTTTCTCTTATTAGTTTCGCTATCAACTCTTCAATCTTTAGTGACACTCGACCCCAGCAACAGCAGGGGGTCGAGCCTCACTTGAGGGCTGATAAGAGCATATCTATTCGGTAGACATTCTCTATGCCCAACCCCTTCTCACGTTAAGACCTAGAAGCAAGGTTTGCAGAAACAAACGCTGAGTAAAACTGGTCGGACTACAAGAAACCTACGCCCCAGCGGCTACAACATTTTTGCTCACTAGTGTAATCAGAGTTTTTTCCCACACCTCGTGCTTTTTAAGCCTTAACTACGAAAAGAGTCGGAATGCATTTAAGAGTATATCCACCTGGCGAACATTCTCTGTGCCCGACCCCTTCTCACGTTAAGACCTAGAAGCAAGGTTTGCGGAAACAAACACTGAGTAAAACTGGTCGGACTGTAAGAAACCTATGCCCCAGCGGCTACAGCGTTTTTGCTCACCAGTGTAATCAGAGTTTTTTCCCACACCTCGTGCTTTTTAAGCCTTAACTACGAAAAGAGTCGGAATGCATTTAAGAGTATATCCACCTGGCGAACATTCTCTGTGCCCGACCCCTTCTCACATTAAGACCTAGAAGCAAGGTTTGCGGAAACGAACACTGAGTAAAACTGGTCGGACTGCAAGAAACCTACGCCCCAGCGGCTACGGCATTTTTCCTCACCAGCGTGATCAGAGTTTGTTCACCCGCACCCTAAACTTTACAGCCTTAACAACAGAAAGGGTCAGAACGCATTAACCTTTTTTATACAAAAAGGGGAGAATGACTACAAGTCTGTTTGGCCATAGTGAAATTTAAGAGCTCACCCACCTATTATGAGTTCGCTGCCTAGATTATCTGCCTAACTAATTTCTTGGGGGGATGATCTCATCCTCTATCTCCGTAGGTAAGTCCTATGCCAATGGGTCACCAAGTCGATCGGATGGCTTGGGCCACTGCTGAGAGACGGGTAAGGAGTAGTAGGATGCCCCATGCGGGTTATGCTAACTCCGTCACAAACGACGGACCCAGATTCCACTCAGACATATCCGATAAGAGCTCCCCAAACCCGTCACTCAAGTGATCAAGGTAAGTCATGTGCCAGCGGGTCATCCAAGTCAATCGGATGGCTCGGTCCGCTGCCGAGAGATGGGTCACCCTTAATTTACGCATGTTTTCTCTTATTAATTTCGCTATCGACTCCTCGATCTTTAAGTGACGCCCAACCCCCGCAACGACAAGGGGTCGGGCCTCACTTGGGGGCTGATAAGAATATATATATTCGGTAGACATTCTCTGTGCCCGACCCTTTATCATGTTAAAAACGTAAAGGCAAGGTTTACGGAAACAAACACTGAGTAAAACTGGTCGACCATAAGAAACCTACGCCCCAGCGGCTATGGCATTTTTGCTCACCAGCATGATCGGAGTTTTTTTGTCCACACCCAGAGCTTTAGCATCCGCCTTCCCAGGAAGGGTTTGGAGGGGCCCACCGATAGAATCATTGAGGAGAGGCCAGCGGGTCACCCAAGTCGATCGGACGGCTTGGGCCGCTACCGAGAGACGGTTAAGGAGCAGTAGGATGCCCCATGCGGCTTATGCCGACTCCATCACAAATGACGGACCCGGATTCCACTTGGACATATCCGATAAGAGCTCCCCGAACCCATCACTCGAGCCATCGAGGTAACTTTACCAACCCCCACTATACCTTTCTAGTGCATGAGCATTTATTCATCCATTCTCATACAACCAAGCATCGCATATGCAATTATTGCATCACAACACTTTGCATCGCGATATGAAGCGATAGTTGTCTCATTCAACATGAGCAGCAACCGACCGGGGTTCCAAGGCTAGCCCGCGAAGGGCTCGAGGCCACCTCGCGTCGAACAGAGCCAGGGGAGAAAACGCAGATGAGACCCACCGGCCTTTGCCCGACCCGCTCAGAAGCGGACAGGGTAATCTTGACCTTCTCATTCGATCCTAACCTTGAGCCATGTCCACAGAATCTCCATTGAGGGGAGGCCAGTGGGCCACCTGAGTCGATCTCCGGAATGACTCAGGCATCTACCGGGAGGAGGGTTAATGTAACACCCTCGGTATTACACTATAAATTTTTGCTAAAACACTGCATGGGCATCATGTTTATGTGATAGTGTATGTATAATAGTGTGTAAATCAATTCCGATAACTCAAAACAATCGACAAAAACGTGAAACGAAAGTTACATTTAAATGCCGTGTTACATCACTTAGGGTTTTAAGCTAATTTTTATTGAGCAAGAATACTTTAGAACGCATATGTAGAACGTTAATAAAGTTTGTAGTACAAACTTCATAGGTGGTGATGAAATACCTACGATCATGAAAGGAATTCACTAGCTAGCGTATCTAATAGCTTGGAAATCGAATTCGACGCGAATCCGATCGTGACTTAGTCGAATTTCCTAAGTCGGCAAACGCTTTGACGAAGCTAAGTTCGGCAATTTTTGTAGAAGAATCGGGTTAAGTAGTGGTATGGTCTTAGGGCTTGTTTTACTAGCATAACATGCCATCTCGAGTGTAAAATAGGTGTTTTAGCAATTGATGCATCGAGTTGGATTTTTGGGGTGCTTTAAAAATCGTGCATGGCACGTTATCGACGGTTTCAGCATCTGGGCGTGGTCATCGTGCCACAGCCCAGCGTCGCCGCTCGTCCACACGTGCACACACGCGCACCGCTGTGTGGGCTCCATGCCCCCGCACGCGACTCACGCACACGCTCACGCGCATGCCGCGCTCGGCGGGACGCTGGGGGCCGGCGAGCCTGGCCGCTCTACCACTGCCGCTGTTGTCGTGGACCCGATACCCTGGCCGGTCCGCTATTGTCTGCCTTGATGTGTCCTCATGCTATGCTAGTTGTGGTCATGATTGCCAGGTCACCCGTGTGCGCCTGCACAGCTCGCGTTGTGTTCGCCTGAGCCGCTGCACCGGCACATGGCCATGTCACCGTCGGCTTGCCATTTAAGGCGCTGTGGCCACACGAGCAGTGCCAACTCATTTGCGCACGTGTAACCTTCCCTATGTGCCCTTGTCCATTTCATTGAGTGGCGAGCATCACTCTGCACCCCCGGTCACCTCTGCCTTTAATGGCACCGTGCCGGTGTCACCGAGCCCCGCCAAGGCTAGCTCGCAGCGCCGGTCTAATCCGAGTAATTGCGTGGACCAGAGGATTGAGTAGGAACCTAGCTATGTGCCAAACCCTCCCACTGTTGCTGTCAGCCGGTGTCAAGCCCCAATTTGAAGCTTCCTGTGTCGTCGGCCATTGGGCAACGCCCGTCTAATTCACCTCGCATCGTCCACCTTCGTTCAATTCATTGGCACTGTGTTTTCGCCTTGTTCCCCTCTATCTCGTGCGCACCCCAAATTGCCCTGCTACTGCCTACCCAGCGCCGCTGACGCGGTTGCGCCACCGCGGCCATCGCCGTGTTTGCTATGCACGCGTGGCTGGACTCACCCGGCCCGTCTCCGGTCAAGCCATCACGTCTGGTAGGTTCTGGGTGAGTTGCTAATGCCCAGCCTCTAGTCCTATCGTTTTGGTTCCACCTTGTCTCATGGGGACACGACCGCCGCCACTGCAGGAGGTCCGCTGTCATGGAGGGAGCTCGGTACGACATCTCTGTTCACCGCTTCGCCACCCATCGCTTCGAGTTGGCGTCTAGGTGAGCATCGGCTCGCTACTAGGCGTGGGGAGGGGTTGGTCTGGCCAGCGTGATCGCCCGGTGCCAGCGCCGGTGCGTGCGCGGGTGCCCAGGGGACCCGGCCGTGGTAAAGAAGGAAAGGGGGAGGGGCGTATTTGTAAGATAGCTAACTGGAGGAATAGTGCTGTGGGCCTCGGTCGGATTCGATAGTAAAGCGAGGACGTTTTTGCAAATGTACCGATGCGCGCGGGCCTCCCGTCGTGGGCCGTAGTCACGCAGATGGGCCACGTCCATGTTGGGCCACGCTGGTGGGTCACAGTGCACGCGTGCGAGGCGCCGGAGTGGGCCGAGCCGCTCGCGCAGTGGGCCACGCGGGAGGATTTGGTTTTCCTTTTTCCAGTGAATTAATAAATGTTTATTCAATTTAGTTTTGATCTGATTTTTGTAAAATTATAGTAAATTCTGTAGGTATTCAAAAATAGTGAAACAAAATTTTTTAGGTTCACAAAAATGCTATCTATTTGTTGGTATAGTTAGTTTACAGTTAGCTATGATAATGATATATTCATAAATTCACTTTAGAAAGCTTAGTATTATTTAGCTTAATATTTGTAGGAATTTTTGTGGCAAATTAGTGATAGCTTTAGCCATAAAATTTTTACAGTAGGGTCACTAGATTATGATGTGCTCACTGTAATTTTTGTACCCCTAGATTAGGTTGATAAATAGAATAGCTAGTACTCCTTGTTTTATCATATATAGAGTAAATAGATATTAAGAATAGGGATTCCTTTAGTTGCTAAGTTAATACATGAAATGTTTCATACCAGTTTAGTGAGAATGATAGATAACGTAGCGTCTTAGTTGGTAGAGCTAGTTTAGTAGCTTGACAGGTGTATTCATATTTTAAGAGTTGTTGTTGCCGTATTACTAAGTGTTGCATCATCATTTCATGCATGTAGATAACGAGTTGGTAGAGTTCGTGCTTGCGGACGAACAGGACTATGAGGAGATTATTGAGGAGTATGAGGAGGAGATTCTCATACCGGAGGGAGCCCCAGAGCCGTTCGTTGCTGACTTTGTTGACACACCGCCTACCCAAGGCAAGCCCCGGTGCATGACCTCTATTTTTGAATGATCATGGAATATATATGTCATATGCATTTACGTTACAGGCATTTTATGGAAACTACATGCATAGATATACTTAGCTATGAGTCCTACTAGTATAGGCTGAGTAGCTGTTATGCTCAGGGTATCGGTAGCGTGAGTAACTTGCCGTTACTCACAATAGGTGAAAATTATGATCACTCATGATAAAATGGTGGAAAGGAAAATGGAGACCGAGCAGGGATATTCAGCCTGTTCTGCTAGGGCTGAAACGATCGTATATGATCGTGGATTATTACTGCTGGCTAGTTTGATGTGAGAGAAAAATACTGTTCTGGCTAAAAATTTACGATCATTTAGGACCAAGCGAACAGGGCGATGGTTTGGGTGTTGGTGGGTGTAAGAGGTTGTGTCCTGTGGCCAACAGGGCATAGCTTGGTTACACTTTTTCCCTGTCTGTGTCGGTTAAGGACCGGCCGTTGCATTAGGTTCTAGGCAAGTCACAGACTTATTATCCCGAGCACATACTTGGGTATGGGCGCATGAAAGACTTGTTGCTCTCTTATTGTGGGTTCTGGCTCTTTTTGGACTGACTAATTGGAGGCAGGGATGGTGGAGGTCTAAGCACCGCACTGAGTCCGGGACTCAGGAGCGGAGGCTTGGAGTTCAAGTTTGGACAGGGACCTAGACCACGGATAGGAGAGTGATGGGTTGGTCCTGCTTGTGCCTGAGGTATAAGCGGGGCGTGTGTTTTTGGGGTACCTAGCTGGGCACATTGATTCATGAATTGTCGGCGTTTCGGTACGGCTTGTCTACAGTCTAGCATCATAGTAAGAACTGAAAGATGAAAGGTGATGAAATGGAACTGTTTGCTCAACTCTTGCTTGAAAGTAGAACAGGTGCTTACATAGAATGGCTAGATAATAAATTAATTATGACTGTTAATAATAACGTAAATAAGGATTCACTATTAGTATTGCTTTCTGCAAAAAGGAAACCCAGCAAACCATAAAGCTTATCATATCCCTTAGAGTCGGAAAATTATTCCCACTAGTAGGATAAGTCTTGCGAGTACATTGTGTACTCAGGGTTTATTTACCCCTATTGCAGGTACTGCTTGAGGAGTAGCCGTTGTGTGAAGGATTCTTCTGGTGGGCACAGACGAAACCTTGTTTATTATCGATAGATGTTTGTTTGAGTTTTATTTTCATTCCGTTGTTTAATATTCCGCACTCTGAATTTGGTACTGTAATAATATATTTTTAAGAACTCTGGACGTATGAAATAGACTAAGTATTGTAACTCATTCTCATTATTAGATCCTTGGGGAAAAAGGTGGATTATTCGGGCTCTCCCTTGGGGTGTGCCCGACGGAACCCACCCGATGTAGCTCGCTTTCGGGGTGCTTAGTGTAAGTGAAAGACAATCGCCTCCGTAAGTGCGTTATTTTAGATAGTTCTACCACAGTTAAGGAGCAGTGGAATGCCACATGAGGGCTATGCCGATCCCGTTATGAACGACGGAACCGGATTCCACACAAACATGCCCGTTAGCAAGCTCACCAAGTGCGACACTCGAGCCATCGAGGCAAGTGATGTTAGCTCAACCCCTCCAGTTGCAGAAACCACGGACGGGGTGACGATCACAAAGACGAGCCGACCCTTGACTGGACCCCCACTACGCGCGGGGGCTTGAGGAAAGTTGGACTCGCAAGGAGACTGAATGTGCAGTCACAGAACGATGGCTCAGATCCTAGGGAGGGGGTACGCACAAAAACTAAGAATAACGTGTCTAAAACAAGAGACACTTTCTACTACTAGTTTCACTATCGTCTCCTCAATCTTTAGAGAAACCCGACCTCGGCAACGGCAAGGGGTCGGGTCTTACTCGGGGGGTGATAAGGGTATATATATATATATACCCTTTCTGAAACGGTCACCGTGCCCGACCCTTTCTCATGATTAAAACCTAGAGGCAAGGTTTGTGGAAATGAACGCCGAGTAAAACTGGTCGGACAACAAGAAACCTACGCCCCAGCGGCTACGGCACTCTTGCTTACCAGTGTGACCAGAGTTTCCCACCCACATCTCGAACTCTGCGGTCTTAACAATAGGAAGGGTCAGAACACATTAACCATTTTTTATGGATAAAAAGGAAGAAAGAACAAATTTGTTCAAACGAAACAAAATAACAAACTTGTTTAAACGAGACAGAAGGGTCAGAACTTGTCCCCATATTACGAAAGCGCCGCCTGACCTATCTGACTAAACTAACCCCTAGGGGGGATGATTTCATCTTCTATCTTGGCAGAAAGGTCATGCGCTAGGGGGCCACCTCCTCCTCGATTATGTCCAGCTTAGTGTCGGTATAGATGGGTGCGAAGCCTTGGCTCATCGTCGCCAGATCGATGTTCTCGTAATGAGAACGAACGATCATGAACAATCGGTGAACGCCAAAGCGAAGCGCGCCCCTCGCCATATCACATGCCTAGTCCGTAATCTAGGTGGCATGAACCGCGAGGGAGCTTGTCTCCTGCTCTGGGGCTAGCTCGAGCTCACCGCAGACTAGCTGGACGGTGATGCACAGGTTGTCATGTTCATTGTTCTCCTTCAGGAGGGTGTCCTTCACCTCGCTGAGCTCATTCTCTAGGACGTGGCTCTTCACCACCTTCGCCCCGAGCTTGTCGTCAAGACCTACCCAAGTCACATACCGACCGTGTCAAAAGGCTTACCATGGATTCTAGGGAGAAAGACAACAAGGGAAACCGAGGACTTACCATCCACATCCACCCGAAGCATGCACACCTCATTGCGCTGCCGGGTCACCTCGACCTCCAGGCACCGGACCTCCTCTCGGTGCTGCCTGACCTCCACGGCGAGCTTGGTGGACACGCCCTCGGCTACAACCTTTAGGTCTCTCTCCCTCTAGAGCTCCTTCTCGAGGTGGCCGACCCGCTGCTGAGAGTCGGCGTGCTCCTGGTGAGCCAGCTTAGTCCCCATGCAGAGCTCCTCTATGGCCCGGAGCAAATCGTCCCACTCCTTCCATAGCCGTTCGGCCTCCACGGCGTCCGTGCGTGCCCTCTCGATCAGGGCAACGAGCTTCTCCTTGGCCTTGCGAGCGTCGTCGTGAGCATCCTTCTCCATGACTCGGAGGTTGGCCACCTCTTGGGCGGCAGGGGCAAGCTCAGCCACCTCCTAACGGGCGGCAAGGGCAAGGGGCTCGGACTTCTCCCGGCTGCGGGCCATAAGGACCTACGAAGAACATAAGACTTAGAGGCACGGAAAGAGAACATGGGGGTCAGAAGCACGATCATATCATACCTGGCCAACCAGGTCGACAATGTCGCGCATCGAGCCCAGCATGGTGGTCAGGGCGCGAACCACGTCCTCAACCTCCATGTGGACACTCCCCCATTTCCTCTCCTCTACCGCTTCATCAAGGGCAGCCACCTGGACCAGAGACCGGGACGTCCCCGCGCCGACCTCAAGTAGCGCTGACCACTCTGGCGGCGGCAGCTCCTCCAGAGTGGCTCCTCTAGCGACAGAGGGGGCGGGTGATGCAGACACGGAGGCCTGCCCTATCGCCACATCCTTGAAGGATGCCTCGGGAGCGCCCCCTTCCGTTCGCCCCGCCGCAGACACGACCACCTGCACAAACAATGGCTCTGTTTGCGTCGCCTTTGCCTACGACATCGAGGACATGACCGGCCATGTTGCGCTCGCCATGGGCGCCCTAGACGCACCCTCCCCCGACACAGCCATTAGTTGCGCCTCCCCGATCGACGCCGTGGCCGCCCCAACGCCACTCGCGCTCACCACCGGTGCGGCGCCTATCGGCTCCTGGCGTGTTTGCCGGAGGAGGATCTTCTTCGGAGCAAGCCGCAGGAGAGTCCCACGTCCTCCGACGCTGCAAGAGACATGGCGGTCAGTTCACTGTAAAAATTCGTTAGGACAAAAGGATGAAAAAACTCTTGACTCACCTTGACGCCATCATATGAGGATGTTTTGGGCCCGGCTTGCCCAACCCTGGCTACTCCTCATCAGCACGTTGCTGCTTTGAGCCCTCCCTCGGCTCGGAGGGCTCGAACGAATCAACCCCCCCCCCCGCCGACTCCGAAGGCGCTGCTAAGGGCTCAGATGGAGCAGGGCGACCTGTTTCTGCTGGCTTCGGGGCCGTCGTCAAAGGCCCAGACGAGGCGAGGCGACCTAGCTCCACCAGATCCGAGGCCACCGTCGAAGGTCTAAACATTGTGGGGTGGCTCGATTCCACCGGCTCCGAGGGTGCGTCCTTCCTCTCCTGCCTCGCGACATGCCACGGGAAGGGCCCCGCCTGCGGAGAAGATGGGACCTCATCCCTGGTGGCCAGATCATCCCACGGGATGGGCGACATGGAGCTGTCATCTTCCTTCTCCTCCTCTTCTTCTTCCTCTTCCTCCGACGAGCCTTGACACCGCTTCCCTCGCTGCAGCTTTGCTCGCTGCTTTGACCACCGTTTCTTCTCCTCCTCGTCTTTTTTCTTATTCCGCCATTCATCCGCGGCACGGTTCGCCGCACTCATGGCAACGTGCTCTGGTAGTGGTGCGATAGAGTCTCGGAAGACTAACCCCACTAGCAGCTCGATGAAGCCCATGTCCGGCCGCATCACGGGATGCCCCAGGATCGGGAACACGGCGTTGGCCTCCCCCATGGCCTCCTTGACATGCTGTGTGACCTCACTATCGTGGAGCAACCCCTGGGTGAGCGTCGTCCTGATGAGCTGCGCGTCAGGCGTCATCCCGTAAAGTGGGAGGACACGCGCCATCAAAGGCGCCACCCTCCTCGCGTGATACCCCTCGATGACGCTGGCCTCACGGAGGCCATGGGTCTTCAGGAACACGATGGCCTCGAGGAGGTTGCGTATCCTCTTTCTCTCCTTGATGGGTGGCCCCCACGGCCATGACGGTGGAACCTCTTCGATCAAACGCCCGGAGAAGACAGGCAAGCATGCGGTATGGTCGTCCTTTAGGTAGAACCAATGCGAGTGCCACCCCTTGTTGGATCTAAAGAGCTGGTTGGGCATTTACTCGGCCACCCGCTGCCCCCGGAGGTGGATGCCTGTGCATCCCATCGGCACCAGGGTCTCTCGGCTTCTCTCCTTCTTCATCACGGAGATGGAGAAGAAATATCTCTAGAGCTTGAAGTGGGGCTCGATCGCCAGGTACCCCTCACACATCGCTATGAAGGCCGCGATGTGCTGGATCCTGTTGGGGTTCAAGTGCTCCAGCTCGATCTAATAATGGTGCAGCAGACCCTGAAAGAACGGGTGAGGAGGAATCGCGAGTCCGCGCTCGTGGAAGAGCGAGAAGGAGACGACGTAGCCATCAGGCAGCGCTGACGCCTCCTCGCGGCCAGGCACAAGCCACTCCGCTGCGTCGGTCCTCCCACGAAGAATACCACACTTAATGAGGCCCTCCATATGCGCATAGGTAACATCAGAGCGATGCCATGAATCCATGGAGGATGGAGGTGGCTACGGAGAAGCAAAGGCGGTGGTAGAGGAGCGGAGGCTATAGATCTAGGGCTCCGGCAGCGGACAAGCAAGCACGGCAGATCCAAATGGCGGTGGCGAAGAAACAGAGAACGTAAGGCTACGGTTTTGGTGTGCAGAAACATGAAGGGGGAGACTGCTATTTGTAAGGCGGAGCAGAGCGAGAAGGCAAACCGTCTGCCTAGATTCACGCGCCCACTGCGCTGTGTCATGTCACCTCCCTCCGAAGATCGTGCGCACGCAATCTCTGTCCGCGCCCTCAAAGAACACGCCGAATGATGGTTCACCCATTCAAATGGGCCAAGAACCGTTGCAGGTAAGAAGGGATCTAGAGCTGAAAACGCTCCTACGGCCCATTTAGGACCAGGAGTTCGAAGCCTAGCCCACCGATGGGTTCATAGCCGCTCTAGGGCACCATTAGAGCCAAGGGTGGAAAGGGATGGTCCCACTAGCAGCCAGTACTCGGGCGCACAAGCGCCGCAGGCATCCCGACCCACGTTCGAGTCTTGGTTGATTCTCAGTCCATGGTTTTTTCTTAAAGAAAGGCAACGAGCCCTTAGGACCGGCCAAACGGACCTAAGAACTATATGGACTGACCGCTAAGAGTCTGGAGTCGAACACCAGCTGACCCATGCCGGACCCCCACGAATGGGAAGCTGGGCCCCACTCGGACTAGCCCGTTAACAGCTCACCGAGCATAATGTTTCGTCCATCACAAAGATGAGCTGACCCTCGACTGGACCCCTGCTATGCGCGGGGGCTCGAGGAAAGTTAGACTCGCAAGGAGACCAAACGCGTGGTCACAGTACGACGATGGACCAATCGGATCCTAGGGACCGAAATCAAGAAAAATCTTCCCGACCTCCCGGATCCTACGGTTACATGCCCCCAAGAAGACCAATCATGACAAAAGGGAACCACCGCCCTACTAGGACACACCATGGGCTACAAAAAAGAAAGCCAAGGCCCTCAGAGTCCTCCCGTCCGAAAAAGCCTCTAAAGGAGTATTTTACTCCACCGCAGGCTCGGGGGCTACTGTCGGGTATCGATAGTAGGGATACCCAAAGCAAGAAAGTTAGCGCCCACGCTGACTTCCCCGGATAGAGCAAGATGTAATAAAAGGTCTCACCCGATCCCTTGGGTGCGGGCTTCATCTCGTCTAACCCTAAGGACACGGTTTCCGTCTCGCCTGACCTCTTGGTCGTGGGGGTCTCGCTCAAGGCCGCGGGCTCTATCTCGCCCGACCCCTTGGGTTCGTGCTCCATCTTGTTCGACCCTAAGGACGTTGTTTCCATCTTGCCCGACCCCTTGGGTTTGTGCTCCGTCTCGCCCGACCCCTTGGGTTCGTGCCCCGTCTCGCCCGACCCTAAGGCCGTGGGCTCCGTCTCGCCCGACCCTTTGGGTGCAGGCTCCGTCTCGCCTGACCCCAAGGCCGTGGGCTCCGTCTCGCCCGACCCCTTAGGTGTGGGCTCCGTCTCTCCCGACCCTAAGGCCGCGGGCTCCGTCTCGCCCAACCCCTTGGGCGATCCTAGAAGCCTTCTTCTCTCTCTCATTCTTCTCATTTTCCTCCGTTGTAACCCGCGCTTTCCCTTCGCTTATAAAAGGGGAAGCAGGGCGCCCCATGAAAGGGGATCCAGATCCGCACGGGACTGAACCACAAGATAAAACACACAAGAGCACGACACGAACACACGACTGAGCCGCGATCGAGCTCTCAGCACCCGTTCACTCCTTTCACCAGAGACTTGGGATCATTTCCCTCTCTCACTTGTTTGTAACTCATACTGCAAACTAAGTATCGGTAACACGAGCAGCAGCAAACTGGACGTAGGGACATTCCGCCTGAACCAGTATAAACCCTTGTGTCCTCCGAGCACACCATCCGAGCCAGACGCATAAATACAAATTTATTCGTCGGTGGTCCGAAAACACCGATAGATGGGTAGAATCGTCTTTTAACATCTAGAAGCTGCAAGAAGCTGTGTTGGTTCAGCTTCCTAGATTGTACATTCTGTAGGACTCTAGATCGTGTAAGCTAATTAAAAGCTGGGATTGTTTGGATGTCCCAGTAGATTCTGTAGCTTCCACAATCTAGTGGAATCCAAACAGGCCCTAAGAGTTATTTGGATCCCTATCTAGCTTCTAGAAGCTGGCTTCCAGAATTTGCTAGAATCCAAACAAATCTAAACAGGCGCGTAGTCAGCTTTTGCTGGGAGGCCTATCGACACGTGAGGGGCCGACCGGACTACCCAAGCAAGTCACGTTTCTATGGACCCAATTTGATTGTTTAGGTATTTTATTGTGGATACTAAACAAAGTCCTTGAAGATCTAAAAAATGTTATAATTTTCAAAATAGATGGTAAAAATCAAACATGACCATTTTGCGTGGAACAAGTATCATTGCTTATAGTTTTAAAATTATTTTTTCCATAATGTTATATTTTAGTTTAGGCGTATGCTGTTTAGCCCTAAAACGGTCTCTAAAAAATTAAAAAAAAATCATAATCATGCTCAAAATAAGTTTTTATTTGAAATAAAAAATAAAATCATACTAAGGGATCACATGTAGGGAAATTACATGATAAAATATTATTTTTTGTACTATGATTTTTTTCTAGATTTTTAAAGATTTTTTTGCGGCTACACATATTAAGCAAAAACTCAAATAAATAATTTTGATTTCAAAACTGTAAAATCAATAATGCTACCAATCAGAATTTAGCATCTAATAATCTACAACAAGCAGCATCCAAGCGTTTCTGAATAAGCGACATGCTCAAAAATCAGTTTCAATTTGAAATTCAATTTAGAATCAGTTGATCTTGTTTTGAATGATTTTAAATTTAATTTTAATATAAAACTTAATTTTGATCATATTCTATATTAAAAACTTTGGATTTTATCTAAAGAAAAGAAAAAATACATAAAAATGTATCTTTTTAGCTCTTAGTTCTATAATTATTTATTAAAATATATTATTTCATAAATTTCTTCTCGGGCCTTGTTTAGATTGAAAAAAATTTCAACCCGATGAATAGTAGCACTTTCGTCTTATTTGGTAAATATTGTCCAATTGTGGACCAACTAAGCTCAAAAGATTCATCTCGTGATTTCTAACTAAACTATGCAATTAATTATTTTTTTTATCTACGTTTAATGCTCCATGCATGCGTCCAAAAATTGATGTGACGAAGAGAGAATGAAAAAACTTAGAAGTTTGATATCATCTAAACAAGGCCTCGGTAGGCTCGATGGCTAGCGGCAGCTCAGCCAGGAGACACCAACCCATAGCAGTAATGGGCTCGGCCTCTCGGCTGTAGGAGAGGAAATAGGTCGCAGGATAGGCATATGGAAAAAGTTCATTGCACCTCTCTCTCCCAGTTATTGCAAAAGGTGTACCTCTTCTGTCATTCTGGCAGATTGTATGGAAGTTTGTAGAGAGAACGAAAGAAGGGAGATTTTCGACAAATTTGGGGCAGCCATCTACGACGAATGTAGCATTTTTAAAGTGATTTTTAACATATTTCTATTGAGCACTGTAGCAGAGATGCAAATCGTGTAACGTATGAGTTGGCAAAGCGAGCTATGCAAACCAAGACAAATTGTATTTGGGACGATGAGTACCCTAGCTTTAATCTTGAGTTTGTACTAAACGATGTAATTGTCTTAAATTAATAAAGCTCATGATTTGCATTGTAAAAAAAACAGAAAGCTAGATTTTTAGACTTCTCTAACTTTTAAAACCATTAAATTTATTTTAGTGCTTAATTTTGGCTAATATGATGTCATATCAACCACGAGGAAGGTAAACCAAATTTTTATCATAGTTCAGGGGAGTCAATTGGACTTTATCAAAAGAAACAGACAAATATTAGAAAAATATGCATTAAAAACACTAAAATCTGATTGAATATTTGAAAATTCATAGAAATTTCAATTTAACTCATTAAAATACGAAACTGGATTTATATTTTTTTCTCTAAAATCTTGCTCTACATTTTTTTCTTACGAATTAGAAGTATACCCCGCGCGTTACTGCGTAAATTATGGTTGATTTAGAATTAAATTAGACTATATATAATTACTTATATGATAGAATAAACTATTATAAATTAATGTTAGTGGATGGCGTGAATGTTGGTGTTGACAACAAAATGCTTATATATTTTGTTGACGTGGACATCACGATTACATGTGCTAGTGGGTTTTAATTATATGTAGTGAATTGCTGAGGTGGATATATACCGGAGGCTTTTACCTACGTGCCATTAAAAAAGATCGAAATACCTTACGTGCCATTGAAATTTGAAAAAGTTGCTCAGTACCCTGATCTGAAGTTTCTTTTACCTGTATGCCACTTCCGTCAATTTCGCAGTTGATTCTAACGGAGTTGGCTCCCAACTGGACTTGAAATTACTCTTTTGCCCATCACTCTTTCCAGTCAACAGCCAGCCACTCGTTCCATTCGTTCTCTGCTTCCCCAGTTCGTGCGCACGCACACGCGCAAACCCTAGGGAGCAACCAGGCGGAGCAAGCACGCAGGGGGCGCTCGCCGGCAGGCCGTCGGGCGCAGCAGAGGGCAGGGGTGGGACGGCCCGCGCCGGATTGGCGGCCGCGCGGGGGCGCTCGCCGGCCGGGGCGTCGGCCTGGCGGCGGAGGAAGCAGGGCGGCCCGGGCCGGATTTCGCGCGGGGGCGCTCGCCGGCCGAGGCGTCGGCTTGGCGGCGGAGGAAGCAGGACGGCCCGCGCCGGATTGGAGCTCGCGCGGGGGCGCTCGCCGGCCGGGGCGTCGGCCTGGCGGCGGAGGAAACAGCCGACGCGGCACTCGAGGAGGTGGGCCGTCGGGCGCTGCTTGCCTTCTACTTCGCGCGGGGAGGCCACGGTAATGTTAGGCTTAATTATTCCCCTTACATCCTCGACCGACTTTCGCGGCCGACGATCTGGTCCGACCACGAATGCTCCGTGAAACAGCTATTGAGAAATTGCATGTCTGACACAATGTTCCACTTGCCAACTACTACTATTGCTGAATTAACTAGTAACACACACTTGTCTCCTTTTTTAGAATTCCACAGTTGTCTCTTTTGTCATGTGTTCTACCTTCGCAGTTTTATCAGAGCAAAGCGTTGGTGGATGGAGCAAATCATTTTTGCCAATATTCAATAGTTAGGCCACAGATTTTCAGGGCACATGTATTTCTATTCAGTTAACCAGTCATCACTGGTAGGCTGTGGCCAGGATTTGTAATCATAGCCAGCTACAATGCATGAGTTTGTTAATCACCCATTTGACTACTCTTGACTAAAAGCAGAGATAGATGTTTCCCCCTTTGCAATATAACAAATTTATCAGCTAACACCTATGCAGTAAATCAGCTACATATGCAGTTCATCTATGACCAGTTTCATCTTAACACGTGTGGTAAAGTTGGGGTAAAATGGTTCTGGGATTATTAACTGCAAACTGTGCAGACGACAAAAGGCTTGGAAATCAGGCGCAGGCGACTTGCCGATTAACGCAGGCGTCGCGAGATCGGATCGCCGCTAGGGTTCTGTGCTGGCGACTTCGCCCTTGGGCGAGGTCGCCGCCGCACTGTCGCCCCATACCCTGCCGCCGCGGCCAAATCGAGACGCCGGATAGGAGTGGTGCCTCCTGTGACGCCGGGGCCGGAGGAGGCCGTGACGCTGATCCCTGGAGGACCTTGCGCTTCTGCTTGCTTCTAATCCGGCGAAGGTCACAAATCCTTGTTCTTTTCCCCAGAAATTTGATATATGATGTGCTCTGCCAGGTGTTTGAAGTTGAACTTCCGTTTCAGATATAGTGAATCTGTCTTCTGTCTTGGTCCAATTTAGGGTGCCAGGGAATTGAATATAAGATAACAGTGAGAATGCTTACGACTCATTTCGTTAACACATTCTCTCCTAGCTTAGGTCGCCTTATCAAAATATGACAATTAATCATGTAGACTGACATTCAGGTGTAGTTTGATGTTTGAGATATATTTAATACCATGTCTGATGTTTGTTCCTATCTCACTCACATCAGCAAACATACGTTTGTTTTTGTCGATTTGGCCGTCAAAGTGTTAGTCTAGGAGAACTAGAGTGATGAGTTTGGGTTCAATGTATTATTTATCTACAATATGATTAGGCATCTGCTAATAATTGGAAATTATACATTTGTGTTCTTGGTGGAGAAGAACAGCATCCAGGTGGCGCCCCGACGAGCTCAAGGGCAAGTACGAGTGCGCCATCAGGAACTTCGGGTGCTGCAGTACGGGGGCACGCTGCATGGCTGGGTCGAGTACAGGGAACTTCGAATACTCAATATCTGGTTGGTTGGTCAAATCAGTGAACCGGATTATGTAGGGTAGCTATAGCCTTTTATCGGGATTTCACTCATTCTAGCGCTACTTGGCATTAATTACTGGTCAGTTAGCCTGTTTCCTTTAGGACGTGTTGTGACTTTCTATTTTTGGCTTCTGTTCCCTTGGACACATATGCATGCAACATAGGTTTCATGCTATGTATGATCCTGTTCCAGTGGCTGTCCACCTATTGGTTCGATCGAACACCTATATCACTGCTCGAGGAATTTAAATACTTATTTTGGCTGTCGTAATTGTCAAATTTTTTAGATGTATCGCAAATTTACTGTATTTATTAGAATTTTTATGTGCACATATACAAGTTATTACAGTGAATTTTTTATAGTGGTATAGAGGAAAAAGTGAAGTTTTTTTTGCAACACAGACGGGTTACAGTGGCACCAGGGGAAAAATCAAAATTTTGATGCATTCTACCACTAAGGGCAAAATCGTCTTTTCGGTTGGCCGTTAGCTGTTGTTACCGGCAAAATAGACGGAAGTGGCATGTAGGGAAAAGAAATTTTGTGCAAGGGTACAGGAGAACTTTTGAAAATTTCAATGGTACACAAGTAATTTCAATCTTTTATAATGGCACAGGTAAAAGGCTCTATATACTGTTCGGCTTACTGGAAAAACGGTTGATGCTGATACTGATTTGTTGTGAGAGAGAAATATTGTTATTTTGTTGAAACGGTACGGCTGATAAGTTCAAGCGAACAGGGCCATAGGCTGCATGTTGAGATACATTGCTTGTGGGGTTTAGGATTATAAGAGACGTAGATTATTTGAATCTGTATGGTCTCCTAAAGTCAGCTATGCCAATATGAAACGCAGTATGTAATCTAAGACAAATACTTGCAGACCATGATGTAAGACACCCAGCCCCTATACCATATCCATATAGACCATGCTAGAAAAAATATAATATACAGAGATTTTTTTAGTTAGGTGATCTGTATTGTTAGAGCCTCTCTGTCACACAAGAGGAAAAGAAAAGGACAATAAGTGATTGAATGAGAGACAGGGTAGTGATTGGGGAACAGGATAACAGATCGTGGTGGGTGGGATAGGGATAAGGACAATTAGGGTCCCTATCCAAATGTGTGGACGTTGTCGAGGGATCACAATTCACAACTGCACAACACGAGCAATGAGCAGCGTGCAGCAACTGTACTTGGTAAATGAATCAATTTTTCCCCACGGTTGAATGTGTCCTATAAATAGGGAAGGTCCTAGCACTGGCTGTGGCGGGGCAAAGGTGACCGACCGGAAGCACACACGGCACTGAAGCAAGACTGCTTACACGGAGAGATCGAGCAGCTATGGGAGGCAACAAGGGCAGCGCACTTGCCGTGCTCCTGGTCCTGGTGGTGGCCTTGGGCTTCTTCGCCGGGCAGTCCTCGGCACGTAGCTGGATTGACTTTGCCAGTCTCATCCAAGGAGGTATCTCTAAGCATTGATCCACATCTCCAATCCAAAAACATAAAAATGTGATCCATCTGCCGATCGATTCGTCTCCTGAAACGCTTTCCTTGTCCTACGTGCTGGCCAGGAGCGGCGGCGGAATCGACGGACGAAGTCTGCAAAGACTGCGACTGTCCCATAACCGGTGGCTGCGTGTGCTACGACACCTTTGCTTCGTGCCCCAGCATCTGCTCTGGTTGCTGGTGCTCTAAGCAGAAGGCTGAATGCCAATGCGTTAACTATGTCGAGAAGAATTGGTGTGCTGCACCACCAGCAACGGTGCAGAAGAAACTGGTCAGCGATGCCCTCTACTGATCCAGCGTGTTACTCTTCTTCCCCGTTCCCGGTCAGCTAGCGTCGCGCTCGGCTGGGCCGTATCGACTGCGTGCCGACCAAAGTTAGGGCGTTCCCAAAAATTTTTGGGTTTGGCTACTGTTCGGCTACTGTAGCACTTTCGTTTATATTTAGTAATTAGTATCTAATTATAGACTAATTAGGTTCGAAAGTTTCGTCTCGTAATTTCTCACCCAACTATGTAATTAGTTTTTTTTTCGTCTACATTTAGTACTCCGTGTATATGCCGCAAGATTTGATGTGACACTTTAAGGTGAAAATTTTTGAAATCTAAACAGAACCTTAGTACACATGTACTTGCTTTGGTTTTGGCCATAAATAAACAGCTTCAGCTCCATCACGTGCGTGTGTGTGGTTCTTGAGAGTGGAGGGTTCAATAAAGCATGCATCATGTGTATCTCTCCGATCCTCTAGTGTATGCTAATCCTATTCAGACCGTAAGCATGGTGATATAGTATTATCCTAAATGATAAACGATAAATAGTTGGTCGCTTATCGTTTAGCTATTATTCAGTGTAAGCATACACTTAAACCGACAAAACGGTTGTTTAAACGGGATAAATAACCAATTAAAAAGAGACAACAGATCACTGTATAGCATTTAAAAGGTACACAAACAAACTACTCTCTCTGTATCCCAAAATAGAAGTCGTTCTCGCTTTCCAAGAAAACATATTTTTTAACTTTGACCAATTATATATAAAAATAATATTAATGTTTATAACACATAATTAGTATCATTAGATAGATTATTGAATATTTTCATAATAATTTATGTGGAGATATAAACGTTGCATGTATTTTCTATAAATCTAGTTAAAATTGAGAAAGTTTGACATGCACGTATCCCATAATAACTTTTTTCTGGGACGGAGGGAGTAGACGATTGCTTAGGCGAACATCGATGTGAAGTAAAACGGATGCAGTGCTGCTCAATACATGTGTGTAGCTTGGTGCAAGGAAGAAAAACTGAAAATTGCTTAGCGTTCAGTTTCTGTGTTAAGGAAGAAGCTTTTTTTTTTTTTTTTTAAGCACGCACACAAGCTATCGCGTGATAGCTGTAGCTCGTGATCATGGCAGAGCGCGCGACCTTTCAGGGCCTGCCACCTGCGTGCGGATGGACTAAGAACCTGTTTGGAAGGACTTTTGTGGTTCCGGCGGCTTCTCTGAGCTCCACGTTGATTTGAGGAAGAGATAGAACAGTGGCTCCATACAACAGGGCTCGCTATAGTGAATTTTGAGCCGGGCCGAAGCACTGATGAGCGAATGCCAAATGACCCCTAATT
Organism: Miscanthus lutarioriparius; assembly: GCA_904845875.1. NCBI lineage: Eukaryota > Viridiplantae > Streptophyta > Magnoliopsida > Poales > Poaceae > Miscanthus > Miscanthus lutarioriparius. Next base: position 22,502,946 of record CAJGYO010000016.1, on the reverse strand, counting down.
AGCGTGGTACAACGTTGGCTTATTAGAGCACTCCTAATGCATTGTTTCTTTGCCATTAATTACTTTGCAACGTTGGCATTTTTATGACACAGGTCGCGCTGCAACTCGCGGGGCCTAGAGCGTGTTTGTTTTCGCGTTCTCCCGCGTTCGCATCGCGATTGAGCGAGATAATCCCGTTGAACGCCACGCGTGATCAATGCGTGACCGGAAATCGCCCACGGCGTGGAACGCGAGAAAAATAACTACACCCTGTGGTTGGCAAAACGCGACCTCCGAGCCACGTTGGCTCAAACACGAACGCGTGATACCGAGTCAGGGGAAGCAAACAGGGCCTAGTCATGGCCTCAGCATGTTGCTGCATCCATGCGCGCACCACGCCATGTGTCGTTGGCTGCTAAGGCCACGCATTTGCTGATTTGCACGACCACACATCAAACCAGCAATCCCCTGAGTGCCACGCATCCGAGCACAAGCACCAGCACGACGTAGACTGGCGCAAGAAGATGTCGAGGTGTCGGACTCTTCTATGAAACACAGTGAAGTGGGACTACTTTGAAGGGTGTGCTCCTCAGCCCAAAACCAACGCTACCTGAGTATTGCAACGCAAACGCTCCTTACAGGCCGGCCGGCCGTCGGACGGACCCGCACTCGTCCACGCCGTCTTCGTCCGCAGCCGCATTGCCCGCTCACTCTGCTCGTGGAACGGACTCCGCCCTCACCCATGCCGTTCCCACTCGCGCCACAGCCACTCGCCCGCGCCGCACACAGCGTGGCGCGCTAGGCGCTCGCTAACTTATCTCGGACCCGTGTTTGCCGTCACGGCCGCGCTCCATGTGTCTGCCCCCGTCCCTGCCAAGATTCGTGCCACCAACGGGCTTCACATCCACGACCTCAATGCCACTCCACAGTGTCGAGCTCCGCATCGACGAGCCTCCATTCGTCCGAAGCAACAAGTAAATGCTACGCTAAAAGCGCATGTTGCACTAGTATGTATTAAGTGTTTCACATGTGTATGTTGCAAGTGTTGTATATCGATGTGGCAAAAGTAGATTGAGATGTTATACATGTCTATACACGTATGTTTCAATTGTATGTTTCATCTGTTCAGACGAATGTTGCAAGTATTTTGTCTGGATGTTGCAAAAGTAAATCTGGATGTTGCATATACATACATGTTGCATGCATATGTTTCAAGTGTTTTGAGGTATTTCATACATATGTTTACAAGTGTTTTAGCATATATTGCACGGGTTTCAAATGTTTTTAGACGTTTTCGTAAGTGTTTCAAACGTTTTGTTTTAAGTATTTCATCTGTCTTTTTTGTATGTTGCAACTATTATATCTGTATGTTTCAAAAGTAGATCGGAGATTGCACATGGGGTGCGCGTAGGAAGCGGGCAGACGTCCGAGGCGGCGTGGAGCGACGATCAGGGCGGCGCAGGCCCATTGCTAATGCGCTCCTTCGTGAACCCGATGCGCTAGGTACTCGTTCACTCTTTGCCTCCCGTTCGCTTTCTTTGTGTCGGCACTCTTCCCGGACCGATTTGTTAAGAGAAAAAACAACGCTCGACTAAAAAACAAAATTTGAAAAGTCACGAATTATAAGAGGTTGAACATGTCCTTTGTGTGGGCACTATCCGGACGCTAACGCTCGCATCAAACGTTCGGGCGCCAGCAAGTCCGAGGACGGGGACGGGTTGCTGGCGGCGCTGGCGCACACCAGCCGGAGACGACGCGCACGCGCTCTTGCGTTGCACGCGCGGTCCAGGATCGAAAGCAATTATTACCTGGCCTTCCAAGATGGGCCTAATTCGAGAATGGTATGGGCCCGGTCAGTGCCAACTTTGTCAGGTCCAGTTCAAACGGAAACACGAGCAGAAGAGTTCGGCAGGAGGCCGGAGCGTTTCGTGAAGCAGGGGTCCTGTCAGCTGTGTTGTGTACTTGTGTCCCTACCCCTAAGTTACTCCTAACTTTGACACTATGAAAAAAAAATTCCATCACATCAAATTTGTGAATATATGTAAAAATTTGGTATGTAGACGAAAATCAAAACTAATTGCACAGTTAAGTTGTAAGATGGGCGCTTTTGAGAATTAGGTATGGGATTGGAAAATTATTACCAGGTATAAACGAAAATGCTAACTTTGTCAGGTCCAGTTCGTTCATTGAAAAACTTAACGAGCAGAAGAGAAAACATAGTGTTGATGAGCGTTTCCTTGTGAAAAGGGATCAGCCGGCTGATCAGCGAACGTGCCCCAATTCGGCCATCTAAACGAGGCCCTGGTTCCAGCGAACCGCGGAACATTCCGGACCATTTTGGACGTCAAATCGTTGTGCACCGTATCTTTGCTTTTTCTTGAGCCGTTTCTGGGGGTTTCTGGTCGAGGACTCGGCCCCCTATTAAAGATAGAGATGCTCCCGTGCAGCGGTCCAGCTTTGCATTGCATATCCACATCCTTCGCTTTGGTGCTTACCTTGATTCCTGACTAGTACTACTTGCTTCGACAGATCATAACTCTGGTCAGTGATCTCGGGTGCGAAGCCTGCTGTAAGCCTGTGTACAACTCGAGAGCGAATGTCGCCGCTGGCGCCGACGACGTCGTCGGAGCCGGAACCGCCGTTCCGGCCGCGGGAGAAGATCCTGGAGAAGCAGAGGTACTTCCAGAGCGTCCACAAGCCGACGTACCTCAAGGGCCGCTACGACGTGATCACCTCCGTCGCCATCCCGCTCGCCCTCGCAGTCTCCAGCATGTACCTCGTTGTAAGTACAGCGCGCAGCACTAGCCGCCAGATGCTGTTCGGTTCTGCTGCTGATAAACTGACTGACGTTGTTTTGTCGTGGCGGCGCGCGTTCACGGCCGGTTTCTTCTAAACGTGTTAGTGTTGGTTTGTTATAGAGAAAAAATACCGCTTATTGGGCAGTTTAGGTAGTGGCTGAAACCAATAAGTTCTGTGCTGATCGACCGACGTCTCGTTGTTTGGTGCAGGGGCGCGGGATTTACAACATGTCCCACGGCATAGGGAAGGAGTGAGCTCTCGTACACGAATGGCGGTCGCGCTTCGTCGGTGAACTACTGAACTGTTGTTTCTGGTATTACTGTATATACTGTAAACATAGTGAGTGCTCGAGTGTGTTTTTTTGGGGGGTGGGGGGGGACACTGTTGTGTGAAACACTCGAAGGCCGTGTGTATTGTGCCCAAGTCCATGCGAGAGTGGTGCCTTTGACAGAGGAGTTTGGTTGCAACAGGAGCTTGTATCGATCAGAATAATTGACAACCCGTTGTGTGAAACACTCTCGTATCGTGGATTATTTATCCCAAGTCCATGGTTTGGTGCCTTTGAAAAACACGGTTTCCGTGCAACATTTACGATCGCTTGTATCGATCAGAATAATTGAAGCATAAGACCTTGTTAACGATCTAGTGACCAATCATGCATGTAATGCCCGCCTCTCGCGTAACTTAATCGCGACAGATCACATGACACTAACGGGGTTCTAATTTAATTTCTATCAGAAGTAAGTACTCCCACGTAACTCGATTAACCAATTGTTCTGTATCTGCCAGAGCATCCAGACATACATAATCCAATGTGTTGATTGCGACGAACTCCGGAACTCGCGATCCGCTAATCATACTGAGACTCATAGTATCTATCTACAATTAAGATTTGCGCAGATTAGAGAATTAGACTATTTATTAATCCACATCCATCAATAGCATAATAAGAAAACAAGAGACGAAACATCGGTGGGTGGGTGTAAATTGTAATCGAGCCCCTAGAATCAGTACTTCAGCACCTCCGCCGGAGATCGACGACGACAACGCTGACGTTATCCGTGCTCCGGCGTGCGAGCGCGAGCTTCGCAAGCAGCAGGGCCGCGTCGGAGCACGCCCTGTCAGAGTCGGCCTTGTCCACGCCCTTCACCGCCGCGGCGCCGTCTCCTTCCCGCCCTGCCCCTGCCCCGGCAGCGGACGGGAGCACGCCGTTCGGCCGCGCGCCAGGCGGCGACGGCGGGCCGTTGCTACGGAAGCAGGCCCGGACGACGTCGCACGCCATCTCGTTGGTCAGCACGTCCCACAGCCCGTCGCTCGCCAGGATCAGGCACTCGTCGTCGTCCGTCCGCTCCGTCACCGTCACCTCCGGCTCCGCCGTCACGAACGGCTTCAGGTAGCCATCACCTGCGCGCCCAAACAATTTCAAACTGAGCACGGCGGTCTGAATGGCAAATGGCATTCGTAGCGATTGGTTGGACAGAAAGCTCAGATTTTTGAAAAAAGCGCGCGGCGCTCACCGATGGCTCGAGACATGGCAAGGACGCCAAGCACTCTTGCGCCGTCCCAGTAGATGACGCGGCCACCCGCCTCCTGGATGCGCTCTAGCTCGTCGTGCCGGTCAGGCTGAAGCAAACGGATAAGGTAAGAAGAACACGAAACAGCAGGCGATCGAGCAAGGCGGTGGTGACCGGTGCGGTGAGACGACTAGTGTCATGCTCGTACGAGCAATTAAGGATGCAAAAGCTTACTTTGTGGTCGACCGATAGGGGCACGGGGACGCCGGCGCGGGAAAGGACAGCGCGGGAGTCGCCGGCGTTGGCGACGACTACGCTGGTGGGGCTGACAACCGCGACGACGGCGGTTGAGCCCGCGTGGTCGCACCGCGCGGGCTTCTGCAGCTCACAGCGGCAGGCGAGGCCGCCGTTGCTGCTGCGGCTCGCGGCCCGGCTCGCAGCTTCATCATCCATCCGCGCGAACCCCTTCTTCATCACCTCTTCCCAGGCGGGCTCCGCCGCTGCCGAGGCACTCTTGCCAGAGCCCGCCTTCTTGTACTCGTCCGCGACAAGCGCGTGCATCCTGTCTTGGCACATCCTGGCCACCTGATGGCACAAGAACACCACCCGCTCAGCAGTCAGCACTACTTGACACGCATTCGCTGGATCGCTCGCCGCTTACGAGTTATGACACGAGTTGAGCGCGCATACATGGCAGCAACCGTGACCGTCAAAGACACCGTAGAAATGGTGCTTGCCGGAGGAGGGGTCGGCGGCGCCGCGCAGGAAGTCCGGCCTGATGGACACGGCATCCTCCATCTCGCGACGGAGGCCGCAGACCGAGGTGACGCCGTACCTCGGCCACCAAGTCGAGCCGTACCCCGTCGTCCGGGGCCTCTGGCACGAGCGCGCGGGCGCCGCGCACGCCACCCTCCGCCGCTTGCCGCACCGTGTGGGCGTGTCACTGGCACCGCCACCCTCGTCCGCGGGCGGCGTGGTGCTGGAGCGGCATGCCTCGGCCACGGCCATTTCCACCCTGGGGCGGCGCCTGGCAAGCGCCGTGATGGCCGAAGCCGACGCCGGCGGGGTCGACTTGGTCTCCTCGCAGCAAATCTCGGCCATGGCGTGCGAAGGCGAGGCGGGGCAGGATCGGCTCCGGTCCCCGGCGTACGCACGCAAGGAGGCCGAGACGCAATGCCACCGCAACGACGTCGCGCGCGCGCGCTAGATTTTTTGTCGCGCCTCCTTCCCGTCTCCTCAACTCACCCGCGTCGCCGTCGCCCTCGGGCAAGCGGAGCAAACCAACCGTGTGCGGCGATTATATTGGACGCGTGAGCCTCCGAGCGCGAGGGTAGGGGCGCCAGAGCAATAAGAACACCGTGCCGTGCTCTCCCTCTCCCACGCGGGAGGACCGGAGGAGGCGCCATCAGGCGGGGGGGCCTGCCGCCCGTGGCAACCCTACACGTGGAGGGGACAGAGCGCCGGCTGTTGGCGGAGGGAACCACATGTCGGCTGTGAATGCCTGATGCTGCCGCTGTCAGCGGAGAGTACAAGCGGCGTGGGGGAAGGCGCCAGTGATTAGCGGGGCCGGCGGTACGCGTGGCAGCGTCGGGTTGATGCTCGCGACTCCCAAGCGACAGCGGCTCGACAGCGAATTTAAAAGTTGCGTTCTCGCGGGCCCGACCTCGTGCGGTGGCCGATTGGCTCCTAAAAATATCGTCGATGCCTCACTGTCATGTGGGCCCGGATTGTCGGGCCCCCGGGTCCGAGTGATCGTTTTTTTTTTATAGAAACTGGAGGGGTTTACACCCCTACAGCGCATTTATTAAACAGCCTAAGAATTCAAATTCCAAAAAGAAAAGTACAGTACAGCAAAACAGGAGGACAGCAAAGGACAGTAGGGGCATCAGGGTACAAAAAAGAGAGGAAGAAAATGAGGGTTAGACTGCAAGTGACCAAACCTTGTTTAGATTGTAAGTTTTTTCACTCTTTCTTCATCACATCAAATCTTTGGACACATGTATGAAGTATTAAATGTAGATAAAAAAATAACTAATTACACAATTTGATTGTAAATTACGAGACGAATCTTTTGAACCTAGTTAGGCCATGATTGGACAATAATTGTCAAATACAAACGAAAGTGCTACAGTGTCAAATACTGATTCATAACCCCAATCTAAACAAGGCCCAGGCTAGGAAAGATTGCCCATCCATTGATTGAACTCGGGTAAGAATCTTCTTTTAAGTTTTAGAAGGAGTAACTGCATTTCCTCCCTGAAATTTACTTTTGCTGATTGTAGGTCTGGGTTCAGCTGTCGAAAGATCATGTCATTTCTCGTTTTCCAGATTGTCCAGCACATGATGATGATAATCTCCATGGCAAAAGAAACTTGCAACTGATCTCTGAAGGTTTGGAGGATTTGGAAGGGATCCAGCGAGCTATCAACCTGAATATTGAGCCATGCCCAGCACTGAATGGCAAATGGACATTCAAGAAATAAGTGACAAAGTGATTCCTCCCTGGAGCCATTACAAAGGATGCAATTGTAGTCCTGGAGGACCATGTTCTTTCTTTTTAGAAGTTCCCTTCTACTTAGGCCCCGTTTAGATGCAAGCCAAAATCCAAAATTTTTCAAGATTCTCCGTCACATCAAATCTTGCGGCACATACATGGAGCATTAAATGTAGGTAAAAAAAATAACTAATTGCACAGTTTGTCTGTAATTGACGAGACGAATCTTTTAAGCCTAAATAGTCCATAATTGGACAATTTTTGCCAAATACAAACGAAAGTGCTACAGTAGCCAAAAGCCAAAAAATTTCGCATCTAAACGGGGCCTTAGCCTGTCCTTAATGAGTAACCAAAAAAAAGACCTTGTGCTTGTTCTAACAAGAACTCCAAAGCCACTTGTATACCGGGTGCAAAACTAAGTGACCACTTAACTGTTTGTAAGCTTTCCTTACTGAGAAGAGATTAGAATTCCAGATATATGTCCACCGGTCTGGTAAATTACTCAGTTCCACCTGTTCTAGCATCACTTGGAGTTGTAACATCTGATCATGAGCCTGTTGGGAGAGGGGGAGGTGGAATAAACCGTGAATAGGAATCTGAGAGAAGCCATCAGCAAAAACAATTTTCTTTTTCTTTGCATATGAGAATAGTTCTGGTAATTTAGCTGAAATTAACTCATCCTCCCAGAGATCACCCCAGAGATAACAGGACTTTCAATTGCAAATCTGTACCCTTGCCATACCCATATACTTATCCAGCAACTTTAACACGTCCCTCCACCAAAAGGACACTCTTTTCACCTCTCCAGGTAATTTTCCATTTCCATAGTATTTTTCCCAGACCAAGGAGACCCAAGGGGTGTCATCTCTGTTGAAGAACTTATGAAGGTGTTTGATTAATAAAGCTTCATTTTGGGTTTTCAAGTTGAGAACTCCCAGACCACCCTCATCTCTTGACCTGCATACCATTGGCCAAGCAGCCTTTGTTTTTTTTGCTTTGCATTGATGTCGGAGTGATCGTGGAAGAGAGTGAAAGGGATTTTCCTTGAACATTTGAACACGTGGAGTCGGGACTCGGGACAGTTCCCAGTTGGGCTGGGCTGTACGGGAGCTAGAATCCATCCATGAGCAGGCATGGGCGTCTTTCGTTCGAGTTTCCGGCCTGCTACCTGTCCAACTCACTCGTTCCATCAGTATCTATTCCAACTTCCAAGTGATGAGACCAACTATTTTTTATCAAAAAAAAGGTGGTAGGAGATTAAAAAAAAGGTGATAGGAAAAAACAAGCAGGCACACTGGGACGAGTGACGCATCAAACCCGCAAAGCGCAGGCAGTCCACTGGGAGCAACACTTCGAAATATTATTATTATTATTACATACATGAGGTGCATTCACGAATTGCTCCTGGTACATCTCATGAGATGGTTTAGCTGAAAGCTACACGACCCTGCCGATTCGGGTGTCAACAACAAGAGTCGGCTTTGAAGGTTCTGAAAACTCTAGAGCTTGTGCTAGCGTTAGCCTACGGCTCCTCCAAGCATCTTCTGCCCACTGCTTCATCCGTTCACCTTCCGCCTTCCTGTTAGACTGAATTAATAACAGCTCTGCGTACTCACCTGCAAGTCGAGCTTAGTTTAAGTATTGTCTCAAAATCTTAAGAATGGGTGACCAAACCACAAGGCAACAATCCGTATAAAGCAATATTTAAATTGTTATACACAAGAACTGGTAGCAAAGATAGCTTATATTCAAATTGTTGAAATAGTCAGATTTATCAGGACCCGACAAATGCAAGGCTTATTACAGATCGATGGGAGACAAGAAGGCATAGAGCAGAAGCAAGCTTGGTGCCGCGGATCAGTTGGAGACAGGATTCATTAGAGTTGGCGCAATCAGATGCTCAGCCTTCGGAGGTCTCAAGCGATGTGATCTGGGATCAATGTAATAGGCCTAGTTTAGTTTCTGCTGTGGAGCTGGTTAAACTCTAGTTTTGGCAGCTTGGCTGCTTCTGTTGGTTTTTGGCAGCTTGGCTGCTCTGTGCGCGATGGCGCCTAACTCTGCACTGGACTGTTCTTCGCTTTATAGATGTAAAGCGGGGGAAACCTTCTATTCAAAAAAGAAGGCATAGAGCAATCCACGGATATACATGGATTTGCTCTAGTTCAATCAACTGAAAAATTAGTTAATTAAGGGCCAACACCTATAGCAAATAATGGAACTCGGAATTAAAATGAATAGAAATCATTATTTCCCATAGTTAGCTTCGCATTTGGGTTACAATGCAAGCCTGTGGAATAAGGTTCTTAAGACAGAAGAATGTATGAAGATGCAGTTCTGGATATGCTAGGATGAATAAACTAAGGAAAATATTCAAACGCAACTGATTGTAGTGACACCAGATTATAAACAGTATGCCACCTGTTGCTTTGTAAGAGCTACATAGCAAACTCAAATACTGAACTGATCATCAGTACAGATCACAAACATGGTGTCATCATTATTGTACTAACTACTAAGTAACCTGATGTTAGGAGTTTCATGGACTATTTCCTAATATAAGAGCCTTAGTGTAGAAAAAATTAGATAATAATAGTTCAAATTTAAAAATATAACCTCTAGCAAGGGAGATGATATCTCTCCAATCGACCTGCTTGCTGGTACCTGCAAAATAAAAATAATGTCAACGTATCAAGAGGAACCTTGTCATCGATACAAGATCATTGTTTTTACCCTCAGAATTAATAGCAGGAGCTTTCAATACTTCTAGGGCCTTCCTATACAATCCCTGCAACCAAACAGATGATTAGATATATTGTGTTCAAGTATAGGTCACATAGATAGAATAAAATTCTTCCACAAGTACAATAGATAGGAAGAGAGAAATTAAGGATAAATGTTATTCATAATTATTTCCAGTGAACACAAACTGTTCAAAGAGTGAAAGATTTACAGACCTCCTGGACCATAATTGAAGTAGAACCTTCCGATCTTGCCTTCATTTTGTACATTCTAGCTATACAGGTCAATATAATACCGACCTTTGGGTGGTTTGCACCTACATGGATTAAAGATTATATGATTATTCAATTGTGGTCAAGCACTTGAATGCAACTTTTTTCTTATATTCATTTCAACAAACTTATTGTGACAAACCAAATTGTTCTTCAGCCTTCTGTAGAGCTCTTGTGAGATAATCCTCTGCCTCAGCAAACTTCCTGGATTAAAATGAAAAGGTGAGCCCCCATAAAAGGGAAGATATTAATCCAAAAGGTGAATGATCTGTGGGTTCATAAATCAAATATTGGGGTTAATCTATAATATCTAACCAAAGAATAATGGTAGAGATGATTCTGTTCCTTACCCAGAGTGAGATAAAAGCTGGCCATATGAGCAAGTGACCCCAAGAGAAGCCTCGTCAGGAACCATGTTTCCAGCTGCTAAAAGGTTTCCAGACACATCATCCATGCAAAATGCCTCGAGAATTTTCTCATACACTTGTGCTGCCATTTGAAAATCCCCAACACAATGCAAATATTCACCATATGAAATGGCAGCATTTTCTGAGGAAGGGAAATCAATGAGACTCAAGTATTCACTATGGAAAAGAAAAATGTGAATATTCTGTTTCAAAGATAGTTATACGTGTTTGGTTTTCGCCTCCAGAAAAATCTCTACGCCAATCAACGAACAGCTGGGCAGCTGATAAAGAGCAAACGTAAGCCAAATTTTGTAGTCTGATCTAACGACAACATTCATGAGATCAAAAAGAACCTGATTCTGTTTCTCCATTCAGAAGTGCAACAAGTCCCCTGATAGCATTAACCCGAAATTTAAGATGGTCCTGATCAGACCATTTGCTATCATCTTTGATTGACAGATCAACTAAATCATTTGGGGAAATCAAGTAGGACATCACCTGTATTCAAAATACTTTAAAACCTCACATAAGGACACTGAAGACTAAATGAGCTTCTAGTACCAAACCTGCCCTGCCTCCATGTGTAATCCCATTAGCGCTTCCCACGCTGCAACTGCAGAATCAATTAACAATTCCCATCAGAAATGTCATTCAAAGACTTTTGACTGCATTAATAACCCCAACTCTGTCTTTTGAAGACCTAAAACTTATTCACTTCTATTTTCGGGCAACTTTCTCAGAGACATCTCTACTGATATCTTTCTTTTTTTGGCACATGAAAGCCAAAGGATCATCATCCACTAAATAAGAACACTTGATATCTATAGCATTTGTTTTTTTATTTATACCAACACCAAAAAAAACATAAGATAATGTAGGACTTACGATCTATTTGTATTGGATGTTTAAACAACAAGCATCTACAGTCTGTACAACCTGCCAGACACACAGAATTACCGTTATATAAAGTAGAGTTGTGAAATCACCTCTAAAAGCTGCAGAAGGGGCAACTTGTTGGGTTGCTTTGAGCTTTTCCATTGCATCTTGGCGTCTTCCACTGCACAAAGAGAACATGAGGTTGCTGAAACGACTCAACTCTGCTCAAGATGGATGATCTAACTAGAAAAACAAATCAAGGATCCAGTTAGGGTTTTATATAATTAGCTACTAGCTCAACCTAATTATACCACATGAAAGCCGTAACTATCCACAACAGATATTGTATATTGATCATATTAGGTAGTTGTAATGTTAATGTAAAACGTCTATAAAAGGTATATTCTCCATGATTTATCCTCCAGATTCAGATTATCTCATGAACCAATGCATAAGCAATAGCCCAATTTGCACTCTGGTCTCTGGAAGACACATCCACTCATCCTCTGTTCTTTACATAATGTGCGCTATGCCTAAATCCTTCCTAAATGCCGCAGATATATAAATCTAAACAACTTAAGGTCAGAGGCCAAATTGACCCAAAAATAAGAGCCCAAACCACCATATTACAGGGTTAGCGAAAGCTGACAAAATTTTGATTGGATTTAAAGCCAAAGTGCAAAATAAGAGCTGTTGATGTATCATCTGGACTATCACCATGCACCAATACATTGCCAATATGCAAACCAGTAGACACATTCACTCTAGCAGGGGCGAAGCTACATATAACTGAGGGGGCTATGCACCACAAGGCAAGCACACCTCCAATTTGCTCTAGCTTCGCCACTGCACTCTAGTATCATACTATCATATATGCCCAAAATCATCCTAACTGCTGCACCTATACAAAGCTAAAACTCTATAACTAGCCGCCCAGATCAAGATCAAGATCAATTGGCCCAAGGCCGGATCCACCACATTGCAGCCTTGCAGAGTCCGCAAAACTGGTAAAAAATCTGTTCGCATTTTACAAAAAAGAGTGAGTGGTGCAGCGCACCGTACCTCCGGTAGAGCAGCGTGGACATAGCGAGCATGAGCAGCCCCACAGCCTCGGCGCTGCCCTCGCCTCCGCCCTGCAGGTTCGAGGCGCCTTGCTCCAGTATCCGCATCGCCTCCTCTGGCACACCAGCGACAGCAGTCCAGGGCACATGAGCGAGTCCTCAAAACCCTAATGCAGACTAGCGCAAATAGACGGGGCGAAGGGGGAACCTGGCGAGCTCCGGTGCACGGCGCCGCCGAGGGCGTAGCGGACCATCTCCGCCGCCACCCTCTCGGCCTGCGTCTCGCCGCCGCCGCCGCCGCCGCCGGCGGCAGCAAACTGGCGGGAGCCCCACGGCTTCGGAGATATGAGGGCCTCCTTGAGAGCCGATCGGATCCAGCTCATCGCCATGGCTGCGCGCCTGCGCCGGCGCCGGCGCCGCGTACTGAAGCGCTAAAAGCGGCGGAGAGCCTGGAGGAGTACCAAGGGACCCTTGGCAAGGGTGACGTGTTCAGCTTGGACGATGCATAAACCCTGAAGAAGTAGCAAAGCGGTGAGCCTGTGACACGCGGCTCTTCGACGAGTTTCGAGAACAACGGATTTGGATTATGGAGGACGTTTTAGCTCGTTTCTCCTGTATACAAATTAACAAGGTATATGCTGTTGTGCAGTGACCTAGACGACTTTATATGAGTTGAAATGGTTATGTTATAGCTTGTAATTTATCTTAGAGTCGAACTTTATTGCTATAACTCGTAGGAGCACGAGAGTCTTGGTCCGCTTCACTAAAAATTTTATGTTTGACAACAAAAAAATTCTAGTAGTATAACTTCAAATATACTTTTATTTTATTTAAAGATCCGACATAAGAGGAAGATTATATAAAATTCTTGTCATATATACCTATTAATATCTTCTAGACAGATAATATAATCATACAAACACAAATTTATAGATGCTCCATAAAATTATCGTAATGAAAAAAGATAATTGGCCTTGTTTGATTGATAATTCCCGGACTTATCCCCTTTTTCTAAATCTCAATAAAACATAGATTGGTTGTCAGCATTGACCTAGACGACTTTATATGAGTTGAAATGATTATGTTATAGCTTGTAATTTATCTTAGAGTCGAACTTTATAGTTGTAGCTTCTAACAAATATATTGCTATAACTCGTAGGAGCACGAGAGTCTTGGTCCGCTTCACTAAAAATTTTAATTTCTTGTCGTTATTGTCTTAACATCGTCATTAGGGATTTCTACGAGATTTATCTACGTTGTTGTTGATATGGTTCAAATATGTACTATACTCAGAATATCATTTAAATTTAAAGATCCGACAATTACTACGCACAACTACAGTATCAGATTCTAGCATCCTTATAAACAACTTATTCACCTTGTAATAGTTTTAGGGGGTGTTCGTTGTTTAGTCGTTTCTAAAATTCATGTCACATCGAATATTTAGATACTAATAAAGAGCATTAAATATAGATTAATTACAAAACCAATTACATAGATGGACCAACTAATTTGCAGACAATTGTCGATTTTTTGCGAGCCTGTTTCCAGTAATATTAGAACTGTTCCTTAGCACACCAGGAATTTTTCTCAGGTCTAGCACCACGTTGTCAAATCATGAACTAATTAGGCTTTTGTTTAAAAGATTCCATCTATCGACCAACCGTAGTGTTATCAAGCTATGTAATTAACATCTATATTTAATACTCTATTTTCACATTGTTTAAGAATTGTTGGTCGACTCTAAACATTCTGTGTTGTGTAATGAAAGCAACTGTGATTTTCTTACCAAACCAACCTTTCACTTTCTTATTACTTGTCTTCTTTCTAAATTTCAAGTTGCTCCATTTCTTATTAAAAAAATGGTCATGTTCGCTTCTCTTATAATCCGTCTTTTTTCCGTGGAACTTATTTTTTCAGGGTCTTTTCAGAGATTAAGAATGACACTTTTTTTCTCTCAAAAATTTAATCATATCGGATGTTTAAAGCACATTTAGAGTATTTTTTTCTGAACGAAATACGACTAATTTACAATGTTCCATTTGTCATTTGGTCATAAGATAATTGGCCTTGTTCACTTAAACTCATCAACCTAGCTTATCAAATAAGATACATTATTTTTTTTTACAACAAAACAGTATCGGCCGCCTCAAAAACAATAGGCCGAGAACAGCTCCAAACAGATGGAAGGCAGTACTCAAAAACAGAATTATCAGTTTCATAATTTTACAACAGTGACTTATGTCCTGTCTCGATGTGTGACTTCTAGCTTCCTTCTTTATTACCTCGTCCAGAAGAAAGCAATCATCATCCTTTTCACCTCGAATGACCTGCACATAAGCATTGATTAACTAGAGCCTGTGTGTACCTGTTAATTCTGGGTCCATTCTGAATTTAATCAATCCGTAGCAGCCTCTGTTGATTTGACAATTGTATAACAACAATATCTGTGCGTTAGAGAAAAACAATTGTAGAACTATTTGTCCGCTTGATTTGCAGAAACTAGGAAGAGCATGGATGAGTGTTTACCTGGAGGGATAAACTGTTTAGTTCATTCTAAAACAGTTTATACTGAATCTACTGCAGTAGAAACCTAGATTTGGATGGGAAAAAAAAACATGCTCCTACTATTTGGGTAGCGGCAGAGCAGAGCTTAACAAGAAGATAACTGTAGTGGTGATGACTGATGAGGTAAGAACTCTCAAAAAACAATATTTTTTATTGTATAGACCAACAGTTTGTTTTATCAAAACTATACCAGCCCTGACAATTGTCGAATTATTTGCGAGTACCTGTTTCCAGTTTTCCATAAATTGTTATTAGAACTGTTCCTCCTCCTCAATCAGCCACCAGGAATCATATTGAACTCAGGTCTGCAAAACGAGTAGCCATTATTAATCCTCAAAAATATTCTTTTTTTATTTGTAAAAGGTATTGATTACTTTTGTTTAAATAAAATATCCATAAGTATCGACCAACCGTCCTGTTATCAAGCTATACTAAATCAACATTCTTTTTGTTGCTTGAGAGTAACCATTTTCACAGATTGTTTAAGAATTGTTGGTCTGACTCCATCGGACAGCAGGTGTTTATGTAATCGAAAGCAACTGTGACTATAATAGGGATCAGTTTATGATTCCAAACCAACAAACTTTCTGTGACACGACCAGTTTAATGCAGTTTGTTACTTGTCACTGCATTATTACCGGAGAGATTGGTGGAAGGTGGCAGCTCCGTTTCCGTTTTCGCGTTTCACATCACGCCCGACGGCGATGGCCGCGTCATCTCAGCTCAGGTGTAGCGTCCAGGACTCCGTGGAAACTGCGATGTCTGTTAACCCAGGGGTCTTTTCAGAGGTATTAAGAATGACACTGAGGGGGTGTATGGTTACTGCTGCTAAAATTTAGCTCCTATCATATCGGATGTTTAGACACATATATAGAGTATTAAATATAGACTAATTACGAAACTAAATACATAGATTTAGACTAATTTACGAGGCAATTTTTTTAAACCTAATTGTCTATGATTTGACAATGTGGTGTACAGTAAATATGTGCTAATAATGAATTAATTATACTTAATTAATTCGTCTCGCGGAGTACTGACGGAATCTGTAATTAATTTTTTATTAGTATACGAATACCCCATGTGACACCTCCTAGGCTTTAGCCCCTGCATCAAACACCCCCTAACATGTTGACAGCTGAACTAAGCATCTCCAATAGTTTTTGTAAAACAACTCCTTATTTAAACTTTCTAAAAAAGAGAGAGAGAAAGTATCCTTCAACAGTTTGATAAAAAGAGCTCTGGAGGACATTCGACAACAAGACAGGACGCCATCTCAGCTGTTCGCGCTAATTCTAGAAGAAGTGGACTCCCGGATCAGAGTCTGGCGTCGCTGATCGCATTAGGTACCTAGCAGCCGCGGCCATCGGCCATCCTTTTTCTTAGTCGCAAATCTAGTTTCCTAAGTTAGTACGCCTTTCTAGCGCCACCGTTGCAGCCGGTGCCTTGTGTCTGTGTATATTCACCGGTTGGTTGCCACCGCCATCTCGCCGTTTTGCAACCCCAGATGTTGTTTGTATCTTACTTCTTCTTAACGAAGCACATGTCCATGCACGCTTTCGAAAAAAAAAAAAAAACTCTAAAGATCAAAGTAAATTGGACGCATGTGTAAATTAAGAAACAAAGAATTTCAGATGAGAAAATGAGAAGAGACAAAGAAATTATTAAAACAGATTTGGTTGGTTATAAATAGTTTGGGTTTTCCGATGAAAAATTATTTAGGAAATTATTATAGGAGACCGTTGGAGAAGTAGAAAATTTAATGTTGTTATTTCTTTTGCTAACTTGCTAGATTCCTTAGTTTAGCAAGTAAATTATACCAAACTTCTTAAGATGCTCTAAGAGCATCTACAGAAGTTTTGTAAGACAACTCTTTATTTTAGTCTTTTAGAAAAAAGGAAAATATGTCCTTTAACAGTTTGGTAAAGGAGTTCTAAAAATAAAAAATGTTAAATATTCTCTGCATAACTCGTAAGTTTTCACGGTGAGAGGACTTCTATATTGACTCCCCGTCCAGCATTTTTCTTGGGGGATTGAACTAAATTGGACGCATTTATAAATTAAGAAAATAAAGGATTCCAGATAAGAAATTGACATAGACAAAACAACTTTTAGAAAAGTTTGGTTGGTTAGAAATAGTTCGGTTCCTAATGCAAAATTGTTAGAAAGCTATTATAGGAGACTGATCGAGAAGAAGAAAAAATTAAAGTTGCTAGTATTTTTTCTCTTAAGTTGCTAAATCTATTTGTTTAACCAGTCAACTATAACAAACTCTTAGACACGCTCTTAGCTTAAGCGATCCCTTTTCAGCATCTATACTGCTAATAGGTTTAATTTATCTCAACACCACTGGACTGACCATGGTCCTAAGAAATTGTACATCCGAGAATCTGATATCACATATACTCAGGATAATGGTTGAAGATGCAGCGATATGATTTGAGATGTTGGTTCGCTTGATTGCAGAGGCGGGTGTACGCAGACGCAGCTCTTCAACCCTGCTACAGCTACCATCGTATTGCTAGATTATGCTGAGTCGGTCAGTCGTCTCGTAGCGGACTCATTGCATATACTCCCGTCTCCAAAAAAAAATTACCATAGATTTAAAATTATCATAGATTTAAAGTAGATTTAAAATAAGTATCTGTAAATATATTTAAATTATAAAAATATGTTTTATTATTTATCTTAGGATGGAAGGAATATGACTGAACTGATAGGTGTACGCTTATAAAACCAGTCAACATGTACAGCATACACGACCCTGTCTCTCATCACGGTCGTTGTCCTGTTGACTATATGCATTTGCAGCACTCGGTGGCTAGCTCTTGTTCCACCCCTTGTAGCTCGTTGTCATGTTGACTATTTGCATTTGCAGCACCCGGTGGGTAGCTCTTCTTCCATTCCCATGTCCGCATCCGCATACCAGAGCGCACGGTCAACCCCAAGGAGCGCGTTGCTGTTGCAAGTGGGTGCACGGCGCCTGGGCGTCGGGCGTCGGCGCGTCAGCCCTCGTCGGCTCGTCCGGCCGCGGACCGCCTGGCTCGCTGTGGACGTGGTCACGGAGCCTGTGCGGTGGTTACGACCGTGCTTCCAAAAGTGTTGCACGCTGCAAACCGGCATGAGCCACGTTCTTGGTGATGTTGTTCCCGCGAGCACCGAACAGCATAGGAGAAAACAATACAGTGGGAAGGGACTGTGACGTGATCGTCCTCGCCTCCGATCCAAATTGCCATGTATATTCAATCCCGTGGCTGATGTTGAGAGAGGGTGTTAGATGATAAGATATCTTCTAATATGATAGGATATAATTTATAGCTTGTAAGGCATCTGTATCACGGCATGATCTGTTGAGATCAGCATGTAATCTGTTGAACACCTTATATGAGTATAAATACATGAGCCGAGAGCCCAGTCAGGGTAATCTCGTTTTCATATCTCTTTATAGGGCGTGCATGTGTAGTGTGGGTGTGTGTTCGTGCATGAACATATACTACCGCTATACCCAGGCTTTCAAAAAAAAACAATATAGTGGGCCTGCTTATTTGCAGCAGCAGCAGCTGTAACTGTAATTTCTTTCTGCTGGCACTACAGCAGTAGCTGCTGTTTTTGACTGAAAAAAGCTTGAACAAATATGTCCACTAACATTACTATATTCGTAAAAAAAAACTTTCATAATATATTGGCAATTATTTCATTACTTTAATACTCCATCTTAAATTACTGACTATTTTAGTTTTATCATAAGTTTTAAACACTTATAATTCTGACTAATTTTATAGAAAATTTGAAACTTAGCACAAACCTAGATGAATATTTATTATTATTAATATGTAATCTGAGGAAGCATATGTACCATACTTTGGGGGCTGAGAATGATTTTGGCTGACGATTTCAGAACGAAAAAGATCGTGGAAGTTTTGCAGTATTTATATATAATCTCACACAAGAGGTAGCTCAATTCCTATATGAATCGGAAATGTTACCTGCATAGGGTAATGTTTGGAACGTAGGAATTTCACAGGATTCATCGCTTTGATTTCACGGGAAAAACACATGAGCAGATAAAAAAAAAACGTGTTGGAAAAAGACCGGTAGAGGGGTCGAGTATGGCTCCAATCAGGATATCTTATCTTTAATCTTATCCAGCTAAAGCACCCCGATAGCCCACTCGTTAAGCCTAAGCCTAACCCTGAAGCAACTGTCCACCCCTCTGTGTAAGGAGAGGAGGAAACGCTGACCGAGTTGCGCGAGCAATAACCAATGGCCAACACTGGAAACAGGCGATCGACAGCCTGCCTGCCCCACCGGGACCCAGCGGCGCAACGCAAAGGCGGCCGCCATCGGTTTCTGCCGCGCGCCGCGCGCCGGGCGGGTGATGGATGCGTCGTTGGCGAGAACGTTCTAGCGGGCACCGTTAGTGGCTATCACCGCCTTTAAATTCCGTCGACCTCGCCGCGCCTGCTACCGCGACGCGGTCAGTCATCAACCGCCTTCTTCGCGACTTCGCCCACGCAACTGCTCTGTTCCATGGACACCCAGCCATCTCGTCATCTCGTTTCACACAGCACGCTTGACGCACGCCACGCGGGTGGCTGGCTAGCGCGGGCATAAATAAATAAGGAATCGTGGTCAATCAGCCGAGATCAGTTTACTCGTCCACGCAGTTGGCTGCTTCTAGTTATAGTATAATACCAGGCCCCTGTTTGTTGCGAGTTAGGTGATCACCTCGATCTCCCGCGCCTATTTTGCGCGCCACCCTGCTCTCTGCACGTACGTATCCCAGGAGAGGACCCAGCAGGCGCGGGGCGCAAGGCTCCGCGCTAATCCTACCGCTCCGCAGCCGCAGGTGCGGGGTGGTTGACGGCCGCTTACCCGCACCGGCGCCATGCGCGCACGCTAGGTGATCGAGGTCAAGCCAAACGCTGCCCACCGCCTGTGCCTCCCATATAATCCTCGTGCACGTCCTTTGCTCGACTCGCACCTGCTGCTTCCTTCGACTCATCGCCATCCATCCATCAGTCGTCCACGTCTCGGTCGATCGATCACAACAAGCTAGCCCGCCCACAGCAGGGCCAGGATCGGTCGGAGGAGCTCGATTTTGCGATCAGGACCACACCGACCGACCGACGTTGACGATGATGCCAACGTCCTCGGCGGCGCCAGCGTCGCCGCGCGCGCGGCGGTCCCGGTCCGTGGTGGCCGAGCTGGAGGGCGCGCTGCTCCGGAGCGCGGACACGTTCCCGTACTTCATGCTGGTGGCGTTCGAGGCCTCCGGGCTGCCGCGCTTCGTGCTGCTGCTGGCGCTGTGGCCCCTGCTGCGGCTGCTGGAGCTGGGGGCCGGTCCGGGCCGGCGGCGCGACCTGGCGCTGCGCGCCGCCGCGTTCGTGGCCACCGTCGGGGTGCCTCGCGCCGAGGTGGAGGCCGTGTCCCGGGCCGTGCTGCCCAAGTTCATGGCCGACGACGTCGACCCCGCGGCGTGGGCGGCCTTCGGGAGCTGCGAGGGGAAGCGCGTCGTCGTCACGCGGATGCCCCGCGTCATGGTGGAGCGCTTCGCCAAGGAGCACCTCGGCGCGCACGAGGTGGTCGGCTGCGACCTCGAGTACAGCCGGCTCAGGCGGTCCACGGGGCTCCTGAAAGGCGCCGGCCGTGAGGCCGTCGCCACCCTTGTGCGCGCGCTGTTCGCCGGCGACGACCGGCCGGACCTCGGGATCGGCGGGTCAGAGATGGCGCGCTCCTTCTTGACATTCTGCCAGGTACGGAATCGTACGTATTTTTGTTTGTCTCCAACGCTTTTTTTTTTCCTTCCCTTTGGGCAAGATGTATAGTACCGCAGCACAGAGTTTCAAACACGCTTCTGTAGCACAGCAGATTTCCTACAACCCATGCACCTATATAGTAGACCTTCTTGCCCATGGCTGGAGAATATCTCCGTCCTCCGGCCTATGTAAGATATAAGGACAAACGTGAACCATAAGTCCATAACTACAGCACATCATCACCTTAACCATTTTATATCATCTGTCCATGTCAGCAAATATAACCACAAAAGTCTCGGCGCATTAATTCAGCATGCAACTTTTCTTTCAAAAAAACAACCAGCAAGAACATGTTGGACATATAAATTTTTTTTGGCAATATATTAAGCAGTAAAATTTCATCTGATGATTATGTATTACGTTCATGCATGCAGGAGCAGCAGCTCAGGCCGCCGTTCACCGCGGACCACGAGACGAACGCGCCACCGTTCCGGCCGGTCATCTTCCACGACGGCCGCCTGGTGTGCCGGCCCACGCCATTCATGTCCCTCGTCATCCTCCTCTGGCTGCCCCTCGGCGTGCTGGTCGCCTTCGTCCGGATCGCCGTCGGCCTCATGGTCCCCATCTGGACCATCCCCTACATCGCGCCGGTCTTCGGCGGCGCCGTGATCATCCACGGCCGCACGCCTCCGCCTGTCAGACTCAGCGACGCCGCCACGGACGACGGCGGCTCGCCCTCAGGGGTCCTCTTCGTCTGCACGCACCGCACGCTCATGGACCCCGTGGTGCTGGCCACCGTGCTCGGCCGCCGCGTGGCCGCCGTGACCTACTCCATCTCCCGCCTCTCAGAGATCCTCTCCCCGATCCCGACGATGCGGCTGACGCGCGACCGGGACGTGGACGCGGCGCGCATGCGGGCCGAGCTGGCCCGGGGCGACGTGGCCGTGTGCCCCGAGGGCACCACGTGCCGGGAGCCCTTCCTGCTCCGCTTCTCCAAGCTCTTCGCGGAGCTCAGCGACAGGATCGTGCCCGTGGCGATGAACTACCGCGTGGGGCTCTTCCACCCGACGACGGCGCGCGGGTGGAAGGCCATGGACCCCATCTTCTTCTTCATGAACCCGCGGCCCGTGTACGAGGTGACGTTCCTGAACCAGCTCCCCGCGGAGGCGACGTGCGCGGCGGGGAAGAGCCCCGTGGACGTGGCCAACTACGTCCAGCGGATACTCGCCGCCACGCTCGGCTTCGAGTGCACCACCCTCACGAGGAAGGACAAGTACACGGTGCTCGCCGGCAACGACGGCAGCGTCAACGCCAAGCCGGCGGCGGCCGGGAAGCCGGCCTGGCAGAGCCGCGTGAAGGAGGTCCTCGGCTTCCTGCTCCACTGACCATTACTTGCACAGCTCTGGACTCTGGCCCAAATACTTCGCTCACCAATTTGATTGAGCTTATACTGTTACATTTATACATGTACGTAATAATAAAGCATGTAGTGGTAAAATACAGTAGTGAATAGCCTTTTTTTTACATAATAAAGTACTGTGTATTGTATTGTTCTTTATTTTACAATTGTTTTGGTGATATTTTACTGGGTGTAATCAAAGATCAAAGTTGTTCCTCATCTACAGTAGGTTTTGTGCTGGTCGTTGTTTGGCGTCCGTTTACAGTTTGAGTGCATTCGTCTTCCTACCCTGGGTGTTTCAATATGGTCGTCAGTAGTAGATATTGATTAATTACTGTATTTGATAAGGTGAGCAGATATTTCCCTCCTTGACGAATGTTCTGCTCACACGTCAGCTGTTTTTCCACAATTCAGTCGGTTGCTATACACGCAACCGTATGAACTATGAACATACTACACGTGAACGTAGCCATCCAAGTATCCAAGTCCAACTGACGTTACATGACAGCACTAGTTTGAGGCAGCAAAGCTGGTGCTGCTCATTACCACAAGTGATGAATGATGATGATATGCTCTGTCGCTGCGATAATTATGATCCTAGCACCTATTGCAAATATTGTGCAGAGGCAGAGCTCGACTTTGTATTTCCCCGGTTTTCAAATATTTGGTAGCCATGAATATAAGAAATGAAAAACAATATTATTGTAATGCTATCTTGGCTGAAGAGCTTGTTGTCCAGTGGCTGCAAGTGCATGCTTTAGCAGCACATTCAGGTTCTAGGTTCGATTTTCATAGGATCGAATTTAGGTGTTTAGATTTTCACCTTGATGGCATGCTCCATGGGAAGTCAATGAATTTAGGTGTTTTAGCAAGTTTATTGAGAGATTCTACCTTGATGGCAATGCTCCATGGGAAGTCAATGTGCCATGTTCGCTTCATTCAGGGTTTTTTCTCGATCAACAAGTTTGAGTTATTCTACATTAATAGAATGTTGTTTTGGGAATTTTTCTCGGTTAGCAAATTTGAGTTATTTTAACAGCCCACGGACATAATACTAGTTATACAGCAAATGCTATTTTTTTTTCATATAGACCCTCACAAATGCTACAAAATGTTATGTTTTATGAGTGACAATATTTAAAACCCGTGGTATTATCTATTTTATTCCTGTTGTAAGGTATGGACGTAATCCTTGCAATATAAATTAAATATATCAAATGTTAACTTTTAATATAGACCTCACAAAGACTACAAAAAGTTATGATTGCTGACGAGTTTTATCCAATAAAAATAGTGTTCATGAGTGACAAACTGACAATATTTGGAAACGATGGGAAATGCTATGTTAGCATGAAAACTTTGAATAGAATGTTTTTTTACTTTGTGAAAAGAGGCAGCATGTTTTTTTGAAGGATGCCGGTGCAAGAGAAATTTTTTTACTTCGCGAAAAAGGCAGTGTATTTTTTTGAAGGGTGTCGGTGACTCTACAAAAAATGAATCAGCATGTTTCTTGTTTCAAAAGAAATTAGGCCCTGTTTGGTTACCCCTCCTAAAAGCTTTATGAGCTAAAATCTGGATAGAATCCGTCTAAAGAACCAAACACCCCCTCTTAAAACCTCCTAAAAGTTTTAGAAGGCTGATTTTTCTTTATGAGCTCCACCTCCTCCTAAAAAAAAGTCCTTCCTGGAGTGTCATTTTTGCCTTCTCCTGTCTCTCTCCTCTAAAGAAGGGTAAAAGTGTCTTTGTTCAACAACATTTATTGTCTTTAGTCAGTTTTAGGAGGTGCAACCAAACACTCTTTTAGGAGGTTTTAGAAGACTGCCTAAAACTTTTAGGAACTAAAGTTTTAGAAGCTCGGAACCAAACAGGGCCTTAATCAATGACTCGAAAAATAAATAATCTATTGCATGTTTGGAAAGAAATTTAAAAATATTTATTGTCAAGAATGGGTTCGTGACTCTCAAAACTTGGATCATTTATTGCATGTTTCAAAATAAATTAATCAGTGACTCTTGCATGTTTCAAAAGAAATTAGAAAACAATATTTATTGTCAAGAATAATGGGTTCATGACTTTCTCGAAAAATGAATCATCTATTGCATGTTTCAAAAGAAATTAATGGGTGACTCTCAAAAAATGAATGACCTATTGCATGTTTCAAAAAAAATATTTGTTGTCAAGAATGGGATTTGAAATCATCTATTGCATTATTCAAAAAAAAAAATTGTCAAGAATGGGATTCAGAAACATCTATTGCAGGTTTAAATCATCTATTGTATGATTCAAAAAAAATTATTGTCAAGAATGGGATTAAAATTCATCTATTGCAGTTTAAAAAAATAAATAAAAATCATCTATTGCAGGTTTAATAAAAAAAAAAAAACATGCAATGTCAAGAATGGGATTCGTACCCATGCCCTTTCGAACCAGTACCTGAATCTGGCACCTTAGACCAAATCGGCCATCTTAACTTCATATTTTTTAGAACATAATACCCTTTATAAAATATTATTATTTTTAAATAGTGTGTTATAGTCACAACTTGAGAGCTATCTATACAAATGTGGCTACAGTGCACGAGCACAATACCAATGTGGCGAAAAAAGCTCTAAATGGATCACAAAATCCGCATTACCTCCTAGCCACCGCCCTCCCATGCTCCCATGACTTCGCCTCGGTCCCCCTCCTCTCTCCTTACTAGCGATCTTGCCGGTGGACAGGGGGTGGGGACCCGGCCCCGTTTCCTTCGTAGTTTTCACTTAGTTTGTTGATCCTTGTTGATATAGGGGTTTGATTTCTAACGTTGTCAACGAGGTGGTGGCAATGATGATGCTTTGGAGTAAGGTCTCTTCGACCTCTCCCTACCTCGACGACATTTGATCTGACGTCGGCGAAGAGCCAGTGAGAGTTCGGTGTGTCAGATCTGTCGATCTTCTTCAGATCTTGGCATTTTGTGTCCTTATAAGAGGAAACAGTTGGTTGGTTTTTGATGTGGCAATCTCGACAACTTATCTTAGTCAGCTCTACAACAAGGTCTGGCATATTCAAAACTTTGGGCTGGGTTCAGGGTTTCTCCAACCAATGTTCTTTTTGTGGGTGATCTCGTCATCAGCGGTGAGTGGCTATTGCGGTCTTCAAAGCCTTGTTTTAGCGAGGGTGTTCGTAGGTGTCCATTTTCTTTATCGTCTCTCCACTGCGATCTTTAAGCTCCGACAAGCAATGGACGACCAAATGAAGAAGACGATCAATTTGGTCTTTAATGTACTCTTATCTTTTGGAGGAGGTCATTTTATGTCTTGTTGTCCGTCTTTTGTATTGACCTTTGTTTTCCTTGTGATATATGAATTGTGGGGCACTCTTTTGAGTATCCTTTTATAGAAGAAAAAAGAAAATGGCTCCAAATGCCTCCTCTGATGAAAAAGCCCTGCCAAACGGGGTCTAAGAAGATTGAGAGAGGATATTATGGGAGATTTTATCCCTATAAATCAAAATCACTTCAGTCTTTAGAGAACAAACACTCAAGGAAGAGCCAACGACCGCTATGGCTGCTGGTGTCACGTGATACTTCACCGGCTGCTGCAGCTGCCGCTGCTAGTTTCCTTTAGAGTGAGCTTGTTTGGTTGTCTGCATAACCCCTTATCCAGCCCCTCGAAGTGCACCTCGTTCCTGTTTGGTTATCCTGCATAGGTCTATGTATAGGCTAGCACTATTCACAAAAGCAAGCCCAGTCTGTATATCACCGTTTGACTAAATTGTGCGTATACAGCTATGCACCATTGCTCCTGCAATCGCTCTACAGCCCAAAACATAGTTTAGCTATTTACGCAGGAAATCAATCACATACATAATACAATACAACTTTCTATCTAGGTAAACCAAATAACATCAAATGTCATATTGCTTTGTCCAATTTAAAAGTATGTTGCATAACCTCTCATGTAATGCAATATTAATGTGACTAACCAATAAGACCCAGCATGAACAGCAACGGCTGGTGTGTTGGCGTTGCTGAGTTGCTGCAGCACCGCTGCTGCTGCACCAATCACTACCGAGCACCAATCATCACATACATAATACAATACGCTGGTCGCTCGTCCGCTCCCACGCTTTGCTCGCTCGCTGCCTGCCTCCTCCCAGATCCAGCGGACCAGCCGCTGCTCCTTCCGCCCGCGTGCGCCGAGCGTCTTAAACGGGCGCACGCCGCGTGCGCGCCCGACCCGCTTGCCCCGCGCTCGGACGCGTCCCGATGCGCCTCCGCTGGCCGGAAGAACCCTAGTCCTAGGGCTCGCCTCGCCGCCCCGATGGGGGGCCGGCCGGGGTACCTCACCCTGCCGATCTTCTCCGTGGTCGCGGCGATCGGGTACGTCTACTACACCACGGTGTTCGTGGCCGTGCCGCGGTGGCTGGGCCTGTCCACGGCTGCGGGGGTAGCCAACGCCGCCGCGTTCACGGCGCTAGCAGCCGCTTGCCTCGCCACCTACACCGTCGCCGTGCGCAGGGACCCCGGGCGGGTGCCGCCGGGCTTCGTGCCCGACGTCGAGGACGCCGAGAGCACCGTCCACGAGATCAAGCGCAAGGTGCGTTGGCGTTGGCGTTGCCCCATCCCTCCCCTCTCTCTCTCGCTCCCTTGCTCGCCTGGGTTCGGCGGGCGGGCCTCCGTTCGCTGTTAGGTGTTGGGGTGTTGTTTTGGATCTGCGGGTGGGAGGGGGGGCTGTTGCTTCAAATTTTCCTATCGTTCGTTTCAAACTTGGGAAACCTTACTCAAAGATGAGAAAATGCGATTCTGATGCGGCTTGGTTAGTAATTTTGGATAGTTTTGGTGAATACCTTTGATTCTAAATTTGCCACCGTCCATTTGAAACTTAGGAAACTTATTCAAAGTTGAGCAAATGCGATTCAGATGCACCTTGGTTGATAATTTTGGACCATTTTGGGTACAAATAGTTCTGCTCTAGAATTTCCAGCTAACAGCTGGGACATTGGTAGGTGTACGTGTTACAAGTAGATAATTTAGATTCGAGAGTTGAGCCAGTACTTTTTACCAAGTGAGTGGATCTAGTCTGATTTTTTAATTTCCCTATGCCCCGTTTGGATCCTTGGAATTGAATTCATTCTAATAAATTATAATTTAGACACATATTAATTAAGCTAATATGGTTGTATATGGAATATATTTGTATACTATTGTTAGCTATGCAAGGGAGATGTTTATATGTTGCATTTCTACTGTAGGGAAGCGAGTTGAAGAACGTGCTATAAGTTGCAGATTAGAAACATAGCATGGTGATCTATAGAATCGATTTCGATCTCCCACCCTATGAATTTGAGATAGGCTTATATGTGAACTTTGTAAAGTTGTGAAATCTCAAATTCCAAGCCAAATAGCCTAATCCATTAAGTCGATTCCAATTCCTCCAAAATGAAGGGATCCAAACGGCCCATAAGTTGATTTTGATTTGTTCTCTAGATTATTAGGGCCTTTTTGGCAGAGCTCGTACTCCAGATTCTCTGAGAGAAGTGATCCTCTGGTTAAGAATGTTTCTCTATGATTCTCTAGGATAAACTCTGTTTCTCTATGACTCTGCGTGTGCGTGGAGTAATCAGGAGAAGCTACTTTTTTCAACTCCCAGCCTCTTAGTTCATTTCGGAGAATCACTTCACAAAATCACTTCTCAGTAAGAACTATTTGGCAGAGCTCCTCCTAGATGGCAGAGCTCCTCTGCCAAACAGGCCCTTAGTAGATGATTGCTCGTTTCTAGCTTCAGTAACTTCAAAGTGAATGCTCACTACAGTGCCATATTAGTTTGTCATAGAAAAGATGAGGAAGGGAGAGGGTAAGCTGAGCTGAGCACATTCTTTTAATTTGGAAAAATCATGGGCCAGCCCATCACTGTGTTAGACTTTCTTGCTTGTATCTGACAAAAGTAGTTTCTCATTAGTATGTTTCACAACATCTCTACTTTTGCAGGGTGGTGACTTGAGATATTGCCAGAAATGTTGCCACTATAAACCTCCACGTGCACACCATTGCCGTGTTTGCAAGAGATGTGTTCTAAAAATGGTGCTGCTAGTGTTAATTCTGTGATTCCATTCTTCTAACTGCTCTCCAATTTCGTATTTTCACCTAATTCACATGCGCAGGACCATCATTGCATTTGGATTAATAACTGTGTTGGACATGGGAACTACAAGATTTTCTTGGTCTTTGTATTGTATGCTGTGGTTGCAAGCTTCTATGCATTGGTAATTGAGTTTCTTTGATTTACTCTAGCAACCACGTTTCCTGAGGTTTAGTGCATTACAAAGTTTCATTTTGATATCAGATTCTGATCATAGGGAGCGTTTTGCACAGTGTTCCTAAAGATGAGCAGCCAGGCAGCGATTCTTCTCGAACATCCATTGTGAGTACTCTGGGAATGTCTACAGAAGCTGCTAGCTTGTTGTATGTTAATCTGAACGATCGCCAGGAATTCCCTTTGAATAATAATTTTGAAGAACTTATCAAATTGGCAGATTATCTGTGGGGTCATTCTTTCTCCATTAGCGTTAGCATTGGCAGTGCTCTTGGGTTGGCATATTTACCTCATATTACAGAATAAAACTACAATTGAGGTTTGTGACTTAAGATTTTTCTCTTTATATCGGACAGTACTCTTGTTTATAGAAGTTTTGACAAGATTGTTATTAATGGCTTGCAGTACCATGAAGGAGTTCGAGCAATGTGGTTGGCAGAAAAAGGTGGAGATATCTATCATCATCCATATGACCTTGGTGTCTATGAGAATCTTATTTCAGTAAGAACTATTTACACTGCTATTCTGTGGTTCTATGAATGTTGCACATATTCAATTTTAAGTGCAAAATGAGAATAGCCCAGTATTTTACTAAGAAATAAGGTTAATGACAATTGACAATCTTCCTATCATCTGTCTAAAGACGTCAACAAATTGGGATTGACCTTTTGCTAGTCATAACTTGGATGTTCAACCCAATCTGTTCAGGAGAAAGAAACAAGATGGAGACATAACATGAAAAATGATTTTATCAATATTTGATATGTTATGCTGCAAGCATTCATTTTAATAGTCAAGTATTTCATACTTCATTTTTCTTTTTCATTTGATATTTAGATTTGTGCATGCTTATTAAGTGGATAAACAAATTGAGACCATATGCCCTTAATACAATTATGGCTCATGCAACCTGTTATGCGCTGGATTGCATATTATGCCCCCATTAACCGTGCTGGTATGCTACAGTGCATAGGTCTGGATGAGTTAGTTTGCATGTTATCTTTAGTTGATATGCGTTAGTTGCATTGTTTATTTTTGTTAGAATGCTTAGAAACTCTTGTCAGGAGCTAATTTCATCTATAGTGTAGCGCTCATCCCCTACCCATCCGGATTTAAGCAAGAAGGAATGAATTAACCTCGTATCAAATAATATAAGGATCATGGCACATCGTTAAACTTGTCTGTTCCCTAAACCACCACTTGTGACTGATGAAGGAAGAGGTTTGGACTCTTAAAGTGTTGTAAATATTAAATTGAATGATGAGCATATGCATAACTCTTCTTCAAATATTATAACATCAAATAAAAATGATCACTTTGCAGCACCCAAAACATCAAACAAAAAAGAACATGGAGTAAAACATTTATGGTATACTACCTTAGTTGCTTTCATCTTACCCACGGTTGGCATCACTTTCTATTAATGTTCCACTGCTTCCTGGTTGTTCGCAGGTTCTGGGGCCTAACATATTTTGCTGGCTCTGCCCTGTATTGAATACTGTTGGAAATGGCCTCCGGTACCGTACATCCTATGATATTCCGATATCTAGACCAATGTGATTACAAAAGATAGCAGCACAGTCACAACAGGTAGTTGCTAATTTGTGAAAGGATTTTTCATTAAGCTGCTAGAACGTGCTTGGTCTGAACGATTCTGAATTGGGGGCAGGTCAGGGTCTTGTAACTCTGCAAGATGCAGTAGATGATGACTACCACAGCCTCTCGCCAGGTGTCTATCCTGAGTCGAGACATGAACTCTTAACCATGTTTTTTATTTCATTCTTCACATACTTGATAAAATTCAATCTGCCTCGCTTGTAGTCTGGAGTAGGCTGTTCTTACCCCCCCAAAAAAAAAAAGCACTGCAATTCTGTTGTAAAGTTAGTTCATGTGTTTGAGAGGCCATGTAATGTAGCCAAAGGTCATGAAAACTAATTTTCCCAGATTATTTGTGTACATTTGTTTATAATGAAATGTGACATCTGATGTACTTTTACATGCTTGAGCTATATATAGCACTACACATTGGCGCGTTCTGCCCCGTCCGCGTCCGGAGAGCTTGTTGATTGAGGGCTGCCTGACACACGAGTTTCCGTGTAAATCCTAACCCCTGGGGATGCTGTCTGGACATACGTACATATTTGCCTTGTAAATGTGCATATTTGCCTTGTAAATGAAAATAGGGAATCCTGGTCCCTGAAAGGCTAGCTATGTAGACTATTTTAACACTACGCAGTTCCAATATTTACTATGTGGACTATTTAAACACACTCTGCGGTTCCAATAATTGACATTTATGTACAAAACATGCAGCTAGTCTATCGAACACGAACTGACCAACATGTCATCCCAAATCAGACATGCTATCCCATATCAGCAGCCACGCCAATCTGTAATGCATACGATAAGATTCGTGATCTACATAGATACCAAATATTATTTATACTCAGCTCTTTTCGATACATCAGTACATGCCAGACAGGGGCAAAGGGTACAACATCATGCACAGTTGCCAGCAAGTGACGAAGCAGTTTCAGGATGCTCCCACATAATTATTTTCTAGGTTACAATAGTCAGCAGCAACGTCGTAATCTATTTTCCCTTCCCCTTCTTCGCATCAAGCTTTGCTTGTACCCGGGCTGCTGCAGCAGCTTTTGCTTCCTCCCTCTTCTTTTTCTCTTCTTCTTTGGTAGCAGCAGCTAGCTCTCGTTGCTTCTTAAGTTCCCTGCCCAGATTTATGTATCTAATTACTTTATGATCATTACATACTTCTTGAACTCTGATCAAATGAACAAACTATATTTGATTGCAAGGTGGATACAACATTTTGATTTCTATCTCTTAATATTACATTGTCACCAAGAGCTCACTCGAGGACACATGTGCTGTTGTGCTAAATCGTATAATAACTGAATTTTTCTGTGCTAAATGTTAAGGATGGAACATTAGGAAATGTCTTACTCAAGTCTGGTTTTCTCATCAGATACACTGCCCACACTTGAACCTTTCCTCGGCCTACAAGCTACTAGCTCCACCTAAAAAATAAGTGTTGCACTACATAGACAAAGAACCAACAGTTACCAACATTATTAAATTGGGGAAACTCAAGTTACCAATTCGAAGATAGTGTGATAGAGGAACTCACTTAGGAGGTATCTCTGGTGGTGAGCCTGCAGCTCCATATGCATATTCTGACTTGCATGTAATTTTTGCAACCTCGCAAACCTTCAATTTTTGGATATGCCCAACCATGTTACACAGAGATGGTGAAGACCATACCAGAAACTCAAACATTTACAAACCTTCATAGTTCTTAAGGCTATATCCCATGCCTTGATGACAGCCCCTTGTCCAACTTCAAATGAGAAAATAGAGTTGTCATCATGGGTGGTATAAAAAACTTCACCAGTCTCAGCAAGTGTACCTTCATAATGAACTATAGACAAGGTAAAAAGATAAATGTTCATATTTGTATGACTTTATTCGGGACAAGTATCTGAAATCTTGAAATTATTTTACCGTCAATCGTGGCAATACGCAACAGCAGGTGTTCACTTCATATTTGTATGCATGCAGCAGTTAGCTGGGGACAGAGAAGGTGAATCAAGTACTAGAACGAGTTAACACTTAACAAAGAGGAGAGCATATAAAAACTCAGTTACTGTCTATTGTCCAATCAAACAGAAGAAATAAAAGATTTGCTTATGCAACGCTTGCTCAAAACACAAGATATATACAGTAGTACCATACCATCAACTAAGGGCAGGCTCTCAGATGGCGCTATAGCATCGTCTTTTGCTTTCCGGACTACTGTCTTAAGAACACCTCCATCCCCTGATAGATCTATCGTCTCTGCCATGACCTTAGCTGACCAAGGGAAATTCAGAAAGAGCAATACAAGAGCATTAGAATATTCTGGTTGGACCAATCTAGATCTAGCTACAAGGCACAACTAATTGCAAAGGAATAATAGCCACTGCCACCAATCATCTGAATTTTTTGGCTTCTCTAGGTTGATTACAGATATTCTTGGTTTCACAGAATAGATATTGCCACACACGACTTGCAGAGAGGCAATCGTCAACAGATAAAATATCATAATTGGATTCAAGTGGTTTTTTTTTATTTCTAACATTTTTTTAAAATTATTTTTAAAACTGACACTGTTTTTCTTCTTCTTCAAAACTAACACTTTTGGACGCGGCAACTGACATGGCGCGGCCAAACCACTCTACCGCGCCATGCATGGCGGCGAGGCCAGGCTGCCACCATGACAGCGACCGGTGATGTGGCCCACTCTGCCGCGCCACAGATCACGGCGTGGCAGAGCCGCGCCATCGCCCACGGCGCGGCAGGCCCCAGTTAAGGCCCGCGATACGGCTCTCTCTCTCTCTCTCTCTCTATTCCTTTCTTTCCCTTTCACGCGCCCTTCGCTCACGCCCGCCGTCGGCAGCCGCTGGTCGCACCCTCCCTTGCCGGCCCCCTCCCTACCTTCCCCGAAGCTCCTCCTCGGCCTTGTCAAGGTAACGAAGCTCCTCCTCGGCCTCAACGGTGGATCGAAGGATTTAAATGAGTAGTTAGGGTATGGAGGAAAATATGAGTTCGTTAGAACGTTGGATCGAAGGATTAAGATTGCCAATGTTAAAGTTAATCGAATAGTTAGAATTATGATTACCATGTATTCTAAGATCAATTTTTATAAGAATTTTGCTTGTTTGAGTTTGCATATCAACTTTTATATGTGAATAAATATATGAATCCTGATATACCAAATTTTATTTTTTTACTGACCAAAGTATAGTTTTTATATAGTTTTCATGTTTGCATCTAAGATAGAGTTTGCACCAAAGTGTAGGTTATATTTTATTTGTTGTAATGCAAATGGTTCTCATTGACATTAATTTGTGATGTTTTGATTTTTGTTTGTTAAATTACAACCGTTTTGTTAGATGCAAGAAATGTATCGGGAGGAGTTTTAGCGAAAACGGGGTCGTCCTCGAGAATTATACCCTGACGCGTCTAGCAAAGATGCCCCCATCCCTCCTGACCTTCCTGTCCCTAACTGTGACTGTGGTTTCCCGGCCGACGTGTTTCAATCGAGATATCTAGACACAGCGGCGCGTTGCTTCTACACATACAGTCGTTTGAATGTAAGTAATTGTTTCCACTATCTTTTTTTCTTCATTTGTGTAAGTAAGCTACTAATATTTTGTTGGAATCTTGCTGTGTAGGACCATGAGAGGTGTTTTTTTAGTGGATCGACGGTGCAGACAAGTTTGACCCTAGGTACCTCCTTTTCGATGATCGATGTAGAGAGAGACATCCACGTGAGCACTTTCAGCGGTGGGTTCCACCCCCCTAACCCCTCGTCAATGATGGCTAAGGAGAAGCACCGAGCCGCAGTTAGATGACTCGAGGAACCTCCTCTATGCAAATACGGAGATCGAACTGTGATAAACCCTAAGAATACGTTGGAGTTTGTGTGTCCGAACAAACACGAAGTAAGTGGAAAGTGTATCTGTTTAAATATTTATCTCTATATGTGTGCGTGTACTAATGTATTCTCTTATAGCGTTATGGATTTGCAAAGTGTCGTTTCAATGAGTGGCTCTACGGTCATAATAATCAATGGCCGGAGCCACCAAAGGCAAAGAAAAAGAAGAAAGAAATGTTAATATACAAAGTACCTCCAGTCAAGTGTGAGTGGTGTTAAATCCAACTACGGTTTAGTCCCTTCGGAGCTTAGAATAGGATATTATTACGGCCATATGGTTGACTATGATGAGGTTGGTTATTTTTGTGGTAAACATAAAATCGTATTTTGTTTCTTTTGCTAAGACATATATGATATAATTTTTTGTTTGAACAGAGTACTAGGAAATGCAGGTGGAAATGTTATGATAGTCAAGCTAAGTTCTTGGATGAACTGAAGGGGAGGCAAGTAATTGTACAGAAGAGGGGATATGGACCTGACTACGTCAACCTATTTGTTAAACATCATAAAAACAAGATGCGTTAGTTTGCTAGACAGCGCGGTATTTGTAACCCAATCGATGTTGGGCTTGACATATGGGGATTGGAGAGATGGAGGGCATTAGAGGAGGAGAGGGCAAGGAAGGAGGCAAGGGAAGAGACAAGAGTACAGATGCAGGTCTTGAATGACCATGTTGTTGTATTGTGTGCCAGTGAGTGCTTGAAAGCCTTTTTATTTTTGTTGCCTAATTTTAAATGTAATATAATCGTGTTGCTAACTGGTTGCATTTTATACATGAAGGGATTGGATGCAGCGAGGACCATGCCACAGAGGTGGCCCATGCAAGGTATGAGGAAAAGAAGTTAGATGAGCATAGAACGCGAGCTGGTCACACCGTCCAATCTCCGATTGTGTTGATCGATGATGGGGACGAGGATGAGGACGACACTGCCCAGTTGAGCGATCTCATCGCTCTTGCTGAGGCGGGCTTACAGGCAAAGAAGGCTAAGGATGACACTGGTAGACTGAACGAGCTCATCACTCTAGCATAGGCTGGCTTGCAGGTGGAGGAGGATGGCGACGCGTTCTTCACTCAGGCCGTAGAGGCCACAGATGAAGCAGAGACTGCTTACTATAGGCGACAGACAGATCAAGGCAATGCAGGTGAGCCTAGCCACATGAGCCAGACGGAGGAGGATGCATTTTTTACTCAGGCTGCAGAGGCCGTAGGTGAAGCGGAGGCAGCTTACTACAGGCGACAGACAGATCCGGACAATGCAGGTGAGCCTAGCCACATCAACGAGGTTGTGGTAGAGGACTGGTACTCGGACGACGAGTTGCTTACTCAGTATATTTCAGACTAAGGATTGGTATAGGTGTGATAGAGGATTGGTACAGGTGTGCTAGCTCAATGCTTTAGATTTGATATTTGTATTGTAGTAGTACTTTCTCAGTGTTGTATTGTGTTTCATTTAAACTATTTATGTATTGTACCCATGTAACAAACACTGTTTAATTTTTGTAACGGATATTGTGTTATCATAAAACTTTCGCCACAAAAAATAGTATTACAATGCTGCAATTTGCATGTATTTGTTACGTTCTCGGTATATAATGCTTTCGCTTTTGTCATTGTCACACATTCGGGTATTACTTTTGGGTCTTAGTTTGGTGCCCATCTTGTCCAAACATTATCTAGAAGACCGTTCTCACCATTGCGATCTTTCAATACCCCCTAAATTATATGCATTAAAATCTTGCTGCTGCTAATGCGCTCAGAAGGGAGTCTAGCCAGCGCCCAGCATGAGTTTGCCGCGCCACCGTCCACGACGCGGCTAGGCTAACGCGCCAGCTGCCATGGTGCGGCAAGGCTGATGCGCCAGCCGCCATGGCGCGGCAAGGCTGACGCGCCCCTAGCCATGGCGCGGCGGTCAAAGCGGCAACAAATGGAACAAGGCACTTCTGTTATGTTCTCACACGAGCCAAGTTATTTCGTCGTGTCGGTTTAACGAATAGGTCAGCAGGAAGGTTAAGTGCACGAGACAATCAATACACAAGTTCAGCAATACTAACTTGTACACGTCCCAAGTTCATCGCAAGTTCGACAATACCTCTGTTCGACATAAGTTCAACAAGTCATAACTACGACACAAGTTCATCAATACATAAGTTCGACATTACTCGACATACTACATGTTCCATCAGTATATGTGTGTCCGAGTACAAGTGCATCATGTCATCCTAAAGAACTCCTACAACCTAGGAGTATATGGGTACCGCGGACGTCGCTGCCTCTTCGGACGTGAAGGCAGCACGTTAGGGGTGAACCCAACGTCGGTACGGTCTCACTGGCGGTACACCCGACGGTACTGCTGAGTGTAACTAGGACCCTGCAATTACAATATAGGCATCATTACTTACGATGTTCAAGTAATTGTGACATATATGGCAAATGGTTGTTTCAAGTACATGTTCGTCGAACTGTGTAGGAAATGGTGCATCACCAAGTTGAGACATCCCAATCTCATCGTAGTCCTTCTCCTCATCCTTGTCCTCCTCAAAGTCGTGCTCCGTAGGACCCTTGCCTGCATTGCCGGGAGTATGAACATGAGAGGTCCCACCAGCCGTCGTGTCGGAGGAACCTGCTCGTGTCGGCATAGTGCTTGAGCATAAGGAACTAGATAGGTCCAGGTCATAGGGCATCTCCCACAGAGTATCCACACAGCTGGGCTTCTATGCCAGCTTCTTGCAGCTTCTCTCTCACTTTCTGCAAAAAAGAAAACACGGATGAATGAGTCATGGGAACCATTTAACCACTGTCATGGCTTTGAGAATAGAATGTACATCGACGAAGACGTGTAGAATGCCGTGCGGCTCCCCTCTGGTCTCGTGAAGTCGCATGGCTGCTTCGTTGGACAGACTTATCAACTATGATGCCTGCATACACAAGCGAGCTAAGTTCGTATCACTATAATTCATAGGAACGCCGACGTGCAGTTGTATTGAAATTCAAATTTCTTACCACGTATCTCTGTAGCGGGGCTC
Organism: Miscanthus lutarioriparius; assembly: GCA_904845875.1. Taxonomy (NCBI): domain Eukaryota; kingdom Viridiplantae; phylum Streptophyta; class Magnoliopsida; order Poales; family Poaceae; genus Miscanthus; species Miscanthus lutarioriparius. The sequence goes on along the minus strand of CAJGYO010000016.1, from coordinate 22,466,268 downwards.
TCTGAAGCTGTGTCTCCATCCTTGTCGCCTCATCGTACGCATCAGCGATGTCATCCTCATCTTTGTCCTCATCAATTGGCTTGTTAGTGTAGGGGGCCTGCATATGTGTGCGGGTACTCCTATGCAACCATTGGAGGTAGCGGTCAAAGTTGCGTTGGTCGTGCGGTGGTATCTCGGCGATCAGGACCCTTTGCCGACTGTCCTAGTCGTGGATGAACGTGGCGTGCGTCACGGCCCAATTCTTCTCCTTGTACCTATTCCTTCGATCGTACCTACAAGTTTAACGTAAGTTAGTGGTTGTATGTATGCACATGACTGCTAAATTATTATGTTTTAGTTGTCGCACCCGTGCAACTTTCTATTAGTTGTGTACAGCGACGGTGGGCATGGCTGCAATCTTCCGAACTGCCTATACACCCTTATAGGGTAGTGCATCTCGACCACGTGGAAGAAAATTAGTGGCCCGTTAAAAAGCCACTCGTTCGACTTTTACTCGGTGCGAGGACTCAGGTACCCCTCTAGCTCGAATCTAGACCAAGGACACTAATTCACCTGAAAGTTAGGTAACTACAGTTAGGTTTTTTGAATAATAAAAAAGCAACAACACCGACTAGCAGTATCAAAGTGGTCGTTACCTGGTGCTATGTCAGGACGTCTAGCGTGTCCGAGTACTGCCTATACCGCCGCTTCGGGTTCCCTCTAACTACCTCCGCTTCTTGCCAGACGTACAGAGTAGTCGGTCCTACGTCCACATGATTCCATGCCTGCATTGAATAGGATAGTCAGTCACAATTGCGGCATCAAGTTTGAGGAAAATAAAAAATCGATGCACTTACAGGTAAACCGTGAACAACGGGCCTCCCGAATGGCCATCGCTCCCAACACCAAACCTGTAGTAGGTGGGAACAACCTCCTAGGTTGGCACCTCCTGTACCACGTCAGCAAGCAACGCAGAGCTGACGATAGATCCATGCTAGGACCGTGCTGCCCCAGCTATACACTCCTATATTCTCCCATTGCTGGCTCAGTATGTTGAGGAAGGCCCAGCTGATGGTGTTACCCGACACATCGGGGAACAGGAAGGCGCCTAAGAAGTGCCACAACCACACCCTAGCATACCTCTCGATCTCCTACTCTGGAGCATTTGGGTGCAGCGGCGCCCTGAAGCTTTATGTTATCCAGACCAAACTGACACTGGATGTTTTCCTGAAATATTTTGCAAACATTAAATTAGAGCTGACATCGGATGTTACATGAGAGCTGAGGGAACAAAAACAAACATTAAATTAGACAAAGACAATATGCATCATAAAAGTTATGTACTACACCCTCCATCTAAATAGCAAAATAATTTGCAGAATATGTGCTGGTGTTAAAATGGTAAATGTTTGGAACGTAGAAATTCTTACTTTGCTCTCTTAGCATCCTCATCCTCGGGTGGTCTTCTGCCATAGAACTGCTCCACCAAGTCCATCTAGTGATCGTTATCAAGGATCCCAGTCACTGGAAGACCCCCCAACCGTAGACACAGTATCATCTTCACATCCTGCATCATGATAGTCATCTCGCCACATGAAAGGTGGAAGGTGTGGGTCTCTGACCTCCACCTATTGGTTTTTAATTCAATACAAGAAGTTTTTAATTCAAACAATGAGACAAATCAATGCTTTGTACTGTCGCAAATGTGTATCAAATCATACCTATTGACAGCAACAGTGAGAAGTACAGGGTCGAGGATCGGTAGCCCCGTGTTGAAGACCCGGATGATCTCAAGGAAGCCGACACGCTGTATGTACAGCCGGTATCGGTTGTCCCAGCGGTGCGGCTGGTGCGTGCGTAGTCTAAGAGATACCAAGTCCTCCTGAAGCTCCAACAGGCGCTTGGCTCGGTGGTCCTTGTCGTAGTGCACCTCAAGAATGGGGTACTGCGGATGATGATCCCCCATCCTGGTTCAAATTTCAAATGGATATGTTAGAACAAACATTAAGAGTACTATAATATGATGGAACATTAGTGCATAAAAACAAAGTAAATATAAAAGGAATAAACTATTATGCAAAATTAGAGAATAAACAAATATCATAATAAACATAGATCCATTTAGCATTTTGTCTAGTTCTCTCTTTGTCTCCTGTTCCATCTACGCCTCTAACCTGGCCTTTCCCGTTTCATTTAGCATCTTGTCTAGTTCTCTCTTTGTCTCCTTAAACTGGTGCTCTGTACGTACACAACATAGAGCCTTTACATTGTCACATACCTTCTTCCTCTGACGCCGCCAGAAATTAGCGGTAAAGTACCCCATGCACCATCTGTGCACTAGAGGCGGGAACCCATCTTGACGAGGACATCCCAGCCATCCGTAACCTAAGTGCATCGGTTACGCCACAAGTTACACCAAGCAAAGCCATGGATACAGGCACTCAAGCCTATGAAGGACCCGTTACACGCAACCGTGCAAAGTTACTCCAACAAGAGGTGCATACTTTCCTCTCTCGGTTACACCTTGATATTGATGAGAATTATATACTGCCTAAATCGTGTACTCTTATGTTACTTAGGTTTACACAAGAGGCGACAATGTCGGGTTACATCGAGGACACTGAGGGCTACGCCAAGAACACCAAGGCGGCTGCTCCTGAGGAGAATGGGTTACGCGCCAAGACCCAGTGTTACACAGCAACTGCTCCAACTTCCAAGGCAAAACTATACCATCTCGGGAAGAGATGAGGGTCATAATATACATGGTTAGAAAGTGCTTCAAGTCTAGTTTCCAACGCAGCTGACGGCACGTCATTTGGACTTCCGAGCTAGGAGTAATGGCCATTTTCGTGAAGACTGCGCAGAAGACCCTGAGACGCGCGGGAATTAAAGACCATCTCGGGAGTGCTTCACCTGTTGGCCTTCCACCTTCCCAACGTGGAGACTTCAGTTCACACTTATCTTAGAGACTTGTTACTAGTAAATACCCCTATGTACTGCTGCAAAGGGGACAAATTTTGATCATTTTGTGAATAAACACATAACCTGTATGGTTTTGCAGCCGAGCTGCTGAGTGCCTTGCACACCCTTGTTCTTCCTTGTTCTTCCTAGACTTGTGAAGAGATCCCTCTGGGGTCCTCTACTTCGTGCTCTATGGTTTCCAGTACGGCTGCACCGTTTTGTGTGGATTAGTCCCGGTTGTGGTTCTGCGGTCGTTCGGAGATCGAGTCGAAGTCTTCGCGGGTTCAGTGCCTCTCTCCCCGTCGCTTGGTTGCATCCAACCTTGGCAGGTATAAATCTAGTTATCCTCCGCTGTTCGTAGCAAGTTATCTTGTGATTTCCAACCTACTGTCGTGAAGATCGGGCCACTCCGAGGAGGTTTCCATCGGTATCTTGCTGTTGGTGATCTCCGACCCTTATCATGTGGTAATCAGAGCTATCGTTGTCACGGTAGGTTTTGTTATTACCTACTTATCTATCTATTCGTTTACCATCTACTACTGCTTTTATCCATCACATATATTTGTTTCACCATATCCTACAGTCCACTAAAAAGCCACAAAAAAAATCCTATAGTCATTTCGTGGTACTGTTACTTTGTGTTCGTTTCGTTCATCTTGTTGCTAGTCACCATCTTTGTTCTTCCGCCGTACTCTTGTTTAACTTTTATCCGCACCCCTCATATGTCATCGTGTGTTTGCTGAAAAAAACAAAAAAAGAAGCAAAGAGGGCTGTGTTGAGGATTGTGTAACTACAAATTTCATATCTGTGTTGCGGATTGTGGTGCACTGACAACAACATTTATACATCATTTGAACGGTTATGCCACTTTGTTACAGTACCATAGCCTCCCTTGAACAACCACCTATAGCTCCACAAAAAGCCGTAAATCGGACCTCTCGTTTTGTAATCCTTTCGACCGCTTAATCACAGCTGTGTTACACCACTTTGAGCACATTCATGGTCCTTGAGAACGAGCAAGAACTTGGGTAAGCAAGAGGTGAGATTGTGTGTTTCCACAAATTTACCTATTCCACTTTTTCTTGCAACTAGTCTAACATGGCAGGATCCAATTCGAGTGTTCTTGGTGGGAACCACGGAGATGAAGAACCTCTTGTTGCACGGGCGGAGCTACGCCAAATGGCCAACTCGCTCTTGGAGGTGATGGAGAGGATGTTCAATGAACGTCTTCCTGTAGTGGGTGGTCGAGGTCTACAACATCAACATGAAGACAATCACCGTGAAGAATTTGGTGATGAAAATTCTGGTTTGGGTGCTGGATTTCATGGCCGCGACAGCAATGGTCGTGGTGGTCATGGTGGAGGGCGTCGTACTGATTTTGATCAGCGCGGTGGTGGACGGCATGCTGAATTGATCATCAGCGTGGAGGAGGACGTGGACGTGATCGTCGTGTACATTTTGATGATGAAGATGAGGTTCATGATGAGTATGAGGAGGGATTTGATGATAATGAAAATCCTTTTGGTCACCATGGGCATTTTGGACAGCCACATGAACATTGTCGTGGTGCTGGTCATGATGGGGAAAATCATCGTGGTCGTTGCAATAGAGATGATCCGGATAGCATTGCTCGTGTAAAGTTAAGTGTCCCAAAATTTTCAGGGAAAGAAAATGCTGATGCTTATCTTGAATGGGAGGAGCAATGTGATCAGATTTTTAGAGTGCATAATCTTTCCGATTAGAGGCGTGTCAACCTTGCTTCTGTTGAGTTTTTAGGTTACGCTCTCACATGGTGGAACCAAGTTCAAGAAAATCAACGTGTGTTGGGACGTGATCATATCAACACATGGGCTGAGATGAAGAGAGTGATGAGAAGACGCTTTGTGCCATCAAGCTATCAACATGACCTCCGCAATAGGTTACAAACATTGAGACAAGGATCAAAATCTATTGATGACTACTTCAAGGAGATGGAGTTACTCTTGGTGAGATATGAAATTTGAGAAGATGAAGAGTCAAAAATGGCAAGATTTTTGAATGGTCTCAATGAAGAAATTTTAGGTTTTGTTGAGATGTTTCCATATCATAATTTGTAAGACCTTGTTGATCAATCTATGCACACCGAGAGGAAAATTCAGCAAGAGGGACGAAGAAGGTCTTATGGGAGCAAATCAATGTCAGCCCTATGGCGTCGGCAGCAGCCCGGTACCTCTGTTGGTGGGGGAAGATCACAAGGAGTTGCTACTAGGCCTTCTCCATCTATTGGTGCTGCAAAGACAACGGTTTCTACTGCTTCTTCACCTACAATTCAGCAAGAATAGTGACGTCCTGCTGCAAGCACAGCAACCCCTTCTGTTGCATCAGCTTCTTCTTCTTTTTCCATACCCGAGGCATTGTTTGTCACAAGTGCCAAGGTCGAGGACATGTTGCTGCTCAATGTCCTAGTCGAAGGACCATGATTATAAATGAGCAAGGTGAATGGGAATCTAAAAGCGAACCTGAGGAAGAAGCTCCAATATATGATGAAGAAATTATGCAAGATGAAGGTGATGAAATTCAACCTGATGATGGAGACAATAATTGCTTCATTTCTCGCTGAGTGCTTAGTGTTACTGCTGTCCAAGAAGAGAATAATCAGCGACACAATCTTTTTCACACCCGGGGCATGGTCAAGGACAAGTTGTGTCGAATCATTGTTGACAATGGCAGCTACAATAATATTGCAAGTTGAGAATTAGTTGAAAGATTGGGACTGAAACAGCGGCGCCACCCTTCTCCATACAAGATGCAATGGTTAAATGATTGTGGTGCGCTGCGTGTAACAAACATTGTGACCGTTCCCTTCTCCGTTGGGTGGTACAATGATCATGTGGAGTGTGATGTGGTTCTAATGGAAGCATGGCAATTGTTGTTAGGAAGACCTTGGTTGTATGACCGAGATGCTCAGATTTGTGGTCGCGCCAACAAGATTGTTCTCATGTACAAAGGAGAGCGCATCACTTTGCTTCCTTTGTCATCGGAGGAGATTGTGAGAGATGATCTGAAACAAAAACAGCGAGTAAGCGAGAACCACTTGCGAGTGACACACAAACATAGTGAAGGAGTGTTTCTAAAGCCAAATAAAACTCCACAGCTGCAAAGAACCGAGCCAAAGGGAAAAGAGGGTTTAGTGATGATGGCTAGAAAGGGGGATTTAAAAGAATTGAGTGAACCCAATGCTGTGTTCTATGTACTCCTGTACAAGGACAATTTTCTTGTCACTAACGACTTACCCTCTACTTTGCCTAGTGCTATTTTTGATGTGTTACATGAATATGAAGATGTGTTTCCTGAGGAAGTACCACCAGGGCTGCCACCAAAGAGAGGGATTGAACATCAAATCGATCTTGTTCCTGGTGCTCCACTTCCTAATCGTGCACCATATCGCACCAATCCGGAGGAAACAAAAGAAATTCAACGCCAAGTGCAGGAGCTCATCAACAAAGGTTATGTAAAGGAAAGTCTATCACCTTGTGTTGTTCCTGTCCTTTTAGTTCCAAAAAAAGATGGCTCTTGGAGAATGTGTGTTGATTGTCGAGCCATTAATAACATCACCATAAGGTATAGACATCCCATACCTTGACTTGATGATATGCTTGATGAGCTTAGTGGTGCTATCATTTTCACCAAACTTGATTTGAGAAGTGGCTACCACCAAATCCGAATGAGAGAAGGAGATGAATGGAAAACAGTCTTCAAAACCAAGTTTGGGCTGTATGAATGGTTGGTAATGCCATTTGGTTTGACCAATGCACCTAGCACCTTCATGAGATTGATGAATCATGTGCTTAGAACTTTTATTGGCAAGTTTGTTGTTGTTTACTTTGATGATATCTTGATTTACAGCAAGTCTCTTGATGAACATGTTAAACATATAAAATGTGTGCTTGCTGTCTTGAGGAAGGAATGCTTGTATGCTAACCTTGCCAAGTGCACCTTTTGCACCGACAAGTTTGTGTTTCTTGGTTTTGTTGTTTCAGCTCATGGCATTGAGGTGGATGAGGAGAAGATCAAAGCTGTTCGAGAGTGGAAGCCTCCACAAAATGTGAGCCAAGTGCGAAGCTTCCTTGGACTTGCTGGTTTCTATCGTCGGTTTGTGAAAGATTTCAGTTCTATTGCTGCCCCAATCAACGAGTTGACAAAGAAGGACATTTCATTCCAATGGGGGGAAGCACAAGAGAAGGCATTTGAAGAGTTGAAAAAGAAGTTGACATTAGCCCCACTCCTTGCACTTCCAGATTTTGGTAAGACCTTTGAGATTGAATGTGATGCAAGTGGTGTAGGGATTGGAGGCGTGCTCATGCAAGAAGGAAGACCCATTGCATACTTCAGTGAAAAGCTAAGTGGTCTAACTCTGAATTATTCAGTTTATGATAAAGAACTTTATGCTCTTGTGAGGAGTTTGGAAACTTGGCAACACTATCTATTGCCCAAAGAATTTGTGATACATTCAGACCATGAATCTTTGAAACATTTAAAGGGCCAATTAAAACTGAACAAAAGACATGCTAAATGGAGTGAATTCATTGAGTCTTTTGCTTATATTGTCAAATACAAGAAAGGAAAGGAAAATGTTGTTGCTGATGCTTTATCTAGACGTCATGCTTTGCTGTCCCAACTTGATGTTAAAATTCTTGGTTTTGTAGAACATAAAAGATTTGTATGCTACAGATTCATTCTTTGCTGAACCATTTGCAAAATGTTGTGATGTCAAGGGATGGGAAAATTTCTATTTACATGATGGATTTTTGTTTCGAGCTAACAAACTTTGCATTCTAGATTGCTCTGTTCGCCTAATGCTTTTGCAGGAAGCTCATGCCGGAGGACTTATGGGCCACTTTGGTGCCAAGAAAATAGAGCAAGTGCTGGCTGATCATTTCTTTTGGCCAAAGATGCGGCGAGATGTGGAGAGACATGTTCTTCGCTGCATAACATGCCACAAAGCTAAGTCATGCTTGAACCATTATGGTTTATACACCCCTTTGCCTATTCCTAGTGTTCTATGGAAAGATATTTCTATGGACTTTATTCTTAGCTTACCTCGAACAAAGAGGGGGAGGGATTCAATCTTTGTTGTGGTTGATCGCTTCAGCAAAATGGCACACTTTATTCCCTGTCATAAGAGCGACGATGCTTCACACATTGCTGAATTGTTTTTCAGGGAAATTGTACGTCTACATGGAGTGCCACGTACCATTGTGTCTGATCGTGACACCAAGTTTTTGAGCTACTTCTGGAAGACCTTGTGGGGAAAACTTGGAACAAGGCTACTGTTCTCTACAACGTGTCATCCTCAAACTGATGGGCAAACCAAAGTTGTGAACTGCACACTATCAACTTTGTTGTGAGCTGTCCTAAAGAAGAATCTGAAATTGTGGGAAGAAAGCTTGCCTCATGTGGAATTTGCATACAGCAGGGTGGTACACTCAACCACAAAAAATTTTCCATTCGAGATTGTCTATGGTTTCAAACCTTCTGCTCCTATCGATCTTTTGCCTTTGCCTATGCAGGAACGTATGAACTTTGATGCAAGCAAGCGAGCTGAATTTGTAAAGAAACTTCATGATCGAGCAAGAGAAAACATAGAGAAGATGACCAAGCTGTATGAGCAGCGTGCAAACAAAGGGTGCAAGAAGATGTTGTTTGAACCAGGAGACTTGGTTTGGGTGCACCTACGCAAGGACCGCTTTCCTGAACAACGCAAGAACAAGTTGCAGCCCCGAGCCGATGGTCCATTCAAAGTGCTTCGCAAGATCAATGACAATGCATATGAAATTGATCTTCCAAGTACTTATGGTGTGAGCACAAGTTTCAACATCGCCGATCTGTCTCCTTTCTTTGGATTGGAAGAGTCGAGGATGACTCCTTTTCAAGAGGGGGAGGATGATGAGGGCATCCCAGCCATCCGTAACCCGAGTGCATCGGTTACGCCACAAGTTACACCAAGCAAAGCCATGGATACAGGCGCTCAAGCCTATGAAGGACCCGTTACACATAGCCGTGCAAAGTTACTCCAACAAGAGGTGCATACTTTCCTCTCTCGGTTACACCTTGATATTGATGAGAATTATTTACTGCCTAAATCATGTACTCTTATGTTACTTAGGTTTACACAAGAGGCGACAATGTCGGGTTACATCGAGGACGCTGAGGGCTACGCCAAGAACACCAAGGCGGCTACTCCTGAGGAGAATGGGTTACGCGCCAAGACCCAGTGTTACACAGCAACTGCTCCAACTTCCAAGGCAAAACTATACCATCTCGGGAAGAGACGGGGGTCATAATATACATGGTTAGAAAGTGCTTCAAGTCTAGTTTCCAACGCAACTGACGGCACGTCATTTGGACTTCCGAGCTAGGAGTAATGGCCATTTTCGTGAAGACTGCGCTGAAGACCCTGAGACGCGCGGGAATTAAAGACCATCTCGGGAGTGCTTCACCTGTTGGCCTTCCACCTTCCCAACGTGGAGACTTTAGTTCACACTTATCTTAGAGACTTGTTACTAGTAAATACCCCTATGTACTGCTGCAAAGGGGACGAATTCTGATCATTTTGTGAATGAACACATAACCTGTATGGTTTTGCAGCTGAGCTGCTGAGTGCCTTGCACACCCTTGTTCTTCCTTGTTCTTCCTGGACTTGTGAAGAGATCCCTCTGGGGTCCTCTACTTCGTGCTCTACGGTTCCCAGTACGGCTGCACCGTTTTGTGTGGATTAGTCCCGGTTGTGGTTCTGCGGTCGTTCGGAGATCGAGTCAAAGTCTTTGCGGGTTCAGTGCCTCTCTCCCCGTCGCTTGGTCGCATCCAACCTTGGCACGTATAAAGCTAGTTATCCTCCGCTATTCGCAGCAAGTTATCTTGTGATTTCTAACCTACTGTCGTGAAGACCGGGCCACTCCGAGGAGGTTTCCATTGGTATCTTGCTGTTGGTGATCTCCGACCCTTATCACATCTATATGCTCAGCTGCAACATTAAGAAGCCCTAGGTGACGGTCCGAGATCAAGTATATAGTGCGAGATGGGCCAAGCACTTATACACGTAGGAACCGCATGAACCATGACCACGATTCATTGTTCTCTCCCTCTGCCAAAGCAAAAGCCATGGGTACTATCTGGTTCTCAGGATCAACAACAGCAACCATCATGAAGGTGCTCCTGTACTTTCTTGTCAGGAAAGTGCCATCAACAAGTACGACTGGCCGACAAAACTAGAATGCATGTTCCGTTTGCGCGAACGACCAGAACACCCGATAGAGGACATGCCTCAACGGGTCCCGAAAATACATCCCTCCAGTGTCCACAAACCATTTCAAGCCAGAGTTGTAGTAATGCATTGCACATAAGATGCGGGGCACCCTGTTGTACGCTACCTCCCAACTACCCCAACAAATCGCCAGGGCAATTTGCTTAGCACGCCAAGCCTTTCCATACTTCACATCATACTTAACGAATCCAGATATGAACTGTTATAACAAAGACATCGAAATGTTGTTATTGTCATCAACGAGCCCCAATATACGACGGTCAAGGTAACGTGCAGTGAGCTGCTGATGATTTTTCTTCCCCTTATTTGTTAGGCAAGTGTGGGGTTCAACCACTTTACTTATCCTCCACTTACCATCACTCTGTCTCTTTCGTGCATTTAACCTCCACATATAACCGTTTTTGCATATCACGTGGTACCTCAACTTCTGGTCCGAATGAGTGACGTTGTATGGTCTATGGTGATACATAGCATAGTCCTGAAGGAAGAGCTTCATCTCTGACATTGTATTAAATATCATCCCCTTCCTAAGGATTTCTTTCTCATGGTCATACAATGATTTTCTACACATCTAGAGACCAAAGATCACAAATCGTCATATCATATCCGGCTCATCTTCGACATCCCTATAGTTCAGAACACCCCTGAAAGGTACGTTTATCGACCTTAGTTGCTCAAGCTCAGTCGTTGTGTAAGGTGGTGGTGGAACATACTGCTGCGCTTCTCTAATTCTGCCCCATGAATCATAGGGGGTATCATCTGCTGGCAAATCTGTGACTAGTGTATCCTGAGCCTAGATAGCATGCAAAACCTCAGTTGGTACTGGTAATGGCATACCATGAATAGGTACTAGCATGGCATCAACCAGTGTGGGCATAACATGTCTACCTCCCTGGTCATCATCTGAATCGTCTGAATCACTGCTAACTACATCACCGATCCTATCCTCCTCCTCCTGCTCCTTCTCTTCCAGTTCAAACTCGTTCACATCGAAGTCATTACTTATACAACCTACTTGACTTGAATGAAACTGCTCCTGCATCAACTGACCGTCTAAATCCATTTTACCCTGAGTTGCTTCCCCTTCGACCCCCCAATTCTTGCTCATTGCCTCCAACATAGTTATTGGACGGACCGTCTAGGACACCCTGCATCCTGTACCCATTCTCCACCACCACTGCAGCCATGGGCACATTGGAACCTTGAAGCACCCTATTGTAGCGGGACCAGTGAGCAGGGTCGCGCAAGGGCATCAGGACATAGTGTGCCCTAGTCTTCCTAGTATCAAACCTCCCATTCAGTGTGAAATCACCGCCAAACTTTACATTCAAACGGACACAAAGGTCGTTGAAACTAGGAGGTTCATCAAACCATTCCAATTCTTCTTCCATATCCTTAAACATACCATCTTCTCTCCTAACACTTACTCCGTAAAAAACTCTAACACAACAATCCATCTACAAAAGCATTTCAAGAAACTTCATCAAGTCGTCGAAATCGTCGTTCGTACTGTCTATAGTAATATTAATACCTATTCTAACTATAACTATACTAACTAATCTAATATTAACACCTATACAAGACTAACTACAACAACTAATTATACTAAATACAATAACTAACTAGACTCACTAATTATACTAACTAAACTAACTAACTATACTAACTTACTATACTGACTAAATTAACTAATTTTACTAACTATACTAACTTTACTTATTGTACTAACTTACTATACTAACTAATCATTCAAACTCATTTTGCATCTTAACCCTAACTAACAATAATTTTGATTCAATCAACAAATACACAAGGGGAGTACCTCGCGGCAGCAGCGTGCTCTCGTCCTCGCGGCAGCAGCGTACGCTCGTCCTCGCGGCGGCGGCGCTCGTCCTACCGGGAGCAGCATGCTCTTGTCCTCGCAGCGACGGCGCTCGTCCTCGCGGCAGCAGCGTGCGCTCATTCTCGTGGGGGCGGCGCGCTAGACCGGGCCGAGAGGCGGGTGCCGCGGGGGAAGGCACGGGCGCTGGCCTCGGCGCGGCGGTGGCGGCGGTGGTGGCGGGTGGACGCGAGATAGATGGAGGGGCACGCGATAGTGGGAAGCGGTGTACAGTGGCGACGCGGCAGTGAGGGCGGTGGCGGTAGTGAGGGCGGCGCAGTGAGAGCGGCGGCGCGGCAGTGAGGGCGGTCGCGGCGGCCTTGCGTGGCGCGACAGTGAGGGCGGCGTCGGGCACGGCGGCAGGCGGCGGCGTGCGTGGCGCTGCGGCATGCGTGGGGCGGCAGCCGTGCGTGGCACGGTGGCGGGCGGAGGCGTGCGTGGCGCGGTGGCTGCAGTCGCGGGCACGTGCGTGGCGCGGCGGCGGCAGTCGCGTAGCACGGCGGCGAGGGCGGTGGCGGGCGCGCCGACGGGCTGCGGGCGGCGGGCATGCGGGGCCGAGTGAGAGAGAGAGAAAGGGAAGAGAGAGCCGCATCGCGGGCCTTTACTGGGGCCCGCCGCGCCGTGATCTGTGGCGCGACAGAGCTAGGCCACGTCACCGGTCGCTGCCACGGTGGCAACCTAGCCGCGCCGCCATGCATGGCGCGGTAGAGTGGTTTGGCCGCGCCATGTCAGTTGACGCGTCCAAAAGTGCTAGTTTTGAAAAAAAAAATAGTGTCAGTTTTAAAAATAGTTTAAAAAAAGTGTTAAAAATAAAAAAAAATCCAAGTGGGCTGGGGCGGACCTAGCAAAGGGTCAGGTGGATGTTCACGTGTACACCCGATAATTTTTGCTAAGAGTTCGAAGTTAGGAGACATCGAATAGCCAAGTAGCGTTAGGTTAGGGTTGGGGCGTTCGGCTTCGCAATGCAGGAAGGGGAGATAAGCGGTGGGAATACCTGGTGGTTGCTCGCCGCTGGCGAAGAGAGCGATAAGGCCTCAGAACTTGGCGTAGTGCAGCGGTGACGGCGGCGGCGGTGGCCCACCAGTTGTCACCTCATCGGAGAGCGAGAGGGTGGAGAGAGACAGACAGAAACACGCGGGGTCAAATGTGAAGGAATGGGGAATGTGGCGGACGGCCGGGCCAGTCTGGGTTATTCGGCCCTGGGAGAGCGCACCCGCACGGGCCTTCTTCTGCGCCGTAGTTTTTTCACACATTTCTTTTACAATTTCTTTTTACAATCTCCATGGGACACTGCCGATGGCTAGTACAACATTGATTTTTAATAAGAGATACATCAGTGATAACCAATGATCACAGATTGTCAGATTCCACACATGGAAACATTTTTTTGTTGTTGAAAATTGTGGGAGTGCAAAGGTGGCATTTTTTTTCTCGATCAGGCGTTATGCCTGTATTTCATTAAGCAGGAAGCAATCCTGGGAGTGTGAAGGTGGCAATTGCAAAGCACACTCTGATGATGATAAAAAGAATCATTAGCTGATCCAGTGGTTGGCTGATACATTATATGTCGTATATATACCTTATACACTGTACACACTAACAATGTCCAGCATGAAAACAAAAGGTGTAATCAAAGAATCGTAAAAAAAGAATAATCACGCAACAACACACCACCCAATAAACTTGTTTTTACAGATCTTGTATGTCTGCAAAACAGTGCAGCAACAAAATCAGACATCATCACAAAATGGGGTATTCCACGGGCCAATCGATCGATTGAGTCCATCCCGCTACCGCCACAAAACGAAGCTGCACGTATGTGCGCGTGCATTGCACGGATGAAAACCTCCGCAGATCAATGTCTCGGATCGGAGTGTATCAACACCTGGGGACATCGGACGGCGGAGGCGGCAGCTTCTGGTTCGGCAGCGGCCCGTCGTTGACGAGCCACGCCATTGCCAGACCCCAGCTCAGGTGCACGTCCAGGTGGCAATGCATGATCCACACGCCGGGGTTGTCGGCAACAAAGCGGATGGCGACCCAGCCGGCGGTGGGCACGCTGATGGTGTTCCGCTGCACGGGGTCGACGAGGTTGTACTTGGCGGTGTCGTTGTTGGCGTCGTAGTTGCCGAACCCCTGGCCGACGACGAAGAAGTCGTAGCCGTGCAAGTGCAGCGGGTGGCTCTCGGCGCCCAGGATGCTGGTGTCCTGCAGCACCACCTCGACGGTGGTGTTGAAGTTGAGCGGCACCACCCTGGTGCCGTGCGTGACGAACGTGTTGTTGGGCGGCGTGCCGGTGTAGTTGAACGGCACCGGCGGCGCCGCGGGGAAGTTGGCCGTGAGCACGCCGCTGTACCGCCGCTGGTAGTGCGCCTGGAGGAGCGAGGTCCGGGGCATGGTGAAGGACACGTTGTTCATGGACGCCGCGAACCTGGTGCCGTTGGGGCCCTGGCACGTCCCGTTCACCCGGCTCTGGCACTGGTCCGCGCCGAGCCCGACGGCGAAGAAGAACCTCCGGTCCACCGTCCGCGGCACGTGCGCCGGGTACTGCGCGCTCGCGAGGCTCCGGAACCTAGCCGAGAAGTTGGCCACCGCGCCCGTGTCGTTGTACAGCGGCAGCGCGGGGCGCGGGAGGCTCCGGAGCGCGCTCTGCTGCGGCGCGCCGTCGTACTCGAGGACGGCGATGGCGGTGGTGTTGTCGAACGTGCCGACCGTGTTGGTGTAGGGCGCGACGGCGATGGCGAAGGCGGCGGCGGGCGAGGAAGGGCTGGCGGCAGCGGTGAGGAGCACGTCCATGGTCTGCCCCGGCGAGATGACCAGCGTGTCGGCCGTGAACGGCTTGACGTAGCTGGCGTCCGCCTGCACCACCGTCAGCGTGTGGTTGGCCACCGCGAAGAAGAGCTCGTCGTTGAGCGCCGCGTTGACGAGCCGCAGCAGGTACGTCTTGCCGGGCTGCACCCGGAGCTTGAACGTGTCGCTGGCGCCGGAGCAGTTGTAGGTCGGCCCAGGCAGACCGTTGAAGGTGTAGGCGTCGGAGACGTTCGGGCCCCCGCCGGTCTGCAGCGCCTGCTTGATCACGGCCTCCGGGTCCGCGTTGAACCACTCACCGAGCATGAGGGGGACCTCTGTGTGGGGCTTGGGGAACGGGTAGGGGACGCCGCGCGGCGGGAGGATGAGGAGCGGGCCGTAGAGCGTGGCGCGGAGCCAGGAGAAGTGCGCGTGCCACCACAGCGTGCCGCGCTGCCCCACGATGCGGAAGTCGTAGGCGTAGCTCTGCCCGGGCCGGATCGGGCACTGCGTGATGTACGACGGGCCGTCCGACCACCCGCTGCGCAGCTGCCGGACGCCGTGCCTGCAATGCATGCGGATGGTGGTGCGAGCAATAAGTAAGCGCCGGCGGTTGCGTCAAGCAACGATCGGACACACGCAGATGGACATACCAGTGGAACGTTACGTTGTTGTTGATGTTATTGTGGACCTGCACCACGAGTCGGTCGCCCTCGCGCACGACGACCTTCGGTCCCGGGAACCGCCCGTTCACCGTGGGGATGCTCTTCGTCACGCACAGGCGCGTCACCGTTGCCATCGTCACCTGCAAAAAGCAAAGGCGGCCATTTGTGAACTAACTAACTTGTGTGCCTGTCTGAGACACTCAAATAAACATTCAGCAAGCAAAGCAGCTAGCGAAGCACGCCTGATACACACATATATATGTGACGATAGATTACTAGCTAGACTGCATTGCACATTATTGGACGACACCGGCTGGATGCGTACATTGAACGTGTAGCGGCGGGTGCGGGCGGCGGCGAGCTCCGGCAAGGCGACGACGACCACGAGGGCGACGGCGAGAAAGAGGCACGCAGGGGAGAGACGACGACCGCCGGCCATTGCTCTCGTTCTCGCCTTGCTCGATCAGCTAGCTAGCTGTGAACGATCTATCGATCAATCTCTGAAGCAAGAAAGAAAGATCAGAGAAAGAGAGATCGATCTAACTGGCCTGGTGGTGAGTGGCATGAGTAGGGCTCGAGTGGCTATATAAACAACGGCCGTCGGCCGGTTTGCGCATGCTCGCTCCCTGGTGCCGTGCATGGTAGGAAGTCACAGAGCGATAGTGGTTGGCTGGGGTTGGTGGGCGTACATAGAAAATTTGCGACCGGGCCACTCTTGCTCGCTCCTTTCCCTCGCGGCTTCTGCGAGTGGTTGCATCCATCGATCGAACGGTGCAATCGACGCAAGTTGTGATTAGATTAGATCAATTTAGAAACATCAGAAGCTAACGCTTGGAGAGGTCCAGAGGAATATATGTATGTTTATTCATTTCATTTTGCATTTGTATGCCTATTTTTACTGTTCTGTTAGCTAGCAGTAGATAGATTAGGTAGCTCTCACCAAAACGCAGGCCTCATGTCGCGGAAATATCAGTATCGTTTTCACGTAAAGGCGCGTACAGTTTTTCAGTTAAGCTTATATAGGTAAAATATGTATCTGTTTGGCACAGCTCAACTTCATTAGTAAAGTTGATTTTTTTCTTCTGAAATAGCTTTATAAATAACTTTCTAAGTGAAGCTAAGCTGTTTTAAAAAATCTATTTGACAAAACAGCTTCACTAACAACTTCCTTCATAGATGGAAGAGAGAAATGAGAGAGAAAGTTAAGATAAGCTACTTTTTTCAGCTTCATTCCAACTCATGTCTTCGTGAAAGGGGGAGAAAAACAACTTCATAGGTGAAGCTGTTTTGTAAATAAATGTTTAACAAATAAAACAGCTCACAACAGCTCATGCTGTGCCAAACAGGCCCTACGAGAGGCTGAGCTCACGCAATATTGTTACTGCTACCAGATAGGTTGGTTAGTTGACTCATCACCAAGTGCCAATGCCCAAACTACAAGTTTTGTTTGGCCTCATTTGCTTGTCTGAATTTTGGAGAAATCTGGATGGTTTGGAGAAATGCTGAAGGAATTTGTGAGAGGAAAACACTGTTCCGGATAAAGATGAAAAAATAAGCGGATCAAGCCGAGTTTAACGGCACTGCATGAACACACGACACACTCTTTCCTTTTTCAAAAATTACATGTGTTATTTTATTTAAAAAATTATACTTTTTTGTTTGTTTTGACCAACAACACAGAAATTTAGAAAACTAGATCGAAATTTCAGATGTGTTTAATCATATCGGTTATGTAGCAACAAATGATAGTACATATCTTGTGAGAAAATAATTATGGTAAAAATATAACTTTGGAGAGCAGCCACAACAAAAGTATGTATTGTATTCTTGAACAGAAAAAGTATTGTAGCATCCCAGTATTAATTGCATGCAAAGATGATCTACCTGCAGGTGGGTCAATATAATACGTACGCAGCATTTTCCCTATCTTTCGAATGTGGACAAACGATTCCAGGTCTTACCCTGTTGCATGTCACGAATCATTGAAAATACACATGATAATCTCATAATTGTGCTGTGCCCCCAACCGATAATAATGCATGTAATGTGGTGGAGTATCACTTCTGAACTCAACATCTGAAAGCTTAACGGGACCTCCAGCACCAGTGTCAAAACCTTCTCTGCCCGCTTTTCCTCCCTGCTGTTCGCTGGCTGCTACATGAATCTGCATGCATCTTTCTTTGTGAACTTCTCAAGTTAACCATGGCCCGCACAGGGTCAATCCATGTCCTTTCTCTGCAGTCTGCACAGCTTTTCTTCTCCCATTATTTATCATCCATGGGATTTGTCAAACCAAGATTGATTAGAATCACTGTTGGAAAACAACAAGGGGAAAAAATCGAAGTTTGTGTGTGTGGTGCTGAGGTGTTGCTTCAGCTTCATTGGATTTGGATTGCAGTGGAGTTTCCTGCCTTTTTGTTCCTGCCAGATCGGATATGCATGCCACCTTTCGATCTGATAAATCCTTTTTTGGCGGATGGGGCCCCGAGAAAAGTCTCATTATGCCTGCTTGCTCTGTCTTGGGAGCCAAGGGAGGCCATGGAGGTTAGGGGACCAACAACTAGTACGCATCTGAATGAACACTACATCTATTATTGCTTTAAGGTGAGAGAACCCCCACCCCTTCTCTCCATGCATGCTTAGTACTTAGTAGTAATATATACATTCCCAAAAGTATCTAAGGGTTGTTTAGTAACGTATATATTTAATCAGCAACTCTTACTTTTCTGAAAGTATTTGTATGAATATGAAAAGTCCGATAAACCAATCAAAATAAATATATTAAAAGTTTTGTAAATAAATTTATATGTACAACTAATCAAAATTGATTGCCTTTACCCTCTCTTCATTTCCTAATACAATACTAATTTAGATACTTTATAATCTCTCTATCAGGTTGTAATAAATTTATCAATCACATTGCATGTGTTTTCTTCCTTTGCATTGTACCTTTGTGGGTTTTTAATATGTATTTAGTTGAAACATTAGCTCGGTTCTTGTTGCATCCTATATTGGCTTTCAACATGTGATCTTATTAGTATTTGTAATTTTTTATCCACGTGTGAAGCATAAAATCCAGTGCTTATTGTATCTTTTATTCAAAAATATCTTTTTAGGTTTTCATAAAAGAATGGATTATAGGTCTTAGACTATGTTTTAGTTACTATACTAACATAAACAGTTATTCAGGGATGCACCATGGCACTATCAAAGAAATATATGTATAATAGTATTGTTTTATAAAAAAAGTAAATTCTTATGGTTAAATTACCAGTATTGATATCGGAATATTTCAATTCAAATCTTAACTATTATCTAAAGTAACTACTTACAAAGTTTATTGTTATAGATAATTTAAAATGAATTATCTGTGTCATTCCACTGATATGTCATATGTGTATTGAAAGTGCAATCAAGCCTTAATTGTGGGTTTTGGTAATAATGACCTCGCAATTAGAGAACTAATGAGATTTATCGAGATGACGAGCAGAGAATTTATATTCGATGATGCTACACGAAACGAAGGAGTCCCAACTACAAATATAGATGGCTTCAAACTCAAAGGAAGTTTAAATTCTTTTATATATTGAATTTGAGTATAGAAAAAAGCCATACTATAAAGGGGGGCATAATGCTTAAGCTAATCTGTGCTATCAAGTGCTCAAACAACTACATGCATCCTGAGATTCACAGCCAAGACAGTCTACACTTCACTATTATTCTTACTGTCTTGTGGGTGCGAGCTCCGACTCGCCCGACCTCTTGGGTGCGGGCTTCGGTTCGTCCGACCCTTTGGTGGTGAGCTCCGTCTCGCCCGACCCCAAGGTCGCAGGCTCCGTCTCGCCCGACCCTTTGGTCGTGGGCTCTGTCTCGCCCGACCCTAAGGTCGCGGGCTCCGTCTCGCCCGATCCTTTGGTCGCGGGCTCCGTCTCATCCGACCCCAGGTCGCGGGCTCCGGCTTGCCTGACCCTTTGGCCGCGGGCTCCGGCTCGCCCGACCTCAAGGCCGTGGACCTCGTCTTGCCCGACCTCTTGGGTGAAATGTTCGTTGGGGGCTGGGGGTATATATACCTTTTCTTTTTCTCCCCAATGGCTATCTGCGATTTAAGTGACCGTTGGGGCCTGAGGGGTATATATATCTTTCCCTTTCTTTCCCAACGGTATATACATATAGATAGACAAACGAACTAACCTGCTCTCTTCTTCCTCACTTCAACACACTCAAAATAGAGCAGGAGCTCTCTCTCTCTCCCTCACTCCATTGTTGACCTCAAGCCTTCAAGCAAATCTATTGATTTCCCCATCAATCCTTGAGGGATAAGGGTTCAAAACTTGATAAGAGAGCATCTCCATTGATTACTAAACTCTAAAGGGCACTTGGTTCACGTCTTAGCCGACGGTTGTGTTTGTTACTCTTGGATCTTGGCTCCTAGCCGGCTAGAGCGTCGCCCGTGGAGCTTGCCAACTTGTGTGGGAGCCCCGGGAGGTTTGTAACCACCTCTTGCAGTAAGTAAAATCATCCGTCATCTCAAGAGTTCACTCTCTTGACTTGAGAACGAGGTAGGGTTATAAATCCCTAAGCCTTAGTGGTATACCTCAATAACGTGGATATATGCAAGTTTTGGTGGCGAGCTAAACCATAGGATAAATCCTGGTGTCATCTTGTGCTTATGTTGCTTCACTTGTGTTCTTGTTGTTGTTGAGGTGATTTCTAGAATTGAGGCCGATCTACTTGTGTGTGGTGTTCTCACCACTTTCAGCTGTCAATCTGTGATCTACCACCCTGCATGAAGCTAAGAAATTTACCATATCTAAATTTCGTTGGATAGATTTTGAACTGTGAACTAATCTCTCCTGTAGGTGCGGTAGTGCCGCGCTCACAGAGCGGCAGTGCCGCGGGTGAATTTGATTTCAGTTTAAGTTGAATTTTTATAGGCATATTCACCCCCTCTAGACGTACCAGAGATCCTACATGTATGCATATGTATTTGATATAGACAATGACATATACCATTTCTATTTACTTCTAGTTTAACAATAAATTTGGATACTTTAGGATCATATATAGAGCGCTTTATGATTATTTAATTAATTTTCATAATAGCTTTATTTGGTAATTTGGATGTTGATCAAGCGTTATTTTAGGCTCTTTTATAATGGTAGATGTGGTAATTTAGATGCAAATTAATGGTTATTTTTTATATTACCATTCATAATGTTAGAGGTGGGAATTAAAATTAAATTTAAGGGCCACATTAAAATATATTTTATAATAGTAGAAGTTTGTAGTTTAAATGTTATTTAGGGGAAATTATTTATGTTTTTTATAATGATAGAGGGACATAAGTTTATTTTTATTATGATAGGTTTGGGTAATTTAGATACAAACTAAGGGGATTAGTTTGTATTATGTTTTATAATGGTAGTCTTGGATAATTTAAAGGAAATTTTAAGGGCTAATTTGCATTATCTTTCATAATGGTATATGTGAGTAATTTAAATGTAAATTTAGGGGGCTATATAAATTTATCTTTCACTATAGCATATGCAGGTAATTTAGATACAAATTTATGGCGTTGCTTTATGAATTTTTCATAACAGGGGAGGTCCATGGATAACAGATGAGTTCCCCACAGCTAAAGCTGTGGAAATGCCGTCCATCCCATTTGGTCTCGTCCCTTTGACCAAACAAAAACTAGGATGAATCCATCCCTTTCAAGCAAACACGAAATAGGATAGTTCCATTTAAAAAAATGGGACATGATCATCTCATCGCATCTTATCCCCATACAAAACACATGCTAAAAGACCACATTAACAGATTTTAGGATTTACGAAGTCACAAGAGTCTTACTGTCGACTGTCACATTGATCTCCTACCAATGAATGAAGTAGTAAAAAATGTGAGTGCACATGTTGGATATATTATGGGCTTAGCCCCTATAATATTTAATAAATCAAATAAAATTCTATGTTACGTAACATTAAGCGTTGTATGGTTTAATACCGTATGTGATTTTGATTGAACGTTTACTCAGCTTATATGATTGGAAATTATCCATATTAATTGAGAAGCTGAGAAAAGGACAAATGGGTGCCACACGCGCGCGCGCGCCGCCGCCGCTGCCGATGCCGGGGCCGGGCCGTGGCCGTGGCGTGGCAGGCGAGCGAGCGGGCGGGAGTGGCCAGGTTTTGCCACTTAAATCCATATAATCACGGGAGTTTCTTTCCTTGATGGTGGAGGCGAATTGATTGCGCCAGTTACCGTTCCTTCCGCTTTCCGTCTTCTAGGATTCTCCGTTGTCTTTCTCCCTTCCCGTCGCAGCCATATATCAGTAGTCCTCCGTCGGTCTAGATCTCTGGCTTCACATCCGAGAGAGACCACATCTCAGCAGCCCTCTGACTTCCCCGTCCCATACCTCTACGCGCACGGAGTAGCAGGAGAGCAGGTGCCTCCGAAACCCTCGTCCACCTGAGAACCTTGCACAGGGTGAGCGGCGATTAGGTTTTTGGGGAGCGATCCGTGACTGCTCGTCCACGTACGTCTTCTTCCTGGTGGAGATCGCTCTCGAAACCCGTCTTCTTCCCGGTGATTGCTTGTAGAACAACAAGACGTCTTCTTTCTGGTGACCGTTCGTGGGACTGTACAACGAACATCTTCCTACATCGACTGCGGTCCACGACTTCGAGCAACGCACTATGTCGACTAGTGTGAATGGAGCTTCCGATGTCCTCGACATGGGACCCTCCGCTGAGTACATTCTTATCTCTGTAATTACCGCACTTTACGTTCTTACTGTATCGATCTGTATATCATGTCTGCATGCTGTAGCGTTCATTAGAGATACACACATGCATATATATGTCGTCTCTAACCTGCTGATGTTATATTTCTGGATTAAATTAATCATGAAAATGCTTAAATTTCTAACATTCCAAAAACCTAATGTTAGGCAATTTTGTATCAGTGGTTTTGTTGCTGCTTTGAAGTCAAATAATTTTGATGGCAAGAATTTCATAATATGGCGTGTCAAGATGGTATTGTGGTTGACTGTGATGAACTGCTATTATGCTGCATAGGGGAAGCCTGAATAGTTTACTCCTGAGGAGGAGCAAAAGTTCTTAGCTACCGATAACCTGTTTCGAGGCGCCGTGATTAGTGCACTTCATCCTAAGTATGAGAAAAACTACATATCTTACACATCAGGTAAAGAGATATGTGATGCTCTTAAAGCAAAGTTTGAAGTTTCTGATGCTGGTAGTGAGCTGTACCTTATGGAGCAGCTGTATAACTATAAAATGGTTGAAAACCGTTCTGTAGTCGAACAGGCTCATGAGATACAGGCGCTAGCAAAGGAAATAGAACATTTCTCATGTTTGTTGCCCGACAAGTTTGTGCTCGGCGGTATAATTGCTAAGCTGCCACCTTCTTGAAGGGATTTTGCTACTTCTCTAAAACACAAGAGACAAGAGTTTAGTGTGGCTGAACTTATTGGATCTCTTGATGTTGAGGAGAGGGCGAGAGTAAAGGACAACCGTGGAAAAGGAGTTGAGTCTTCCGCTGTCAATATGGTGCAGAAGAAAAACTCATTTGCATCTCGTAATAAAAAGAATAAGAACATGCAAGAGAACAACAATGCAAAGCCTAAACAGACTGCTCAGTTTAAGAAGAAAAATAATAACAAAGGTGGAGGTTGCTTTGTTTGCGGGAGTGATGAGCATTGGGCAAGTGCGTGCCTAGACTGCAAATATAACCAAGAAAAGAAATCAGCAAACGTGGTGATTAGCGAGACTAGAGGAGGAACATCTGGCTATGGTAATTCTTTACATTTTGTTCTTTCAGTTTGTCTTTCACCTGAGTGGTGGATGGACAACGGTGTTAATATTCATGTGTGTGCTGATGTTTCTTTGTTTACTTCCTATCAGGTCGGTAGGACTAGAGCCTTGCTGATGGGAAACGGTTCACATGCGTGTGTTCTTGGTGCTGGTACGATCGTTCTAAAGTTTACTTCAGGAAAGACGGTGCTATTAAAGAACGTGCAGCATGTCCCCTCCAAGAAGAATCTTATTAGCAGTTCTCAGATGTGTCGCGATGGCTTTAAAATTATGATTGAGTCAAATAAGTGTGTTGTGTCGAGACATGGAATATTTGTTGAAAAAGGTTATGATTGCAGAGGTTTGTTCCGCTTATCTTTGCTTGATGATGTGTATAATAAAGTAGTGAACAATGTTAATGTTTCGGATGAGTCGAATATATGACATTCACGACTTTATCACATTAATTTTGGCTGTCTCACGTGGCTTGAAAATCTGAATTTAATCCCAAAATTTAACTTAGTCAAAGATTCTAAGTGCCAGATATGTGTGCAATCGAAGCAACCGTGCAAGCCTCACAAGGCTGCTGAGGCGAGGAACTTGGCACCATTAAAACTCGTTCATTATGATTTATGCGAAATGAATGGCGAATTGACTAAAGGCGGTAGATGATACTTCATGATATTTATAGATGATTATACTAAATTTTGCTACGTGTATTTATTAAAAACTAAAGATGAAGCATTGCATTATTTTAAAGTCTATAAAACTGAGGTAGAAAATCAACTTGAGAAAAAAATCAAGCGTTTGCGGTCCGATTGCGGGGGAGAATATTTCTCAAATGAATTTTTTGAGTTTTGTGCGGTGCATAGAATTATTCATGAGAGGACGCCACCATACTCACCACAGTTCAATGGGATTGCAGAGAGAAAGAACCGTACTCTAACTGATTTGGTTAATGCCATGTTAGAGACTGCGAGACTATCTAAAGAATGGTGAGGTGAGGTTATATTGACAGCATGTCATATCCTGAATAGAGTGCCCACAAAGAACAAAGAAATTACACCATTCGAGGAATGGGAGAAGAAGAGATTAAATCTCTCTTACCTGTAAACTTGGGGTTGTTTCGTAAAGGTGAATGTGCCAATAAACAAAAAGCAAAAGCTTGGACCAAAGGCTGTTGATTGTGTTTTTCTTGGTTATGCTATTCACAGCGTGGGTTATGGATTTTTAATTATAAATTCTAGTGTTCCTGAGATGGTTGTTGATACAATCATGGAATTTAGAGACGGTACATTTTTTAGAATGAATTTTCTATAAAAAATACACCTAGCACGACTGGTCATGAATTTATAATTCCCCATGAGCATAAAAATTTTACTTCGATAGAACAAACTGAGGAACCCTATATGCAAAATCCTGAGGAGGATGACACTATAGTCACTAGAAAAAGTAAAAGATAGAGGACTGCAAAGTCTTTTGGTAATGACTATATTGTGTACCTTATGGATGACACACCAACGACCATTGAAGATGCATATTCCTCTCCTGATGCTGACTTATGGAAGGAAGCAGTACGGAGTGAGATGAATTCTGTTATGTCTAATGTAACTTGGGAAATAGTTGATCGTCCCTATGGGTGCAAGCCTATAGGGTGCAAATGGGTGTTCAAGAAAAAGCTTAAGTCTGATGGTACTATCGAGAGGTACAAGGCAAGGCTTGAGGCCAAGGGTTATACTCAAAAGGAAGGTGAGGATTTCTTTGATACTTATTCACCGGTTGCCCAATTGACTACAATTCGAGTTTTGCTTTCCCTGACAGCCTCTTATGGTCTCATCGTTCATCAAATGGACGTTAAGACAACTTTCCTAAATGGAGAGTTAGAGGAGGAGATCTATATGGATTAGTCGGATGGGTTTGTAGCAAATGGTCAAGAAGGCAAGGTGTGTAAATTATTAAAGTCATTATATGGCATAAAACAAGCTTCTAAGCAGTGACATGAGAAGTTCGACAGAACTCTAACATCTGCTGGCTTTGTTGTGAATGAATCTGACAAATGTGTGTACTATCGGTATGGTAGGGGTGAAGGAGTTATTATGTGCTTATATGTTGATGACATACTGATCTTTGGATCCAGCCTCAAAGTGATTGAGGAGGCGAAGGAATTTTTATCTAATAATTTTGAGATAAAAGATTTGGGAGAGGCTGATGTTATTCTTAATATCAAGCTTCTGAGAAAAGGTGATGGTAGGGTAACTCTATTACAATCCCACTATGTGGAAAAGGTGCTGAGTCGCTTTGGGTTTAGCGACTGTGCACCTGCTCCTACACCTTATGACCCGAGTGTGCTATTGAGGAAAAATCGGAGAAAAGCAAAGGATCAGTTAAGATATTCCTAGATCATTGGTTCACTCATGTATCTTGCTAGTGCAACAAGGCCTGACATCTCATTTGCTGTGTGCAAGCTGAGCCGATTTGTGTCAAACCCGGGAGATGAGCACTAGCGTGCTCTTGAGAGAGTGATGCGCTATCTAAAAGGCACCATGAGCTATGGTATTCGTTATACCAGACATCCAAAAGTGCTGGAAGGCTATTGTGATGCCAACTGGATCTCTGATGCTGATGAGCTTTATGCCACAAGTGGATATGTGTTTTCGCTTGGAGGTGGTGTTGTTTCCTGGAAGTCTTACAAGCAAACTATCTTAACGAAGTCTACAATAGAAGCAGAACTCACAGCATTAGACATCACTGGCTCTGAGGCCGAGTGGCTTCGTGATCTCCTTATGGATTTACCGGTTGTTGAAAAAAACCCATACCGGCTATTTCTATGAACTGTGATAACCATACTGTGATTATGAAGATTAACAGTTCTAAGGATAATATGAAGTCCACAAGGCATGTTAAGAGACGACTAAAATCTATCAGAAAATTGAGGAACTCCGGAGTAATAGCGTTGGACTATGTTCACACGTCTAACAATCTGGCAGATCAATTCACTAAGGGTCTATCACGTAATGTGATAGAAAGTGCATCGAGAGATATGGGTTTGAGACCCACATAAAATTTACTATAGTGGTAACCTTTTCTATGTGATCAGAGATCCCGTGAAGTAGAATGGTGAAACAAGCTAGTAGTAAATTGTAAGGAAAGATCCTTAGTAAGACTCATTTCTGATGCATATCTTTTCTTTCTGTAAGACAGGTTGGTTTTTACCTTAATGTGTTCTAAGTGGCTTGTTAAAGCAAAGATGTTGTCCTATAGAACATCTTTTGAGGAGCACACCTATATGAGTCAGACTATTGGTCACAGCCTGAGATTTGGGTGATCTCTAAATAATCATGAAATGCATTGGAGTATGACTTATATGCTTCAAATAGAGGGGATGCCTTTTGCAGCCAAGTATCAGCTAAGGACTTTAGTGACATTCACCTCACACAAAACTGTCAATTCAAGGCTTAGTCCATTGTTCAGTTGTGACTGAGTGAAACTATTGCTCTAGATGAATGTTCAACTTAACAGTCTCCATCGAAACACTGGTATATAAAAGAAATGTGGTTCTAAGACCACTTTGTTACAAACCCTAGAGTTTGGTGGGGATTGTTGGATATATTATGGGCTTGGCCCGTATAATATTTAATGAATCAAATAAAACTCTATGGTACGTAACATTAAGCGTTGTATGGTTTAATACCGTATGGGATTTTGACTCAACGTTTACTCGCCTTATATGGTTGGAAATTATCAATCTTAATTGAGAAGCTGAGAAAAGGATAAAGGGGTGCCACACGCGCGGGTCGTGGGCGTGGGCGTGGGCGTGGGCGCGGGCCGAGGCCGTGGCGTGGCGAGGCGGGCGGGCGTGGCCAGGTTTTACCACTTAAAATCCACATAATCATGGGAGTTTCTCTTCTTGATGGTGGAGGCGAATTGATTGCGCCAGTTGTCGTCCCCTCCGCTTTCTGTCTCCTGGAATTCTCCGCTGCCTTTCTCCCTTCCCGTCACAGCCATATATCAGCAGTCCTCCGTCAGTCCAGATCTCTGGTTTCACTTTCGAGAGAGACCATATCTCAGCGGCCCTCTGGCTTCCGCGTCCCGTACCTCTGCGCGCACAGAGTAGCGGGAGAGCAGGTGCCTCCGGAACTCTCGTCCGCCTGAGAACCTTGCACGGGGTGAGCGACGATTAGGTTTTTGGGGAGCAATCCGCGACTGCTCGTCCACGTACGTCTTCTTCCTGGTGGAGATCGCTCTCGGAACTCGTCTTCTTCTCGGTGATTGCTTGCGGAATAGCAATGCGTCTTCTTCCTGGTGACCATTCGTGGGACTGCACTGCGAACATCTTCCTGCATCGACTGCGGTCCACGACTTCGAGCAACGCACTATGTCGACTAGTGTGAATGGAGCCTCCGATGCCCTCGGCATGGGATCCTCCGCTGGGTACATTCTTATCTCTGTAATTACCGCACTTTGCGTTCTTACTGTATCAATCTGTATGTCATGT
This sequence comes from Miscanthus lutarioriparius, assembly GCA_904845875.1. Classification (NCBI taxonomy): domain Eukaryota; kingdom Viridiplantae; phylum Streptophyta; class Magnoliopsida; order Poales; family Poaceae; genus Miscanthus; species Miscanthus lutarioriparius. The sequence goes on along the minus strand of CAJGYO010000016.1, from coordinate 22,438,385 downwards.
CTGCATGCTGTAGCGTTCATTAGAGATGCACACATGCACATATATGCCGTCTCGAACCTGCTGACGTTATATTTCTGGATTAAATTAACCATGAAGATGCCTAAATTTTTAACAGCACGTGCTAAGGCCCCGTTCGTTTCGCTGAAAAAACAAACCGAAACATTGTTCCAGCTGATTTTGTTGTGAGAGAAAACACTGTTCCGGCTGAAAAAACAAGCTGAAAAAGACAGATTATAAGAGAAGCGAACATGGCCGAAACACAGTTGAAGAAAATTCCCAATCATACAAAACAAATACAGTACAAGAAGATCCTAGGGGTAAACATGGAATCATCCTCGTTCAAAGAGATATTTCTCGCCCGAACAAAAAAAAAAGAAATATGCTTCTTGAATCTTGATAAAAATAAACAATCCATACAAGGAAATTAAGACGTTCACTGTGTTCGTGGTTTGCACCACACTGGGATCTGCATGTAGTAGCTAGAACAGCGCCAAATATTCAACGTCGGTTACGATGTGACAAACATTACAGTCCAGTTTGTTGCAACGTAAACCGTGGGTTGGCTGCCGACCGGCCGGCGTTTGCATTCGATCTGGTGGCTTCAAGCCGAAGCATCGTCTCGTTAGTCGTTAGGCTAGCCGAGCCTAGCCTCACGACCTCGTGGTTTCGGAACGGCGGCGTTTGGAGTAATGGAGAGAGCGGTTGGGCACTTGCGCTGCACTTCTCGACCGAGTTATTCTTGTGGCCATCTGCCGGAGCATGCATCGAGCTAACCAACTCGACGGTTCAGGCGTCAAGCCCAAGCCTTTTACGGCCGGAACCCAGTCAGTACTCCACTAAACTACAATCTTGGTCAGTGTTAAGTTGCCATCAGCTCAGATCATATCCTTCAATTCTCCCCATGCTGTTCATGGAAAGCCTGCTGATAACTGATATGATCGCTCAAGAGAGAAGCTGCCATCATCATTAACATAAAGAATGCGAAGAGAACTACCTGGCACCGGCCGGCCGGCCGGCCGGCCGCATGGACAGCTACACTTCATTTGCGAGCATAATCACGTTCTAGAAAGAAAAATCACAGTGGTAAAATTTGAGAAATGACACTGCGAACCTGATCTCTGAAAAAAAGACACATAGGGCTGCGTCACACACAGTGTCATTAACAGTGGTAAATTTGGGTGGCAGGATGCATGGTAGTTTTAATCCAGAACGTCAGAAGATGGCATTTCTCTATCCTGAAACTATATATATATATATAATAACAATAAAATGACCAAAATCAACAACGCATGCTCACGCTGCACATGGACGCTTGTGTGGGTGCCTACAGTTATTTCGTAACGGAAACGTTCGGAACATAGTGGATTTGGAAAGCCGTGTGCATGCAAAGATGTGTCATCCGAAGGGGAAGGCCAGCTACCAACTGAGATTTTTTTTTTTAATTTTAACACTTTTTGAAAACTAATTTTAAATCTAACACTGCTTTTTTTTAACTAACACTTTTGGCCGTGTCTATTGCCCTGGCGCGGCCAAATGCCTGTGTCGCGCCATGCATGGTGGCGCGGCAGCGGGCTGATGTGGCAACGACCGAAATCGCGATCGTTGACGTGGTAGGGCTCTGCCGCGCCACCGATCTTGGCGCGGCAGTGCCGCGTTACGGCGCATGGAGCGGCAGGGCCAAATAAATATCGCGAAAGAAGCCCGCCGCCGCCGCAAGAAGCGCAAGCATGCCTCCCGCGCCACGCCATCCCACCTCCCGCTGCCACAAGCTCACTCGCCCAAGCCGGCAGCGCCATTTAACGCCGACGCGTCAAGGCCGCCCGCTCCTAAGGTACCTCCATCTCGATTTCATGTTATTTTGATTATTATTGATTTAGGATAATTAGTGATTTAGGATAGTTAGTAATTTAGGATAGTTAGGGTTTTATGATTATTATTGATTTATGATAGTGATTTAGGATAGTTAGTGATTTAGGATAGTTAGGTTAGTGAATTTGTTTGTGATTTACATAGGTAGTTTTTAGATTTGAGGTTGTGTGTTCTAGTATAGTTAGGATTTTGGGTATAGGGATTGATTAGGTATTTATTATTTAGTTTATAGTTAGTTATTTAGTTAGGAATTTTGGGTATAGATACTAGTTTACAAATGTCGGTATTTACTAGTGCGTGATACGTCGATTTTGATGATTTTATGAAGTTTCGTCAAATGCTTATATTCCTAGTAAAGTTGTTTATGTTACTAGTGCGTGATATGTCTGTTAATGTTACTTTGAATATATACATGTGGTTTCATATTGTGTTCGTATTGCATAACAATTAGTTCAAATTTTGCAATGCTACATAATGTTAATTTGAATACTCTAACGCTTTGTTTATCAATTTATAACAGAATGGCCCCTCCCACGCAGCACCCGTTGTACCTCATTCTTGAGGCAGAGTACGACGACCAGCACCGAGCACACATCTTGAGTGACAACGACGCAGAGGTGGCCTTGCCTACTTTGAGGCCCCGCACGCACACCAGGGCGCACTAGTAGGACGAGCGTTACGCGCTGTACATACGGCGTGCCGGCTTCCTCGAGCTTGTCTGTGTTGTCAACCACGGTCTTCCGCTCCTTGACCTAGCACTACTTACTGCAGCTGTAGACAGGTGCGAGTGCATTCTTTGTACGTAAACTTTCTTGTAACAAATTTGAGGCAACTAACAGTCGTTCTATTCTTATAACAGGTGGAGGCCTGAGACCCACATGTTCCATCTACCTTATGGCGAGATGACCTTGACCATGTAGAACGTGAAGGCTATTTTTGGCCTTAGGTTGGGGGGACTTCCAGGGATAGGGATAGTTGACAACGATCACTGGAGGGAGCTAGTGGCTCAGTTTACTGGCTTTCTTCCACCGGACGACGAGGCTTCCAAGATAAATAAGTGAGAAATTCAAGCCTATTTAATACTTGCATTGCTTTTCTGCAGCCATCGGGTCTCATTTTCTTTGGTCAATTTCAGGAAAAGTTCCGATGTTTCGTCGTCCTGGATCACGGAGCGCTTTGATTACTTGGACCCTCAAACTGAGGAGGCTCAGATCGACAGATTCGATCGAGTGTGGCTCTGGCACTTTCTTGGTGCTTTCCTCTTCCTAGACGCCTCGGGCAACACCATCAGCTGGATCTTCCTTGACATACTACGCCAGCCGTGGGAGAACATAGCAGCGTATAACTGGGGCAGCGTAGTCCTGGCATGGACGTATCGACAGCTATGCGTTGCATGTCGTCGCACCTCAGGGTATGCGAACTTTGGGGGTTGCTCGTACCTACTCCAGGTTTGGTGTTGGGAACGATGGCCCGTTGGGAGGCCCCTTAATACTGGTTTACCGGTAAGTACTTCGGTTCATTATATTCTTCGATATGGTTACATATGATGAGTTTATTAATGGCTAATTCATTATCGTGTTCAATGCAGCAATAGAACAGGCATGATACACTCCTTACAGCTCTGTTTATCTAGACGGAATCAGAGTTAGTTAGAGGGAATGCGAGGCGCAAGTACAGGGAGTACACGGACGGCCTCGACGTCCTAACACAGCACCAGGTTACACTCTCTTTACTATCATACCTGTGTCTTATTCGATGTACATTATATCACAGCCTAACTCAATTACAAAATGTCCAAGTGCATTGGTGTCCTTAGGATGCTCCGGAGCTCCAGTACTATCTCAGTCCTGTCACTAGGGACGAGTCAGAGGAGTATCGCTGCAACGTCCCTCTTATTTTCTTCCACGTGGTCGAGATTCACTTACCCGTCAGGGTCTGCAGACAGTTTGGAAGAATAACAGGCTGTCCACCATCGCTTTACTCCACCAACCAAGGATTGCACGGGTGCGTTATCGATTAATAATAAAGCTACAATTTAGAGGTGTGTGTGGTACAACTAACATCATTTTGTTGCAGGTATGACCGCCGGAAGAGGTACAAGACCAAGGATTGGCGCGTGACACAACGCGCACATCCACCTGTGGGAGACCAGGGAACGGTAGCCGATCCATGCGGGTCCTCCACACGACCAGCACACCTTCGATAAGTACCTGCGCTGGCTTCATAGGTCTACAAGGACACATATCAAGCCCCCGTACACTGAGGAGGCGATTAACGAGAACTCAGAGGAAGACGTGATCGAAGATGCGCACGACGTTGCCACTAGAGAGGATACACAGCTACAGAAAGCCCCGCTATAAAGATACATGGTAAGATACTTGAATGGTATAATTTGTTATCCATTTGGTATTAAGTATGTATACTAAAACTATCCAACCGTGTTTCTGTACCTAGGCGACACAATTGTCGAGGCTGTCCAACGAAGCAGCGTTCCGGCTTCACGAGTCTAGAGGGCAGGGGCCAGGCGTTCTCGAGGCTTTTATAGAGGTAAACATAAACTGGTCCGTTCCGAAAATGTTTCTTTAGTGTATATGCGTTTAGGAAATGCACTAACTTTAACGTCTATTTATGCAAAAGATGAAGAAGAGCTGCAGAAAGTTAACTCAGAAGCTGAGCTGCATGGACACTCCTTATGAGGAACCGCCACTCCCGACGCGGTCAGGTGGCACGTCTTTAGCCTCTTTGAGGACACCAGCCGACTCTTCTTAGCGGGTGACAGGTGCCACTTCCGCGGTGCGTACACCACCACATCATAGCGCTGGGAAGGACCCTACAACCGAGGACGACGATGACGACGACGACGACCCCCCGGGCTTCCGCAGACAACACGACCAGTGGGATGATTGGCCGCAGGACGAGATTGGCATGTCTCAGCTAGGTGGTGCCCCGCTTGGTACCCAAGGAGCCTCACAGATACTAACAAAGGTAGTTTCTTTAAATACGTATGCTCCATGAACTAACGATCATAAAGAATTATAAGTAATCGTGCGTATCATATACTTGCAGGGTACGAGCCGTACGCACCGTCAACGCGACCATACCGACGTTGGCTACACTCCCAATGTGTTGCCAACAAATTCGAAGAGACAGAGGCGTCCGAGAGATCTTTACACTCCTGGGTCTTAGTTTGTTAGGTCCAACGAATATTGGCGTCCGAAACTTACAGGGTTATTTGGTTATGTTATGTCGAACTTATGTCAAACTAATGAAAATGTTATGTGGCAGCTTGTCAACTTGCGCACGGACTTTATTTATTTGCTTCATATTCGTTTCAATACGTTGCGGTAGCACTGCCGGCGAGATTAAGTAGCAACTAGTTTGGGAACCGACAGTCCCGGCGTATCTCGACGCCGGTGGCCGGCGTCTTGCGCGAGGGATCGAGGAAGCCGGGGTCCATGGTCGCGTCGCCGCCGATCCTACAATATGGGGCCAAAAAGCCAAAGAAATAAGTTCTCTTAAAAAAATATTTATTTCAATCTGATCCAATTTTTCGTAATCGATTGGTTAACATGGTGGTTAACCGTATTACGAAAGACGGGAAAAAATCATTGGCTTACCAAATTCTCTATTCAGTCGTGAAAAAAATTCAATAAAAGACAGAAACAAATCCACTATTGATTTTACGTCAAGCAATACTTAAAATAACTCCCACTATCGATGCGACGCGTTCCGATTAAACCGTGCATGCACCGGCGGGTGGGCGGCGGGCGCGGCGGCCAGGCAGGCTTGCTGCTCGGGCAGGCGGAACTGGCCGCGGGGTTTTATTCGGCTCTGCCGCGCCACGGATCAGGGTGCGGCACTGCCACGTCAACGGTCAGCGAATCCGGTCGTTGCCACGTCAGCCCGCTGCCGCGCCACCATGCATGGTGCGGCATAGGCATTTGGCCGCGCCAGGGCAACAGACGCGTTAAAAGTGTTAGTTTAAAAAAACAGGCAGTGTTAGATTTAAAATTAGTTTTCAAAAAGTGTTAAAATTAAAAAAAAAATCCCAACTGACCGGCCTCCGGTGCAGAATCTGCGACGACCGAACGCACCGAAACATACCGTCTCCAAGGCTATAGCTACCTCCTGGCTTGGAACTTGGAAGTTGGAACTTTAGCACTGGTTGTAGGATCTCAAAACCGTTCAAATCACTTCTCTGACCTGGTTTCAAGTGGGTTTTGAAGGCTGTTTCCCCCCCCCCCTTTTGGTTAAAAAATCCGGTAGATACTTGAGATGGTTTTTAAACCATAGAAAGCCTTTAAAAAATCTGAAAAAAAATCTAGAGATAGATTGCGTTAAGACAAATTCAAATAAAATATTTGGAGCTCCTGAAAACATCTTTAGAAATGTCAAGAAACTAGATTTTCTCTAGGAAAATAGAAAAATATAAAAAAAGAGCTAAAAATTTTCCAAAACATTCTAGTCGATGTGTAAACATGTTTTAAAAACTTTGAATAGCAAAAATATAAGATGCAACCAGCATGAGTGCAGCATACTTTAATGTTGAATGATGCTATGCATTAGTGCTGGTTGCATATTATGGTTTTTGCTTCGAAAAGCTTCCAAAACACATTTCATATCAATGAGAATATTTTGTGTAATTTCTAGATTTTTTTTGATATTTTTCCACTTTCCTGGAGCCATATCTAATTTTTTAAGCATCTCGTGATATTTTTATGAGCTTTAAATATTTTCTTTGGATTTTTGTATCACAGCCTATCTTTTTTTTATATCTTAGAGATATTTCTGTGGTTTAAAAATATTATCTAGTATTTACTTAATTTTTTAACTAAAAAGACAAACCAAGAATAAGGTAATTGGACGCTTTTTAGAGTTCAGGATATAATGTTCGGTTTTAGTGTTTGAAGGAGATTTGTTCCTAAAATCTCTGGATATGTCGGGTTGTGGTATACTTGGCCATGCAGCCCGAGGCCCGGTAGCCCGGCCCACGGCCCGCTAATTTGACCCGACACGAGTCCGGCCCCCACGAGACGAGGGTCTCTGGCCTGGCTGGCCCGCAAGACGCTGAGCCGTGCACAGCCGTGTTCGGGCTGCTGCGAAGCTCATGGCTGGCTGGCCCGCAACGTAATAAGCCGTCGGCCGAGGTCGGCCCGGCAGCTGCTCTCGGCTCCTCAGCAGCTGCTCTGCTAGCGCCCAATGCCAAGGCCAACGGCGCTTTGGCCTCTGGCCTCCCCTCTGCCCTGCCATATAAGCGAGGCAAGGCGAGGCAGGCAGCACCACCCGCCCCTCACAAACCCTAAACCTAAATCACTCGATTGACTCCTCTCCTCTCCTCGCTCTCCACTCTCCACCATCATCACTGCGCCGCGCACCAGCACTCTCGCCTCGCCAGATGATCAGATCCACTGCAGGCTGTCGTCGACCCCGACTCGGTGACCTCGAACCGCCACGCCGGCGTGCTCCTCACCCTCTCTCTACCTCTCCTTCTCCATCTACCTTTCTCCCCTCTAGATCTCGGTGATTATGTGAGTTTGTTGACCCCGCTTTGTCCCTCCTCCGCCGCCGCCGTCCTTGCTGACCTTGTGTCGCCTCTTCTTTGGCCATGGGCCGTCGTCGTCTTCTTCTCCGGCACCGGCTCCGGCCATTCTTGGTAAGCTCCTAACCCTAACCCTAACCCTAACCGGCTAACCCTAATCCCCATCATCTTCTTCTTTTTTTTTGATGAGATCTCTAATCGATCTATTCCTTCCTCCTTCGCAGGTCAGTGGCAGAGTCGATGCTTCAAGCTCTAGTCTGCGGCATAGAGCGAGGAGCAGCAGCGCCACCCGCACCGCTGAGGTACGGTGTTTGGAGAGGCGACCATGGTGAAGACGATGGCGAGCTTCACTGGCATGGCCCCGAGGGCGAGAACGACGACGACATCCGTGATGACGCTGCTGCGTTGTTCGATGTCGATCTCGGAGAGACGCACGACGGTGGTGAAGGGGCGACGGCGTCTGCGAACCCGGTCGGCTCCAACTCCAACGGCTCTGTTCCATCTGTTGCTGCTGCTGGTAATGGTAAGGTTGGTAAGCGTAAATCTCCAGTCTGGGATGATTTTGAAGAGATATTTGAGACTGTGAATGGAGTACAGATTTGCACTAAAGCTAAATGTAAGATGTGTAAGTCAACTTTGTCTGCTAGATCTAGTGCTGGCACTGGTCACTTGAAGAGGCACCAGAACTCTTGTAGGCAGAAAACTGATCAACGTGATAGGGTTCAATCTAGGCTATCTTACAATCCTGATGGTTCTGTGCATAACTGGGATTATAAACCTGAGGTAGCTAGAACTGAACTCTGCAGATTGATTGCTAGGCTTGATTTGCCTTTGGGTATTGGTGATACAGATGCATTTGAGGAGTACATTCAACGTGCTCATAACCCTAGGTTTCGTAGGGTGTCTAGACAGTCCACCACTAGAGACCTTCGTGCTCTATTTACTGAACGTCGTAATATGCTTAAGAATCATGTTTTGTCCGTGCATCATCTGTTGCTTTGACATCCGATATATGGTCCGAAATGCTAAGGAGGACTACATTAGTGTAGTTGCTCATTATGTGAGTGCAGATTGGGAGCTACAAAAAAAGGTAATTGGCCTCAGGTTGATTGAGGTGAAGCACACTGGTGAGAATATTTCTGAAAAAATTGCTTGTGTGGTTCAGGAATTTGGTATGATTGACAAGATTTATTCTGTTACCCTAGACAATGCTTCCTCCAATGCTAAGGCAATGGAGACTTTGACACCCATGTTTACATGTTATTTAGGTTCTGATCCGACACCTACTTCATCGAGATCCTAATAAGCGTAAATATAATCTTATGCATCAACATTGTGCTTGCCATATCATTAATTTAATTGTGAAATCTGGTTTAAAGAGATTTAAAACTTACACGAGAGGATTTTAGAACTGCTATTAACTTCTTAAATTCATCTAATCACGTAATTGCCATGTTTAAGAATTATTGCAATGCTCGTGGTGTTAGACCTAGAAAGTTTGGTTTAGATATGGATGTGAGATGGAATGCTACATACCTTATGCTTAAACACTTGCTACCTTACAAGGAGGTTTTTTCTGTGTTCATTAATGCAAATTTTGGTCAAGACATTGTTGACTCCAAGACATTGGCTCATTGTCGCCAAGATATTGGAGTTCTGGAATTATTTTATGAATCAACATGTGTTCTATCTGGTGTTTACTATCCAACTAGTCCACTAATTCTGCACCATATGCTTGACATTGCTCATCATTTGCATGAAAGTGAAAAAGATCAAAATCTAATGGTCATTGTCTATCCTATGAAGCTTAAATATCTTAAGTATTGGGAAAATATACCTCTGTTATATTCTATTGCTTTCATTCTTGATCCTAGAGCTAAGTTGAGAGGTTTGTTTAATGTGCTTTGGTAATACTTAAAGAGAACATTGGTGTTGATTACAATAAATATTATGTTGATGTTAAAACTGAAATTTACAAGTTATTTGCCAAGTATGACAAAGCAAGTATGGTTCTACAAGGTCTCAAAGGCCTGTACATCCTGCAGATCCAACTCAGTAAGAGGAAACAAGCATGGGGAAGGATCTTTGGCGGCCCTGATCATCACCGTTGTTGGTCATCCTCCCCCGCCTCTGCCTCCACTTCAACTCAATCTGCTTTGCCTCTGTTGCTTGTGAGCTCACAACTTATCTGATAGTGACAATGTCACTTTGCATATGAGGATGATTTTGATTTGCTTCTCCGGTGGCGTGACCACAAACTAACCTATCCTGTTCTTTCTATAATGGCAAGAGATATTATGGCTGTTCTTATTTCTCACTGTCTCTTCGAATCATGTTTCAGCTTAATGTAAAGGATTATTGAGGAGCGGCGCCAAGACTTCTGCTGAACATGTGGAGATGCTTGCTTGCATCAAGGACTGGGAGTCAAGTGATAGAAGACTTCAACATTCTACTGACAACCAAGAGCCGGCAGAGTCCTTTGAGAATCAGTATCTTGATGTTCTCAAGATGGATCTGGGCCTCCTCTCGCTAGCACATCCGCAAGTGCTTCATTTATTCCTTCCTGCACTACACCGAGAGCTGAGAGTTGAGAGTTCAGTTTGAGAGAGTTGAGATTGAGACCTGTGAGGCTTGAGAGTTGAGACATAATGCTTGTATCTCGTATTATTTGTATTGTGAACATTTGAACATTATAAGAGCTGTCTTGCACTTTTTTTCCTTTTTTGGGGTTTCTCACAAGGGTGAGTTTTACCCAAAAGGTTTTAATGAGGCAAGATTGCACACACGCTCATTTCTATCTTTAAATCTCTGCCTTTTGTTGTGTTTAAGTCTTGTTTGTTAAGTTGTTAAATAGTTAAGTTGTTTTTGTGATTCTGTGAATGACTTGTCAAAATTATGAATGTGCTTTGTTGATTAAGAATCGATGAGTGGTTTTCTACAATTTGGGTTGTGGGTCGGCACGGCCCGTAAGTTTTGGCCGGTCAGTCGGCGGCATGCGGCAATTTCAGCCCGAGGGGCGTGCTTGGTCATCAACGGGCACGAGGCCCGGTAAGGCACGGCACGGGGGGACGGCGGCGTGCCGTCTTGACACCCACCAATGCCGTGCTCTCGCCCGTGCCGGCCGTGCTTGAGCCGGGCCGGCCCGATGGCCATATATAGGTTGTGGTATTGTGCATGGGCCACGCTATATAGGACCACGGGCCGGTTATAACAATGTCATGTTGGGTTGTGGCATTGTGCATGGGCCACGCTATATAGGATCACGGGCGATTACAACGAAGGAGTAGCGAGTTGTCCCGCGGTGCTCTGAACTCCGGTCACGTGGCCTTGTTCGCTCGGTCCACCTCGTTGACGGGGTGACTCCGACCTCGGATAGTCGGATGGAGACGGTTTACGTCCGTCGGTGCAGGCTACGGCCAGCTGCCGCCGCCCACCGACCTAGGATTTTCTTTCCCTTGCTAGGGTCCTGACGTCCGGATAGATGTCCGTGTCCAGACGCCGGTGTATGCTTCTCCATTCACGCGTGTCCGCGCACACGTAGGAGCCCACACCTCCGTCCGCACCTCCACGTTCGGACACCCAAGCCCCATCCCGCTTCCCGCCCGTGCCCCTCTATTTTCAGCACGCGCATGCCGCGCAGAGACCGCCTACGCCCTCCCCATCCAGACACCCGAGCCCCACTCGCTTCCCGCCCGTGCTCCCTCCGCTTTTCGACACGCGCATGCCGCACAGGGACCGCCTGCGCCCTCCCCATCCGCTTCTGGCGTAAGTTTCCCGCGCCGCCCCAAACGTCACCAGCATTGGGAAGAGGAGTAGGGGGCGGCGGATGCCCAACCAGCGCCCGGAGGAGGAAAAGACACCGAGGCGAGGTAACAGAAAAGCAACGAGGGAGATGCAAACACCCGATTTACCATTGAAACATCGAGATGCAACACTTGCAACATACGTCTGAAGACAGATGAAACACATGAAACATGCTTCTGAGACACTTGCAAAAAACGCCTAGAAAACAGTTGAAAACCATTGCAAAATATACGCAATATTCGGATGAACACTTGCAACATATGTGTGAAACGTATGCAACATTCAGATAAAACACACTTGCAACATACATCTAAAACACAGATGAAACATTGGAAACAGACATTTGCAACATACGTGTACAACCATTGCAACATATGCAACATCTCGATCTACTTTTGCAACATACGCATAAAACAATTGCAACATACCTATGAAGCACCTGAAACACATAAAACATACTCTTGCTACATGCGTTTTCAGCACATCGCAACATCTCCTTGCTGCTTGGAAGAATAGAGGCTCGTCGGCGTGTGGAGTTCGCCGGAGACGGTGGCTCCGCGCTGCACGAGGCGGCAGGGAGGGAGAGGGTAGCAGCAACTCATAGGCGGCCGTGTGCCATGCTTGGCCGGCATTCCGGTGGCCGTGCACCACGCCTGGCAGGTAGGGCCGGCGGTCGAGCGCCGCGCCTGGTAGGTAGGGGTGGCAGTCCGGTGGACGAGCGCTGCTCCTCGGAGGCGGCAAGCGAGTGGATAGAAGCGACGAACGGATAAGAGCAAGCGACGAGCGTATTTCTTTACTAGAAACGAATGAGGGGATTTGAGGGAGTCGTTGGGCCCGTCCACTGCGTATCTGGGAGATACATGTCTGGATGGGCAGGGACGGACAGACGTCCTGACCCAGCATTACCGATATTCTTTTCTTGACAAAATTTCTTATTTGTTAATGAAAGTTCACTTGGTTCTTTATTTGTTTCAGAAAAATATTGAAATCTTTATGTATCAGTTCAGTATAATTTTATTTAATAGTAGTCAGTATTATAATTAATATAATTCAATACTATCTAGTATTATCTATCTTTTACTAAAGCGACTATTACACAATAGAAGTATTATTTTTATTTAGTACTGTTACGTATTTTAATAGTAACCTGAAAATGATACGGGGCAACCCTCTAATTGTTATAGGTGTTGTGGCACCAAATCAATATTGATGCTGCAGACCTAATCTGTTATATATACCACCTAGAAAATATGGATGACTTTCGTCCAACTCTTTTGTGTGCGCACCTACATCGTCAAAACTTGGAGTTTGTCGGAGTCTGATACGAGTACGAGTGCCCAGAAAACAATACTCGAAAACAATACGCAAGTACGCAACCCATCAGCAATTGCCGGCCGGCAGCACGAGCCCAGCCCACTAGCACGATCTGAATTGCATTGGGCCAAGCATCATCTCAATGGTCCTCGTCTCTCTGCCTCTTTCATTTGGTTCCAGGTGAAAAAAAAGAAATATAAACAACAAATGAATATTAAAAGTTGATCTCAAGATTTACATAGACTTCAGGGTTTCCAATAAAGTGTATTGTTAGTATCTTGTTTCTTCCCGAACAGTGCACAAATTAATTGACTGAAACTTATAAAATCTATATAATATCAAAATCAAATCCAGAAATTATAATTCAAATTTTCTTAAGCTCCTTTCAACAAAAGAGTGTAAGGTGTCATTGCCGTGAAATATAAATCCTGAAAAGCCTAAGGGCATGTATAACCAATAGACAGTCTACGCCAAGTCAGTTTGAAAGCTTGCAAATTGTCAACTTCAAAGTTAGAAATATAAAATCTACGTGTGCGGAACGAAAGAGGCTCGATGTCAGGGCCATACTCGATATGCACCAAAAGAATTGGCATATGTGTGAATTATTTTGAATGCAATGAAAAAGCATAAATGCATTTGGAAATAGTTTAGGTTGCCAATGCAAAATCGTTTAATAGTTTTTTTTTATTGTTTTCGCAAAATGATCAAATCCTTCGTGTAGACGTGGACAAAATTCGTGGCCACCGTGCAACGTACGAGCACATATCTAGTCATTATATAAGAGTGTATGGCACCTATGTGGGGAAAACGATAGAAACTACAAAATAGGAGGAAAACGACCATAATCTGTTGGCAACAAATGGTATAAAAGTAGCAAACTAGGGACAAACATGTGTTTTAGAATTTTAAAATTGACAAACGATACATTAAAATGTATAACCCTAATCAGTATACATGTCACGGCCCTAAATAAAAGCTTTGGTATAAATAATGTCAACTTAGGGCTATAAAAGCTACAAACCAGCGGTAGGGGTAAAATCACATCCCTCTCGCAAGCATTAGATCCTCTTTGGCATGGCTTTTATTATGGCTTCTCGGTCGGCTTAATCAAAAGCACCACCAAACGAACATATACGGGAACGGCTTCTGAAGTCAAACCAAGACAAAAATAGTGAAGCCATCATCTTTTTGGCAAGATGTTGAAGCCACCAAAACGTGGCTTAACCATTTTTGGAGAAGTCAAAGCACTTAATGCCAGTCTCAGTGGGGGTTTTGCTGCAAGAGATTTATTACGGTTTGCCCTCTAGTTTTCCCTCATAGCACTTTTCCATTGGTTTTCATATATAATCAATGGTTGCAGAGCACTTTTCCGTTAGTTTTCATATTCGAGGGTTGCATAACTACAACTATGTACTGAATAACACTGAGTTCATATGAATAGGCCTGCATGCCTGCTAGATAGTACTCAATTAGTGAAGTGATGAATTCTTCATATGATAAATCTTCGCACAAAAGTAAAAGATCGGCCACGTTGAAGGTGCAGTACATGTCCATAATACATTTACTATGTTAGAAAGAAAACGTCTTGCGATGCAGGATCATCCCATCATTTGGGGAAAAAAGACAGCTGATAGTATGAAACGAAGACAGCTGATAGTATGTAAGTCAAGTGGTAGATGCTTGCCACAAGCCAGATCAAGAACACAAAAAACCTTATTCATTTTGTCCACGGGAAAACACGACAGCTATCTCATTATCTGCCACAAGAAGTAATGAAACAAGAGAAATGAGTGAATGAATCATCAGTACATAATAATCAAAGGTCAAAAAAGGTGATTAACTATACGTCTATACCCCTAAAAAAAGGTGATTAACTATAGGTGCACGGAAACAGCCAAGCATTGCACCGGTTATAGGCGACTCGTAGAAACACATTATGCAACTTCATATTTTTAAGCTACAATTGAACAACAGACAGTTAGTCACCGTCTTGGTGAAACAAATAAGAAACATTCAGTCACAAAATACTGAGGTCCATTCTTGAACCTCATTTATTAAATTATTCCTTTACTGGAAAATTTCTAGAGCAAAAATGCTAAGAGCCAGGTCCTGATGTCATCGGCACTAGGGAGCAAATCGGGGTTTTTGGTCGAGCTCTGAATGTGTTTACTCCTGGGTCTTTCTCATTTTTCAGTTCTGATGCACCTGGTGCCATGGATGGCGGTGGACTGCATCTCGCGCCTGGTGCAGACAACGACAGGAAGCTTGGTGTTGGGCATGATGCTGTCCTCCAACGTTGCTCGCTCGGATTCCATCGAAATCTCGGCCACACAACCATCAAAACGTATTCTCTATCTCTCTTCGATCAGTCCATCTGATTTCTCCCCTCAATTTCTCTACACAAGTTTTTCTTTCCATAATCAAAATCCCTGACCATCACCCAAATTGGGTTTCCCTACACTAAGAATTGATTCGAGAGCGAACGGGGAGTAGACGTGAACACGTGATTGATCAGCGTAGAATAGAATTAATTTAAAGCCCTTTCCTTGGCTATCTAGTACTGGAATCCGGCCAGGACACGTACGTACTTTAGCCAAGGAAAATTCGATCGGCCTACAATCAACAACCAACGGTGGCAAAGCATGCGTATATATCGCAAGCAATCTCCTCTCTTCTGAAGAACAATGTACGATCGATCTGCAAACAATCTGATTGCATGGAAGAGACGACGCGAGACTGTGCTTCGTCGCTGCCCCGCGACGTGCTGTTGGAGATTTTCGTCCGACTGCCACAGCTCGACATCCACCTCACCTTGGGCGACAAGGAGGAGGAGCGCGTCCAAGACCTAGACCTGCTGTTTAGACGGCTGGCGATGGCGCGCACCGCCGTGGACGGTCACTAGTAGAGAACAGACCTTTGATCCTCGATCAAAATAGGCTCTAGTCCTAGAATTTTTTGCGTTCGGGACTAGAAATACCTTTAGTCCCGATTGGTGTCTCCAACCGGGACTAAAGGTCCCTGCCCCAACGGCTACTGCGCCAGACAGAGGTGGCAGGGACCTTTAGTCCCGGTTGGAGCCACCAACCGAGAATAAAAGTATACTTTTACTTCCGGTTGGTGGCTCCAACCGGGAGTAAAGGTCTACTCCCGGGCCGTGGCTGCGCCCAGGGTTGGAAAGTTACTTTTAATCCCGGTTGGAGCCACCAACCGGGACTAAAGGTCCCCCCTTTATATCCCGGCCGTCTCCTTCTTCCTCCCCGAGCCCGAGCTCAGCACGTATTGAAGCTCACTGCACTAGTGTTCTTGCTTTCTCTCTCCCTCCATTGTTCCTCCATCTATTATTCGATTCCTCCGTCGATTTCTTCGATTCCTTCGTCGATTCTTCAGTTGTAAAGGTTACCAATCTCATACTCTCATTTTTCACCGTTGTCTTATCTCATTTTGTTCACTATATATATATATGGTTCTTTATTGTGGTTTTTTTCATTTGTAAGCAATTTGAGATCAAAATCACTTCAAGCTTGCATATTTACATGAAATAAGGTTAAAGTAGCTAGTTGAACTTGCGGACCGTGTTCATCTCGGCGAGCATGTTCTCTGCCGAGCGGTAACGGACGTCAAGGAGGAGCTTTGATTCTACGAGGGAGAGCGGCAACGGTCGTGGAAGACCGTGTTCCCTTCCTCGTAGAATCGGAGCTCTTCCATGGCCAAGTACGGTGCCGTCCGGTGGAGAAATGCTCGCCGAGATGATCACGTAAGCAAGTTCAACTAGTACGGATGGTTATTTATTCATATGTCCCGATATCGTCGCAGTAGTCTGTCAATCATCGTACCCAAACGTAGTATATATATAAATATAAACTTAGAAAATAGTTAGAAAATTATAGAAAATCTATACTAGTTGAACTTGCGGACCGTGTTCATCTCGGCGAGCATGTTTTCTGCCGAGCGGTAACGGACGTCAAGGAGGAGCTTTGATTCTATGAGGGAGAGCGGCAACGGTCGTGGAAGACCGTGTTCCCTTTCTCGTAGAATTGGAGCTCTTCCGTGGCCAAGTACGGTGCCGTCCGGTGGAGAAATGCTCGCCGAGATGATCACGTAAGCAAGGTTAACTAGTACGGATGGTTATTTATTCACACGTCCCGATATCGTCGCAGTAGTCTGTTATGTGTGTACACTCCTATTCTTCTGTTAATTTGCGAAAATATCATGTGAATTACTTACCTGCCGCAGTAAAAGACGAGAACACAATGACCATTAAAAATATCATTGTTTAGAGATCTAGATAATTTTATAGTTTCTTAATTTTATTTGTTTATAAAAGAAGAAATTTATAGTGTACTAAAAAATGAGTATAGAGAGTAGATGGCAACTGCTTCCGGGTCCTCGGCCTCTCATGGGTTTCCAAAGTGACTTAGGCCGGGCCTCCCTCTCATTCCATGCGGCAAGTGTCGTGATGAGACGAAGAATGTGATGGAGTACCGAGTGAAGAAGGAGGGTCCCAACAAGGATCGTATCTTCTACAAGTGTCCGGATCGCAATGTGAGTTATTTTATCGTATTTAATGATTATGGTCGGTTTATACCTATTTTCATGATGGTTGTGATTAAAGTTCTAATTTTTGTTTTAATTTCAGTGGGGATGGCGGTGGGCGATGTTTAGGCTTCTCTTTGGGAGGAAGAGTATGTTGAACTCGTGCAAAAATATCTTGCACAACAATGATGAGATCTGACTGACTAATGAGGCAAAGATCCACCAAGAAGCCCAAAATGTTGCACAATCGGGGATCTGCATGCATTTTAGTTGAGATTGGTCGTGAAATCCTAGTGCTACTTTGAAATGTATTTTAGCTTTAGTTCTTTTAGTGGTAGTTGGGATTGTCTACATTGTAGCGATGCTTTCATAAATTTGTATCTTTTGTGGTGGCACGCATGTTGTATAAATAATTAATTATGATCTAGGTTTTAATATGGTATTTATGTCATGTAATGCAGATGAGCCGTCATTGGATGTATAATGCTGATCGCCGCTCCCAAGAGTTCATTAACGGCGTGCATTCTTTGTTACGTGCGGCCGAGGCAAACAAACGCGACGGTTTCATATGCTGCCCATGTGCCATATGTAAGAATACGGTGGAATATCCTTGCTCAAGGACTCTTCATTCACACTTGTTCAAGTCGGGTTTCATGCCAAACTATATCTGTCGGACAAAGCACGGAGAAACCGGTGTTGTAATGGAAGAAGGTCAAGAAGAACAATGGGACGACAATGATATTATTCCCGATGGTGCGTGCTTCAATGATACTGCAATGGAAGAAGCTGAAGAAGAGGTAGCCGCAGAAGATGAGTCGGCTGATAATCTTTCTCAGGTCATTCGTGACACACAAAGAGAATGTGAAAGTGAAAAGGAGAAGATCAAGTTCGAGCGGATGCTAGAAGATCATAAGAAATTGTTGTACCCAACTTGTGATGTAGGGCAGAAAAAGTTGGGAACCACACTAGAATTGCTGCAATGGAAGGCAAAGAATGGTGTATCTGACAAGGGATTTGGAGAGTTACTAAAAATTCAAAAGAAGATGCTTCCAAGGACAATGAATTGCCCGCCACTACCTACTGAAGCAAAACAAGTTATGTCATCCTATATGGGGCTAGAAATAGAGAAGATACATGCATGTCCTAATGATCGCATCCCATCTGCATCGTGGCAAAGAGTACGAGAAATTGGATGCATGCCCGGTATGCCATGCGTCATGCAGTATAAGATCAAAGTGAGATGACCTGGTGATGTTGAGGGCGAACATCCGTGGAAGAAAATCCTGCCAAGGTTATGTGGTATGCTCCTATAATACCACGCTTGAAACGTCTGTTCGAAACAAAGAACATGCAAAATTGTTGCGATGGCACAAAGAAGACCGTAAGGTAGACAATATGTTGAGACACCTCACTGATGGGGGTCCCAAAGGAGAGCAATCGACGAGAGAATTCCCGGAGTTTGCAAATGATGCAAGAAACTTAAGGTTTGCTTTAAGTACGAGATGGTTTCAATCCTTTTGGAGAGCGTACAATAGTCATAGCACTTGGCCTCATACTCTAAGTATCTACAACATTCCTCCTTGGTTATGCATGAAGCGGAAGTTCATTATGATGCTCGTGCTCATCCAAGGCCCGGCTAACTCTGCAATGACATCGATGTGTACCGAGACCACTTATTGACGAACTTCTCATTTTGTGGAATAAAGAAGGTGTGCGTGTGTGGGATGAGTACAAATAGAAACACTTTGATCTCATGAGCATTGTTGTTCAGTAATAATCAATGATTGGCCTGCTCTAAGTAATCTTTTAGGACAGTCAAATAAGGGATATAATGCATGCACACACTGCTTCGGTGATATTAGAGGTGTATTCTCGAAAAAATGTCGAAAGGTCGTGTACCTTGGCCATCGTCGATTTCTTCCTACAAATCACCCCGTAAGAAAGAAAGGCAAGCATTTTAAAGGCAAGACAGACCACCTAACCAAGCCTCGCAACCGAACCGGTGAGGATATACTCGATATGGTCAATGATGTGAAAGTCGTCTTTGGAAAAGGACATGGAGGCCAACCAATTCCGAACGACGCTAACGGTCGCGCACCCATGTGGAAGAAGAAGTCCATATTTTGGGACCTACCCTATTGTCAAGTCCTAGAGGTCCGTAGCTCGATCGACGTGATGCACCTGACGAAGAATCTTTGTGTGAACCTGCTAGGCTTTATGGGTGTGTATGGAAAGCCTAAGGACACATTTGAAGCACGACAGGACCTGCGTTGTTTGAGAGAAAGAGACAACCTGCATCCAGAGAAAACAGATGATGGACGCCATTACTTACGTCCTGCTAGCTACACTCTAAGCAAAGAGGAGAAGGAAATCATGTTTGAATGCTTAAACAACATCAAGGTACCATCTGGATTCTTCTCGAATATAAAGGGTATTATAAATGTTGCAGAGAAGAAATTCTGTAACTTAAAGTCCCATGACTGTCACGTTCTCATGACGCAATTACTTCCAGTTGCATTAAGAGGAATTCTACCTCCAAATGTACGTCTAGCCACCGTGAAGCTATGTGCATTCCTCAATGCAATTTCTCAGAAGGCAATTAATCCAACTGATCTAGCTAAACTACAGAATGATGTGGTTCAATGTCTCGTCAGCTTTGAGTTGGTGTTCCCTCCTTTCTTCTTTGATATTATGATACACCTCCTAGTTCACCTAGTCAAGGAGATTTTCACTCTCGGTCCTGTGTTCCTACACAACATGTTCCCCTTAGAGAGATTCATGGGAGTCCTGAAGAAATATGTTCACAACCGTGCTCGCCCAGAAGGAAGCATCGCCAAGGGCTATGGAACAGAAGAGGTCATTGAGTTATGTGTTGACTTTATTCTCGACCTTGACTCGATTGGTGTTCCTGAATCGAGACATAAAGGGAGACTAAGCGGAAAGGGGACACTAGGGAGGAAAACATATATTGGTACGGATGATGATTATTTCAATAAAGCGCACTACACAGTTCTACAGAACTCCTCTTTGGTAGATCCGTATATTGAGACACACAAGGATCTCTTACGATCCGAGTTTTCAGGGAAGACTGAAGCTTGGATTACGCGTGAACACATGGAAACTTTTGGCGGTTGGTTGCGAAAAAAAATGTCAAGGTGATGAGAGCATCCATGAGCAACTATATTTATTGGCTATGCAACCATCATGGCATATCGTCACATACAAATATGGATGAAAACGGTACGGATATTTATTCGACCGTCCGTTCGACCGAACAAATATGAACACTTATCTGGATAGTTACTCGGATATCCGTAATTTTTTTCGGATACGGATACTAAAATGGATATCTTATGCGGATATCAAATACGGATGTAATATCATCGATATCCGGCGGATATCGGATAATCCGGACAAGTATCGGATATATCCGGATATTTAAAAACGGATATTATCCGGATATTATTCAAACGACCTTGGATGGAGAAATGATCAAAATAAAAATTGTAGATCTGAAAAAGTTATGAAACTTTGTTGTTTACAACTTTTTCGTTTGAAATCATTTAGTGCTTCAAAATTTAAACCGTCCAAACTTTCTCAAATGGAAAACTAGTTTATAGGCGTCGAAATTTAAAAATCACAAATTGGAACCATCCAAACTATCTCAAATGGAAAGTTGACCAAAACAACAATTGTAGATCTTGATGAGTTGAACAAACTTGGTATTCAAAACTTTTCAATTTAAAGTCATTTATAGTTCATAATACTAGAGTCAAAGTGTTGTTTTTTCATTTGACCAAATTTGACTTGGTCAAACTTGCTCAAATAAGACACTAAATGACCTCAGATGAAAAACTCTAAATACCAAGTTTGATCATCTCAGCAAGATCTACAATTGTTACATAGCTCATTTTCCTATTTGAGAAAGTTTTATCAAACACTAGTCACAAATTCTTGAATCTCATAGACTTTCTGAAACTATGTCACACACTTGTGAAATTTGAACTATATTTTGTTCAAACTTTCTCAAATGAAAAAATATCCTATATAAGGATTGTAGATCTTGATGAGCTGAACAAATTTGGTATTCAAAACTTTTTAATTGGAACTATATTTTGTTCAAACTTTCTCAAATGAAAAAATGGCCTATATAAGGATTGTAGATCTTGATGATATGAACAAATTTGGTATTCAAAACTTTTCAATTTGAGACAATCTAGGGTTCCGAAAACTAGTTTGTAAACATCGAAATTTAAAAATCACAAATTTGAACTGTCCAAACTATCTCAAATGGAAAGTTGACCAAAACAACAATTGTAGATCTTGATGAGTTGAACAAACTTGGTATTCAAAACTTTTCAATTTGAAGTCATTTAGAGTTCATAATACTAGAGTCAAAGTGTTGTTTTTTCATTTGACCAAATTTGACTTGGTCAAACTTGCTCAAATGAGACACTAAATGACCTCATATGAAAAAACTCTGAATACCAAGTTTGATCATATCAGCAAGATATACAATTGTTACATAGCTCATTTTCCCATTTGAGAAAGTTTTATCAAACACTAGTCACAAATTCTTGAATCTCATATAGACTTTCTGAAACTATGTCACACACTTGTGAAATTTGAACTATATTTTGTTCAAACTTTCTCAAATGAAAAAATAGCCTATATAAGGATTGTAGATCTTGATGAGCTTAACAAACTTGGTATTCAAAACTTTTCAATTTGAGACAATCTAGGGTTCTGAAAACTAGTTTGTAAGCATCAAAATTTAAAAATCACAAATTTAAACCGTCCAAACTATCTCAAATGGAAAGTTGGCCAAAACAAGAATTGTAGATCTTGATGAGTTGAACAAACTTGGTATTCAAAACTTTTTAATTTGAAGTCATTTAGAGTTCATAATACTAGAGTCAAAGTGTTGTTTTTTCATTTGACCAAATTTGACTTGGTCAAACTTGCTCAAATGAGACACTAAATGACCTAAGATGAAAAAACTCTGAATACCAAGTTTGATCATCTCAGCAAGATCTACAATTGTTACATAGCTCATTTTCCCATTTGAGAAAGTTTTATCAAACACTAGTCACAAATTCTTGAATCTCATACAGACTTTCTAAAACTATGTCACACACTTGTGAAATTTGAACTACATTTTGTTCAAACTTTCTCAAATGAAAAAATGGCCTATATAAGGATTGTAGATCTTGAATCCATGACCATGACTCCATGAGACCCATGAAGCCATGAGCTTGGCTATTTCTACTCATGCCGCGAAGATTGGTGCTTGTATGATGTTTGATGTATGATGTATCTGTATCTTTATCTTATTTGTTGCTTTACTCTTTAGTCTTTCGGCTTAATCTAGATGGATTATGGACTCATAGAGTGGTGTAATGGTTTATGCATATATGATATATATATATATGCTGCTTTTACTCAATATCCGAATAGATATTTGTATCCGACCTTCTCCGAATCCGATTCATACCGTATTCGATACTCATTATTCGTATCCGTAACCGAGTCAATCCGTATTCGTATATGTATCCGAATGCTATCCGTGTCCGAATCCGAATCCGAACAGAAATATGAAAACAAATATAATATGAGTGATATCCGTTCGTATCCGACCCGTTTTTATAAATAGGAACATATTCTACACAGTAGCCCAAGATAAAAGGAGTACCAACCAAAACAGTGGTGTCCGCATAGATACCACAGACCCGAATGGGAATAAGCAGACATATTATGGACGCATAGATAAAATATGGGAACTAGAATATGCACCTACTTTGAAGATCCCATTGTTCAAGTGCCAATGGGTCAAGGTGACCGGAGGCGGGGTAACAGTAGACAACGAGTATGGAATGACAACAGTAGACCTTAGTAATATTGGGTACAAAGACGAACCATTCGTCCTTGCTAAGGATGTGAATTAGGTGTTCTATGTCAATGATATGTCTACCAAACCAAAAAGAGGAAAAAACGATAATGACTCAACCAAAGAGACAAAGCGCCACATAGTTCTTTCAGGGAAAAGAGTCATCGTGGGAATTGAGGACAAGTCGGACATGTCAGAAGATTATGAAAAGGATGACCGAATTCCGCCATTCAAAGTGAACAAAGACCCTAGCATCTTGGTAAATGATGAGGACACTCCATGGTTAAGACGCGATCATAACCAAAGAACATACGTAAAGAAGGAATTCACTGCTGTGCCCACTTGATGATATAGTGATTTAATGTAGTGTGTGTTTGAGATATTATGTAATAATTGTGAATTCAGATGTTTAATATGTCATGTTTCAAATTAAATCAATGTTTGATTTGATGGGATTTCTCTCAAAAAGGTAAATTAGGATATTGAGTGATGAAAAATTAAAATATTAACGTTAAAATGATGTGAAAACAAATTTCCTGTCCAAAACCAATAGTTTTAATAATTTTAATTAAACACTACATTTTTGCATTAACGAAATAATAAATATTAGTTACATTATGTTTTATAATTATAACAAAAAATAAAAAAAGTTAGGTTATAGATTTTTCCTATGTGCAATAAAGAAAAAAAAATCCATATTTTTAACAAAATAATTTTATGCCTTTTATTTAATTTACTATGTATTTAACAAAAACTATTGCATTTCTATTGTATTTAACAAGACTATTGCTTAAAACAAAGTGGAAAGCAATGCAGAATTTACTCTCCCGGTGGGAAGCCCACCCGGAGTAAAAGTGGGCTGCAGCTTCAGTTCGCCAAAAAACTTTACTCCCCCTTTACTCCCGGTGGTGGTCGGCACCGGAGTAAATCTCCCAGTATATAAACCGCTAGTGCCAGTAGCAGATCGATCCCTCCTCTTCTTCCTCGTCGAACACCACCGCCTTTCTCTTCTTCCTCGTGCGTTGGTTGCCGATTCGTCTTCCCTCACAGCATCAGCCCCCCGTGACACGGAGCCCGCGCCTCACCTCGTGGCGGCCCTCCACCACCGACGACTCTCTGCGCCGACGACCTCGTGCGGCCCGGCCTCCTGTGGCGTGCCTGTGGCCCTCCACCGCGTTCGCCCGAGGTGAGAGTTCTCTCGCTTTAAATGCGTGCATGGTGAAATGGCGCTCGGTGAGGGCCCATGCATGGTTGGGGTCTTTTGTCGCTTGTCGTCCATAGCGGAGGAGCCATCATTTGCTCGTTATTGGGGCATGCCATGCATGGTTGTCAGTTTCAACAATGGCGTCTTAATTGGGGGCAACGGCATGCCATGGCTGCGGCGAATCATTTCCTTGAAGCACGCCACATGCAAGTCAACACCCTTGTCGTCCAAGTGGATGTGGTACCAGACGCCCGTAACCTACTCATGCCCTTGTTGTCTCCAGAAGTCACACGATGGCAAATCTCGCGATGCCTTCTGGTGGAGCTCTAAGGCTCGGCCGTCGTGGACAATGCGTTCCGGCGGTGTGGCGCGCGCACTCGTGGATGCCGAGGTCTTGTTCGAAGCGATGGTAGACATAGCTAGCTGAAACTTGCAACATCACGACATCACGCTTGCCGATGACACCGCCCCGCCCGCCTCGCACGTCGTCGTCATCGTCAAGACACCGCCACCACCGCCGACACGATATATATCGTCATTTGTATTCATATGCATGTATATATATCGTCGCGAGCACCGCCGCCCTCGTTAAGCCTATGCGTTTCTATGTATATGGCGAAGCACCGCCTCTTGTTCACCCATGTGTACAAACATATATATCTGGCGGAGTTGAGCACCGCCACTCTCGTCACACCGCCCTCTCTCGTGGCCTAGTCGATCAACATTCGTATTACGTGTCGGCATAAGATATATTGTAGTTAATAAAGTGACTATGTTTAGTTTAAGATATATGATGAATGACTACATGGTTCACATGGTACATAGGATATATAACAACATCATGCACTGACACCGCCCCGGCCCGCCTCATGTCGTCGTCGTCAGCACACCGGCCACCACGCCGACACGGTTATATACGTCATTTGCATTCATATGCATGTATATATACGTCGCGGAGCACCGCCGCCCTCGTTCGCCCATGCGTTTCTATGTATACGGCGGAGCACCGCCGCCCTCGTTCACCCATGTGTACAAACATATATACGGTGGAGTGGAGCACCGCCACTCTTGTCACACCGCCCTCTCTCGCGGCCTAGTCGATCAACATTCGTATTATCGTTATCGTTAACGCTAAACAATCACACCAGGGCGAATTACGTCGGTGACTAGGGCGAACCGCGTTGTTGATGTCACCGACATGGTTCGCCCTAGTCACCGACGCAGTTCGCCCTAGTGTGGCGAATTGCGTCCGTGACCGAGGGGCAAGATTTAATAATGCATATTGTTCGTAGATTTTACGCATGTAAGCAAAGATTTGATGTACTATATATTGGTTTTGTTTTTTGAAGCTAGATGACCGACCCGAGAAACATGGATGAGGAGGAGTTGATGAATTTGATCAACACGGCACTCAAGTTGCCGCGATGATGGTGCTAAAAATAACGTGCAAGAGGATGCGGATGATGAAGTCGATGATTTAGCTCTTGAACAAAATGAGCAACAACATATTGGCCAAGTATATATTTTTTATTATTAGCTATATAATTATCATGTCTTATGTGTGCTCATGACATTAAAAATAATGTTTATGTTTTGTAGCCCTCTGGATCGACATCAACAACTACAACGAAGAGTAAAAATGTTCGAGGTCCCAAAAAGCCATTGGAGGGCCGCTTCATCATCTCGGAGTTCAATGTGGATACAGGCGAACCGAGGGGGCCAAATAAAATGAAATTCGTGCACCATCGTGGTTACCTTTTGTACGAGACCGCTCTGATCAAGACCATGAATGGAAGAAGAAGACCAATGCTCCTCATATCAGTTTTGTCTCTAATCGTGACAAGACGTTAATTTGGAAAGATGTCTCGGTACATTTCACGCTCCAAACAGATGGTTATGATGATATTATAGATGGTGATGAATTGAAGGAGCGAGTTAGGGATTGGGCAATGAAGAAGATGGCCACCCAGTTTGAGACTTGGAAGAAACACCTATACACGACATATGTCAAGAAGAACATAGCACCAGATTTTACTGTCCCAAAGGCCCGATCTCAAAGCGAGAGGCCCTATTGGGATGAGTTTGTACAAAGTACAAGACATCGGAAGAGGGTGCGAGTCGGGTGATAAAGAACCAACGTAATGCCCAATGAAGACATACCACCATAACTTGGGATCGGTGGCTACCCAACCGCCATTAAGAAGTGGAACAAAATGGAAGCGACACCTTCTTGCCAAGGGTATCACACCCGAATCACTCGAGTGGGGAGAGCGTGCAAAGAATTGGTTTTTCGCTCATGGGGAACACTAGACCAGAGAGAGGTGGAAGTGCGTTTATGGCGCAAGACCGCAAGAAGCGGCAGAAAGATTGTTTTATGCTCAGAGAGCTCTATCGCTAGTGGTGCGTTCAGAACAACAGAGAGAAGGATGAGTGACATACGCCATCGGGACTATTGAACATGGTGGCCGAACTAGAGGCAAAGGAAGTGTCTCGTGGGAGCATGGATTCCCTCAGGACAGACCTTCCTCAGAAGCCGCTAGAGAAAGAAGGAAGAAGAGGCACAGCGGCTCCAGAGGTTGGAGGAAGCGGTGTGTGAAGCACAGGAGCGGGAAAAAAACCTTGAAGCGAGAATGTAGGAGGAAATCAGAAGGCAAGTGCAAATAGCAGTGAGTGGAAGCAAGCGAGCATCGAGCCGAGGAATCAACATTAGCCAATCTGCTCAGGTTGAAAAGCGCTTGCGCTTCCACGGAGATACCAAATCAAGGGGACACAGATCAATTGCGCTTCCCTATGGATGACGTCACTGAACCTTGTACAACGTGTGAGCTACACATTCCGAAGGGGAATTCCACAATCAAGGTGGCTATCGGTCTTGTTAATCCTATCGACCAAACCAAGACACCAAGGATTCATGGGAATATAATCTGAGAAGGATATGCTACCATCTCGGTAGATAAAGCTGAAAAAGGTTTTAGTGATTTGCCTCTTGACATTTCTAGAGGTGATGGCGAGAAGACTCTAGGAGAAGCGGAGAAGACATTCATTCTATGGCGCAAGCGCTACATTATCATTCTAGGGATGTCGGCTCCACCTCCTCCTGAACTACCTCACCGTAGGTATGTGCGGATGAAAATACTACATCATTAATTTGTATTGGCTTAAATAATTAACAATCTGCTCATAATAATATGTCATTCCTTTTTTGTAGCAGATCCTCCCCCAACCTAAATCCAATTGTTCAATCGCCAGATCATCATAGTGCTCTGTACGATGACATTGTGTTGGAAGGCGAGGCTGCATCCACACCATCTCCAAGGAGGTCTCCAACGCCACACCGCCACCTCCAAGGAGGTCTCAACGCCACGCCAACACCTCCAAGGAGATCTCCAACGCCTCCCGCCCCCGCCTACCAAGAAGCCTAGCAAGAGGCCACCCTCAAACGAAGAATCAGTCCCACTTTGTAAAGAAAGCCACCGTGAAACCAAGGGCTATTCCCAAAATAATATCTCAAGAGAAGGAAGAAGGAACTGATGCATATAAAAAGATATGTCTAGATTCTATGACAAACTTAAAAAGAATCAAGAAGCAAGGAGAAACCCGAGAAACCGTACTTATTAGTACCTCCAAATATTCTAAGAAAAGGGTGGCTTCTTACCAACGGCAACAACAGCTGGAATCTCGTAAGTCGTCCAAATCAACGTTATCGGACTATGACCGTATTTCTCTCACCAAGTCAATTGAGGCGACACGTAAAAAGAAGCGGGCGGGGAAAGGAGTTGCCCAACTCGGACAACAAGCGCACCAATCAATCCCCTCGCTAGTTGTTGGTAATGAATATGGTTCGAATTTAGGATTAATGCATCGAGCAAAACATACCTCCGGATGTCGATTTGGATCACCTTGGTGAATTTATTGATGAGACCGGTCTCGACCTTTTCCAGATGTTTGGTGATGGAAACATTGAGAGTCTTGGCGCGGAGGTTGATATTTGGAAGAAAAAATTTATACTAGGCGAGTCTATACAACCCTCAAGCCTTATCTCGATCTGGGGACGCAAATGTACCTAAACTAAACAGTGGTACATGCAAAGCGTCTACCGTGGAGACTTCTGCGTTGGTGTCAAAATTAGAGACGAACATTGGTTCCGTGGCGATGATGTTATGTATGTTGACTATGCAGAATTTCATCAACTATGCCACCTGACCTCTCTGGACAAAGTTATCATTAGCTGCTATTGCCTGTAAGTAATAATTCTTTCGATCTATTATTAAACTCATCATATGTGTGTATATGCATATAAATTATCCTAACAAGTACTATGTATATGTAGATTTACAATGACAGAGCTCAGAAAGGAAGGCTGCAATGAAATTGGTTTTGTTGATCCCCATATAATATTCAAAGACCCAATTACTCCAAAGACTAATTGGAAGTCTGAGTCAGAGAGTAACCTCATGAACTTCTTAGTGAACCAACACCACAAGAAGGATATACTCTTTCCCTATAACTTCAAGTGAGTGTTAATAATATCGATCATCCTTAATGGCTCATATGTTTATTGTAGTTAATTAATGAGTGTTATGCGTTATATCCTATAAACACATGCAGCAATCACTGGATATTGATGGACATCGATCTGGTGAAAAGTCACTTGATAATCTATGACTCGATGAGAAAACCACAACAAGACTACCAAGATATGATAGATATTATCCAGAGGTAATTTCGGGATCTCTAGCAACTATATATACACACAAACATGATGATTAACTATATCTGATGACGTGACAAATTTTTTATTGGGCAGTGTTTGGAAAACCTTTATTGAGAAGCAACACATGGAAAAATGCAAAGCGCCACTGAATGTAATCCCTTTGAAAGTAAGTCCCCTGAATAGCATCATCTTTATTAATTAAACATATAGCTTTCACCGGATCACCAGATTGGATGACAAATCTTTTTCTCGTAAAGTGGTGTCTGAGGCAGGAACAGGGAAACAACTACTGTGGTTACTATGTTTGCAAGTTTATCAAGGTGATCTCCCAAAGAACTCCTACAGAGAGACTCAAAGTACGTTAAAAATACACTATATATTCATTTAATTATTATTATTGATTATGTTACTATGTCTTTATATAAATATATGTACATATATTAATTTATTTTCCTTTAATTCAAACCTGTAGACTCGATGGTTGGAGAAAAAGGTCATACGATAAGACCAAATCAAAGCAATTCAAAAGTCTATAGCCGGATTTTTTAATGAGCAGGTCATCGATTCCAAAGACGAGTTCTACTTCGACCCAACACTGCCATGGAAGCCAAGCTAGAGGATGAGAGAAAACTTGTTATATCACAACAACTGTAATGCAATCTTTTTGTAATATATGCACATGAAATAATATAATGTAAAATACACATATGCATGCATGCATGTAAATATATATATGATGCATGCATGCATATATACTATATATATATATATATATATATATATATATTTATTTCTATGCTTGAATTGTGTGATTTAATACGTTCATTGTGCATGAACCGAAACATACTATACGCGCGTATAAATGTATAATTAGCAGCGTACAATACAACTTCAAAAACAAAAAAAAAATGAAAAGAAAAGAAAAAAGAAAAAAAACCTTTAGTCCCGGTTCGTATTACCAACCGGGACTAAAAGTGCCGACCATCACCTTTAGCTAAAGGTCCTCCTTTAGTCCCGGTTCCTGACCCGGGACTAAAGGACCCTCTTTAGTCCCGGATGCTTGATCCCGGGTGGAAAACCGGGACTAAAGAGGTTCTCCACCGGGAATAAAGCTTGGTTCTCTATCAGTGGGTGGACCGCAGCGCTGGCGGCTGCGAGTCCTTCCGCGGCCCCCTCGACCGGCACCTCCTCGCCTACCTTGCTGACAGAGCGCCGTTGCTGAGGAGCCTCCACGTGGCGCCGGAGGGGTGCGGTGCCTGCCGGAGGCCGATACCGACGACAGTGTGATCACGAAGCTCCCAAGGCTCGAGCGCCTTGTGCTGAGGGGCGGCATCTTCCGGACGCCCACGCTGCGGGCGCTTCTCAAGCACTGCCCCCTGCCCGCCTCGAGGTGCTCGACGTCCGGAACTGCTACACCGACGGGGGCACTTCGTACGGGCTATGGTGCAAGAGTCATAGGATGATCAAGGTTCTCCATCTCTCGCCGGGGCCGGCCTTCGACTATTGCCGGTGCTGGGCACTGCTGTCTGGAGCGCAGAGCGGCACAAATTCTCGCTAGCCTTCCTCGCCGGCTAATTTCACTTTGACTGGCACAGGGCAGCGAAACGGGTTGGTACATACCAGCGGCGCCGGAACTAGAACCGTCGGGCAAATCACCTTCCTCGCTTCTGTAGGGAGGGGGATAGAGGCGCGGATGTTCCTGGTGGTGCGGCTGTCCTTGATTTTGTTCAGCGTCTGGGCTTCAAGTGGAGGGCGCGCGGTGTCATGTGTCAACGCCTCTACTGCGCGGGCGCCACTCCAGTGCCGGACTGTGCTGCTACTGTTGGGCCAAGAGTTGGTCGTGTGCCCAGGCCCAGGACGAGGAACACCAAAGGTTCTCGGGCCCGAGTGGATGAACGCCGTACCCGTGCATGAGTAGCGCCGAGTGTGGCAACTTTGCGCACAGTGTGCTGACTCTATGCCGCAGTGCCGCTGCAGCACCACACCCTAATCAACGGAGTGATTACTGAGCTACCTTGTAAAATAACACAGAAACACAAGCATCGACGCAACCGCCATTAGACTTCACACCTCACTGTTCGCCCTGTTCGCTTGGTTTATAAACCGTACTTTTTCATTCAACGAACAATATTTTTCTCTCACAATAAATCAACCAACGGTACTTTCAGTCATGACTTATCAGCTAAGCGAACAAGGCAATTATCACCTCGAAGGACAATGCACGAGGTTTCATCCGACGCTAGACTCCACGTCACTAGTTTGTTTCATGTGTTGCCATCAACAAGGTGTGCAGCCAAGCCACCACCAAAACCTTCACCCAAAGCATTAAACCTTTGCCCTACCCCAACAAGCCACCATGAGGCTTGCACCGTCTTCTGACGATGTCCTGCACCGAGACAACACTTTGCCATGCAAGGCTACCCGTCACAGTCCGCCACAAGCCTTATAGTCCTGTGTTGTCGTTACTGCGAGGGCCATCTTTCAACGTAGTCTCCCGCCACACTAGAAAATGCTATGCAGAGCCGGTCGTCGCGGTTCGTTGTTACGGCCTCTATCCCAAAATAGAAGTTATTTTTGCTTTCCAAGAAGTCAATTTTTTTTAATTTTAACTAATTATATATAAAAGAATATTAATATTTATAATATATAATTAGTATCATTAGATAGATCGTTGAATGTACTGTCGTAATAAACTTATTTGGAGATAAAAAATATTGCACGCATTTTCTATAAATCTAATTAAAATTGAAAATTTTTGACTTACACACGTCCCATTACGTAACAACCACCCTGACGAGCACACACAACCCGCGGCCGCCTGCAGAGTTATCGTTTGCTAAGGCCACCACAATGCAACCTCCACACCATTGCACATACACACCACTTCCTCCTTCGAGCCAGCCACCAAATATTGTCATCAACGCCTCTGTAGCCCACATGTGCTGTTGTAGCATGCCTCTGGCAGTGGCAGCTGCCTGCACTGTCGAGCCCAAGCCTGGCCATTGTGCGGTCCCACGCCACTAGGCACCCTGATGCACCAGGCCACGTGCGACCGCAAACTCCTACACGGCACCAATGACTCGAGCAGTCGTTGCCAACGCTGCCAGGGTTCCCAACAAGCTACTTCCTGAAGCCTCCACGACCATGTCACCCACTCAGAAGCAGGTCGCCACCAACTCCTCGCAGCATGCAGCAGCAACTCACCACCATAAGTCACCATTTGTCCACCTCGAAAAAAAGTTTTTCACCCGCAAGCGTTAAAAACTACCATATTATTGATCTGGGTTTTGAATGTAATAGGCTAGATCTATGAAAAGATATATATAAGAAAAATCAAGAATCCAGAACAAATTCAAGTATAGAAATTAAAGAGACGATGGTATATAATTCAAATAGCATTAAAACTTGATTAAACGATAAGGAAACTACATGCAACGCCTATAATAGGAATAAACCGCATACATAAGAGCTATTCAAGCCATCCACCAATGTCTTTGGCATGTTCAAAAGAATCATTTAAGCACTCCAAATTCCCACACGGCTCCTTCACCGCCATGTTCTAAGTCTTGCCATCTCAAATTGTCCTTTCAACATAGCCCTAATTAATATGGTTGATCCACTCCTTTCTCATATGTTTCTAGCCGAACAACTAAATAGATTGTCAATTATAATGATCATGGCTCAAATTTGATGTACTTCATAGTGATGACCGAGGAGAGAAAAACAAGTCCAGTCAACCAATTTTACTTTGTAGAATTATGAGAAACCATAAAAAGAATATCCACTTTTGACATGTTATAGGATATTGGTTAATTTGATTTTTTTGGTGCACATGCATGAGAAGCTCGCAAGCAGCACAAAGCACATAGTTTAGATATTTTTGTTTTCTCTCCGAGAGAATCTGATCACAAGGAGAGACAAATATGATCATAGTATGATTGACAACAATGCGGTGGAGTGGCTTAAATAGTAACCCAGAGATCAACAAGTTCACAGGTGTCATGGATGGCCCTATAGTTTGTTCTGTAGTGCTTGCTGTAATGACTATTGGTGTGATGACGATGCCGCCTAATGAATGTTTGAGACAATACAATGGCTCCAGCAAACATGAGCAACATTCTGTTAAATAGGATGATGTTTTAGGACAAAAGTGGCAACAAAGGATCCATAAACAAGGTACAAATGGTTCAAAATTTAAATTTACAAGAGGATCAAAGAATTAAAAAAAATTGTGGCGGACTGTCGGTGTTTCGAGTTACCACCAACGAGTAAATTTTTAGTATTGCGTGTCTAGCTCGTATGGTGTGCTTAGAGGACATGAGGTTTATACAGGTTCGAGCAGAATGTCTCTACGTCCAGTTCGTCGCTGCTGCTCGTGTTACTAGCACCGAAAGTTTGCAGTACGGGTTACAAACGGGCGGGAGAGGGACAGGTCCCAAGTCTCTGGTGGAAAGAGTGAACGGGCACCGAGAGCTCAGTTGCTGCTCAGCCGTGTGCTTGTGTTGTGTTCTTGTGTGTTTATCTGGCTTGAATCGGATCGGGGTGATTCGATCAGATGCCGCCCACTTCATGGGACGCCCTGCTTTCCCTTTTATAGACCAAGGGAAAGCACGGGTTACAGGGGAGGAAGAGAGGAGAACGAGAGAGAGAGAGAGAAGAAGAAGAAGTCCTTCAGGATCACCAGGTCCTTCTTATCCTTCATGCGGGTCGCGCCGACCTTGTAGATGTCAACAGGGACGGCTTCATGTCATGGCCTTGTTCGTCACTGGCGCCGTGCGCAGGCGTCGTCTGCCGGTCATGGCTCTCCACTCCGTCCCGGCGGACGTTGTGGTGAGCTGACACGCCTGTCAGTGTTCGTACGAGGGTTAGGCAGAACAGCACCGGTACGCCCGACGCTGTTCCTGATGTGAATCCTCGGGTATGGCCTGTCGTGGCCGCGGGTTACATCGGGGCGTGCCGGTCTCCTCCCTGGTGTCAGAGCTTTGACCCGGACCCATACACTTGGACCTGGAGTGGTTGGTGGTGGCATGGGTCTCCATCGGGCGAGACGGAGCCCACGGCCTTGGGATCGGGCGAGCCAGAGCCCACGGCCAGAGGCCGGGCGAGGCGGAGCCTGCGGCCTCAGGGTCGAGCGAGGTAGAGCGCAAACCCAAGGGTCAGGCGAGGCGGAGCTCACGGCCTTAGGGTTGGGCATGGCGGAGCGCAAACCCAAGGGTCGAGCGAGGCAGAGCCCGTGGCCTTGGGGTCGTGTGAGGCGGAGCGCAAACCCAAGGGTCGGGTGAGGCAGAGTCCGCGGCCTTGGGGTCGGGCAAGGTGGAGCGTAAACCCAAGGGTCAAGCGAGGTGGAGCCCACAGCCTTGGGGTCGGGAGAGGCAGAGCCCGCGGGTTCGAGGTCGGGTGAGATGGAGTCCTCCCCCAGAGGCTCGCTAGAGCTCGGTCGAGGCGGAGCCCACGCACCTAGGGGTCGGTTGGAGCCGTAGTCATGCTCTTGACCGTTCAGATGAATCAATGTTGATGACCATTAGCCCCTCCTCTTCGGGTACTCTAGTATTGGTCCCCGATAGTAGCCCCCGAGCTTGCAGAAGAGTAGGATACTCCTTCGGAGGCTTTTCCAAACAGGAGGACTCTGAGGGCCTTGGCCTTCTTTTATCGCCCACGGCGTGACCTGGGGACGGTGATTCCCTTTCGTCGAGATCGGACCCCTCGAGGGTATAGCCGTGAGATCTGGTAGGTTGGAAAAGGTCTTTCCTGATTTTGACCCCTATGGGGGTCTGTTGTTCTGCGACTGAGCGTTCGGCCTTTGTGCGAGTCCAACTTTCCTTGAGCCCCCACCCGTAGCAGGGGTTCGATCGAGGATTGGCTCATCTTCGTGATTGTCTTCCCTCAAACATTTTTTTCGAAAAAAACTGAGGGGCCGAGCCGTGTCATGATTTTCCTCTATGGACGAATCATGGTGCTCAGTGAGCCGTTAACGGGCTAGTCCGAGTGGGGCCCCGACATCCCGTTCGTCAGGATTCAGCTTGGGTTAGCTGGTGACCGGCTCCAGATTCTTAGCGATCAATCCATATAGTTCTTAGGTCCATTCGACCGGTCCCGAGTGCTCTCTGCCTTTCTTCGAGGAAAACCATGGATCGAATCTGGCCAAGACTCGAACATGGGCCGGGATGCCCGCGACGCTCGTATGCTCGGGTACTGGTCGCTAGCGGGGCCATCCTTTTCCTCCCCTTACTCTAAAGGTGCCCGGAGCGGTTGTTGAACCCATCGGTGGGCCAACCTTCGAGCTCTTGGGCCTAGATGGGCCGCAGGAGCATCTTTAGCTCCATATCCCTTTTACCTATGACGGGTCATGGCCCGTTCAGGAAGGCAAAACATTCGGTGAGTTTTTCGAGGGAACGGACATAGGTTGCGTGCGTACGCCTCGTGGTGAGTCGTGGTGGCAGGTCATGGCAGGTGCGGAGATGTAGGCGGGCGGTTGATTTCCTCGCGTCCGTGGCCCCTATAAAATCAAAGGGTTAGCCCCCCGGGTTAGGTTGTATCCTTGCATCCGCAGCCATGCCGCCGCCACCGCCATCGCTTAGGTTTCCTGCCTCTGCATCTCCGCCGTCGTTGAGCCCACATCCATTCGCCCCCACCTCCAATGGAACCGTGGTGCTGTTCCGACATCACCTTCTAGCGCATGGAGGGCCTCGTCCATCGTGTTCTTCTCCATGTGTGGACCTTGGCCGAGGAGTTGCTGCTGCCTGGCGAGGAGGATTTGTCGTCATCGCCCGACGGCTATGTGGTGTCGTTCACCCACTTCCACGAGCGTGGGTTCGTGACCCCCGCCCACAAAGTTTTTCGAGGGCTACTGCACTACTACAAGATCGAGCTGCAGCATCTCAACCCCAATAGGATCTAGCACATGGTGGTGTTCATCGCCCTATGCGAGGGATTCCTGGGGATCAGCCCCCACTTTGACTTGTGGAGGCACTTCTTTGCGTCACCCTCCAGAAGAAGAGAGAGAAGAGCGGTAGGCATGAGTTGCATATGCCGATGGGGTGCGTCGACATCCAACTCCAGAACAACCGGGTCAGCAAGTACCCATCGATGCGGTTGTCAATGTCCAACAAGGGGTGGCACTCGCAGTGGTTCTACCTCAAGAACGACGCCGTCGCCCCTCTGCCGGAGTTCTCTGGGCGCCTGATCGAAGAGGCCCCGGAGCCGTGGAGGAAGTGGGGCGTCCTAGAGAAGGACAAGAAGAAGATCCGAGACCACATCGCCGCCATCCACATCCTAAAAGAGAATGTCTTGAAGGGGTCGGGCGTCATCAGGGCTTACCATGCAAGGAGGGTGGCAGCATTGATGACGCGCGCGCTCCCGCTGTATGCGATGACGCCCGAGGTGTAGTTCGACGAAACGGCGCTCGCCGAGGGGACGCTCCCCAACTCCGAGATCGTGCAACGCATCAAGGAGGCGATGGAGCCTCTGTGGGATGATGCGAGTGCCATCCTCGACTTCATCTACCCGGTGCTGAGGCATACTTCGATGCGGCCAGAGTCAGGCTACATCGTCATCGTAAGTCCCCCTTTCTTCTGCCTTTTCTTCAGTCGATTTCCTGACTCCTTGAGACTAACTTTGAGAGGGTCAGGACCAGCCGAGGGACCTCATTCTCATGGATCACCCGACACTGTTACCGAAGGATTCGGCCATGAGGATGGCGAATCATGCCGAGGGTGAGCGGTTGAGGAAGGCGAAGAAGGACAAGAAGAGGAAGAAGCAACGGAAGCTGCAGGTGCGGGAATGGGGGGAGGACATCGATAGTGATGACGATGATGATGATGGTGACGATGATGAGGTGATGGAGGAAGAAGAAATGGTAGCCAACGATATCGAGTGGGATAACCTGGAAAATGAGGATACGCTGACAGGCATTGGTTCGTCCTTGCAGGCGTCGAGACCCTTCCCTTTCCATGGAGGGGAGGGTATGTCTAGGGAGCTGGTGGAGATGGGCCATACCGTCGGCCTGCCCCAGGAGCCAACAGAGGTGGGTGGCTCTACCGTCGCGCTCGAGGTGCCAACGGAGGCGGGTGGCTCCGCTGTCGCGCCTCAAGAGCCAAGGGGAGCGGGGCCCTCTACCCAAAAGTAGGGGGCGGGCTCAAAATGGCCTCGTTCTGATGAGGCGGTGCGAGGGTCGTGGGTTTGCCCCCCCAAACGCATATGTTGGCCGATGGCGCTGAGGTGAGCTATCGGTTCCTCTAATTTTTTTTTCTGTTTTAGTTAGATTTCATCGTGACTTATGATTTTCGTCCCTTACAGCGTCGGCAAGCAGCGTAATAGTTTTGCGCTGGCGCCGAAGAAGAGCATCGCCCTCCAATTATGGCAGTAGCCATCGGCTGGTGTCACTCCCGTTTCGGGCAGGAGCAGCGCTAGTGTGACTACGTTCGCTCAAGGGGTGCCCTCGGAGGTCGCGGAGCAGCCGATGATGGCCGCGATACCGCTGCCGATGGTGGGACGGATGGGGCTGCCGACCGCACCCATGGCGCCGACCGCGGCGGGCGCGGCGTAGCCGGTCATGACCCTACCAACACTGGTGGAGGTGGCGACAACCATGACAGATGGGTCACAGCCGGGCGTAACCACAGCGGCGCCTGAGATACCGGCGTGAGCCATGCCATCGGCGGCCCAAGCAACAGCGCCCCCGCCGCTGATCCCTTCCATCGCTGGAGGGGGCGTCCCATAGGGGATGTCAAGGCGAGAGGGGTCGGCAGCGCTTGGAGTCGGTAGGGAGTCATCCCTGGCCCTGACGTCGGTGGGCAGTGGCTCGCCCGTGCGGGGCGAGCCCCTGCTCTAGTGGATGAATCCACAGGATCTGACGTCGACGCTCTTCACCATTGACGATGCTGCTGAGAGCATGGAGCTGGAGAGCCTTGACGTAGGGATCACATCCGTGCTCAAGGCCCTGAACCATGCCACGGGAATGTTGCACGACATCATCATTCCCTCCGGCCGGGTATTGCTTCATCCTGCTTCTTGCCTTTATCATCATTTTTCTATTTTTTGTATCCTGATCATCGTCTTCCTACAGTCCCTCATAGCTCGCAGCTGGGGGAAGTCTTGGTTCCTTCGTCAACAGAAGGAGACCTAGGACTGCCTCATCGAGGAGGCACGGCTACATGGGGAGGTGACTACTCAGCTTGTTGCCACCCAGCAGAGGGTGGCCGAGCTGACTCCCCTTGCCGAGGAGGCGGCCAATCTTCAATCGCGAGTGGCTGAAGCCCGTCGGGATGCTGACGAGGCCGAGAAGGAAAAGGATCTGAAGCTAGGGGCCAAGGAGAAGCTCGCAGCCCTAGAGAAGAGGGCGAGCCTAGATGCCGTGGTGGTCGCTTGGCTGCTAAAGGAGCGGGATGAGCTACTCCAAACCACGGAGAGGCTCCACTAGGCTGAGCTCAAAAGCGCAACAACCTAGAAGCTAGAGACTGAGAGCATTTCTGTCGGGCTGGCCGTGGACCTCATCAAGGTGAGGATGAATCTATAGGCGGAGTGTGATGAGCTTGGTATCCTAGGCGCTACCCTTGGAGTGGTCTACGATGACCTTCAGGTGGTGCGGTCGGAGGGGACTAGCTCGCTCGCGGCTCATGCCGTCGAGATCATGGCTCGGATGCGCCAGCTCGAAACGAGTGCCCTTCATGCCAGAGTCAATCAGTCCTTCGTGATTACTCATTCTCATTATGGGGACAACATCGATCTGGACACGATGCGCCACGGCTACGCGCCTAGCTATGAAGTCCACGAGCAGGAGGAGATGGAAGTGACGGTGGCTCCCCTTTTGTAGGACCTGGCGGACAGGATAGAAGACATACTTCTCCCCCGGAGGGGCTAGTTAGTTAGATAGGTCGGACGATCATTTTTGTAATAATTGGACAAGTTCTGACCCCTGTGTTTTGTTTGAACAAGTCTGTTTTTTATTTTGGTGTGAACAAGTTTGTTTTTTCTCCCTTTTTATGTGTGAAAAGGGGTTAATGCGTTCCGACCCTTCCATTTGTTAAGACCGTAGAGCTCGGGGCACAGGTGAACAAACTCTGATCACGCTGGTGAGCAAGAGTGCTGTAGCTGCTAGGGCGTAGGTTTCTTACAGTCTGACTAGCCTTACTCAGTCGTTCGTTTCTGCAAACCTTGCCACTAGGTTTTTTAACGTGAGGAAGGGGTCGAGCATGGCGATTGTTTCAGAAAGGTTATATATACCCTTATCAGCCCCCGAGTGAGACCCGACCCCTTGCCGTTGCTAGGGTCGGGTGTCACTAAAGATCGAGGAGAGGGTAGCAAAACTAGAAAGAAAAAGCATCTCTTGTTTTAGAAATGTTATTCTTAGTTTTCGTACGTAACCCTCCTTAGATTTGAACCATCGTTCTGCGATCGTGCATTCGGTCTCCTTACGAGTATAACTTTCCTTGAGCCCCCACGTGTAGCGGTGGTCTGGTCGAGGGTCGGCTCATCTTTGTGATCGTCGCTCCGTCCATGGTTTTCGCAACTGGAGGGGTTGAGCTAATGTCACTTGCCTCGATCGCTCAAGTGATGTGCTCGGTGAGCTCGCAAACGGGCATGTCCGAGTGGAATCTGGGTCCGTCGTTCATGACAGGGTCAGCATAGCCCTCATGTGGCATTCCACTGCTCCTTAACTCGCCTCCCAGCATATGCCCAAGTCATTCTGAAGACCGACTCAGGTGGTCCGCTAGCCTCCCCTCGATGGAGATTCTATGGGCTCAGCTCGAGGTTAGGATCGTATGAGAAGGTCGAGATGACCTTATCCGCTTCTGAGCGGGTCGAGCAAAGGCCACTGGGGCTCATCTGTGTTTTCTCCCCTGGCTCTGCTCGACGCGACCTGGCCTCGAGCCCTTCGCAGGCCGGCCTTCGAACCCCGGTCAGTTGGATTCCTAAGTTAGGGTCGGGCGATTTGAGCCCCGAAGCCTCGTTGGGCTTGGTAGGGGTCAGCCGAATTTCATGCATCACCTTATCCACAGTTTCCGCAACCAGAGGGGTTGAGCTAATGACACTTGCCTCGATGGCTCGAGTGTCGCACTCGGTGAGCTCACTAATGGGCAAGTCCGAGTGGAATCTGGGTCCATCGTTCGCTGACGAGGTTGGCATAGCCCTCATGTGGCATTCCACTGCTCCTTAACCCACCTCCTAGTAGATGCCCAAGTCATTTCGGAGACCGACTCAGGTGGCCCGCTGGCCTCTCCTCAATGGAGACTCTATGGGCTTGGCTCAAGGTTAGGATCAAATGAGAAGGTCAAGATGTCCTTGTCCGCTTTTGAGCGGGGTCGGGCAAGGGCCGCTGGGGCTCATCTACGTTTTTCTCTCCTGGCTCTATTTGACATGAGGTGGCCTCGAGCCCTTCGCGGGCCGACCTTTGAACCTCAGTTGATCGCCACTCATGTCAAATGAGACGACTATCACTTCGTGGCGACGTGAAGCGTTGTGATGCAATAATTGCATATGCAATGCTTGGATGTATGGGATGAATGTATGGATGAATGTATGAATGCACGCATGAGAATGGATGAATGAATGATCATGCACTGGAAAAGTAGAAGCAGGGGTTGGTAGAGTTACCTCGATGGCTCAAGTGACGGGTTCGGGGAGCTCTTACCGAATATGTTCGAGTGAAATCCAGGTCCATCGTTCATGATGGAGTCGGCCTAACCCGCATGGGGCATCCTACTACTCCCTACCTGTCTCTCGGCAGTGGCCCAAGCCGTCCGATCGACTAGGGTGACCTACTAGCCTCTCCTCGATGGAGATTCCGTAGGTGGGCCCCTCTGAATCCTTTCTAGGAAGGTGGAGGCTAAAGCTCGGGGTGCGGGGATAAAAACTCTGATCACGCTGGTGCGTAGGTTTCTTGTGGTCCGACCAGTTTTACTCAGAGTTTGTTTCCGCACACCTTGCCTCTAGGTTTTAGTGTGAGAAAAGGGGTCGAGCATAGAGAATGTCTACCGAATAGACACTCTTGCCAGCCCCCGAGTGAGGCCTGACCCCCTGCCATTGCTGGGGTCGGGGACTCGATAGCAAAATTAATAAGAGAGAACATGCGTAAATTAGGGGTGTCCTGCTAGCACATGACTTACCTTGATGACACAAGTGATGGGTTCGGGAAGCTCTTATCGGATATGTTCGAGTGAAATCTGGGTCCGTCGTTCGGGACGGAGTCGACATAACCCGCATGGGGCATCCTACTGCTCCTTACCCATCTCTCGACAGTGGCCCAAGCCATTCGATCGACTTGGGTGACCCACTGGCACAGGACTTTCCTGCGGACATTGAGGATGAGATCACCCCCTAGGAAATTAGTTAGGCAGATACGCTAGGCGGCGGACTTGTAATAAGTGGACAAGCTCTTAAATTTCATTGTGACCTAATAGATTTTTAGCCATTCTCCCTTTTCATATAAAAAGGTTAGTGCATTCCGACCCCTTCCGTCGTTAGGTTGTAAAGCCCGGGGTACGGGTGAACAAACTCTGATCACGCTGGTGAGCAAAGGCGCCATAGCCGCTGGGGCGTAGGTTTCTCGTAGTCCGACCAGTTTTACTCAGTGTTCATTTCCGCAACCCTTGCTTCTAGGTCTCAACATGAGAGAGGGTTGGACACAGAGAATGTTTGCTACGTAGATATTCTCTTAGATGTGTACCGACTCTTTCCAAAGCTAAGGCCAAAAAGCCTGGCGTGCGGGAAAAACTCTGATCACGCGGATGTGCTATTCATCGCAGAATCAGAGGAACTTCTTTTTGGTGTACTACGTGTCGTTGTCCGTGATAATGGAGTTTGGGACTCCAAAGCGATGGGCGATGTCAAGGAAGAATAGCACGTCTTGCTCGGACTTGATCGCGGAGATCGGTCAAGCCTCTACCCACTTTATAAACTTGTCTACGGTGACAAGCAAGTGCGTATAGCCCCAAGTGCCCTTTTGAGAGGTCCGACCAGGTCAAGCCTCTACCCACTCTATAAACTTGCCTTGAGTGCTTGGGCCGGTAGGTGGGTCTACCGAGTGTAGTACTGACACCCTTCGCAGGTGCGCACAATCTATTCGGTGTCGGCTAGTATAGTCAGCCAGTAGAAGCTTTGTCAGAATGCATTTCTAACTAGGGTTCTAGGCGCGGCATGGTGACCATAGACCCCACCGTGGATATCGCTCAGTAACTGCTTCCCTTGCTCGATGGGGATGCAGCGCTGTAGGATCCCGGTGTGGCTCCACCTGCAGAGCTCACTAGCAACAACAACAAAGGACTTGGCACGATGTGTGAGCCATCGAGCATCCGTCTTGTCTGTCAGCAGTGCCTCATGGAGGAGGTAATCAAGGTAGGGCGTCCTCTAGTCGGCCAGAGGGTCGGGCTCTATCGCTGGATCCTCGTTTAGCTCCATGACCTCAGGGTCAGATGGAGCCGATGACTGGTTAGCCCCTGAGCCCACAGCAGGCGGCCCATCACCGCCTTGTTTTGGCTCCTCGTAGCCGACCGAGGGCTTGTGCTGATCGCTGGGGAAGATGCCCATTGGCACCGGTCCTTGGCCGGACATCGCTTTTGCCAGTGCGTCGGCTGCCTCGTTGAGATGCCTCAGGTTGTGATTGAGCTTGAGACCATCGAACTTGTCCTCCAGTTAGCAGACTTCTCGGCAATACGCAACCAACTTGGTGTTGTGGTAGCTCGACTCCTTCATGACTTGGTTGATGACCAGCTAGGAGTCGCCCCGGAGGTTGGGGTGTCGGATACCCAACTCGATGGCGATGACCAGGCCATTGATGAGCACCTCATCTCGGCCACATTGTTAGAGGAGGGGAAATGGATGCGTGTACCTCATGCGTATCCCAAGGGGCAAAACGAAGACCAGCCCCATGTCGGCGCCTTTCTTCATTCGCAATCCATTGAAGTACATTGTCCAGTACTCCTAGTCGACGACTGTCGGCGGCATTTGGACCTCGGTCCACTCTGCAATGAAATCAGCCAGCACTTAGGACTTGATAGCCGTCCGGGGGGCATACGAAATGCCTTGACCCATCAGCTCGAGTGCCCACTTTGCGATTCTTCCCATGGCATCCTGGTTTTGGACAACCTCGCTAAGGGGGAAGGACGTCATGACCGTCACCATATATGACTCGAAGTAGTGACGCAGCTTCCTCTTGGCGATAAGTACGGCGTATAGGAGCTTCTGGATTTGGGGGTAGCGGGTCTTCTAATCGGACAAGACCTTGCTAATGAAGTACATGGGACACTGCACTTTGAGGGTGTGCCCCTCTTCTTCTCGCTCCACCACTAGGGTGGCGCTGACCACTTGCATGGTGGTAGAAATGTAGAGCAGAAGTGGTTCTCCATCGGTTAGAGGGACCAGGGTTGAGTCCTTTGTCAGAAGCTACTTGACCACGTCAAGTGCCTCCTGGGCCTCGGGCGTCCATTGAAAATGGTTGGCCTTCTTTAGGAGCCGATAGAGGGGGAGACCTCATTCGCCGAGGCACGAGATAAAGTGGCTTAGCGCGGCAAGGCACCCTGCAACTCGCTGTACCCCCTTTACATTCTGAATTGGGCCCATCCTTGTGATGGCCAAGATCTTCTCCGGGTTGGCTTCGATGCCACGCTTGGAGACTATGAAACCCAGCAGCATACCCCTTGGGACCTCGAAAACATACTTCTCGGGGTTGAGCTTAATACCGTTTGCTCAGAGTTTCATGAATGTCTGCTCTAGGTCGGCTATGACCTAGTCAGCCCGTTTCGACTTGACCACGATGTCATCCACATAGGCCTCAATGGTTCACCCGATGAGGTCCCCGAAACACTTGAGCATACGATGCTGGTACATAGCCCCGGTGTTCTTCAGACCGAATGACATTGTGATGTAGCAAAACGATCCGAATGGGGTGATGAAAGATGTCACGAGTTGGTCGGACTCTTTCATCATGATCTAATGGTACCTGGAGTACGCATCAAGGAAGCAAAGGGTTTTGCACCCTAAGGTCGAGTCGACTACTTGGTCTATGCATGGCAAAGGAAACAGATCCTTTGGACGCGCCTTGTTGAGTCCCATGTAGTCAACACACATTCTCCATTTCCCACTCTTTTTCGTATAAGAACGAGATTGGCTAACCACTTGGGGTGGTATACTTCTTTGATGAACCCCAGCCGCCAAAAGCTTTGTAATCTCCTCAGCGATGGCCCTGCATTTTTCCTCATCGAAGTGACGCAGGTGCTGCTTCACTGGCTTGGATCCTGGCTTGATCTTCAAGGCATGCTCGGTGACTCTCTCGGAATGCCTAGCATGTTCGAGGGGTTCCACGCAAAGATTTCTCTGTTGGCATGGAGGAAGTCGATGAGCACACTTTCCTATTCG
This sequence comes from Miscanthus lutarioriparius, assembly GCA_904845875.1. Lineage (NCBI taxonomy): Eukaryota > Viridiplantae > Streptophyta > Magnoliopsida > Poales > Poaceae > Miscanthus > Miscanthus lutarioriparius. Next base: position 22,394,170 of record CAJGYO010000016.1, on the reverse strand, counting down.
GAAGAAAGCGTGGTGCCAACGCGCACCGCTTTGCCCTTGGAGCCACTGGGGTCTAAGAGGACCTCCTTGGTGCCCTCCACAGGCTCAAAAGACCTAGCCAACCGCTTGGGGTTGGGCGCTTCTTTGGCAACCCCCTTCCTGATGGCCGCATGCTCCTTGGAGGTGACGATTGCCATGGCGTGTCCGCAGCACTCGACCTCACACTCATAGGCGCGCTGGAAGGAGGTGCTGATGGTGATGACCCTGCATGGTCCCAGCATCTTCAGCTTCAGATAGGTGTACTTGGAGATGGCCATAAACTTCGTGGATGGCGTGGTAGGTTCTGTGGAACCCGACCACCTCGAAGGTAAGGGTCTCCATCCTGTAATTGGTCAGATCCCCAAAGGTGATGGGCAGATCGATCTACCCAAGTGGCATGGCTTGCTTTCTAGGCACGATGCCATGGAAAGGCGCTTCGGTCGGTCAGATGCGTGATCGGTCAATGCCCATGGCATCGAGTGTTTCGGCGTACATGATGTTAAGGCCCTGCCTCCATCCATTAGTACCTTGGTGAGCCACTTCATGCCGATGATTGGGTCAACCACGAGCGGATATCTCCTCGGTTGCAGGACTCTCTCTAGGTGATCGATTTGATCAAAGGTTATGGCAGACTCCGATCATCGAAGAAAGGCAGGTGTGGCTGGCTCAGTCGTATAAACCTTGTGGTACGCAAGCTTTTGGCGGCGCTTGGAGTCATAGGCCGCCGACCCTTCGAAGATCATGAGGCAGCCATCCAGCATCGAAAAGCCACCATCATTCCCCTCGACGTCGTCTGCGGCCAGCTTGGGGTCCCCCCTGTGCTCCCCCTTGTTGGAGCCTCTGGACAAGAACCGCTTCATGAGGCCATAGTCCTTGTAGAGATGCTTGATGGGGAAGGCATGGTTCGTGCATGGCCCATCGAGTAGCTTCTCAAAGTAGTTCGGGGTACCCTCTGTGGGCTTCCGACCCCCCTTACGGTCAGCGGCGGCCATGAGCGAGAACTCGCACCACTGCTTGTTCTTCTTCTTACTGGGGCAGTTGGAGGCACCTTCACTAGCGTCCTCATCCCGCATTGCCTTGCCCTTGAGGCGGTCAAAGATCGCTTTGACCGCCTCCTCGCCCGAGGCGTGGCTGGTGGCAATGTCGAGGAGCTCCTTGGTGGTTCGCAGGCCCTTACATCCCAGCTTATGGACTAGGGACTCACAAGTGGTCCCAGATAGGAAAGCTCCTATGATATCGGCGTCGGCGACATTAGGTAGCTCGTTGCTCTGCAAGGAGAAGCGCCAGATGTACCCATGAAGGGTTTCCCCGGCCTTCTGTCGGTAGTTTTTGAGATCCCATGGGTTCTCAGGACACTTGTATGTGCCCTGGAAGTTTCCCACAAAGATCTCTTTCAGGTCCGCCGAACTTTGGATTCTATTGGGCGAAAGGTGTTCCAACCATGTTCATGTCGAATCAGCTAGGAACAATGGAAGGTTGCGGATAATGAAATCGTCATTATCTGCTCCACCGGCCTAGCAAGCAAGCCGTTAATCCTTGAGCCATAGTCCGGCGTTTGTTTCCTCAGAGTATTTTGGGATGTTGGTTGGTGGTCGGTACCGTGGTGGGAAGACGACATTGAGGATGTGTCGGCCGAAGGCCTGAGGTCCTGGCAAGTCGGGGCTCGGGCTTCGGTCCTCGCCGCTGTCATAGCGTCCACGACGACGTGGGTGGTAGCCATGGCTAGCACCCTCCCTCGCATCGCTGTGGGTACGTCTGCGGGCATCGAGGGTGTCGCGAGTGTCACGGTGGCGGCCGAGACGCTCATGCACCAGGACCGCGGTGCGCAGCCTACCGCCTTGTGGACTGACGCGTCCTTGTTGGGTTACTCTGAGGGCGTGCGCTGCCTGGCGTCGAGCTCGCATCATCGAGACAGCGAGCTCTCGGCCTGCTGGCCGCCGCACGCTCGAGTAGCATGCAAATCTCATGATGGGCCCGATGATCCTCGGGCGTCGTGGGCCCCGGAAGCCCCCGGAGCAAGTCCACCACAACGGTAATGTTCTGGCTCACCAGGGTGAAGTGTGGGAGGGCTTCATCATCCTCGATGATCCTTCGGTTCATGTCGCTAGCCATAGCGCGCGCACGCCCACCGTCTCCGTGGTGCTCGATCTCTCGATCGAGCTCTGCATGTTCTTGCTCGAGCTGGAGTCACGCTTTCTCGAGCTCTTGGTGTCAGGCCTTTAGCTGCTCCACCCACAGGCGGGATGGGGCCCCTACATCCCCCTCGACCTCGTCATCGAGGTCGTTCATCGGGGTAGCCTCTTCCTCGTGGATGCTTTCGACGTGTCCCTCGGGGGTACCTACCATGAAATATTCATGAGAGGGGTGATGCTTCCCCTGCTGGAGTCAGAGGTGGAGGGCGACTTCGTTTCTCCCATGAGGAGGTCGTGGAAAGACTCCATGATATATTCGGTCATCCCCACGAACTCATCGTTCATGGGGGATGGAGGCGTGTGTTGCGCCACAAGGTGCCAACGGTCTCTGCGGTGTTGCGAAGACCAGATGGGAGCGTTGTCGGGGCACTCTGGATGAGTTATTCTGGAGAGAGCGGCTCTCCTCCATCAAGCTTCGCCATGACATTGGCGAACGAGAAGGTGAGGTGGCACAGCTCCTCCCGGGACGCTCGGGGTCCCAAGAAGGCACCAAGCTGGCGCTCTAACCTCCCGTAGTCAAAGGCGAGAAGCTGGTTGCTCCTAGGGGCGCGGGCCTCCGGTGCGTGCAGCTGTAGTTCCTCAAGCGCCTCGGCGATCGCGTCGAGGCCGGTGAAGTGGAGAGGTTGGACGGTGTCAGGTGCTTGCACCAGCTCTCCCACTGTCGTGACAATGAAGTCTAGGTCCCCGAAGTGCGCGTGCGTGCTCGGGACCCAGCTGGCATTGTGACTAGCCATCTGAGGCCTGGTGTGGATGTCGAGACGTGCAAAAGGCCCCTACCTAGCGCGCCAACTGTCGGTGTTTTGAGTTACCTCCAACGAGTAAATTTCTAGTATTGCGCGTCTGGCTCAGAAGGTGTGCTTAGAGGACATGAGGTTTATACTGGTTCGGGCAGAATGTCTCTACGTCCAGTTCGTCGCTGCTACTCGTGTTACTAGCACCAAAAGTTTGTAGAAGAGAGGAGAGCATGGGTTACAGTGGAGGAAGAGAGGAGAATGAGAGAGAGAGAGAGAGAGAAGAAGTCCTTCAGGATCGCCAGGTCCTTCTTATCCTTCATGCGGGTCCCACCGACCCTGTAGATGTCAATAGGGACGGCTCCATATCGCGGCCCTGTTCGTCACCGGCGCCATGCGCAGGCGTCGTCTACCGGTCATAACGCTCCACTCCATCCTGGCAGATGTCGTGGTGAACTGATGTGCCTATCAGTGTTCGTACGAGGGTTAGGTAGAACAGTACCGGTACGCCCGACGCTGTTCCTGATGTGAATCCTCGGGTATAGCCCGTCGTTGCTGCGGGTTACATCAGGGTGTGCCGGTCTCCTCCCTGGTGTCAGAGCTTTCACCTAGGCCCATACACTTGGACCTAGAGTGGTTTGTGGCGGCATGGGTCTCCGTCGGGCGAGGCAGAGCCCGCGGCCATAGGCCAGGCGAGGCGGAGCCCGTGGCCTCGGGGTCAGGCGAGGCGGAGCGCAAACCCAAGGGTCGGGCAAGGCGGAGCTCGCGGCCTTGGGGTTGGGCGAGACGGTGCGCAAACCCAAGGATCAGGTGAGGCAGATTGCAAACCCAAGGGTCGGGCGAGGCGGAGCCCGCGGCCTTGGGGTCGGGCGAGGCGAAGCCCTCCCCCAAAGGCCGGGCCAGGCGGAGTGCAAATCCAAGGATCGGGCGAGGCAGAGCGCAAACCCAAGGGTCGGACGAGGCAGAACCCACGGCCTTGGGGTCGGGCGAGGCGGAGTCCTTCCCCAGAGGCTCTCCAGAGGTCGGTCGAGGCGGAGCCCGCGCACCTAGGGGTTAGTTAGAGCCGTAGTCGCGCTCTTGACCGTTCGGATGAGTCAATGTTGATGACCATTAGCCCCTCCTCTTCGCATATCCTAGTATTGGTCTCCGACAGAGACTTTTTATCGAGCTCACTGGAGAATTGAAGACTGTCTGTACCTAGTATCGACGGAAATTACATAGTTAGGGGATACAAAAAAAAGGAAGATACTTGATGTAATTGAGAAACCAAAAAAATTAGTCAATGATAGCAGTACGGAGTTCGTGCAAGTGGATTTTGTCAATCAAACAAACAGAAAAAAAAACTCTAACGGTTACAATTAAAAAAAAACTAGCTACCCACGCTGCACGGATCACCTTGCTAGTTTATTTTGATTTCGTGAATAAATAATCTGGTTGCTGCTGCACGAGTCATATAATTTTATAGAGTTACACCATGTTTATTCTTTGATAAAAGCAGGTAGCGATTAGTTTTATATTCCAAAGCACGGGGTCGGGCGAGACGGAGTCCTTCCCCAGAGGCTCTCCAGAGGTCGGTCGAGACGGAGCCCGCGCACCTAGGGGGCAGTTAGAGCCGTAGTCGCGCTCTTGACCGTTCGGATGAATCAATGTTGATGACCATTAGCTCCTCCTCTTCGCATATCCTAGTATTGGTCCTCGACAGAAACTTTTTATTGAGCTCAGTGGAGAATTGAAGACTGTCTTTACCTAGTATCGACGGAAATTACATAGTTAGGGGATACAAAAAAAAAGGAAGATACTTGATGTAATTGAGAAACAAAAAAATTAGTCAATGATAGCAGTATGGAGTTCGTGCAAGTGGATTTTGTCAATCAAACAAACAGAAAAAAAACTCTAACGGTTACAATTAAAAAAAATAGCTACCCACGCTGCACGGATCACCTCGCTAGTTTATTTTGATTTCGTGAATAAATAATCTGGTTGCTGCTGCACGAGTCATATAATTTTATAGAGTTACACCATGTTTATTCTTTGATAAAAGGTAGTGATTAGTTTTATATTCCAAAGCACGGGGTCGGATGAGACGGAGCCCGTGGCTTCGGGGTCGGGCGAGGCGGAGTCCTTCCCCAGAGGCTCTCCAGAGGTCGGTCGAGGCGGAGCCCGTGCACCTAGGGGTCAGTTGGAGCAGTAGTCGCGCTCTTGACCGTTTGGATGAATCAATGTTGATGACCATTAGCTCCTCCTTTTCGCATACCCTAGTATTGGTCCCCGACAAAGACTTTTTATCGAGCTCAGTGGAAAATTGAAGACTGTCTGTACCTAGTATCGACGGAAATTACATAGTTAGGGGATAAAAAAAAGGAAGATACTTGATGTAATTGAGAAACCACAAAAATTAGTCAACGATAGCAGTACGGAGTTCGTGCAAGTGGATTTTGTCAATCAAACAAACAGAAAAAAAACTCTAACGGTTACATTTAAAAAAAACTAGCTACCCACGCTGCACGGATCACCTTGCTAGTTTATTTTGATTTCGTGAATAAATAATCTGGTTGCTGCTGCACGAGTCATATAATTTTATAGAGTTACACCATGTTTATTCTTTGATAAAAGCAGGTAGCGATTAGTTTTATATTCCAAAGCACGGGGTCGGGTGAGGCGGAGCCCGTGGCCTCGGGGTCGGGTGAGGCGGAGTCCTTCCTCAGAGGCTCTCCAGAGGTCGGTCGAGGCGGAGCCCGCGCACCTAGGGGTCAGTTGGAGCCGTAGTTGCGCTCTTGACCGTTCGGATGAATTAATGTTGATGACTATTAGCTCTTTCCCTTCGCATACCCTAGTATTGGTCCCCGACAGAGACTTTTTATCGAGCTCACTGGAGAATTGAAGACTGTCTGTACCTAGTATCGACGGAAATTACATAGTTAGGGCCTTAGGGGATAAAAAAAAGGAAGATACTTGATGTAATTGAGAAACCAAAAAAATTAGTCAATGATAACAGTACGGAGTTCGTGCAAGTGGATTTTGTCAATCAAACAAACAGAAAAAAAAACTCTACGGTTACAATTAAAAAAAACTAGCTACCCACGCTGCACGGATCACCTTGCTAGTTTATTTTGATTTCGTGAATAAATAATCTGGTTGCTGCTGCACGAGTCATATAATTTTATAGAGTTACACCATGTTTGTTCTTTGATAAAAGCAGGTAGCGATTAGTTTAAGGGGATGTTTGTTTCTTCGGTCGCTCCTAAAATTCATGTCACATCAAATATTTAGATATTAATAAGGAGCATTAAATATAAATTAATTATAAAACTAATTACATAGATAAAGGATAATTTGCGCGATGAATTTTTTAAGTCTAATTAATCTGTCATTAGCACATGTTTACTGTAGCACCAGGTTGTCCAATCATAGACTAATTAGGCTTAAAAGATTCGTCTCGTAAATTAGTTGTAAGTTGTCCAATTAGTTTCGTAATTAATTTATATTTAATACTACATGTATGTATCAAACATTCGATGTGACAGGAATTTTAGAAACGTCTGCCTGAAGAACCAAACATGGCCTTATATTCCAAAGCACGCGTGCACATGTCTTAGTGGCAAGAGAACTGAGAAGACATCATACAGGTTGGAGCGTCGCATCCGAGCGCCTGATGAGGCGATGAGACTTTTGCCAAAAAGTCCCTGTCATCGCCCAGCCCTGTCCAACACTCAAACTCCAACAGCGATATAGATCATATATATAGGAAACTAGAAAACGCCATGGACCGAAACGTCCACGATCAAAGGTTCAGCTACCTCTTTATATCCTTTGCATCGTCATGCTTGCCTCATGCTTTTGCAATATATATTTTTGCTTTCTTCCAAGCTAAAATTACACTTGAAAAAAAAACAATCGCTAAAATTACAACTAGTATATTGCAAACTGGTTATATTCCTTACAAATAAATAGTAATATCGGGCCTGTTCGGCCGGTATTAAAGTTGACTGATAAGCCGGTTGAAGATGTTTTGTTGTGAGAGAAAAATACTGTAGATTCTAGCTGATAAGCCGGCTGATAAGTGCAAGCGAACAGGCCCGTCAATGTGGCTTGGAGTAAATTCGACAAAAAAACTATCGGAAATGATATTTCGACTTTGGTAGGATTCAAAATTTTGAAAAAAAAAATCTAGGGGCTGAGTGTGATGTTAACTGCCCTTAGACATGGTATGTAATGTGAATTGTCCCTAATGTAACGGTTTCCAAAGGCAAGATATAAATGTCAATTGCCACTTGAAATCGATTTTCTACTGTGGTCTTTGAAATAATTATAACGACCCCATGGAAATTGGCTTGCAGGTGGTTGCGTACACACCCTGCAAGCGCTCATTTCTAGAGACCCTTGCATAGAAGCAGTCACGAATTTCACATCTACAGTCGATTTTGAACACTTCTAAAAAATTGTATTTACTGTTTTACTTTGCTTTCCACAACCTATATATAACCCAACTGCAGATACGGTTGCCCGCCTCTATAATTTTGAGGACCCAAGGGCAAACACGACATGTAGGCCCTAACATTCTTTTTTTTTGTGTAACATGAGCTATATAACAGTGTAGATCTGAGCAAATCTGACCCGCCTCCTCTCAAACCCGATGGGCTTGGCCTATCCCATGAGGCTCACTGTATAAAGGTATCGCTGCCCAGAAAAATTTGGCTCAAAGCTTAGACTAAAACATTTTTATAGCAAGTAGACCGTCGAGGACCGAAATAGTCCTGAAGCAACCCGTGGGATGCTATTGGGCACATATTTTAGACCCGAACACAATCGAGTTTTTTGCCAACCCACCCGCAGAATGCTCAGGTCTAAGAACAAGTTAACTTGTAGTTTAGTTTAGAATTACAAAAAAAGAAAATGCCAATAGTATTAATAGATGAAGCTAAAATAACTAGTATGGTTACCTTAAATAAGATGATAATGCAAATACAGAATTAGTAGTGTCGGGTATCGATATTAGAGATATTCAAAGCAAGTAAGTTAGCGCCCACGCTGACTTTCTCGGATGGGGCAAGACGCATTAAAAAGTCTCGTCCGACTCCAAGGCCGCGGGCTCCGTCACGCCCGACCCCAAGGCCGCGGGGGTCTCGCTCAAGGTCGTGGGCTCCATCTCGCCCGACCTCGAGGTCGTGGGCTCCGTCTCGCCCGACCCCTCGGGTGCGGGCTCCGTCTCGCCCGACCCCAAGGACGCGGCTTTCGTCTAGTCCGACGGGGACCTATACCGCCGCCAACCACTCCAGGTCCAAGCGTATGGGCCTGGGTCAAAACTCTGACACCAAAGAAGAGACTGGCACGCCTCGATGTAACCCGTGGCCATGACGGTCCGTACTTGAGGATTCACATCAAGAACTGCGTCGGGCGTGCCAGTGTTGTTCCGCCTAACCCTCATACGAACGCTGACAGGCGCGTCAGTTCACCACGACGTCCGCTGGGACGGAATGGAACGCCATGACCAGCATATGACGCCTGCGTATGGCGCCAGTGACGAATAGGGCCGCGACGTGGAGCCATCCCTGTTGACATCTACAGGATCGGTGGGACCCGCATGAAGGAGAAGAAGGACCTGGCGATGCTAGAAGCTTTCTTCTCTCTCTCGTTCTTCTTTTCCTCCGCTCTAACCCGTGCTTTCCCATCGCCTATAAAAGGGGAAGCAGGGCACCTATGAAGGGGGATCTAGATTTGCACAAGACCGAACCACGAGATAAAAACACAAGAGCACGACATGAGCAAACGGCTGAGCAGCGATCGAGCTCTCAGCACCCGTTCACTCCTTTCACCAGATACTTGGGATCCTTTCCCTCTCTCGCCTGTTTGTAACCCCTACTGCAAACCAAGTGCCGGTAACACGAGCAGCAGTAAACTAGGCATAGGGACATTCCACCTAAACCAGTATAAACCCTTGTGTCCTCCGAGCACACCATTCGAGCCAAACGCGCAGATACAAATTTACTCATCGGTGGTCCGAAAACACCGACAAGTAGTTAGAGCATCTCCAGCAGACTACCTAAACACACAATCTATCCTACATTTGGGTAGTGGAGGTCAAAAAACGCACTCCAGTAGACTCACTATCAGACTACCCAAATTTGTTGGCCCAACAAATGCCCCTCCCACTACCTACTTCTGTTGGGCCAACTGGTGACTACTCAAATTCTTATTCGGCAGTTTCTCGTATGCGCGCTCATTTTCCTCGCATCCACTCGACAAATGCCACCATCCTGCCTCTCTTCCGATGCCTTGTGTAGCGACCCAAAAATCGCTACAATAGTTCACAAGCACCTTGAGCATAAAAATGCATCTAACAATTCCATTAAACAAAATCTTGCATGTTACTTGTGAACTTGCTGAGCATCATGTGCATCTTAGTCCAAATTAGAATTCAACTTGTGCCTAGGCCAACCCAAAATTGAGCACTACCAGTTTTGGTGGATCGTCCGACATCACCATCGGATCGTCCGTCAAGACATCCCACAGACTTAGGATAATCTTGGCCAACCTGTGCACTAACATAGTGTTCGCCGTCACGGCGGAGTGTCCATCAAAACCCTTGCACGACCAGTTAGTCTGTCAGGCACAGTCCAGCACTGGCGGATCGTCCATCGCCCATGGTGGACTGTCCGTCAACATGTGTTGACACGTGTCCCATCTAGGTGTTGCGTTGTCACACATAGACGCGCTCGTGCGCTGACGAAGCGTTCGTCATTCACGGCAGATTGTCCATCAGATCGCCGCCGACACCTATAACATGCAAAATGTCTTGCTATCCACACCACAGCCACCATGGCCCCACCTGTCATTGCCATGCCACTCACATACACAACACCATCCCTCTCTCCACTCCCTCCCCACTCACACACACATTCACGTTCAGCATACAGAGAAGGAGAAAGAGAGAAAGGGAGAAGAGAGGAGAAGGAGAGGAGGAGAAGAGAAAGGAAGAAGAGGAGAGGAGGATGCCCCCTCCTACAGCCATGATGGAGGTCATCACCAGCAAGCTTCCCCATGCCACCACTTCGCCGAAGTTGGAGGAGATGGCCCCAAGCTTCGTCATCTTCTTCCTCGAGCCATGGAGCAAGCCCTACGTCGATCTCCCACCACAAAGTGTCCCGGTCCAAACTGCTATAGATGGAGCTTCCCCAAGGCATGGTGAGCACATCCCTGAAGTCCCCAACCATTTCCCCCAACCACCCATGGCCATACCCATGAGCTTCACCTCCATCCATGGCCACCACCACCATGGATGTGGTCAAGCTCACCACAGCCCATGCATGGTACATCCAACACTTGTAGAAGCTTCCCTATATCACTAGAAAGATATAGAAACAAACCGCACTCGATTAAGAGTTCGGATGCCCCGGGAATTGATCCCAACATATTGGCACACCTGTTTTTCATCGTTTTACTGGATGATCCATCGTTCCCATGGAACTATCCGTCGGCGCCAGTGTTCGTCCTAGCAAAATGCCCCGGCGCATGCATTCATCCCTGGCGAACTGCCAGCTGTACCACAGCAGCACAGCCCCAACCTGTAAAAGGTCTTAGACTATGCGTTTGACGTCAAAAATGGTGAAACGAATTTCATTGTGGTCCATAGAATATCCTCTATCAGCTAGACATAACTTTGGCACCAAAGGACATATCTCATTTTTTACCACCGGAAGAGGCTAAGTCCTTATAATTCACCGGAGACTCCACCACACGTACCGGAGTGTCCGATGAGTTATAAATCACAGACAGAGAGTTACCCGAGAGCACAGACTCCATACCGGAGAGTCTGATATTAGATTGGAGGGTTCGATGTTCTCTGTATGTCCTTTTCCCACTAAGTCTCAGAACCACCGGACCATCCGACATTCATGCCGGACTATCCAATAACACCAATCGACAATCCTTCAATGTATATCTGAACACTCCCTCTTTCATGTTTAATATAATGTCATGCATACATAAGTATCTCATACATGGACATATATATAGGTACGTGATATCGGAGAGACGTCCAGTGATATTCCAAGCTATGGGATCCTTGCTCATCCAACAGGCAGGCACCCCACTATTATAAACCCTACTTTGGATACTTATCAAGTTGCATTATGAGTTATGCATTACATGTAGTCTTGGATAATGATCACTCTTATACTACACCTAGAGTAGTCTAATAATCTGTAGAAGCCTCTCATCTAAACAATGGGAATGGGAACACTTAATGCTTATTGCTTAGTTACTTGGGCAATGTTAGAAGTCGAGCTGAGATGGGAACTCATACTCATGCGTGTAGGATGCTAACCTAGATAATTAACCACTAAAACCAATGAGGGTACAACTTGACTTACCTAACTAATCTGGCTAAGGACTAATATCCCTAATATGATAATCTTGATAATAACTTGTATATCTTGCTCATGCGAGGGGTAATTCGCCGTGAGTGTGGGATCTCAGATGACATAGCTCGTGGAGCAGTAAGGACCACATGTCGCGGATGGGGTCAACAAGCCAAGTAACTAATCGTGACCTGTCTATCCATGAAACTGGCAAGGGGGATGGCACCGGGAAGATGGTGTACGTAATGAACCGAGGACCAATTATGGTATAGAAGCCTGACCCGAGGTAGGTGGAAACCTGACCTAGGCATCCGCTCGAACCTTTCATGTAACATTCGGGCCAGATTAGGGAAAGGTTGGAGACGTGAGGCAACCCTTATTTGTCGCTCAGATATGGAGGTTCGTCCCATTCTCTGTGTGGGTATAGTTGTACAACTCTACAGAGTCTTAAAAGCCTGGAGTCCCTCAGACTATTCGGTTGTTCTTTCTTTCTATACCCATGGTAGCATGAATGATGGACTATGAGCACTTTTGTTATACGAATAAATACCTTTACTTCTATGTTGAGCATAGCATGTCATACTTTTAATGAACATCATTACTTTCTGCACTTATACAAATGCATGATAATCACCCAATGCATCCATCAAATATTATATGTTGGAATTAAGTCCTGCGAGTACGCAATGTAGTCATGGTGCTGCCGTTAAGTTGTGTCGGGTTCATAAACCCGGGGTCCCTCATGGACTGGCTTCCCAGCAAAGGCTCGGCCTAGCAGACGACGTTGTGAATGATGCACAACTCCAGGGCTAGCCCAAATACCTAAACTACAGGCTAGAAGGGCGATCCAATCTCTGACCGGAAGGCCTGGCTAAGGAGGAACAGTGCTCGCTTCCGACTCCGGCCCACCTCTCCGACCGGAAGGCCTGGCCAAAGACCGCCTCCAACTCTGACCCACATCTCCAACCAGGGATGCACCGAACTGCTGCTTACAGCTCTTCTTCGACTGGCGTAGTCAAAGCCGACTGGAACCAACTGACCGGGGACGCCCGCTCGGTGAGGACCAGGAAACAGACGGAGCAAGGAAGGCAAGGCACTCAAGTCGACCACGATACCGAGGACCGTACCCTACACACCTGCAGGACAGTAACTGACAGGACATGTCAGAAGGGTGCCCTGCAACCTTCCAGGCATGCCAGAACCCAAGCAGTGTTGTGGGCACCGACATTTGCCCTACAGTGTTGTGGGCGCCATCAACTCCCATACCAGACAAATGTGGTAAGGCTCCCCCCACATGCCTCTAGACATCAACAGTGTTGTGGGCGCCGTCATCTACCATACATGGTGAATACAGTAAAACCTCCCACATGCGTCTAACAACAACAGTGTTATGAGTGCCTACCATCATTTTGTACCCGACGGCGTGGGCAACAAGACTTAGTAGCATGCGTACTCTCTCTCTCTCTCGCTTGTAAGGCTATCCCCTTCATCTATAAAAGGGGATGCGCTCTCTCCCAACAGATAGATCCATCAGTCCACAACAACTCGAACAACACACACGATACGAATGACCAAGGATCCCAACGAACAACAAATGTTTGAACACTTAGCACATAGCGGAGCTCCCTTCACTCTCGGCCCTTCAGACCAGAGTCCGACCGGACCTCTTGTACCCCCCATCTTTCTCCCTTCCGTTTATAACCCCACAGCAAACTTCGAGCACCTGGGCTACCGATCGACTCAAACTGGACGTAGAGCACGTTGCCTAAACCAGTATAAACCCTGTGTCATTGAGTGCTAGGCCACATCCGATCACAACGTACGGCAAAACTACAAGTATTTATGTGTTGGTCATTTTCTACACCCACAGTTGGCGCCGTCCGTGGGGAAGACGCTGTACGCTCACACTTTTGCTCATCGGATGGCCCACTTTTCCGCCACCTTTGCCATGGCGGGCTCAAGCGATACAACTCGCTTCGGCTTGTTAGAGTTTCCCGCACTCCCACCTATTGGGACATGGGTTCCACCCATCTTTGAGCCATCCCAGGCCTTCCTTTTCGGAAGCCTGGACTTCGTCGCCGACCGGCTCGACGCACTACACCTCTATGAGGAGGCACTTGTTCCGGCGCCCATCGGAGGGGCGCCCTCCATCGGCTTCGGGACACACAATGACTTCAACGATGAGGCGCATGCACTTCATTCTGAGCAAACGCTCTGCTCAAACCCCGCTGTGAGTAATGTACATGCTGTTATTTACTCGCTATTTACTATCTTCCGCCGATTATTCGGAGGGACCGCATTGTCCGCACCGCAACCACCGTATGACCGGTTCCCCTATGGCCTCATGTCCCCCATGGACGCGTACACTCGGGGGCTCCAAAGGATGCTGGTGTCGCCCCCTCTCACATCCAAATTCATGGGAATGGCGAGCTATGCTCCCACCACTTTCCACGAACTCCTAGATGACGAGGTTGAGAGCGACGCCTCCAGCATCGGTGATGTGGCACCTAGCCACCGTCCGTCCTAGGAGTGTGCTATGGCGGACGCTCTGGGACAGCCGCTGGTGGTAGCCGAGTCCTTGCAGACTCACAACCCCTACGGACCCTCGTGCGGGGCCCTCGCGCTCACACAAGAGCACGCCGAGGAGCTACGACAATGGTGGCCGAACCAGCCGCCACCTGCGTCGGCGCGCTCGGTGCAGCACGTTGTGCCCCATGTGCGTAACCCGGTGAGCGACACTCGGGGTCACGCCCGCCAGGTCCAACGCGACACCATGGATGAGGGGAACGACCCCCACAGTTCGCTCGGGCTAGCCAGAACATCACCGCTACGGCAATGCTTCTGCGCGGCGTTCCCGACCCCGTCGACCCCCAGGAGCGGGTGGTCCACCGGAACCTCCAGGAGCCGATGGAAGCCACCACCGTTCAATAGGCGGAAAGCTCCACATCGCGACTCCGACTCACGGCCTCTCTCCCCACCAGGGGAGTGGGGACGCACTAGATGAATCGCTCCATCCGCTCAACGCTACAGTCGCCAAGCGCGGCACAAGAGGCCGTAGCTACGCCACGGTCTGACCTAGCGCCTGCTCCACACCGACCATGGTACACGAATGGCTTGGTCCAAACCAAGACGCTCGCATCATCATCAGCAACCGGCATCAGGCCCGGCATGATGATGACATCCATCGGGCGGTGGTGAGGGCAGGCGACACGGGCCCCAGCCGGACCATCGAGGGGAGCGGTGAAATGCGCCCTAGGCATGGTCACCGGCCAGACGACCGGAGTCCCAGCCCGGATGGCCCGGGACCACGAGCCTTTGGCCGACGCATCCAGAGAGCGCCATTCCCACAGCGCTTTCGACCGCCCACCAACATTGCCAAGGACACCGGGGAGACGAACCCCGGTATATGGCTCGAAGATTTCTGGCTCGCCTGTCGAGCCGGAGGGGTGGATGATGACCATTTCATCATTCAATATCTCCCCATCTACGTCGGGGAACATGTTCGGGCAAGGCTTAAATTCCCCCCGTGCGATAGCATCCGCGACTGGGTGGACCTCAAGAGGGTCTTCGTCGGAAATTTCCAAGGGATGTATGTCCGCCCTGGTAACTCCACAGGTTCTCCAACCAATACAACTCCCTTCATGCTGTCATCGACGCAGATGTCACCAGTGCATTCCTCTCTGGGATAACCTGCGAGTCCCTGATCCACAAGCTTGGGTGTCTGAAGCCCCATACCACCCGCGACCTGCTTGATGTCGCCACAAACCACGCCTCCGGCAAGGAGGCGGTCTGAGCGGTCTTCAATGGAGGCTAGGACAAAGGCAAGGCCAAGCGCGAGGACCAAGATGAGGGCCTCTCCATGCAGAGGGGCAAGAAGAACAAAAAGGATCGGCGCTGACCAGCCAACACCGCGTTGGTCATCGCAGCTGATCACATGGGCAAGCAGCCCCAGCAGGGCCTGCCTGACCACTTCAACAAGCTCATGGATAGCCCATGCACCAACCACGCCTACCCCATCAAACACCTCTACAAGGACTGTGACATCCTCAAATGTTTCTTGCGACAGGTCGGCGGGCCGAAAGGAGACGGCAAAGAGGCGGCAGCCAAGAAGGAGGCACGGTGGGCAAGGACGGGGACAACTTCCCTGACCCTGAGGAATGCAACATGATCTTCGGGGGATCCGATGCCATCTGCTCCAAGCGCCAGCACAAGGTACGCTACAGAGAGGCACGCACCGCTAAGACGGCCGTCCCCTCCTTCCTTAGCTGGTTGGAATCTCCGATCACCTTTGATTAGAGGGACCATCCCTCTCACATCGCCAGACCGGGGCGCTACCCGCTCGTCGTTGACCCCATCATCCGCAAGAAGCCTCACCAAGGTGCTGATGGACGGAGGCAGCGGCCTCAACATCCTCAACGTCGACACCCTCGACGCCATGTGTATCCCCCGGTCGAAACTCCGCCCAGCGGGCTCTCCCTTCCACAACGTGATCCTAGGAGCGCAGGTGTACCCGCTCAGGTAGATCAACCTGCCCATCACATTTGGCAACCGAGCCAACTTTCGCTCGGAGGTCCTCACCTTCAAAGTGGTGGACTTCCCAGGGTCCTACCACGCCATCTTGGGGTGGCCATGCTACGCCAAATTCATGGTGATCCCCAACTACACCTACCTCAAGCTGAAGATGCTGGGACCGAACGGTGTCATCACCATGGGAAGCGCCTTCTCGCACGCCTTCACTTGCGACCATGAGCATTTTGAGCTCGCCACCACGGTCATCAACTCGTCCGAGCTCCCACGGCTCGGGGAGTCGTCAACCCTAGCAGTCTCGGACTACAACAAACCAACCTCCTTGATGGCCTTCCGCCCACTCGAGGAAACCAAGGCGGTGGGGATCGACCCCACTGACCCAACCAAGATGGTGCGGATCGGGACCCAGCTCCTAGACAAATAGGAATGTGAGCTCGTCGACATCCTGCACGCCAATCACGATGTCTTCGCATGGAAGCCATCTGACATGCTGAGCATACCACGGGACATCGCCGAGCATGCACTATGCCTCATCCCGGGCTCAAAGCCCTCCAATCAGCGCCTGTGTCACTTCGACAACGAGAGACGCAGGGCCATAGGCGAAGAGATCGCCAAACTCCTTGAAGCCGGATTCATTAGAGAGGTATTCCACTCTGACTGGCTTGCCAATCCTATTCTTGTTAAAAGGAAGACCGAGAAATGGAGAATGTGTGTTGATTATACTGGCCTCAACAAAGCGTGTCTAAAGGATCACTTTCCTTTGCCGCGCATAGACCAGATAGTCGACTCCACCTCAGGATGCGAGATCCTCTCCTTTCTGGATGCCTACTCAGGCTATCACCAGATCGCGATGAAAGAGTTAGATCAGCTCGCAACCTCGTTCATCACCCTGTATGGTTTGTACTGCTACGTATCCATGCCTTTCAGCCTGAAGAACAATGGCGCCACTTATCAGCGGTGCATGCAGCAATGCTTCGCCTATCAGATCGACTCGCTCGACCAACCTGATCAAGTCGACCGACCAAAACCAACCATCGCCGTCTATGTTGATGACATAGTGGTCAAAATGGCTCAAGCTTGCGACCTGATCGCAAACTTGGCCACGACATTTGTGAACCTCTGAAGGCTCAACATCAAGCTGAATCCCGAAAAATGTGTTTTCGGGGTTCCGAAGGGGAAGCTGTTTGGATACTGAAAGTGCATCTAGCCCTTTAGTGAGTTTTGGATGATTGAATGACAACACGATTAAAGGACTAACATGTTTGCTAAGTGTTAGACAGGAAGTTGATTATCTCACAGATACTTGATGAAATTGTATAAAGCCAAAATGATGTATTGTTGTATAAACAATCTAGTTCAAGCACAAGACAACAATGCAAATGGAATTCATGCAAATGCTTATTTATTGTGGGATTTCAATGATCTATGTGAAAGCAAGCACGATAAGAGTCAATTAATGAGACATAAGGGATTGCATATGGAATGGTCTCATATTTGAAGCTTGCTAAATTGAAATGAAAAAGATAACAATACATATGAATGGATGATTCAACACAAGATGTGACTTGATGGCTTGAGATGGTGAAGATAGCAAGGAAAGGCTTCGAGGTACTAAGCAAGGGTGAAGGGCAAGCGACGGCTTGGCGGCTGAAGAACCTAGCTAGGGTGAAGAAGAAAGTACTTGCATTTAGTTGAGGTACTAGTCAAGCTAAGATGGTCATATTGATGTGAAGGATCAAATCTATAATGAAGTATTTGATGGAAGTGACTTGATACATTTGGGATTATTCAAACTTGATGAATGGAATCAAGTCACATGCTCAAGATGGCTATGCTCAAGTGAAAAGATCAACATCAACATGTTAGCACCCTTACTTGATGAAGATTGAAAGACACGGCATCAATTTCAAAGAAGATCAACTCAAAAGGTTTAATTTCGTTTTTCTTTTGATCTTGAGTTAATAGGTATGCCGTACTATTAAGAGGGATGCAAGTTTAGGTGGTATGAGGAAGATAGAGTGCTCAAGCATAATAATAAAATCAAAGAGAGACACTCTAGCACTTCACGAGCACATAGAATAATTTTACAGGTCATCGATGTCGGAAGTCCCGACGTAGCGGAACTCCCGGCTACGATCGAAAGTCATGACTCTTGCCGGAAGTCTTGACTTCCGATCACCGCTGCAGCGATGATCGTGGATGTCGGAAGTCCCGACGTGGCGGAACTCCCGACGGTCGGAAGTCATGACTCTTCTTTGGAAGTCTTGACTCCCGATCCACCGTGCAGCGGTGATCGTGGATGTCGGAAGTCCCGACGTAAGCCGGAACTCCCGACAGTCGGAAGTCATGACTCTTGTCGGAAGTCCTGACCCAAGCCGGGAGTCCCGGCATCGATGGTTCTACTAACCTGCTGACTGTGCCCGTCGGAAGTCCCGACGTTCGTCGGAAGTTCCGACCATCGGAAGTCCCGACGTTTGTCGGAAGTTCCGACGTTGGCTGTCTCGAGTGGACTTTTGACCTTGCGTGAACAGTGTTTTCTTCATACGTCGGAAGTCCCGAGATCTGCGTCGGAACTCCCGACGTAGATCTGAACGGTTAGATTTTGCCTTGGTGTATATATACCCGTCTCCTCCATTCTAACCGTGGCCCACTCAATTCATTGCGACGAACACTCGGCCAAAACAGCCCCCAAGCATTCTAGGCTCCCCTCTCTTCACTCATTTGCTTCCAACTTCGATTCCCAAAGGGTTTGAGTGATTGGAGAGTGGATTGAGTGAGAAAAACACTTTGAGCAAGCTTGAGCACTTGATTTCTTCGTCAAGCCGGTTTGATTTGCATTTGTTACTCTTGGGGATTTTCCCCTAGCCGGCTAGGCGTCGCCCAAGAGCTTCCATCTTGTGGAAGAGCCTTGGGAAGTTTGTATTACCCTTGTTTTCTAGTGAAGAAACTCAAGTGACCTTTGTGGTATCCTTGAGTGAGGCAAGGAGGTGGAAGAGACTCCGACCAAAGTGGTCACCTCAACAACGAGGACGTAGGGAGCTCCTTTGTGGGGGCTGCCAACCTCGGGATAAATTCTTGTCTCCAGCGTGCTTGTTGTTGTTGTGATTTGCTCGAAATTACTTGTATTTGGTTGTCTCCCTCTCTAGCTATTTCTTAGGGTTTGGGACTCGATCTACGGATTGGTGGCTTATCAACGTCAAGAGAGTGACCCAACACCTTACCTTACCACTAGGAAGTGGGTCTGTAAGTTATCGGCATCGCAAAGTTCATTTTAGCACTTGTAGTTCATTTCCGTAGGGTCGGAATCTTGACAGCTTATGCGTTGGAAGTTCTGACTCAAACTGTTGGGACTTCGACACGTCGGAAGTTCTCGACCCAATCGTCGGGACTTCCGACACGCCGGAAGTTCTCGACCCAAACGTCGGGACTTCCGACATTAATGAACTAGTACATTTTGATTCAACTCTTTGGTTGCCATTGTTTGGCTCCCTAGGTTTATCTAGTATCTTTTATATACTTTGTGGCTAACTTGTGAGGGGGTGGTATTACTCGATTTGGAGTTTCCATTTTGAAAACTCCTATTACTAATCGTTTCCGCTTTTAAAGGTGTTGATTTTTCGAAACGCCTATTCACCCCCCTCTAGGCAACATCCTAGGTCCTTTCAATTGGTATCGAGCGAGGTTCTCACCTAAAGCTTCACCGCCGTGAAAAGGATGTCGACGCCTATCGAGTTGGAGCCGGTGCTTCTCCAAAATAATGGTTCAAACTTTCTACCTTGGTCAATTCATGTACTCAATGCTTTTAGAGATATTAGTCCTCTTGTTGAGCATATTGTGTTTGCAAGCATACCTCTTCCTATAGTTGATTGGAGCAACTATAAGAATTTATCAAAAGAGGAAGAGATATGCGTGCAACTCAATGCTCAAGCTATTAATATCATTTTGAGTACATTGAGTGCAGAGGTTCAAGATGAGGCAATATTCAATGGACAACCACCTCAGGAGAGTGCTCATCTCATTTGGATCAAACTCGTTGAGTTATATGGAAAATCCAAATGCGATGATGCACTTGAGGTCGAGTCAATGGAAAATATGTCCATTATGTCTTCATGCAGCAAAGAAGCCTCACAAGACCTCAAGAGCGCCGAGCCGAGCAAGAGGCTCAAGCCTTGGTGGTGGCCAAGTGATGAGTCAACCTCGGTATCTCATGATACTCATCACTTGTGTCTCATGGCCAAGAAAAGCAAGAAGAAGGCTAGCAAGAAAGATCAAGCCAAGGAGATAGCACGAGTAGATGATCAAGAAGAGAGTGATATTGACATTGAAGATAGCTACACTCTTGATCATCTAAGCAACAAAGACAAGCTCATTCTCATGAAGCTAGTTGAGAAGAATGATGAGCTAGAGGAAGAGAATGAGAAACAAGAGCAATCACTTCAAAATCAAGAAAAGTTTCTCATCTCCAAATTGCAAGAGCTAAAGGCCATAAATGAGAGGTATGAGAAATTATCAATTGAGCATGCTTTAGTTACTAACTCCTCTTCTAGTGTTTCACAACTAGAGAAGGAAAACTTTGAGCTCAAGGCAAAATTAGATGAACTCTCAAGCAATTATAATGTGCTACAAGCAAACTATGTTCATCTCAAGTGCTCTCATGAAGAATTAGTAGAATCAAGCATTATGCTTGAGGTGGCTCATGAGGTTGTGATTACAACGGTAAAATCATCACAACCTCCCACTCACACACTCACTTGTACACACTCTCAATTGAATATTTCTTGTACTAATGAGTGTGCTTCTCAAGCAAGCCAATCTTCGATTGAGCAAAAATTTATAGAAAATGTAGAGCTTAAGGAAGAAGTGGAAAGGCTAAGAAATGATGTGATTCGATTGAAGGGTAAGGAGAGAGCACAACCTTCTCAAGATAACCGTGTTAACATGGTGAAGAAGCTTGAGAAGGGTTCAAACCTTTGCTTCCTCCAAATCCCAACAAAAGAATCACATTTCAAGCAAGGCCAACACAATCAAGAGCAAGAAACATGAAAAAGACTATGCTATGGTTGTGGAGTGAATGGACATGAGTCGGCTATGTGTCCTCACAAGAGTTGGGCCGACAAGGTTGAAGCCGCCTATCAAAAGGCTTCTACCAAGGAGGCCAAGCAAATGAAGAGTGATGGACAAAGCGCTTGTCTCATGAGCAAGAAATTGGGGCATCCTACCAAGAAATGCCCAATGTACAAAGATGCAAGAAAGGAAGCCCAAGTTGCAACAAGAAGATGCTATGGATGCAATGAGATGGGCCACAAGGTTGATAGATGTCCATACAAGCAAAACAAGCATAAAGCAAGCAAAGGCCGCATATGCTATGCTTGTAAGAGAAAGGGGCATCTAAGTTATGATTGCCCAAATGGTAACATCCCTAAGCCAAACATATTTGTTTATGATAATATGCTTAGGAAGACCACAAACGGAGTTAACACTAGCAAGGTGATGTGTTCACCACAAACTAGTGCTAAAGCCATTTGGGTGCCTAAGCACTTGTTGACTAACCTAAAAGGACCCAACAAGAGTTGGGTACCAAAGTGTGCTTAGGTTAATGATGTAGGTACTTGGTGATGAGATGGAAGCTTCGGGGTGGTTGAGCAAGTAAATTAAAAATATTCACTCAATCTATCAATCAATTTTTATCATAATCTCATATATGGTTGACCCAAAGATAAATCAATGACCATATCATTTACTTCATCTCTACCATTGGTAACAAGTACCTAAAAAAACCTTATAGGATAGCCACTTTGTGTTTAGTGCTAAATGGCTCACAAATAAGTATATTTATGAAATAATTGGAAGTGGCTAATTAGTTTCATTTAATAATTATCATGTTTGCCATGTGATGCTTTTAATGGCTCTCTAGTAGAGCAATGCAATTGTTCAGATGCAGGCATACAAGAAGTACTAGAGCTAAAACGAAGAATCACAAGTAGCGCTTCAATTGTTTCTGTCCTGCGCCTACCAGACATGTCCGGTATGGCCAGGGCAGAAAGGAAAAGTGTTTATGTTCTTCACATGCCGGACGTGTTCGATATGTCTCACAGGGCGGTTGTCTGGTATGGCGGAACCGTAGCACTAATTGGAATGCAATTGAGGTTTGATCCATATGATTTCATATATCCTTAATTTGCTCAGAAGCTTGTGATCTATCAAACCTAAGTGGGTTGTGAGTATGTCTCAACGAAATTTAAATATGGCAAATTACTTTGTGTTGGTCAAAATAGAAAATTGACTCCCAAATTCTTAAAAGAATAAAGTGCTTGTTGAAAGTCATTCAAATTACTTGTGGTACTTATTTAGGGGGAGCTCAGTTTCTATTTTGCACCATTGTGGACTAACAAATTTATCTAGTATTATTTGTAGTCTTTTAGATGAAAATTGATTTCATATATGGTATGATTATTTGACAAGTAAGGTCAACATGATGTTGTCATGCCATGTATTATCTCAGTGGTGATATTGTGGACTAACAAATTTATCTAGTATTATTTGTAGTTCTTTAGATGAAAATTGATTTCATATATGGTATGATTATTTGACAAGTGAGGTCAACATGATGTTGTAATGCCATGTATTATCTCAGTGGTGATATTGTGGACTAACAAATTTATCTAGCATTATTTGTAGTCCTTTGGATGAAAATTGATTTCATATATGGTATGATTATTTGACAAATGAGGTCAACATGATGTTGTCATGCCATGTATTATCTCAATGGTGATATTGTGGGCTCAAGGCAAAGGTATGTATTTACATACATGCATTGTAAGTGCATCTAAGGCCCTTTATATGCTAGTGTGTGCATTTGTGTGATATAGGATAGATGTTTTACAAAATCCCTAACTAGCATGTGTAGGTGGTGTGGTTTTGAAAATCATGTGGTTTTGGGTCCTTGTGACCTAGTCATGTCATATTGTGATTGTTGCTACCCTTGGTTGATTATTTGCCTAATCACATGTGACATGGTTCTCTCAAGTCTATAAATATCCCTATGTCCCACTAAAATCTCTCAAATTTTGAAAATCATAAATTTGCCAAATATTCGAAAAGAGAAAATCAATTCTTGGCTAATTCATGTCCCTAAGTGAGAATCCTAAGCCTATTTCAATTAATGCAAATATTATGCCTAGGAAGGTTTGTCATGGTACCCTATTGGTTAGTATTGCAAAAATATTCCGCTATTCATACTAAGGCTATGCCTAAGTATGTTGTGTCTAACATGGGAGGACCCAAACTAGTTTGGGTACCATCGAAAAGTGGATGATCGTTTGTAGGTACCATGGCATTGGAGACTTGATTCAATGGAATTATTATTGTTCATCTTATGTTGAGTCAAGTATTGAAGCCTAGTGCAATTCTATCCCAATGCCAAGTCAAAATTGAGTGAAGTCCATATGCTATCAACATACAAGTGTCATATTCAAGTTGTAGGAATTTATTGATATATTTGAAGGCATGCAAATAAGTGGAGTTGAAGCTTGCAAAGATGATCATAAGCTATCAAGGTATATCTCTTGTTGATCAAAGTTTATTTGGGTGCATATGAGTTAATTGAATTGGATATATATGCATATGTTGCTTACTATGAGATGTTTGAATGGATTAAATGCTTAAGTAATCAAGTTTGAAGTTGGTTTGATTGGATATGTTTATAAGATTTCTTCTAGTAAGTGGTTTGAATGGACATATGTCTTGTGAGAGTATTCAAACAAATTGATTTCAAGTTTGGTTCAATTTGGAGAAAAATGGCTCAATTATTGAAATCAGTCCAATATTGAAAATCTGAGCTAGCAGTGATCATAGACATGTTTGAGTAATCAAATCTATTTGTATTGGCTTGAAATTTGGTCTGAATGCTCTACACTTATGGTATTAGTTGCTGTGCAAATTTCATGAGATTTGGATAAGTGATACTTCGGATTTGGAGTAGATCTTGTCAGCTATAGTGCAGCAGTTTTCAGCATGTACCTGTGTGGAAAGATATGAAATCTGGTAGCAATATAGAAGTCCAAAGAAGCTCAAATTTTTACAGCTACTAGAAGACTTAGTGTGTCACATCTTCACCAAATTTCGTAGTTTTTGGATATGTACTTTGGGAGATATGATTTATTCTTTGAAGAGTACAGAATCTGCCAGGAAAGTGACAATTATCGGATTGATCAAAAGTCACTTAGATTCAAAGGTCCGCAAATTAGAATCATATCTATAAGTGATTGAGGTACCTATGTTTTGGTTTTGGTTTGAGATAGAAGCATGACAAATGATGAGTACAAGACAATTTATTTGAAGAGTGTATCTAGTACACATTTGGTACTCAAGCTAGAGATCAAGACCAAGATCAAGATGAAGATGGAGTTTAAATTCTAGTGATAATTGGAGATCTTTTGATAGAAAGAAAAGGACTTAAACAAGTAGAAAGAAAAGGACTTAAAGAATTATTTAAAGTTATTCATCAAATTAAGTCCAACAATATGGATCAATCAAACAAAATCTTTCAAGTGGATCAAGTGATTTTCTTTCAAGTTATTTCAAGTGAGTATCAAGGATGGTTCTTTGGAGAGAGGTCACTTCGCTCCAGGCTTGGATGGCTAAAATCTAAGTGGTAATCTAAATGGGACATTTGAGGTACTTGGTTGAAGAAAATCAAGAGATTGGTCTAAAAAGCAAGCAACACCCAAAAGAGAACAAGTCATAAAATTTCAAGTGGTATCATAAAATTTCAAGTGGTATTACAAGTGGTGCATCTTTCAGTTCTCTCAAGCAAGCAATGATCAAAGAAGAAGCAAGCCAACCACAACAAGAAAAGTGCACTTGATCATTAGTGATTCTCAATTCATATGGGTGAAGAATAGGAATTCAAAGAATTGGTATCTATTGGTCTTCACCAAGCTTATAATTGGACTTCATGGTGCTACTGGAGAAATGAATTGAAATCTATATGACTATCTTCCTCTCCAACATAGCAAAGGTATCATTGTATTGTGCATGATCATTTTTCATCCCTTACTAGTATGCGGTTAGTGCATATAGTACATGCTTATAGGATCATGCACTACAAATGAAAATTTTTAGATTCATAGACTACCACTATTGCCTGAATGATTATATGATCTAGTGGTTAGTGTATGAGTTTGTTCATGAGCTAGTAAACCCATGTACTTGATCTATTTTGAATTGCAAATAAGTGACAAGTACAGCCTCTTTAAGATGATAAAGGGGGAGAGGTTAATACAAAGAGGGAGAGATTAGTACAAAGTTTTAACCTTAAGCACCCTTTGTGCTTTGTGTGACCCTTTTTGGCGATAGATGACAAAGGGGGAGAGATATGATTAAAGCTTAAGGAGGAGAGAGATGAAAGCTTAAGGGAGAGATATATGTTTAATGCTTCAAGAATGCAACCTTGTGTCTAGCTAGGAAAGGGGAGACTAGCTATGACAAGGGAGAGATATGACTTGAGAAATCTTTGTGATGAGTGCTATGTGTGTGATATATATGATGTATTTACTTTCATAAGGACCATGCATGTTTTAGAGTGACTTTGTATGGTGTGATGCTTTTTGTTTAGTCTTGTGTGATATATCATGTCATATGCATCATGGTTTTTATTTTGACACACACTTGCACTTACGGATGCAATGATTTAATGGGGATCTCCTATGTGTTTTAGTATGTGCAAATTGACATTTGAGGTCATTTATGAATTTAATTCATATTGCACACATTAAGGGGAGCCTCTCATAAATCATTGAATCCAAAAGCCTAATTGTTTATATCTTTTGTAAGCTTTAATCGGGTTGTCATCAATCACCAAAAGGGGAGATTGAAAGAGCATCTAGCCCTTTAGTGAGTTTTGGATGATTGAATGACAACACGATTAAAGGACTAACATATTTGCTAAGTGTTAGACAGGAAGTTGATTATCTCACGATACTTGATGAAATTGTATAAAGCCAAAATGATGTATTGTTGTATAAACAATCTAGTTCAAGCACAAGACAACAATGCAAATGGAATTCATGCAAATGCTTATTTATTGTGGGATTTCAATGATTTATGTGAAAGCAAGCACGATAAGAGTCAATTAATGAGACATAAGGGATTGCATATGGAATGGTCTCATATTTGAAGCTTGCTAAATTGAAATGAAAAAGATAACAATACATATGAATGGATGATTCAACACAAGATGTGACTTGATGGCTTGAGATGGTGAAGATAGCAAGGAAAGGCTTCGAGGTACTAAGCAAGGGTGAAGGGCAAGCGACGGCTTGGCGGCCGAAGAACCTAGCTAGGGTGAAGAAGAAAGTACTTGCATTTAGTTGAGGTACTAGTCAAGCTAAGATGGTCATATTGATGTGAAGGATCAAATCTATAATGAAGTATTTGATGGAAGTGACTTGATACATTTGGGATTATTCAAACTTGATGAATGGAATCAAGTCACATGCTCAAGATGGCTATGCTCAAGTGAAAAGATCAACATCAACATGTTAGCACCCTTACTTGATGAAGATTGAAAGACACGGCATCAATTTCAAAGAAGATCAACTCAAAAGGTTTAATTTCGTTTTTCTTTTGATCTTGAGTTAATAGGTATGCCGTACTATTAAGAGGGATGCAAGTTTAGGTGGTATGAGGAAGATAGAGTGCTCAAGCATAATAATAAAATCAAAAGAGAGACACTCTAGCACTTCACGAGCACATAGAATAATTTTCTGTGGCTGTCGATGTCGGAAGTCCCGACGTAAGCCGGAACTCCCGACAGTCGAAAGTCATGACTCTTGCCGGAAGTGCTGACTCCCAGTCACTGCCTGCGCGATGACTGTGGATGTCGGAAGTCCCGACGTAAGCCGGAACTCCCGGCGATCCGGAAGTCATGACTCTTGCCGAAGTCTTGACTCCCGATCCTTTGCTGCTGCGGTGGCTGTGGATGTCGGAAGTCCCGACGTAAGCGGAACTCCCGGCGATCGGAAGTCATGACTCTTGTCGAAAGTCTCGACCCAAGCCGGTCCGGCATCGATGGTTCTCTTGACTGGCCGTGTGCCCGTCGGAAGTCCCGGCGTTCGTCGGAAGTTCCGACCATCGAAGTCCGACGTTTGTCGGAAGTTCCGACGTTAGGCTGTCTCGAGTGGACTTTTGACCTTGCATGAACAGTGTTTTTCTTCATCGTCGGAAGTCCCGAGATCTGCGTCGGAACTCCCGGCGTAGATCTGAAACGGTTAGATTTTGCCTTGGTGTATATATACCGTCTCCTCCATTCTAACCGTGGCCCACTCAATTCATTGCGATGAACACTCGGCCAAAACAGCCCCAAGCATTCTAGGCTCCCCTCTCTCTTCACTCCTTTGCTTCCAACTTCGATTCCCAAAGGGTTTGAGTGATTGGAGAGTGGATTGAGTGAGAAAAACACTTTGAGCAAGCTTGAGCACTTGATTTCTTCGTCAAGCGGTTTGATTTGCATTTGTTACTCTTGGGGATTTTCCCCAGCCGGCTAAGGGCGTCGCCCAAGAGCTTCCATCTTGTGGAAGAGCCTTGGGAAGTTTGTATTACCCTTGTTTTCTAGTGAAGAAACTCAAGTGACCTTTGTGGTATCCTTGAGTGAGGCAAGGAGGTGGAAGAGACTCCGACCAAAGTGGTCACCTCAACAACGAGGACGTAGGAGCTCCTTTGTGGGGCTGCCAACCTCGGGATAAATTCTTGTCTCCAGCGTGCTTGTTGTTGTTGTGATTTGCTCGAAATTACTTGTATTTGGTTGTCTCCTCTCTCTAGCTATTTCTTAGGGTTTGGGACTCGATCTACGGATTGGTGGCTTATCAACGTCAAGAGAGTGACCCAACACCTTACCTTACCACTAGGAAGTGGAGTCATGAGTTATCGGCATCGCAAAGTTCATTTTAGCACTTGTAGTTCATTTCCCGTAGGGGTCGGAAGTGCTGACAGTTTGCGTTGGAAGTTCTGACTCAAACTGTTGGGACTTCTGACACGTCGGAAGTTCTGACCCAATCGTCGGGACTTCCGACACATCGGAAGTTCTGACCCAAACGTCGGGACTTCCAACATTAACAGACTAGTGCATTTTGATTCAACTCTTTGGTTGCCGCTGTTTGGCTCCCTAGGTTTATCTAGTATCTTTTATATACTTTGTGGCAAACTTGTGAGGGGTGGTATTACTCTGATTTGGAGTTTCCATTTTGGAAACTCCTATTACTAATCGTTTCCGCTTTTAAAGGTGTTGATTTTTTAGAAACGCCTATTCACCCCCCCTCTAGGCAACATCCTAGGTCCTTTTAGATACATTGTGTCCGAGCGCGGCATCGAGGCCAACCCCAAAAAGATCATAGCCATCTCCAACATGGGCCCTATACGTAACGTCAAGGGTGTACAGAGGCCCACCGGCTGTCTGGCTGCCCTGAGCCGATTCATCTCTCGGCTCGGCGAAAGGGGGATGCCACTCTACAAGCTCCTCAAAAAGATGGATGCCTTCGTCTGGACTAAGGAAGCTCAGCAGGCTCTGGAGAGCCTCAAAACGTCACTGACGTCGGCCCCAATCCTTGTCGCTCCCAAACGGGGAGAACCCCTCGTCCTCTACGTCGCGGCAAGCAACCATGTGGTGAGCGCCGCCCTGGTCGTCGAAAGGGAGGAGCTGGGACACCACCTTAAGGTCCAGCGACCCATATACTTCATCGGGGAGGTACTCACCGACCCCAAGGTCTGGTACCCCTAGGTGTAGAAACTCCTATACGCCATACTGATGGTAACCTGGAATCTCCTGCACTACTTCAACGACCATGAAGTCGCGGTCGTCACTTCATACCCTCTTGAAGACATCGTCCGCAACCACGACACCGTGGGATAGATCTCCAAGTGGGCACTCGAACTCATGGGCCATGACATCAGGTATATCCCTGTTACCGCTATTAAGTCTCAGGCTCTCATGGATTTTGTCGCCGAATGGACGGAAGTCTAGCTACCGACCCCAGACGTCACCCACGAGTACTAGACAATGTACTTTGATGGGTCCGTAATGGCGTCCGGCTTGGGGGCTGGAGTGGTTCTGATCTCCCTAGATGGGAGTAGGCTCTGCTATGCCATCTGCCTCCATTTCTCGGCCTCAAACAACGCCACGGAATCCGAGGCCCTCATCAATGGGCTACGCATCGCCATCGAGCTCGGCGCTACGCGACTCTACGTCCACGGTGACTCGGAGTTGGTCATTGACCAAGTCATGAAGGAGTCCTCCTACAAAAACTCCATCATGGAAGCATACTGCCAGGAGGTGCGTAAGCTCGAGGACAAATTCTAGGGGATCGAGCTGCATCACGTCCCCCGAAAGGACAACGATGCAGCCAATTTTCTTGCAAAATTGGACGCCAGGTGGGATCTTCATCAACGATCTCCACGAGCCGTCCGCCCGCATCCTGGAAGGTCCGAGCCAGACACACCCCAACACCAACCCAGCACCCGGGGGCTCCGACCCCGATGCCAAGCTGGCGCTCAGGGGCTCCGACCCTAGTGCCTCCATGACGATGTCGCTGTGTTGGCACTCAATCAAACCAACTGGCGAGCGCCATTACTCGCCTATCTCCTCGAGGAGGTTCTCCCACCTGAAAGGACTGAAGCCCGATGGATCACTCTATACGCCAAGACCTTCGTCATGCTTGGTGATGAACTCTATAAACAGAGTCCATCGA
This sequence comes from Miscanthus lutarioriparius, assembly GCA_904845875.1. NCBI lineage: Eukaryota > Viridiplantae > Streptophyta > Magnoliopsida > Poales > Poaceae > Miscanthus > Miscanthus lutarioriparius. Next base: position 22,364,603 of record CAJGYO010000016.1, on the reverse strand, counting down.
GGGTGCTCAGGAAGTGCATCCCTACCAACCAGGGGAAGCAGCTCCTCCTCGAGGTCCATGCTGGGATCTACGAACATCACGCGGCCCCGAGGTCGTTGGTCAGAAAAGCCTTTCACCAAAGTGTTTACTGGCCCACCGCACTTCAAGATGCAGAGAAGGTCGTCCACAGGTGTGAGGGATGCCAATTCTATGCTCGGCAAACTCATTTGTCGACACAGGAGCTTTAAGCCATCCCCATCACCTAGCCGTTCGTGGTCTGGGGCTTCGACATGGTAGGACCCCTCAAAAAGGGCCTAGGCGGCTTCACTCACCTGCTCGTAGCAGTCGACAAGTTCACCAAATGGATAGAGGCCAAGCCCATCATCAACATCTGCTTGTAAGAGGCGGTCAAATTCTTCCTCGACAACATCTACCAGTTCGGCGTTCCTAACTATATCATCACTGACCATGGGACTAACTTCACTAGGAAGAAGTTCCTGGACTTCAATGATGGATATGGCATCAGGATCAACTGGGCCTCAGTCGGACATCCACGTACTAATGGTCAGGTCGAGCGTCCTAATGGCATGGTCCTCCAAGGACTTAAGCCAAGCATCTTCGACTGACTCAACAAGTATGACGGGCGATGGGTTGCAGAGGTCCTAGCGATCCTCTAGAGCCTAAGAATGAGCTTGAACCGATCCAAAGGGTTCACACCCTTCTTCCTGGCTTACGGAGCTGAAGCAGTGCTGCCCTCCGACCTCGACCACGGCGCCCCAAGAGTGAAGGCTTTCGACAGTGACTGATCCATGGAGGCTCAGCAAGACGCAGTCGACCTGCTCGAGGAGGCCCATGAGATGATCGTCATCCACTCCGCTCGCTATCAGTAAACTCTCTGCAAGTACCACGAAAGGAAGATCAGGGGGAGGATCCTCGAAGTCGGTGATCTCGTACTTCGGAGGACCCAATCAACGAAGGAGAAACACAAACTCTCTCCACCATGGGAAGGTCCCTATATGGTGACCGAAGTGATCCGACCGGGTGTCTATCGACTGAAGGACGACAACAGCAACATTCTCACCAACACTTGGAACATTGAACAGCTACGTCGTTTTTCCCTAAATTCGGTCTTACCGCTTTTATTCAACACTTGCTCCTGTAAAGCACCCTAGCCTGAATACTTTTAGCCTGGGTCGCTCGGGGGCTCCATAAGGGTACAATACTAAATACTACCACTCTTTTTTACTATCACATGGTAAAAACTTTTCGCCCAAATGAAAGGGCATTGCCCGAACGAAAGGGCATTTCATTCCTTTGACTGCCCTACGTGACTTTGTTTTTACTCCTGATCGAGCGCACCCCGCCACGACCTACGGTTATGAGCAGCCGAGCCTCATGGGTCATGCCCGGGTTCTTAAAGTTACAGCCTAAGGAACGAACGGGCAGGTGCAAAAAAGAAAGGATAAAAACAAAGCTATGCTAGGATAAAAAACAAGGAAAGGATAGTGATTCTATCACAAACCATAACTGATGTATTCATTGATACAAAAACTATTCACACAGGGGCTTCCCCATGAACTTAATGGTTACATTTGCTGACTGCTTCTATCCCAAATGCTACTGTGGCCGCTCAGCGGCATCGGCTGATGCCAAAGGAGAGGCCACGGCACATACTGCCGGACATAACCACCACTGCAAGGCCCCCCCCGGTTCCGCTCCCTCAACTTCGACGAGCGCAACGGGTACCTCAAGGGCGTCACACCCATAGATGCTCAGCAGAAGAGCATGGAGCTCTAGACCTTCTCATGCAGTCGAGGCAGCTCCTGGGCAGGGACGCTGCCCGCCAAAGTATGGCCGCCGTGGCTGGAGGATGTCTCATCAAACTTATGAACTGACCAACCTGAGCTGCTATAAGGGCGAAACCCCCCACTAGCACAGTCTTGAGCGTCTTCCCCTCTGACAAGACTCGCCCAGAGAAGATTCACCGAAAGGAGTCCACGTGTGGCTCCATCCTGATGAAAGCCTTGTAGATGGTGACGAGGCCTCCGACGTACAATACCCTCCAGTGCGCCACCTCCATCGATGGAAGCAGCCCCTTCTCAGCGAAGGCGGCCAGCACCACCTCCTTGGGCGGAAGTAGTCCCTTCTCGGCAAAGGCGGCCAGCACCACCTCATCTACACTGGATGACCTCTAGTACGACATTGCACTCTAAAATCACGAACGGGTCTGTGAGTTCTCCTTTCCCTCTCCCTTCCCCTATTTAAGGAGGAGATGCAGCAGTTCAAGAAGGGCAAAGGATTGGGGCGAAAAATCGTCTCCCTTCCCCCATTCAATGCGGATGGGAAACGATGGGACGCTCCCTAACTGATGGAACGCACCCTGCCGGACGGAATGGCGCACCACTACCGCCCATCGGGCGTGAGAAACAAAGCGCCACCATGCGCAGGCGGCCCTCCGCCTTCCCAGGCAGGACTTGGAAAGGCCCAACTACGGGATCTCCGCCTAGGAGATACCATCGGGCTTCCTGAGTCAATCGAATGGCTCAGGAAAACGCCGAGAGACAGGTAAGGAGCAAAGGGACGCCCCATGTGGGCCATGCCGACTCTGTCACGAATGATGAGCGTGGATCCTGGATGGACATTTCTGATTGGAGCTCCTCAAACCCCATCAGTCGAGTCATCAAGGTAACATTACCAACCCCCACTATTTCTTTATATAATCATTCATTCATCTATACACGCATTCATTCATTCCATACATCCGAGGCATCGCATGTGCAGTTAAATGCATCACAACACTCCATGTTGCGTCACAAAGCGGCAGTTGCCTCATTCAACATGAGCTACGACCGACCAGGGTTTGAAGGCCGGCCCACGAAGGGCTTGAGGTCACCTCGCGTCAAACAGAGCCAGGGGAGAAAATGCAGATGAGCCCCGAGCAGCCCTCGCCTAGTCTACCCCAAAGCAGACAAGGTCATCTCAATATTCTCGTTTGATCCTAACCTCAAGCCAAACCCACAGTATCTCCATCGAGGGGAGGCCAGCGGGCCACTCGGGTCGGTCTCTGGAATGACCCAGGCATCTGCCGGGTTGCAGGTTAAGGAGCAGCGAAATGTCACATGAATGCTATGCCGACCCCATCACGAACGATGGACCCAGATTTCACTCAAACGTGCCAGTTAGCGAGCTCGCCGAGCACGTCATTCGAGCCATCGAGGCAAGCGACGTTAGCTCAGACCCTTTGGTTGCTAAAACCGCGGATGGGGTAACGCACGAAACTCAACCAACCCCTTCCGAGCCCAACAGTGCTCGGGGGCTCGGGACGCCTAAACACCCCGATGCTAGGATCCGCGAGCCCGTCCATCTCGTCCGATCCCTAAACCGCCGGCTGCACCCGATGCCAGGATCCTCGAGTCCGTCCGTCTCGCCTGATCCCTAAGCTGCTTCGGCTACGTCGAACGCCAGGATCCACTAGTCCGTCCATCTCGTCCGACCCCTAAACTGCCTCAGCTGCGCCCGATGCCAGGATCCACGAGTCCGTCTCGCTCGATCCCTAAACTGCCTTGGTTGCGCCAGACGCCAGGATCCACGAGTCTATCCATCTCGCCCGATCCCTAAACTGCCTCGGCTACGCCTGACGCCAGGATCCATGAGTCCATCTCGCCCGATCCCTAAACTGCCTCGGCTACGCCCGATGCCAGGATCCGTGAGTCCGTCTGTCTCGCCTGATCCCTAAACTGTCTCGGCTGCGCCCAACGATAGGATCCGTGAGTCCGTCTCGCCCGATCCCTAAAACTACCTTGGCTGCACCCGACGCTAGGATCCATCAGTTTGTCCGTCTCGCCCGATCCCTAAACTTCCTCAGCTACACCCGATGCCAGGATCCACGAGTTCGTCCGTCTTGCTCGATCCCTAAACTGTGTCGGCTGCGCCCGACGCTAGGATCCACGAGTCCGTCTCACCCAATCCATAAAACTGCCTTAGATACGCCTGACGCTAGGATCCATGAGTCCGTCCATCTCGCCCGATCCCTAAACTGCCTCGGCTACACCCGACGCCAAGATCCGTGAGTCCGTCTCGCCCGATCCCTAAAACTGCCTCGGCTGCGCCCGACGCTAGGATCCATGAATTCGTCCGTCTTGCCTGATCCCTAAGCTGCCTCAGCTACGCCCGATGCTAGGATCCGCAAGTCCGCCTCACCCGATCCCTAAAAACGCCCACTAACAAAACCCCCCAGACGATTCTACCCGAATCGCCTGGGGCTCGGGGGATACACCCGTGGGTGCGCTCGTGTGCACCCGCTAACAAAACAAAAAAAATCCCCCGCTAGCAAACACGAAAACCCCCATAAATGATTCTACCCAAATTGCCCAGGGGCTCAGGGGCTACACCCGCGGATGCGCTTGCGCGCACCCGCCGTCAAGACAAAAAATCCCCCAGACGATTCTACCCGAATCGCCCGGGGGCTCGGGGGCTCTGGTTGGGTTCATAAACCTAAGTCCCTCATGGACCGGCTTCTCAGCAAAGGCTCGGCCCAGCAGATGACGTTGCGAACGACGGGCAACTCCTGGGCCTGCCCAAATACCTAAACGACAGGCAAGAAGGGCGATCCAATCTCTAACCAGAAGGCCTGGCCAAACACCACCTCCAACTCCGACCCGCATCTCTGACCGGGGATGCACCGAACCCCTGCATATAGCTCTTCTCTGACTGGCGTAGTCAGAGCCGACTGGAACCAATCGACCGGCGACGCCCGCTCGGTGAGGACCAGGAAATAGACGGAGCAAGTCAGGCAGGGCACTCAAGTCAACCATGATACCAAGGACCGTACCCTACACACCTGCAGGATAGTAACCGACATGACATGTCAGAAGGGTGCCCTACAACCTTCCAGGCATGCCAGAATCCAAGCAGTGTTGTGGACATCGACATTTTCCCTATAGTGTTGTGGGAGTCATCAACTCCCATACCAGACAAACGCGGTAAGGCTCCCCCCACATGCCTCTAGACATCAACAGTGTTGTGGGCGCCGTCATATACCATACATGATGAATACGGTAAAACCTCCTACATGCGTCTGACAACAACAGTGTTATGCGCCTACCATCATCTTGTACCCGACGCCGTGGGCAACAAGACTTAGTAGCATGCGTAGTCTCTCTCTCTCTCGCTTGTAAGGATGTCCCCTTTATCTATAAAAGGGGATGCGCTCTCTCCCAACAGATAGATCCATCTGTCCACAACAACTCGAACAACACACATGATACGAACGACCAAGGATCCCAACGAACAACAAATGTTCAAACACTTAGCACATAGCGGAGCTCCCGTCACTCTCGGCCCTTCAGACCAGAGTCCGACCGGACCTCTTGTACCCCCCATCTTTCTCCCTTCTGTTTGTAACCCCACAACAAACTTCGAGCACCTGGGCTCAGGAATAAAGTCACCGACTGACTCAAACTGGATGTAGGGCACGTTGCCTGAACCAGTATAAACCCTGTGTCATTGAGTGTTAGGCCACATCCGATCACAACGTACTGCAAAACTACAAGTATTTACGTGTTGGTCATTTTCTGCACCAACAAGTTATTTTGCAGGTAAAGGACATTGGCGGCCTTCTCACCCCATCGTTGGTGGCAAGGTGGGTGAATGGCATGTGCCGTCCAAGCTACGGTGGCGACGCCCATGGCCAAGGCGACCACCAGTTATTAGCTATATGAGTGATCCGTAGTGTAGCGGTGTTGGTAAGAGAGTCGTTTGGTTCACACTACAATTAGTCTTACGTTGTGTAATACATCTATTATATTCAACAAGACTTGTAATACATGTTTTCGCTGAATTATTATGTGCTCCGATGATGAGATGTAGTCTTGAGTTGTGGAGGCTATTGTGGTATGATACTCTACCTGATCCTGAAGAGGAGTTACCAAGTGCGCTCCTTTGGGAGTCATCGAGGTTAGTTTGCTTAAATTGGGTCGGTCAAGTGGATGACACTAGATTTAGACGAATTAATGTGGTGGGTCCCCACACCTCGGCGCGCCACCGGGCCTTTGAGCCACCAGATCTGGACCTCCATCGCCGGCGCCGGCCCTCCTCCGCCGTGACCTATGAAAGCCCTAGTTTGGTTTTGGATAATTGATGAAATCTAGCACTAACCTTTGTCATGAGTTGTGATATGAGCTAGGTTGGTGCAATCCAAGTGCTTGAGCAAGATGAGGTCCATGGTGATGGAGGTGGACACGAAATGAAAATGATCAAGCTCAACTTGGAAAAGAAGAGAAAAACAAAAACCGAGTTGATCAAGGCAAAGGTATATGATAGGTTTTCGTTTTGCACTCAAGACACCATAGAGGGTGTAAGTGACTTAGGATCAATTGCCATACTATAAAGAGGGGAAATCTTTGGCTAAATAGTTTATTGAGTGCCACTAGGTGACATGACTTTTGCATATGCTTTTAGGAACCTATTGTGCTAACTTTGACCCTTGTAAAATGCTTTGAAAAATGCTAACACATGTGCACACAAGTTCTCCACTTTGTGGTTAGCAAGTTGGAAGCAAGTTGGCAAGCACGTGAACATCAGAAGAAAAAATGGTTGTCTCTTGCCCCTTGGTATTCTCCCGGTGATTGAATTGATATTCATTTTATGATTGGTTCACTCCTCTACGCGGCGGTATAATCACCCTACTCACTCGTTTACATTCCCGCAAACTAGTTGTAGCGAGCTCTTTAGTGTAGCTAGAATAGAGAGCTTGCTTTGTAGCTTAAGATCATCTAGTGGAGCTCTTTAGTGTAGCAAGTGTGAGAGCTCTTAGTGAGTAGTGACTTAGCCATTTGTGTGCCTAGTGATTATAGTAACTAGAATTGTTGGATAGGTGGCTTGCAACTCTTGTAGAGCTAGAGCAAGTTTACATTTCGCTATTTGTCATACTAATCAAATTGCTCTAGTGATCTTATAGATTTTTTAATAGGCTATTCACCCCTCCTCTAGCCATATTAGGACCTTTTAACCTGCACCCTCCTCTGTCGATTTTGGGCCCAGCCGCCGCCCTCGACCACAAAAAGCTCCGACGGACTGCCAGGTGGCGCACTGAACTAGGCGGCGCGGGGAGCGGCCCCTGTCGTGGTGAGCGACCCCCGGCACGACGGGCTGCCAGCGGCGCAACGGGCTGCCCCTAGTGCGGCGGGCCTGTCCCGGCGCACCTTCGGCTCCATTTATGGCGAGAAGAATACTAGAGAGGATGTCATGTGGGACCCACATGGCATTCTCAACTAGGATTAGTTTGGGTAGCCTGTTTTATGTAGTATTGCTGGAATTGGGAAGAAAATATGGGTAGTATGAAAATGGGTGGCTACCCAAACAGAGAAATAGGTGGTACTCCTAGAAATGCCCTTAGAAGCCTATAACAACCTAACAATCTAAGATGTTAAGTAAACAAATATCTATGATAAGACAAATGGAACAACAGCAATATACCTAAATGAAATTAGAAGTCATGCAAGGGACCAAGGGTCAATCTGTACCATACAATCGCAAGAGAAAGGTATGTGAGTACATAATTGTTTCATCCAAGGACCAAAGGACGAAATAATTAGGTAGTGTTTGGTTCAGGGGATGGGGTGGACGGAATGGGATGAACCCACTTCCTGGGTGTTTGGTTGGGGGCAAGAGGGGCAGTGTCATCCCACCCAGGGAATATTCCCACAATATGCGGGGCAAACCCATCCCCTTGAAACGAGTGGACAGGGTTGTCCCCAGGCGTGGGACGAGCGTGCGCGCACCGTGCAAGGGAGGAGAGGAGCGCCTAGGGAGGAAGAGGCAACGAGCTCTGGCGAGGCAGCGAGCTGCGGCCCCTCCGGCGCACGGTCAAGGGCGAGCCCTATCCCTGACGGCGAGCGTGCGAGGGCCAGCTGTGGCCTTAGCCCTGTCGATGCGCGGTCGACAGCGAGCCCTAGCCCCTCCAATGCGCGGTCGAGGCGAGCCCCAGCGTCGTCCTCTGCTTGCTCGATGCGTGCGTGCGAGGAAGGAAGACCAACGGATGGGTCCCGCTTGTCAGGTAGCTGATCCCATTTTTTATGCCTCAGGATAGTCCCGTCCCTCTTCAACCAAACAAAAAATAGGGCCATCCTAAGGCCATTCCGTCCCTAAAATCATCCCACTCCACCTTGCCTCTTAACCGAATGCTACCTTAATAGACAAAAGAACAGCCAGCCCACCATGCTTGTACATGGACTCAGAAAAAAACAGCATTTACTTGAAAGCCTATCGAATAATCATCTTTCGTGGAGAACTATGCTCGCAGTAGGTTGGACCGTTGGAGGGCCCCAATGTTATAAAGTTAAAAAGCAGCCTAACTGGTCACATGGTTCCGGCGACACCCCTCGGATCCTAAGTTCGATTCCCCACGAAGACGAATTTCAGGTTTGAGAGTAAAAAAATCTTCTTGTCTGTTCCACACCAAAGTACAGGTCTATGATCGTCCTGTCTTACGGGGATGCTAGTGCCGCTGTATATGGGTAAGGCCAGAGTTCGGAGATTTTCTAAAGCTACGTGAGAAGCTCTTCTTATAGATGAAACACTGTGGGGGCGTCTCACTCCCGTGGCTCTAGTTTTTAGCGTGAGATGAATGCGTGAACATCATCATCAGTAGACTGGCTAGCCAGTATACACTTGGAAGCATATCCATCACAAGTTCACTGCCCTCAGCTGCTGTTAAATTATACTAAAAAAATACAGAAAGAGAGTAAGCCGAGATTAGAACTTGTGACACGGTAATGCAAATTTTGAGAAAGCTGATCATTTTATATCGTAGTAGGTGAGGCAGTGAGCATGCAGTACTAGTAGTAGGTAAGGCAATGACTTGGCACCTGATTCACCAATCACTATTCTTCTCCACTACTACACATACCCATGCCCATGCCCGTGCCTTTATTTCCCGCGCTGCACGCAACGCACGTCGTCAAGCGATCGAATCCATCATGGAGCTCGTGCTCACGACACCTGATCTCCCAACCCCGCTGCTGCTCTACACCTTGACGATACTAGTGTCCGTGGCCTTATGCTATGTCCTCTTCTGGAAGCAGCAGGCCGCGCCGCTGCCGCCGGGGCCGAGGGGCTGGCCCGTGCTGGGCAACCTGCCGCAGCTGGGCGGGAAGACGCACCAGACGCTGCACGAGCTGACCAAGGTATACGGCCCGCTGCTGCGGCTGAGGTTCGGCAGCGCCGACGTGGTGGTGGCCGGGTCGGCGGCCGTGGCGGAGCAGTTCCTCCGCGTCCACGACGCCAACTTCAGCTGCCGCCCGCCCAACTCCGGCGGCGAGCTCATGGCGTACAACTACCAGGACGTCGTGTTCGCGCCCTACGGGCCCCGGTGGCGCGCGATGCGCAAGGTGTGCGCCGTGAACCTCTTCTCCGCGCGCGCGCTCGACGACGTCCGCGACATCCGGGAGCGTGAGGCCGCGCTCATGGTGAGGTCGCTCCTCGCGGAGCAGGTCCGCGACGACCGCGATAATAGTGCGCCGGCGGTGGCGCTCGGCAAGGCCGTAAACGTCTGTACGACCAACGCGCTGTCGCGGGCGGCTGTTGGGCGGCGGGTGTTCGCTGCCGCCGGCGCCGGCGACGAGGGCGCGAGGGAGTTCAAGGAGATCGTGCTTGAGGTGATGGAGGTGGGCGGGGTGCTCAACGTCGGTGACTTCGTGCCGGCGCTCCGGTGGCTCGACCCGCAGGGCGTGGTGGGCAGGATGAAGAAGCTGCACCGCCGGTTCGACGACATGATGAACGGGATCATTGCAGATAATAGGAAGGCCAGGGCTACGCCAGCCGCCGGAGAGGAAAGCAAGGATTTGCTGGGCTTGCTGCTGTCGATGGTGAAGGACGAGGAGCAGCCGTCCGCCGGCGGCGACGAAGTCAGGATCACCGAAACCGATGTCAAGGCACTTATTTTGGTAAGTTCTCGTTTTCAATCGAACCATGTGTTAGCCTTTTGGCCACAAACAGTCGAACCTAAACAAATCTTATTGCTAGTAAAGTGAACCATGTGTTCGCTTCAGATTAAAGCCGTAGCCGTTGAAATTATTTTAGTTCAGTCTATTGTATTTCGTACTAGTAATCAAATTGCAGCTCAAGCGAACACCCCCATAAATAATTAGATACGCCTAGCTAATTCTACTGATACGTACGGCAGAATAAAGTCAGGGATACGGGGATACGGTACAGGGTACTTAAAAACGTACAGGTACGTGTATATATGGAATAATTGAAGTTTATAAATTCGTGAAAAAAAGAAGGAATAATGAAGTTTGGAGCAGAGCGCGTAATCCCACCGTCCAATAACAAGTGCATGAAGTGCTTTTGCACAGTGACACAGACAGTATTTGAACAGTGCGTGAGAAGCTGAGCGTCCAGCAAATTATTCCTGGACGAGGGATCTTAATATATATTATTATGTACTAAATATGTTTATCATTTTGGAACGGAGGGGTACTAGACAGTATTGCTTCACGCAAAGACAATAGCCGACGGTATTTATATCAGCAGTAATAGCATATACCTAGGTAATAAGATGTTGGCAGCTGAGTGCAGTCCCGATGCTAGAAACTACGTATAGTTTCTATATCTATTAATTTCTGTACACATTACATATAGAAACCATAATCTTAATAAATAGTTTTTACCGAACAATTTTTTTATCTAATTACATACATTCTCTCCCCATTCTCTATCAATCACATCCCTTCATGTTTTAGTTCTTGTGTAGACATGGTTTCTAACTTAGACCTGATTTCTATAATTTTTGCTCTCTCTTCAATAACTACATTGCCATATCAGTAAAACGCTTAGGTGACAATATAATTAATGTCCATAGAAACTATGGTGGTTCCTGCATTGGAAATGCCCTGACATCTCTCTTCACTACCACGTGAAGAAGACACATGATGTGGACGTGACTGCCTTCGTTAGGAATGATAATCGTAGTTTGGTTAAAAAGTCATGAAATAGACTTTGTTTCTTAATTTCTCTTACAATATGTTATCCTTTGCTAAATAATCAATATTAACTCTAGTCATTTTGAATAAAAACCTACAAAATCCGTTCCAAATTATAATTTGTTTGACTTTTTTTATCACAAGTTTGACCACTCGTCTTATTAAAAAATATGTTCCAAATTATAAAAGTTACTCCGTCCACTCTAGGTATTTTGTTTTTTTTCTAAATACATAATTTTCTTGCACTTAAATATACACTATGTCTAAATTGATACATAAAAAACATATCTAGAAAAGTTTGTCTTATAATTTGGATTGGAGAGTATATGCAAGTCAGGTTCAAGATAATTTAATTGACCAAGTAAGTTAACACGCTATATGAGAACCACTTGAGTAGGGCGTGACATTTTTTGGGCTCGAAAAGGAAGTATATACATTGGGAACGAAAGGCTAGGGAGGGGAAGGAGAAGATATTTACGTTTTCGAAAGGGAAATTAGATGACGAGTTGGACGATGGTCGATGGGAATGGGTTTTTGGGAGTCCCAGTCGTGCTAACTTGTGCCTCTTGCACCTCTAAAGACTAACCCTTTCAGGTAGAGGTAGGTGCGCATCAGAGAGTTGTCCAGTCTCTATTTCACGGTACCAAAATGACCAGCTATCTACTGCTTTCGGCTGTCGATGATAAATGGCCTGTAATCGAACTTTACCTGATCTGATTGCAACATCCGAACCCAATATATAGCGATGTGACGAGTAGATAACGCGGCATACCATCGTATGTTTTTTTTCTGCCATTATTATATAATACTCCCTTCATGAAATTGCAAGTCTGTTTTTATTTGTACTAAGTCGACAAACTTGTTAGTTTCAAAAAAAAAAGTCGACAAACTTGTTTATTTGACCGAGTTACTAATATCTACACTATAAATATGGACTGGTTAAATATAATTCACAGTAATAAATCTTATGTGATGATGAAGATATTTGTATATTTTTCTATAGATTTGGTTAAAAACTCAGTACAAAGCTAAAACTACTAATAACTTCTAATGAAGCTAAGAGACTATATAATCATTGTGTCTATTGTTCATGCATGACTCCCGGACACGCCAGAACCTGTTCGTAGCAGGGACCGACACCACATCAACCATAGTGGAGTGGTCGCTGGCCGAGCTGATCCGCCACCCGGACATCCTCAGGCAGGCACAAAAGGAGCTGGATGCTGTTGTGGGTCGCGGAAGGTTGGTCACTGAGTCAGACCTCCGACACCTCACCTTCTTCAACGCGGTCATTAAGGAGACGTTCCGTCTGCACCCATCGACACCCCTCTCCCTTCCTCGCATGGCTGCCGAGGAGTGTGAGGTTGCCGGCTACCGCATCCCCAAGGGCTGCGAGCTGCTAGTCAATGTGTGGGGCATTGCCCGCGACCCGGCCCTGTGGCCTGACCCGCTGGAGTTCCGCCCTGCCAGGTTCCTGCCAGGTGGATCGCATTCGGATGTGGATGTCAAAGGAGGCGACTTCGGGCTTATACCATTTGGCGCTGGCCGGAGGATATGCGCCGGCCTCAGCTGGGGGCTGCGGATGGTCACACTAACTAGCGCCACTCTGGTGCACGCATTTGATTGGGAGTTGCCAGCAGGACAAACACCGGACAAGCTGAACATGGAGGAGGCCTTCACCTTGCTGCTACAGCGTGCCGTGCCATTAATGGCTCATCCAGTACCCAGGCTGCTACCATCAGCATATGAGATCGCATAAAAAGGCTCAAGGGACAGGTGACATTGAAGTTGTGAGCTCACGGTCTCACCTCTACTGTATCAAGTAAATTGGCATGAAAGACGAGGTGTTTATGTATTGTTGTTTACTTTGATTGTTGTACTAAATGTTCTTGCTCTAGCTATGCTCCTCTCCTCAATTGTTTAAAGCTCACCTGTGTCTAGCTGAAAGATACGTGCTGTGGTAGTTTGTGTCAATCCATGTTGTTTATGTAAATTTTATTTTCTACTGTACTCTTGTTGAGGCTATGTGACGTCAAAGCACAAGTACACTAGTACAGAAACGATCTGTACTCCCGGTTGGGAAACTCCTTCAGTCCCGGTTTCTCAACCGGGAGCACGAATGCAGGATTAAAGGGCTCCTCCTTTAATCCCGGTTTCTCGTCCGGGATTAAAGGTCCACCTCCTTTAGTCCCGGTTGGTAATACCAACCGGGGCTAAAGAGGTCTCCTGACCTGACCATGTGGGCCGGCCATTTAGTCCTGGTAGGTATTACCAACCGGGACTAAAGGTTTTCTTTTTTTTTCTATTTTCAATTGATGATTCGTTTTGGTTTTCGAATAGGTTTTCGAATACGCATTCTACGCTACTAATAATATACATATTCTACACGCTTATAATGTTCGAACATTTTGTACAAACTAAAGTATGAAACTAACGTATATATTACATGCATATACATATATTGTACGTTATTTTATATACATATAATATGTGTGTGTATATGTATATGTATATATATATATATTATACAAATAAAGCTTGCATTGTATATTCTATCATATCCTTGGGATAACAAATTCACTTCATCTGGTTTGGCTTCCATGTTTCGTTCACGTCATTATAGAACTTGTCGGCGGGGTTTAAGATCTGGTCATTAAGAAATCATGCTATGGTTTCTTGAATTGCTTTCAGTTGGTCACGTCGTATGACTTTTTCCTTCAATCATAGAGTCTTCAATAAAAGTTAAAGAAAAAGTATTAATATATATATATATATCTGTGTGTGTGTGTTGGTCACGTGATTACTTATATATATGAGCAATTATGAATATATGAATATATTTATATAACGTACTTTGAGGATCTCTTCAGGAGTTCTTTTTGCGTACGCCATGATGAACTCGCAAACATAGCAACCCACTTTTACGAGAGAAAAAGATCCGGTGAATTGAAAACATGCATGGTGTTAATTGAATTATATATATATATAAATGTAGCTAGTACTTACTTTGTGTGCGATTACATCCAGTGACGCTTTGCAATGTTTCATGTGGTGTTCCTCAATAAAACTTTTTCAAACACTGCGTCCAATAAAATAAAAAATTAATTTGGCCTTTAATAATTGTTACAGTTATGAGACCGGGGTATATATAGTTGCTAGAGAGGCCAAATTACCCTTGAATAATATCTATCATGTCTTGGTACTCTGTTTGCTCTTTTCTTAACGAGTCTAAGATGCTCAACAGACTATTGGCCATATCAATGACCATCAATATCCAGTGATTGTTGCATATATTTTTATACACAAATATGATCGATATTAACTAGAGTAAACATATATATATATATATGGGAGATAGCTTAGCTAGTAAGCAAATAATTGAACAAATATCCATATGATCGACATTAATTATTTAACACTCACTTGAAGTTGTAGGGGAAGATTATGTCCTTGTTTTGTTGATTCACTAAGAACCTCATGAGATTTTTCTCGAGTTCAGCTTTCCATTGAGGCGGGGGATTAGAGTGTTTGAATACGACATTTGGATCAACGAAACCAACATCATTATTCTTTTTCTTTCTGAGTTCTGTCATCTCATATCTGCATATATAAAAATATAGTGTGAGTATATATAATTTATATATATACATGTAGCTTTATATATATACACTTTAATAGTAGAAAATAATCACACTTACAGACAATAGCAGCTAATGAGACTTTTGTCGAAAGCGTCCAGGTGGCATAGTTGGTGTAATTCTAAAAACTCGACATATATAACGTCATCGCCACGAAAGTAATGTTTGTTTCTAACTCTGACAGAAACAAAGGTCTTTCAATTTATAAACAAATAAAATTAAAAAAAACTCTAAAATTCTCTATATCTCAAAACCATGAAGTGTGCTATGCATGCTAGAAATGAAAGCTGAATACTAGTTTTGAATAACTACTTTAACCTTCCTTCATCCAAATATGCAAACTTTAAAGTGATTTTGAGCTTAAATGGCTTACAAATTAAAAAAATCCACCATAAAAACCACATATATCTAGTCCACAAAATGACATATGCTACTGATGAAACATGAGAGTATAAAGTTGGTAACCTTTAGAATCGATGAAGGAATCGAAGAAAATCTTGTGATTACCGGCGATGAGGAAGAAGAGAGGCCGGCGATGAAGCAAGAACACTGAGCTCGAAGTGGCTCGGGCTCGAGAAGTAAGAAGGGGTATATAGGAGGGGACCTTTAGTCCCGGTTGAAGACAGCAACCGAGACTAAAGGTCCATTTCTAGTCCCGAACGAAGCCTTCAGCCGGGAGTAGACTTTTACTCCCGGTTGGAGGGACCAACCGGGAGTAAAAGTTAACATTTAGTCCCGGTTGGTAGCTCCAATCGGAACTAAAGGTCCCCTGCAGCAAAAGCCTACCGCAGTAGCCGTTGGGCAGGAACCTGTAGTCCCGGTTGGAGCTACAAACCGAGACTAAAGGTCTCTCTAGTCCCGGACGCGAAAAATATCGGGACTAAAGTCAAATTTCGAAGTGGATCAAAAGTCGTTTCTCTACTAGTGATAGTTGAGGTTGCTGAAAATATTTGATGACTAGATATATGCTCGTGCGTTGCATGGGGGCCACATTTTTGCTCGCGTGCATCTACGATGACAAATTTGATTATTTTTAGAAAATAATAAAAAACTAATGCATAAATTTATATTGGAACCCTACACTATTTCTAAATTTATGGAGATATTCACTATTTTTTTCTTTTTTAGTTTTTTTATATGGAATCATGTTATCTTTCCATCTACTTTCTACATTATTGTCCTCTTTTTCAGGTTGGAGTTCCTCTTCCACGAGGATTTGGTTTTTTTCTCGTTGTTTACGTTCACGTACGCCCCTCACGGCCATGAAGCTCCACAAGGGCAACTTAATTCGCTGATAGTTACCAGTACATACGCTGCACCTCCTCTTCATCCTCTGCACCGTCGTCAACGACGTCTCTGGCCACCACCTCCTTGTCTTTGAAGGCGTCTCTAGTCAACTCCTCCTCATCTTTGCCATCTCCGGCCACCGCCATGGAGGCATGGGCCAATGTGTGCCGGACGATGGGGCATCTAGTAATGTGCCTGTTCATCGACTACCTCCTCCAGTACTAAGTACATGCGATGTGGGTGCTGATTGGACTTGACGTCGTAGTCGGTCGAGAGACTAATTTTTTCCAGCGACAAACTTTTTCCAGGGCCAAACTCTCTCTTGATTATACAGGCGATGTGGGTGCTGACTGGACTTGACGTCGTAGTCGGTCGAGAGACTAAGTTTTTCCAGGGACAAACTTTTTCCAGGGCCAAACTCTCTCTTGATTATACAGGCTAGTACGTTGTACGTACGTGAAACAAAACCATATTGCATGTGAGCATGCATCTTGCTTGCAACGTATGCATGTGGGCACGTTGCAACCGTGGAAGGTGCTAGGTACGCATGATCTCCTGCGGGATCCATAGTCGACGCGGACTTCGCCGGGCTGTTGCTACGTACGCATGATCTCCTGCAGGATCCGTAGTCAACGCGGACTCCGCCAGAGCGGGACGACGCGCAGGAGCGGGGCGAGGTGATCCTGCAGACGATACCGCCCATAGGTATATTTTAGGTGTATAGATTGTTGAATATAGATAAAAGCCGGACGGCCTAGGGCTTCAACAGACCTGTAACATCCTTTTCAGCTAGATCAATCAGCACCATATAACTCACAATTCACATGGAACTTCATCTCTCTTATGTCCTTATTAGCCACAATGTACGAAGTCGAATCATGCCGGCCTATCCAGTATCTTGTTGGCTACATAATTGCTTACATCATCTATGCTCCATTTAACCAATGCAACTTAGAGATTGTAGGAGTGAACACTTGTGCAACATCTTTGTCAAGTTTTGTACCATCTAACTCTGAGTGAAATCGACTACAATGCTAAAATGTCCAATTTCAGCTCAGTTATGCACACTCCTGATAGGCAGTGCTCATAGTGTTGTGGCATGTATATAGCGATATTTTACCATCAAGATGGGTATGCAATGTTGAGTTTAGGCCCTCACTCCGCCAATTACTCCTCAATCCCAAGAAAACAATAGCTCACTTTTTTTTTGCGAGACAAAAATAATACCTCACTTGATATGCAGGTTCCTCATCTAATACATCTGATGCAACCACGACTCCTCTCTAATAACTTTATTCAATCATCTCTAAAAACTCTATCCATTTCTTTTCAAGCTCTTCTATATAGAACAATAATCATATAGAAATGTCCTGAATTCTTCCTAAGACCGTATTATCATGCAAACTACGTACTATATATGTTGTGTTCAATATACCATTCACCCATCATATTATTAGAATTTGGCCAAACACCCTAATATTGCAAGGACTCCATCGGTGATCACAGATATCAAATGCTTCTGGGACATGGCAGCAGGAAAAGTTCACAACATCACTCATATGCCTCACTTGTTTCATGAGAAATAGTTCCAGATAAAAAATGATAATAGTGCTTCGATGGTGATTAAACCCAACAAAAGGCATAAAGGGGAAACTGTATTGATTGGATCCGTAAGTGCTTCCAAAGAGAACAATATCACCAAAAGTTTCATAGTCAAGGCGGGATTGACTATCAAACCAGAACAATACCTTCAAATGGTCGTCCTCATCAACCAAATGCTTGAAGAAAAAATTAGGATTTCTATCTTGAGACGCCTTCAGGTGATAGATCACACCGTCACATACCCATCGTACTGCCTGCCAAAATGTGCACGATTTGGTGTTTCTGGATCTAGAAATTTCCGTATCTAGGATATTCTATCCATCGTTGGTTCTTTTGTACAAATGCAACAGACAAGCAAGACCTCTTGTGGCCAAAGGATACGTCGTGTGGGATAAAATATGTAAGATAAAAGTAGTTAATGTCTAAATTTTCTTATTAGGTCTTAATTACCTCTTCAATGCACTAATATCACTTAATGTATACTAGGCATGTACTCATGGCATTGTTAGCAAGGAGCCACCTCGCATCCAGCGAGCTAGGCTAGCGGGAAGCGGAAATGAAACTCGTTTCCCAGGAGCCAGGCTCAGTGAGCTCTTTTGCATCCAGCGTGACAGGTTCACGCCTTTGCGACGAACTCTCGCAATAGATGATGGTGGTTAGGGTGGCTGGACCTCCCAAGTCAAGCGGCCCGTGACTGCCCTACACCACTGAGTTGACTGTCGGTAGCTTTGGCGGATGGACTGTGGCGCATGAGCCAAGCGCGAGGCGTCGACTAGGTCTTATCGGATGAGGTGGTACAAGCCAACAGCGGGTGGCATCGCTGATCTCGACACAGGCGAGGAGGATGAGAGCGACGATATGGAGATACAGGCTAGCAGGTGGAGGCAGGTAGTCCTGTGTGGGCGTCGAGATCCTTTTGTAGAAAGACATTAAAGAGAGTATCCCGTATCTGATATATATCAAGAAAAACAATAGTTTGTATGAAAGGATAGCTCGACACAAAATGACCTTAAAAAATATTAGTACATTGAAGATTAAAACGGTCATCTTCTTTCTTCGATCATCCATTGTCTGTCAAAGATATAAAAATACATTGAAAAGATATAAGGGAAAGGGACACCCGCAAACACCATCGCCATACAAGGCTTTAAAGACTGCAAAATTCACTCGCCGCTGACAATAGATCTAGTACCCACTAAAAAAACATCGGTTGGAGGAACCTCTAAGGAATAGAGGCTTACGAACCTTCATCATCATCGGAACAGAGTAATGGAGATGCTAGATATTGTAATAGAACAAACCAAAAGAAGATGTCAAAATCACCGTAAAGAGAGTCAACTGAGGGCTTCCTCCCTGATAAACACACCAACCGTCACCGTGCATGTGAGATAGAAAGATAAATTAAAGGCAATTACCATAGTACCTGATTTTACTAAATATCCTTAAATTAATGGTAAGTAAAAATCAGAAAGAAAAAATACCTATTATAAGTACCAATGGTAGTTTTTAAATACTGTAACAAAGATCTTGATTTTTCTTGTTTTCTTAATTTTTTTGTGACACTCATATCGTGGTGGATATATCCCTTTTGTAAGAGCATCTTTATTATATCATTCCGTATAGATAGTAGAGATTTTAGTGAAACACTCCAAGAATATTTTTCAGCTAGATTTTTAAATAGTGTCATCCTCTATTCTTGGTTTATCGCTAGTCAAATATAATAAGTAAGGCAGACTGCAAAGTGTTTGCATAAGATAGAGAAGTTATTGGACGGTGAAAAAATATAGAGAACATGTTTTTATTCAAGGATTTGTCTCGGTGACATATAATTGTTTTAACTCCCCCGAATAACTGAATTTTGTCCATGTATTTACGCTATCTTTTAGCTATATTACACTATCTTATTACTATATTTACAATGATTTCATCAATGTAATTTATTTGACAGAGTCATATAATTTGGGGATAACACAAATATATGCTAATTTTTCATAAAAAAATTACAAATTGTTTCTATGAATTCCAGATGTCAGAGAAATATATGTCAAATTGTTCACAAATTATTCACAAATTTCAGAACAAATTACAAATTGTTCACAAAATGTGGTGGGACCCACCCTCCCCTAACCTTATCCCTTGCACAGAACGCTTAGCGAAAAAACAAGCACAAGCCATGACAGTAGGCTCAAGCTGGCGACTTTCAGTCACGCCCTTTTTGTCCACTCCGACATCGGTCAATCTGCCGTCGCCGGCCCCCACTCGCAGCTCGACCCTCTTGCCTTCGGGCCCCACCCACCGCGCCGCCCGCTTCCCACTGGCCGGCGCGGTTGATCTGCGCCATTGCCTTCTCCCTCCTCGTGGCCGTCGATCTGCCCGTTGCCCCTAGCGGCACCGCTTGACCAGCCCACCTCGGCCCCCCCACCATCGCGCACCCAAGCCGGCCTTGCAGGCGGATCACTAGCCGAGAGAGGGAGATCGATGGGCACTACTTGGCTGCTAGAGGGAGCCAAAACAACAAGTTGAGAGATAGCAATTCTCTTATTCAAATGATTCTCCAAATGATAACTTAGACAGTAAATTTTTAAAAAAAAAGCTATTGAAGATGATCTATGGTGTTCAAAAGTGACTTTTTAGTTAGAGGCCAAAGTTGTGGGACCTTCATTAAAATTGGATCTGTAATCTGCATCTGGAGGCTAAGGGGGTGTTGGGATCCGGTGACTAAAATTTAGGAGGTGTCACGTGAAGGTGTCGCATGGGGTGTTCGGATACTAATAAAAAAACAAATAACATAATCCGTCAGTACTTCACGAGACGAATTTATTAAGCCTAATTAATCCATCATTAGCACATGTTTACTGTAGCACTATATTGTTAAATCATTGACTAATTAGGCTTAAAAGATTCGTCTCGCAAATTAGTCACCAGCTGTGCAATTAGTTTCGTAATTAGTCTATATTTAATACTTCATGCATGTGTCCAAACATCCGATGGGACAGCGACTAAAGTTTAAGAGAAGAAACCAAACACCCCCTTACTATGTCCTAGCATTGGTGTTGGCCTAAGAGCCCGAGCCTTCCTTGCTTATGTGTAACTTTGTTTTTTCTTCAAACAACTATGGTCCTATATGGGACAACTTATTTGAATCACGCTTTGAATCAAAGCTAGCTTTCTCCCCACTGCTAGCTTCCATAATAATTCCATAGATAAGAATCTTACCTTTTGGCGGACCGATTATAGCGAGAAGAACTCGGGGACCGCTACCAATGGCAGCAGGCATGGTCTTCTTCCTCGAGCGTCGGCAGGGAGGAAGAGGGCGCAGGGCCGCTGGCACCCCGTCCCTAGGGTGCCCTCGTCTAATCTCAATCACTCTGGTGGATCTACTGCAAAGAGGGGGAGGGGGAGGATGAAAAGGGCGCGGGGGCGTCGACGACCCCTCTCCCAGTCTCGTCCACCTCGAGGAGCCAATCCTCCAGCTCGGCTGGATCTACCACGGCAAGGAGGAGGCGTGAGAACCAACGAGGCATGGGAGGGAAGGAGGAAGAAGAATCTTGAGGATTTCTCCCATAGCGAGTGGCCACCGCTTCCACGTCAAAGGACGCAAGGAGAAGAAGTTACCTTCAAATTGCGCCGTTCGTGGGCTTTTTTATTTTTATTTTAAGTCAGAGAGAAACAGCTCCAAATAGACCGTGTGTTAGGATGCGTGGTGTTGGTGGTGCTCTACACAGGCCAAAGGGTACATGTGCTGAACACCTGCAGCCTGTTCGTTTGGTCGTATTTAGCTTATAAGCCATGACTTATTAGCTAACGAATAATATTTTTCTCTCATACTAAACCAGTCAACAATACTTTCAGCCATGACTTATCAGCTAATCAAGCCGAACAGGACGCTGCTTCCCACTTCTCTGCAAGTTGCGAACCAAGCTTCCCGAATCCCGAGTACCCAGCACCAACCAACCTCGACCGAGTTTCTCTTTTCTGCTTTAAGAAATCCATCAGCGTTTCTCCCTTTCTTGGGAAACAAGACTGATGTGGGGAGCAAATAGTCGTGGACGGCGATTAGCCAACCGAACGCCGTTTTGACCTCACAACTTTGCCGTCCCCGTGTTACAAGCCTGACCATGCCTACCGTCCCGTGCTCTTCTGAACAACATTTTTATTTATAATTCTTCCTTGAGCAACTATAGCAAAACAAATTCGAATCAAATTTAGCCTGTCACCAATTTTATGAGATGACGGGAATTGCGAACGAGAATTGTAAATTCAAATCAAATTTAGCCCGTCACCGATGCCAGACCAGCACACCCCAAATTGGCAGATTCCCAACCCGGACTCGGTTCTAGCGGACTGCAGCCCCTCAACGCGAACTGAAATTCCACCCCTTCTGCTGCCGTAAACGCGGTGGAAACCACGCAACGGCATCTCCAAAATCACCCAATCCCGTGAGCGCCGCCTGCCCGCCCGAGCCCGAAACCACGGACGCGCCGCGCCGTCTCGGCTATTTCCCCCCCACGGCCACTCGCCGCCGCGGCGTTCCCTTCTCCTCATCACAACAGAGCCAGAAAAATCTCAGAACGCATCTCTAGTGGTTCGACCTCGACGCGACCCGCCTTCCTCCCCTCGCTTGGATCCGGACGGCCCGGCCCCTCCGCCCTCTCATGCGCACGGCGCCGCCGCGGCCGACATGACGCTCGCCTCCCTCGCTCGCGCCCTCGGCCGGTCCGCGCGCTCCTCCCGGCCGCGCCAGGTGAGTCTCCCCCCTCTTATCCCTCCTCCCTTGCCCTCTATCCTCTCGCGCTCATCCGCCGCGCTCCGGTGGGGAACGGAGGTCTGACCTTCCGCTGTTCCTTTTAGGGTTTCCAGCTCGGGGGCCTCCGGCAGCCGCCCGCGCCGCCGCTACCGTCGCCTGTCCACGGCGGTGAGGGCGGGGCGATAGGATTTGTCCGCAGTTACCTGACTGCGGCCTCGTCGGCAGCTCTTGGGAAGCCCGCTGCGGGCAAGACTGTGGATTGGAGATACATCCTCGCCAGCCCACAGTTCCGACGCCTCTTCTCGGACGAGTCCAAGAAGAGTACGTTCCTCGTTTTGATGAGATTATTTTCAATGGGTTTGGTGGCTCTGGTTCTGAAAGGGTGCTCCTTTTCTGATTTTAGACTACGAGAACTACTACCCGAAGGGTAAGAAGGAGGTGCCGAAAGGAGATGGAAGTAACAAGTCTGAATCGAAGCGTAAGTTTCCCTCGTGCTTCACTTGTTTGTGTAGAGGAGGGTAGCCATAAGCCATGTTATGGATGCAAATATCATAGCTTTTCATGCGCCCATAGTAAATAGAATTGGTGCATGTATTTGACTAACAAGATGGACAACTAACATGTGATTTGTTGATTTACTTTTTGCTGCAACTGCTTTGGTGAATTGTATACCAGTTATATAATTTATGAATAGCTCTTGGTGTAGAAATGTATAATGATTTATGCATGCTGTGCTTCGATGTGTAGCTTTGTGACATCAGTGCTTACTATTTCACTTTTAATGAAATGCAATCTTGTGGTGCTCAGAGGAATCCAATACAGAGGAAGGATGGAATTTCCAGGAGAACGCTATGAAACACCTGCAGAATTTCCTTGCACCTCTATTGATTCTTGGCCTGATGCTATCATCCATGTCATCTAGCACCGCAGACCAGAAGGAGGTGATTACTTTCTACTTTGTTAACTCTGCTGGGAATAGTTCTGCAAGTCGATAGTTTGATTTGTTCCTTTTCTGGTAAGCTATGTTTGTTGGGCTATGTTTAGTCCCCTAAGAACTGGTAATCTATGTATGTTTGATCTGTTCACACTTGCATAATTTGTTTGTCAAACTTCAAAGAAATGGACGAAAAAGACTACACCACCATATAGGCTTTAAAAGGCTAGTCACTGTATTTAACTCTCTGCCCCTGTCATCTCCAGTCAAATTTCCAGGATTAATAATAAGCTACGAGAAACGCCAAGGAGTAGGACTGTAAGAGACAAAGACCTTAGAGACAATACACTATTGCAGAATAACCTTTGTGTAATTTACCGGCCTAAATTGAAAATCTTTTCATTGATCCTCTTGTGCCGATGCATGGGGGAATTGTTAGTTTGCTACCATTTGCTTTGTGCTTGAAGTTTTCTTTCCTAGCCTTTGAGTGTGAATGCAATATTGGGAATTCATTGTTTTATGTAACTGAAAACTGTCAAACAATATCGTTTCATGTAAGCATATGCATTCCCTTCTAAGTGTGCATACTAGTATAATGGTTCATTACAGTATCTTTTGTATCAAACATCTGCAGATAAGCTTCCAAGAGTTCAAGAACAAGTTACTAGAACCTGGTTTAGTTGATCGCATTGTTGTTTCAAATAAATCAGTAGCGAAGGTCTACATCAGGAATTCACCTCATCCAAAGAGCCAAGGCCAAAATAGTGATACCCATATTTCTACCACTGATGTTCCAGGCAAGCCTGCTCCCAGCAGATGCAAGTATTACTTCAATATTGGTAGTGTTGATTCGTTTGAAGAGAAGTTAGAGGAAGCCCAGGAAGCTTTGGGAATAGATCCACATGATTTTGTCCCAGTAACTTATGTTGCTGAAGTAAATTGGTTCCAAGAAGTTATGAGGTTCGCCCCAACAGCATTTCTTGTTGGTCTGATATATTTTATGGGAAAAAGGATGCAGAGTGGTTTCAATATTGGAGGTGGTCCTGGCAAAGGAAGAGGAGGTATTTTCAACATTGGAAAAGCTACAGTGACGAAGATGGACAAGAACTCCAAAAATAAGGTTTGTTATTTCTTTTCTTACGTCACTCATTTTACTGTTTCACTTGGTTCTATTTTTGATATATGATAAAAACAATCTTGCCCAAAATGATTTTTCATGCACAGGCTAATTCTTGACCTCTGATAACTCCAATTGCTTAATGTTGTGGTAGCTTTATTTACCCTTCCCTTAAGAAACAAAGCAAGCTACAAGAAATTCCTAGATGTGTCTTTTCACTAATGCTTACTTTTCTGTTGGTCCAGGTGTTCTTTAAGGATGTAGCCGGTTGTGACGAAGCAAAACAAGAAATAATGGAGTTTGTGCATTTCCTCAAAAACCCCAAGAAGTATGAAGATTTGGGAGCTAAAATACCCAAAGGTGCTTTACTTGTAGGCCCTCCTGGGACAGGGAAGACTTTGCTTGCCAAGGCTACAGCAGGAGAGTCTGGTGTGCCATTTTTGTCTATTTCTGGTTCAGATTTCATGGAAATGTTTGTTGGTGTTGGACCGTCCAGGGTACGAAACTTGTTCCAAGAAGCTAGGCAGTGTGCTCCTAGTATTGTATTCATTGACGAAATCGATGCTATTGGTCGTGCAAGAGGACGTGGAGGTTTTTCAGGTTCAAATGATGAACGTGAGAGTACTTTGAACCAGCTGCTTGTAGAGATGGATGGATTTGGAACAACTGCTGGTGTTGTTGTTCTTGCTGGGACAAATAGACCTGACATCCTCGATAAGGCATTATTAAGGCCAGGAAGATTTGATCGCCAGATAACAATTGACAAGCCAGATATAAAGGGTCGTGACCAAATATTCCGCATATATCTTAAAAAGCTTAAGCTGGACAACGAACCATCATTTTATTCACAAAGGCTAGCTGCCTTGACACCTGGGTTTGCAGGAGCTGACATTGCCAATGTTTGTAATGAAGCTGCTTTAATTGCTGCGAGACATGAGGAAACTCAGATTACCATGCAGCATTTTGAGTCTGCGATTGATAGGATTATTGGTGGTTTGGAGAAGAAAAATAGGGTAAGAGATCAGTAGTATAACCTATGAAGCTGATTTGTGAGATTTGTTTCAATGTCTTACTTTTGGATCCTAATTAACTTGGCAGCCTTCTTTTTCTATGTAATGTCATTCTTTTTGTGCATGTAATTACTTTTATTCCTTATTCTGTCCTCTGAGCATGTTAACCCTTTTGCAGGTCATTAGCAAACTGGAGCGTCGTACCGTTGCTTACCATGAATCTGGACATGCCGTTGCTGGATGGTTCTTGGAGCATGCAGAGCCTCTTCTGAAAGTTACAATTGTTCCTCGTGGAACAGCTGCTTTAGGCTTTGCACAGTATGTCCCAAATGAAAATCTTTTGATGACAAAAGAGCAGCTTTTTGATATGACATGCATGACATTAGGTGGCCGAGCTGCAGAGGAGGTACAGTTTTCTTTATTCATATCTTATTTTTGCTGATGCTTTATTATGATAAATAGCCAGGATTCATGGATGTTTCTCTTATACTGTTAAATCTATACTAACCAATTCAAGCCATTATAATGTTTGAATAGAGTGAATCAGCTGTTATTTTGAACTCCCTACATTCGACAAGGACAATAATTGTAGCCTGCTTCGTTGATATTGTCGCCACTTAAATTATGACCAGATCATGTGAATATGGTCATAGTTGTCAATTTAGTAGAAAAAATATAATTCATTTGGTAACTTCTGATTGCATTTTAAGGGGACCAGAAGACGATAATATTTTCCATTATCTCCTCTGCCCATGTGATAAACACATCGATACCATTACATTTATCAAATTGGTACGCCATCTAAATATTGTATTCTCAAGTTATTACTTCAAGACACCGTGAGAAATAATAATCAGTTCCCTGTGTTCTAATGTCTTATGTTGGGATATCCGTTTATTTCACAGTATTATCACCAGAAATTGTTATAAGCATATTGTTGAAAGGCGCTAATTGAGCTTTGTTTCAGGTTTTGATTGGCAAAATCTCAACTGGTGCTCAGAATGACTTGGAGAAAGTTACCAAAATGACATATGCACAGGTCGCCGTGTATGGTTTTAGTGAAAAGGTTGGGCTTCTATCCTTCCCTCAGAGGGATGATGGTTTTGAAATGACCAAGCCTTACAGTAATCAGACGGCATCCATCATCGATGATGAGGTCCGGGAATGGGTTGGCATGGCCTATAAGAAAACAGTTGAATTGATAACAGAGCATAAGGAGCAAGTTGCGCAAATTGCAGAATTGCTGCTTGAGAAGGAAGTCCTACACCAGGACGATCTAACCAGGGTACTAGGAGAACGTCCATTCAAGGCACTGGAGCCAACCAACTACGACCTGTTTAAGCAAGGTTTCCAGGATGATGATGACAAGAGCCAAGCACCAGCAGAGAACACCGAGTTGCCTGATGATTCATCTCCCCCACTTGGTGAGGTTGTACCCACATAGTTTTTTTTTCCTCTCAACGTTAGAGCTGTACATTGAGTGCTCATTCTCGATAGATTCTTGTTTGTCGTTGCGCCATAAGAAAACTGTATAAATTAGCGCCCTCGCTGATTATGCCAATGTGGAAATGCATTTGGATTTTCACAAATGCATTTGGATGCCTTGGGTTCTTCATGGCATCAGCAAATGTTCTGAATCGTGTATTTGAATGTTTTGAAAGATTCTCTGACTGGGGAGTTGGCGCAAAAAAGTGTGCTTGTCCTGTCTGAAGGCTTGGCTGTCTTTAGCTGGTAACGACAGTGGCTAAGTTGGTGCCTGGAATCTTTGTGGAAGCTAATATAAAGTAACAAGACCTTTGAATTTTTATCAGGTAGCCGGTGTGCTTACTTTGTTGGACAAGCACAAACATATTGGACAAGGTTTTTGCATGTATACCACTCCTTTCGTCCTAAAAAAAACTTAATGTTTTGGGATTTTTAGGACAAATTAGTGCTCAACTACTCTTATTTATTGAAGGTGAATCATACCAATTAAGCAATAAGCTTCTCATTAAAAAGGAATGCATGGAGTCATGCAGATCACAATTTCAAGTTGATATGGGCCCAATTTGTTGTCCAAAAGTTAAAACATAAGTTTTTGGGGATATATTTTTTTGAATCCTAAAACATCAAGTTAAGTTTTCTAAGACGGAGGCAGTACGTGAAGCTTTGTAAATTTAAATGACACCAGGCATCACCAGGAGTAAAGCCTTGGTCTGCCCTGACGCTTTTTGGGCCTGCGCGCTACTACACTAACAGCCCAACAAGCTTGTTTCCTTTACCTTCGTTCTTTCACGGTTTCAAAAAAAAAACGATAGCGACATGTCCAACTCACATGGCCACCGCGGATTTCCTGACCGCTCGCCTTCTCAGCGCGACCACCTCCACTTCCTCTGCCCCAAGCTCTCCCCTGCCTCCGCGACGCTAGGCTCCGCCGCTGGAGTCGCGCCTGCCGCCCCCCTGTCCTCATCGCCAGAGCCGGCGCCGGCGTCCTCCTCGACACCTCCTCCTGCAGCTGAAGACAGCGAGGGCGTCGCGGCCGTACCGTACTTTTGTGCCCGCGTCGAGGCTCCTCTCCGAATCCAATACAAATCATCCTTCATTTGGAGCTCATGTGTCTGTGTCCTATCCGGTTCCGATCCGAATATCTAGAGCTGGAACTTAGGTCGTGCCATTTGAGGACGGTGAAAGGTCCTAATATGACTAAAGGGGGGTGAATAGCCTATTTAAAAATCTACAAATCAACTAGAGCAAATAGATTAGTATGACAAATAGCGAAATGCAAACTTGCTCTAGCTCTACAAGGGTTGCAAGCCACCTATCCAACAATTCTAGTTGCAATGATTGCTAGTCACACAACTTACTATGATACTACTCTCACTAAGAGCTTTCAACCTTGTTACTCTAAAGAGCTCCACTAGAACTTAATTAGCAAAGCAAGCTCTCAATTCTAATTACACTAAAGAGCTTGCCACAACTATTTTGCAAGAATATAAATGAGTGAGTAGGATGATTATACCGCCCGTGTAGAAAGTGAACCAATCACAAGATGGATATTAAACCAATCACCGGAGAATACCAAATGGCAAGAGACAACCGATTTTCTCTCGAGGTTCACGTGCTTGCCAACACACTACGTCCCCTTATTAGTGTCGACCAACACTTGGTGGTTCGGTGGCTAAGAGGTGTTGCACAAACCTCATCCACACGAATGGACACCGCAAGAACCTACCATAAGTGAGGTAACTCAATGACACGAGCAATCCACTAGAGTTACCTTTCGGCTCTCATTGGGAAGATACAAATCCCTCACAATCACCGGAGATGGCCACGAACAATCACCAACTCGTGCCAATCTTCCACCATCATGCACTAAACCGTCTAGGTGGTGGCAACCACCAAGAGCAACAAGAGAATCCCTTGGTGAAACACGAATACCAAGTGCCTCTAGATGCAATCACTCAAGCAATGCACTTGGATTCTCTCCCAATCTCACAAAGATGATGAATCAATGATGTAGATGAGTGGAAGGACTTTGGTTAAACTCACAAGGTTGCTATGTCAATGAAAATGACCAAGAGAGTGAGCTTGAGCCGGTCATGGGGCTTAAATAGAAGCCTCCACGAAATAGAGCCGTTGGGCTATTCATCACTTGCACCAACACATGGGCGGCCGGACGCTCGGTTAGATTGACCGGACGCTGGACCTCGGCGTCCGATCCTCGAGATCTTCGCCACGTGTCCCCTCGCTTCAAACGCTGATTGCTCGATCTCAACGGTCAAGTGATGACCGGACGCGTCGATTAGAAAGTGACCGGATCTTTTGGATCCCAGCGTCCGGTTGTTTCGATAAGGTTCAAACGCGAGATTTCCACGGCCGGACGCGCGTCCGGTCATGCTCGACTCAGACTCACTCGGCATCTGGTCACTCAATGTCTCCTCTCAGGCGCCCATCGCCAAGATCGTCGCCAGACGGACCGGACGCACCTGCCAGTCCGGTCACTTTTAGAGCCGGCGTCCGGTCGAAAACCGAAACATCGCCCTCTGCTTGCATGACCGGACGAGCCGGTCTGGCCGAGACCCAGCGTCGATGGCACCGTCGGACTGTCCGCACTCTCTGAAGCGAACACTCCGCCGGTGAAGCTACTAACCCTTACTCAAATGTGCCAACCACCAAGTGTATCACCTTGTGCACATGTGTTAGCATATTTTTCATAAATATTTTTAAGGGTGTTAGCACTCCACTATATCCTAAATGCATATGCAATAAGTTAGAGCATCTAGTGGCACTTTGATAACAGTATTTCGATCTGAGTTTCACTCCTCTTAATAATACTGACTATCGATCCTAAATGTGATCACACTCACTAAGTGTCTCTATCACTAAAATAAAATGGCTCCTACTATTTATACCTTTGCCTTGAACCTTTTATTTTTCTCTTTTTTCTTTTCCAAGTTCAAGCATTTGATCATCACCATGCCATCACCATCATCATGATCTTCACCATTGCTTCATCACTTGGAGTAGTGCTACCTATCTCATAATCACTTTGATAAACTAGGTTAGCACTTAAGGTTTCATTAATTAACCAAAACCAAACTAGAGCTTTCAATCTCCTCCTTTTTGGTAATTGATGACAACCCTTACACAAAGATATGAATTGAAATTTAATTAAATCCATGTTGCTTGCACAAGCATATTTACCATGTGTAAAAGAATATGGACAAGTTTCATGAACTCCAAATTGTAGCAATTGCTCCCCCTACATATGTGCTAATAGTTTGGATTGAAGCTTCCACATATGCTTAGATAGAAAATATAGGAGACAATTTCTACCAAATGATGCTAAGGTATAAGAGATGGACCTTTGAAGCGTGATACCAATCGGAGTGCACCAATATACCATCCTTAGCATCATTACTAACTAGACATACACAAAAACTAGAATACCCCATGAGATCAATATTACAAGCAAGGGTCTAGTTTCCATAGAATGAACATAAGTCTAGTTACTTTAGCCTATGCATGCTAGTTTTTCATTTCAACATTCAAACCTACAACTAGCATACACCACACAAGCATGGATATTGAAATTAAGAACTTGTACCATGCAAGCAAATATATGAAATACACATTCAAATGCAACATACAAGTTTATGAGCTTGCTCCCCCTACTTGTGTGCAATTTTAATTGATCCCCTTACAATGTCATGTCATTTGTTTGCTCCCCCTATCTTACTATCTTTGTGAATTTCTCTCCTCCTTTGTCAACAATTAGCACAAAAAGAGTGCTCAACTTTTAGATAGGTTGGGGTGAAACCATGTGAAGTGAGGATTATTTTCCCAAATTGGTTCAATCTAGATTACTTGCAAAAGTTATTTAACTCGGTTTGATTTAAGGACAAGCTTCTTCACACCTCCAAATAAGGGTTATCTTATACCATGTTGAGTTAAACACTTATAACTCATTTTATAGATCAAACACTAGGTTTACAAGTCCACAAACATGTCATATGCTACCACTAGATCATTTCAAACATACAAGCAATAGTGGTACCATACAAGCATCAAATTCACTTGATTTTCATGAATGAGTCTATTCAAATGTGAAATATGTCTAGATGCACTAACCATGTCCTTAGCAAGGATGTATGCCATGCCAATCAACTTTTACCTTGGATTGCTCAGAAGGAGAGGCATGTCATATAATTGGGGTGCATCAACACATATTGAAGAAGTCAAGTATGTTCAATTCAATCCTTAGCTTACAAAATCTCTTCTTCTCATTAAGTGGCTTGGTGAAGATATCAGCAAGTTGATCTTGATGTCCACACTCTCAATGCATATGTCCCCTTTTTGTTGGTGATCTCTTATGAAATGATGGCGGACATCAATATGCTTTGTTCTTGAATATTGAACCGGGTTGTTGGTGAGCTTTACGGCACTTTCATTGTCACATAGCAATGGCACTTGCTTGAATTTGATTCCAAAGTCACTCAAAGTAGCCTTCATCCAAAGTAATTGAGCACAACAACTACCGGCCGAGATGTACTCCGCTTCGGTGGTTGAAAGTGCTACACTATTTTGCTTCTTTGATGACCAAGACACAAGTGATCTTCCCAATAGTTGACATGTGTCCGATGTGCTCTTTCTCTCAACTTTGTATCCCGCATAATCGGAGTCCGAATATCTAATCAACTCAAATCTTGCTCCTTTGGGATACCACAATCCAACATTTTGTGTATGCTTCAAGTACCTCAATATTCTCTTTGTTGCCTTCAAATGACTATCTCTTGGTGAGGCTTGAAATCTAGCACACATGCATACACTAAACATCATATCCGGCCTTGATGCGGTCACATAGAGTAGGCTTCCAATCATAAACCGATACAAGTTTTGATCCACCATGTTATCACTAGCATCACTATCCAAGCTTCCACTTGTCCCGATTGGTGTACTAATAGCTTTACTATCATCTATTCCAAACTTCTTGAGCATCTCCTTGATATACTTGCCTTGACTCACAAATGTGCCATTCTTTATTTGCTTGATTTGAAGACTAAGGAAGTAGCTAAGCTCTCCAATCATGGATATCTCAAACTCATTTGCCATCATCTTGCCAAACTCCTCACAAAAATCTTGATTTGTTGACCCAAAAATGATATCATCAACATAGATTTGCATTACAAACAAGTCATTTCCAAGCTTCTTGGTGAAGAGAGTGGTGTCAACTTTTCTCATCTTGAATCCCTTAGAGTAGGAAATCCTCAATCTCTCATACCATGCTCTAGGTGCTTGTTTTAATCCATACAAAGTCTTTTTCAACTTGTAAACATGGTTGGGTTTCTTCTCATCTTCAAAATTGGGAGGTTGCTCAATATACACAAGCTCATTGATGTACCCATTGAGAAATGCACTCTTCACATCCATTTGGTACAACTTGATGTTGTAGACACAAGCATAGGCTAACAAGATCCTAATTGCTTCCAATCTTGCAACCGGGACATGTTTCTCCAAAGTCAAGACCTTCAACTTGAGTGTAACCTTGAGCCACTAATCTTGCTTTGTTCCTTATTACTATCCCATCTTGATCTTGCTTGTTCCGAAAGACCCACTTGGTTCCAATCACATTATGATCCTTAGGCCTCTCAACTAATTCCCATACTTGGTTTCTTGTGAAGTTGTTTAACTCTTCATGCATAGCATTGACCCAATCAACATTCCTCAAAGCTTCATCTATCTTCTTAGGTTCAATGGATGACACAAATTAGAAATGCTCACAAAATAAAGCAAATCTTGATCTAGTTTGCACACCTCTTGAAATATCACCAATGATAGTGTCCAATGGATGATCTCTTGCAACATTGGTTGGTTGAAGCACTTGCACTTGATTGCTAGCATTTGATTGATCACTTGGTTGAGACGATGAACTAGCCACTTGTTGATCTTGCACTTTGTCATGACTAGTATTTGCTCGAACTTAATCATGAGAACCACTAGCTTGCACATTTGAGTTAGAGAGCACTTGATTCTTGTCATCTTCAATATCAATCACCTCTCTAGGCCTTATATCACCAATGTCCATGTTCTTCATTGCATTGACCAATTGAGTGCCTCTTACATCATCTAGATTCTCATCTTCCTTTTGGGAACCATTTGTTTCATCAAACTTCATATCATGAACCTCTTCAAGAGTACCACTAGCCAAATTCCAAACTCTATAAGTCCTGCTAGTAGTGGAGTAACCAAGCAAGAAACCTTCATCACATTTCTTTTCAAACTTGCTCAATCTAGTGTCTTTCTTTAATATGTAGCATTTACAACCAAAAATCCAAAAATATGCTATGTTGGGCTTTCTTCCATTCAATAGCTCATAAGGTGTCTTCTCCATCATGGGGTGACAATAGAGTCGGTTGCTATAGTAGCAAGCCGTGTTGATTGCTTTGGCCCAAAATAAATGACTCACATTATACTCACTCAACATTGATCTTGCCGTATCAATCAAAGTTCTATTCTTTCTTTCAACTAGGCCATTTGATTATGGAGTGTACTTGGCCGAGAATTGATGTCTAATTCCAAATTCATCACACAACTCATCAATTCTTGTGTTCTTAAATTCACTACCATTGTCACTTCTAACTTTCTTGATGGCTGTTTTAAATTCATTGTGAATCCCCTTGACAAATGATTTGAATATTGCAAACACATCACTCTTGTCCGCTAGAAAGAATATCCATGTGTATCTAGTGAAATTATCCACAATCATAAATTCATATTTGTTTCCACCAATGCTAGTGTATGTGGTTGGTCCAAACAAGTCCATGTGTATCAACTCAAATGCCTTAGATGTGCTCATCATGCTTTTCTTAGGATGTGTATTACCAACTTGCTTTCCGGCTTGACATGCACTACACAGCCTATCCTTCTCAAATGTGACATCTTTCAAGTCTCTAACTAAGTCATGCTTGATTAACTTATTCAATTATTTTATTCCAACATGACCAAGCCTTCTATGCCACAACTAACCCATGCTAGACTTAGTGATCAAACATGTTGTCAATTGAGCTTCTCTAGCATTGAAATCAACCAAGTATAGATTCTCATATCTAAATTCTTTGAATATCAAGTTAGAGCCATCTACACTTATGATATCTACATCATCCACACCAAATATGCACTTGAAACCAAGATCACACAATTAAGCTACCGATAATAGATTGAAGTTCAAGCTCTTTACTAGTAACACATTGGATATTGCAATCTTACTAAGCCCTTTGACCTTGCCTTTGCCATTGTCACCAAATGTGATACTATCAATCCTATTGCTCTTGTTTTCATTGATTAAATTAAACATTCTTGGATCACCGGTCATGTATTGCGTGCACCCACTATCAAGTATCCAATGTCTTCCTCCAACTTTATAATTGACCTACAAAAGAAGATTAATTCTTTTTAGGTACCCAAACTTGCTTGGATCCTTGTAGGTTAGTTACCAAAGTCTTTGGTACCCAAATGGCCTTCTTCTTTGGGCCCACAATTGGTGTGCCAATGAACTTAGCCTTCATACCATTGGCACCATTAAAAAGCATGTAATAAGAATCAAATTTAATTGAGAATATATTAGGTAGCTTGTTCTTGTTAATCTTGCAATATTGCTCTATATGCCCAACTTGCTTGCATCTATTGCAAAAACGACCATTGCCCTTCATAAAGCTAACTTTAGGAGTGACAAAGGCCGCCTTACCTTTCTTGGGGGTATAGCCTAATCCTTCTTTGTTGAGAGAAAACCTTTGGCTACCCAAGCACTTTAGCAAGCGGGCATCTCCACCATAGGCATTGCCTAAGGCACGACTGAGCTCATTCACCTCCTTCTTGAGGGTCTCATTTTCCACCATTAGTGAGGAATCACAAGTGAGACGATCACTCAAAGGTGAAGTAGAAGTGGTAGTGCTACAAGAAGTGTTAGTGGGAGCAACTAAAATGGGCTCATAAAAAGATTCATCAATAAGATCCCATGTTAGTCCTACATCACATGATGCAATCACTTGCTCCTTCTTGGCTTCCTCCACTTTGACTTGCTCGATGAAAGAGGAGTGAGCCTTTTCAAGCTTAGAGTGAGCTTTGCCAAGCTTTTCATGGGCTTCCATTAGCCTCTCATGAGTGGCATTGAGCTCATTAAAGGATTGCTCAAGAAATTTTACTTTCTTGTGTAATTCTTTGCACTCCTTTCTCTTTATCTCATTGTAAGTGTGCATTTGCTCACACATGTCCAAGAGTTCCTCCTTGGTGTATTCCTCCTCCTCCTCCTCCTCCTCATCATTATCATCATTCCTACAAGCATCACTTTCACATTCATCATCTTCACTCTCATCATATTTTATCTTGGTAGGCTTTGCCATGAGGCATGTCGATGAAGTGTCAAAGATGGAGGGCTTGTTGTTGATGGCGATGCTTGCTAGTGCTCTCTTGATAGATT
Organism: Miscanthus lutarioriparius; assembly: GCA_904845875.1. Taxonomy (NCBI): domain Eukaryota; kingdom Viridiplantae; phylum Streptophyta; class Magnoliopsida; order Poales; family Poaceae; genus Miscanthus; species Miscanthus lutarioriparius. Next base: position 22,329,349 of record CAJGYO010000016.1, on the reverse strand, counting down.
TCTTGTCATCATCACTAGAGCTATCACTATTCGAAGAGCCATCACTATCTCATGTGATCACATAGCCTCCACCTTTCTTCTTTTTTTGGAAGGTTATTCTTTTTTCCTTCTTCTCCTTCTTTTCTTTTTATCCTTTTGAGTTTCTTCTTCTCATCCTCATCATTGTCACTATTGTAGGGACAATTTGCTACAACGTGATTGGGGCTCTTGCAATTGTAGCATCTTCTCACATATTCCTTGCTTTTGGTGTGATCTCTTCTCTTTCTTGCACCATAGCCCTTCTTCTTCATGAACTTTCCCATCTTGCGTACAAAAGATGGCCATAGCTTCATCATCAATATCACTAAGATCATCATCATCACTTGATTATTTCTTGGACTTGCCCTTGTTCTTAGATAATGATGAGCTAGCCTTGAATGCTATATTCTTCTTCTTCTTTTCTTCTTCTTCCTTCTTATCATCCTTGTCATCCCTTCCCTTTCCACACGGTATGTCTCTTGGGTTATGACATCACCTAGTACTTAGTTGGGGCTAATCTCCTTCAATCCTCATCTTATAATGAGCAATCTCAACATCTCAAATCTTGGAGGTAGGCACATTAAGAACCGATGAGAGACATCATCATCCTTGATCTTCTCTCCCAAAGCCTTCAAGTCATTGACAATTACTCGTAACCGATGGAACATCTCTGAAATGCTCTCATCATCCTTCATATTGAAGCTTGTCAACTTATCCTTGAGGATGTACAACTTGGCACTCTTTACCGCGGTGTGCCCACATATGTTTCCTCAATCTCCTCCACACCTCATTAGCTCTTTCACAATCCTTGATTTGCTCAAACACCTTGGAATCAATGGCATTATATATGGTGTTGAGAGCCATTGTATTGCATTGCTTGTTGGTCTTATCTTAGTTGGTGGGATTGTCAGGATCAATGATAGCATAGTCATTCTCGATCACTTTCCATACTTGATCATTGATTGAACCAAGATACATTCTTATCTTTCTCTTCCAATAATCATAGCATGTGCCATCAAAGAACGGTGGTTTGCCCCCCACATGGTTGAACACAACTTGAGCCATAATTTGACACCGAGGTTGTTAAGCCTTTAATCAAACGGTGACCATGGCTCCAATACCACTTGAAAGGTCCTAATATGGCTAGAGGAGGGATGAATAGCCTATTTAAAAATCTACAAATCAACTAGAGCAAATAGATTAGTATGACAAATAGCGAAATGTAAATTTGCTCTAGCTCTACAAGGGTTGCAAGCCACCTATCCAACAATTCGATTGCTAGTCACACAACTTGCTATGATACTACTCACTAAGAGCTCTCAACCTTGTTGCTCTAAAGAGCTCCACTAGATGAACTTAATTAGCAAAGCAAGCTCCCAATTCTAATTACACTAAAGAGCTTGCCACAACAAGTTTGCAAGAATATAAATGAGTGAGTAGGATAATTATACCGTCGTGTAGAGAAGTGAACCAATCACAAGATGAATATTAAACCAATCACCGGGAGAATACCAAATGGCAAGAGACAACCGATTTTCTCCTGAGATTCACATGCTTGCCAACACGCTACGTTCCCATTGTGTCGACCAACACTTGGTGGTTCGGCGGCTAAGAGGTGTTGCATAAACCTCGTCCATACAAATGGACACCGTAAGAACCTACCCGCAAGTGAGGTAACTCAATGACACGAGCAATCCACTAGAGTTATCTTTCGGCGCTCTGCCGGAGAAGGTACAAATCCCCTCACAATCACCGGAGATGGCCACGAACAATCACCAACTCATGCCAATCCTCCACCGCTGCACTAAACCGTCTAGGTGGTGGCAACCACCAAGAGCAACAAGCGAATCCCACAGCAAAACACGAATACCAAGTGTCTCTAGATGTAATCACTCAAGCAATGCACTTGGATTCTCTCCCAATCTCACAAAGATGATGAATCAATGATGGAGATGAGTGGGAGGACTTTGGCTAAGCTCACAAGGTTGCTATGTCAATGCAAATGGCCAAGAGACTGAGCTTGAGCCGGCCATGGGGCTTAAATAGAAGCCCCCACGAAATAGAGCCGTTGGGCTCTTCACTGCACTGAACACGGGCCGATCGGACGCTTCGGTCAGATTGACCGGACACTGGACCTCAGCGTCCGGTCCTCAGATCTTCGCCACGTGTCCCCTGCTTCAAACGCTGATCGCTCAATCTCAACGGTCAAGTGATGACCGGACGCGTCAGTTAGAAAATGACCGGACGCTGGACCCCAGCGTCCGGTCGTTTCCAGTAAGGTTCCAAACGTGAGATTTCATATCCGAACGCGTCCGGTCATGCTCGACCGGACTCACTCAGCGTTCGGTCACTCAATGTCTCCTCTGTGTTGCCCCGTCGGCACTAATGGGCGCACCTTGCCGCCCCGGTGTCACGGTCACTTTGGCGCCAGCGTCGGTCGAACCGAAACACACGCCCTCTGCGCCCATTGACCGGACGCTTGCGGTCCGGCGGTAGAGACCAGCGTCCGGTGGCACCGTCAGACTGTCCGCACTCTACGGGCGGACACTCCACCGGTGAAGCTACTAACCCTTACTCAAATATATCAACCACCAAGTGTATCACCTTGTGCACATGTGTTAGCATATTTTTTATAAACATTTTCAAGGGTGTTAGCACTCCACTAGATCCTAAATGCATATGCAATGAGTTAGAGCATCTAGTGGCACTTTGATAACCGCATTTCGATACGAGTTTCACTCCTCTTAATAGTGCGGCTATCGATCCTAAATGTGATCACACTCACTAAGTGTCTCGATCACTAACACAAAATGGCTCCTACTATTTATACATTTGCCTTGAGCCTTTTGTTTTTCTCTTTCTTCTTTTCCAAGTTTAAGCATTTAATCATCACCATGCCATCACCATCATCATGATCTTCACCATTGCTTCATCACTTGGAGTAGTGCTACCTATCTCATAATCACTTTGATAAACTAGGTTAGCACTTAAGGTTTCATCAATTAACCAAAACCAAACTAGAGCTTTCGGGACCGGGCCATGGCGCTCTTTTAGCATGGCCCAAAGCACGGCACGACACGAAATATTTTGAGCCATGCCGTCACGACACGAACACGAGGGCGTGTGCGTGCCTAGGATCTCGACACGACGGGCTACATGGCCCGGCCCGTATTTTAGGCCGTGCTTGGGCCCTTACACGACGCAAAATGGCGCGTACAAACATCTACAACTCTCTGAAGCAATTTCCTTGGCCTGGTGCCCCCTAGCGAGAAGAAGCTCACGGCGACCAAGTCCGTGGTGCTCTTCGCTCCGCCACCTCCCAGCCCCGATCTTGCCATCGAGGTGGTTATCGAGTTCCTCAGTGTGCCTGACATGGTGGTAGTCGCCCACTAGAGTGGCCAGCGCATGACAAGTTGCAAAAGCGTATGTTTCAAGTGCTTGAGACGTTCGGAGGTATGTTGCAAGCGTTTCTTATTAATATTGTAAAAGTAGATCAGGATGTCACGTACTCCTCCATACTAAAAAAATAAAAGTCGTTTTTAAAACAGCGACACGGTCTCCAAAAGTATAACTTTGACTTCTTGTTTTATAAAAATATTTATCGAAAAATGATATTATGTATATTTTTTTTGAAAGTATTTTCAAGACAAATCTATTTATATGATTTTCACATTTTCAAACTCAACAACTTAAAAGTTATTCATGATTTATATTTCCAATGTTTGACCTAAGCCTTGTCGAAAATGATTTTATTTTTTTAGTACGAAGGGTATATGTTGCAATGGCTATATACTTATGTTGCAAACATCTATTCTAAATGTTTCATCTGTTTTTTCAAACATAAGTTGTAAGTGTGTTTATCTAGATGTTGCATATGTTTGACACATACGTTGCAAGATTTTCATCTAGATGTTGCATATGCTTGCAATGACTTTCAAGTGTTTTGCAAGCGTTTTAGGCGTATGTTGCAAGTGCTTTATCCGGGCGTTGTAAAAATAGATTGGGCGTTACAAAGCGCGTGAGAAGCGGAGGAGGCGCGAAGCGGTCCCCATGTCTTGGTCTCTGGCGGCGGGTGGCGTCCAGACGGCTCGAGGCCTCGCGTGGGGCGCGCTAACGCAGGCATGAGCGGGGATGTCTTGGCGCGCGAGGTGGGCGTGGAGTGCAGGCGCTGCGAAAGCAGTGCCGCAGCGGCGTCCGGATGTTGTAAAGTTTTGTAATTTTTGGGTATGATATTCACAAAATGCAGTACTAGTCCTACAACGATGTACGTACGTATGGTGAAGACACACAAAAAAAATGTATTTGGCTGATGGCCAGCAGCCCACCAGCACTATGTAACCATGGCAATTTGAATGCTACCCAGTACCAGCGTGCGTGAGCTACCATGGCTTGAGGTCTCTCGGCGGGCCAGCCGTCCAGTTGAGGACCGTCTGTCCGTTCCTCAAGAAGGCATCGTCGCCGTGCGGGAGCTTGCGTGCGAGCCCGTTGAGTATCTGGTGGAACGCGTCGCCCGGCTGCGCGGGCTGCGGGAACAACACGGCGCGCTTCATCGCCGGACTCGCTAGGAGCCGCTGCTTCCTCAGCACCACCTCCACGGGGATGGACGTCAGGATGGTGTCCAGCCTCGGGACGTCGTCCTCGGCGATGAACACGCCGATGTCCGCCCACGGGATGGCGTCCGCGAAGGGCAGCACGATGTCGTCGGCGATGACCACCGGGATGCAGCCGAACACGACGGCCTCCACCAGCCGGGGGCTCCAGGGCGCCCAGCCCAGCGGGCACAGGCAGAACACCGCCCGCTGCATGTCCTGGTAGTAGGTTGTCGGGTGCACCGTGGAGATGTCGAACAGCGGGTTGCTCTTGAAGTTCTCCCACACGGAGGCGCGGGCGCCCCTGGCGTAGTATCCGCCCTTGGGGTCGTTGCCGGCGTCGTAGAAGAGGCCGCGGAAGTAGACGAAGATGGACCGCGGGGGTGGCCGGGGGGCAGAAGCTGCGCCTCCATCTTCCACGGCGGCGCGTACGGCGGGATGGTGATGGAGCCGTCCTTCAGGCACACGTGGTTCCGCTGCCCGAACGTCTGCACCAGCGTGGCGCGCCGGAGCACGGGCAGGATCCCGCGCGCCATGGCCTTCTCCTCCTGGAAATGGAAGCAGGCCCCGAAGTCGTGCGGCGTGACGAAGAAGTGGTCGGCGCCCTCGGACCTGTTCCAGTACGGCCAGCGCTCGGCGATCAGCCGGATCGCGCTGCGCATCATCCGCAGGGGAGTCGAAGGGCATGGGGTGGCCGGAGGCGGTCAGGTCGCAGGTCGTGTACACGGGCGCGTAGAACCAGTCCGCTTCCTCGGGGTCCAGGGTCCGGACGGCGCTGGAGAGGAGGGACCGGTGCACGAAGATCTCCGTCGCGAACATGTGCGTCAGGCAACGCGGGTCCTTCTCCACCGGCTCCGTGTTGTATTTCGCTGGGAGGTCGTACACGTAGACCTTGAGCTTGCCGACAGGGTCGTCTTCTAAAACGTCACCGCCAGTGCCTGCGTTTTATTGGGTACATAATGAAACCCTTGTTTGAAGCATGAGAATTTTATAGGATAGGAGAATACACCGTTTCTTTAGAGATTCCTACACTCAACAAGAAAACAAGCCAACCAGGGACACAAGGAACGAATCTAGGATAAATGATTATGGGGGCTAAAAGTTCATCTTTATTCTTTAACCTTCAGCCTCTTCTTTTTTAAAAGCAGTTATGCTAAAAATTCTTAGAAGGACTCTTAGGGGCTCCATGGGATCAGCGAGCCAGCGGCGGTAGGGGGCTTGAGCCCCCCCCCGGCCCTCCCCCAACCCTACCACTGGATCCGCAAGAACATTAGCTCTTCTGGCATAGGTTAGGTCATAATCAAACTTGTAGATGGACCATTAGTACAACCTCAGAAAGTCCGAGTTCAGAGCCAAATATGATGTGTTGCTCGTCGGATATCTCAAGGAGGAAGGATATGGCCTTTTTTTTTATAAAAGCTTCCACCCATGTAAATTTGAAATTTCAAGTCATCAGAAACTGGAAAATCTCAAATGCTTTTTGTTAGCCTATTGCCTTCACCATGTGTTCTTATCACGCATAGCCAACACCTACATTTCCTAAGAAAAACATTTTTTTTTGTCTTCCAATTTATGCGTACTGAATACTATAATGGAAGAATATAAACGTTTCCCCTTACTAGCACTGCCATCTTTAAGCTATTATTATATATATAATCAGTGCTAAGCACTCTAGGGCCAGAACTTAAGTTTCATACAGAAATGCATCACGGTCCCTACTCCCTTCAGACAAAAACTAGTCTGCATTTGAGTTTCATGACATCTTGAATGATTTACTGAATGGAGGAAAAGCACAACCAAAGAGAACCGCACCTGAGATCCTCTCTGTATGGTGGTCATGCATCAACTCCTGCGCGTCGGACCCATGGAAGAGCACTGCTGCAGTGGTGGCGGCAAGAATGGCGATGAGAAAGATCGACCTCATCTTCGTGATGCCCACAAGCAAGCTCTTGGCAGCACCTGTGACTCCTCCCCAAGCCTGCCCTTGTCTGGTCTCACATTGTCATGATCTAGGTAATCACTTAGTGTAGTTAAAGAAGAGATGAAAAGCAGGGTGGAAGCTTCTCTGCCAATTATCCTACCAAGAAGCGTTTGGTGAAGAGGTGAGATGTAGCTTTCCTGGGCTTCCTTCGTTCTTCCTCCTCCTTCCCTACACACTAACAGACATCACACATCAGGAACGACGACTATGGGCCATGTGTGTACTTCAAAGGGAGAAAGGGAGGAGCAAAGAGGGGGTAGGAAGGCTGCCCCCCTGCTGATATTTTAACATTTTCCCAATGCCTCACTCCTTTTTTCCTACTTTTCTTATATATATATATATATATATATATATATATATATATATATATATATATATATATATATATCATAAATCATTGCTAGCAGGTGGCTGAGCTGTAAAAGAAATTTCACAATTTTCTCGGTCTTTATTTATCTGGTGCTTTGTGTCAAATAGCCAGGATCCATGGATATGCCTACCAAATTTCTACATTTTATTACTCTAACAAATTTAATTTAATAGAAAAGGCTTTATTAGAACGAATCAATTGTTATTTTATTTTAACTTGGTTACGAGGACGTTAACTATTGTTTGCCAAGCAAATATTTCTCTACTTATTAGATACTCATGATTTCCTCCTGAATATTGTCACATAGTGGCAACAGAATTCTGGTTTATTTGGTAAAAGTACTTAATTATGTAAAGACTTGATTTCATTTTAGTGAATCGTTTGCCTTGCACTAACTTCCCTCATGTTGCATCCATGTCTTTCGTGTATTTGCGTCGAACCTTTTACAATACTACCGGAGTTCCAATGGAAGTGCTTTATAAGCATATTAGTGGAAAAGCTCTAATTTATGGTTTGTTTCAGGTGCTCATTGGAAAAATCACGACTTCTTGTTAGAATGACCTAGCACCTAGGGTGCTTAGGCTAAGAGGAATAGCATTTTTTATAAAGGAATAGCTTTTGGTCACTTGCTAAGGTTGCCATTTGTTATTTCAGTGAAAAGGTTGGGCTTTGTATATCCTTTTCCTCAGAGGGATGGTGGTATTGAAATGGCTAACATTATGTTGGATTTTGATTGGGCTTGGCCCATTTATTTCTTTAATATGTGAACTATGCACCTCAGGAAGCTAACTCATGTTACATGGAGTGAATAAAATAAACACAAGAGCAAGGCTCCAAGGCACTTTCTGAACCTTCATTTGGCTATAAAATGTGATAAAGATATAATTAGAATTGCAACTAATTTTTCCCTACTTCCGTTCACCAGTTCTGATCAGGAATTATAAATTCTCAGTGTTAGTTCAGGTAGTTACTTTTATGAGCTAATCCTCTCTTGAGGACATGAACTTGTAGTCTGTAGATGATTTACTAGCTCAATGTTAATTTCTCTTCTTTTTGCCTTTCATTATAATCTTGTTGGGTGGTGTAGACTCATATTTCTTCCATCTGAGGTGGATTTAATGTGAGGCTGAGGATTTTAGTTCAACGAGCTATTATAGCTTTTTATTGAAAAGAAGTATGTGCCAAAAATATTCAAAACCCTGATTTTATCGATCTATAATATATTTTTATTGAAAACAAGTATGGCCCAAAAATAATCAAAATCTTGACTTTGTTGCTTTTCTATGTAGAAGCATAATCTCATACCTTAAAAAGTTTGGGAAACAACCAGTAACCGGAGCACAACTCAAGAAGGAACTAATCCCTCTCACATTCCACAAGAATTCAGATTGTGAGTTAAATCTAGGATATGAGAATACCAATGTAGTTCATACCACGATGAGGACCACGCAGACCAGCTATCGCTCGACAGGTTCGTCAACAGCCCCTCCAGCCTTGGGGTCGACCAGAGGATCTCCCTGCGGGTGAGAGCGAGTTCTCGCTGGACACATGGGGTCAGTGACATTGTGACTTGATCTTTAATTCAATTTGAAGACTGATCTTGATGTATTCAGATTAAGGGGAAATATGTTTGTCTCGTTGCGTCACTTCTCAAGTTTTGTACACGCTATATTTGATCCATGTTGGTAGGATCATTTGGAACCCAGGCAGGGCTGCTAATGTTAGCATAAATCATTTCCTGTGAAGTGAAGTAATGAACGAGCGGACAGATAGCATTGTAGGAATGTGTAAATTTTTGTTTGGTGCAAAAAAAAAGTGCCAAGCGTTCATATTATAACTTGTTATGGATTTGATTCTATTCATGTTGTACACATAATTTCTTAATTGTTATATCATTTGAATATATTCTTTTTCCTCAATTAAGATATGTCTTACCATACACGCGTCAAGTGCCGCCGTGCATTTCCACCTAGTTAGTGGAAAAGCTCTAATTATGGTTTGTTTCAGGTGCTCATTGGAAAAATCTTGGCTTGTTGTTAGAATGACCTAGTACCTAGGGTACTTAGGCTAAGAGGAATACCTTTTTTAATAAAGGAATAGCTTTTGATCACTTGCTAAGGTTGCCATTTGTTATTTCAGTGAAAAGGTTGGGCTTTGTATATCCTTTTCCTCGGAGGGATGGTGGTATTGAAATGGCTAACATTATGTTGGATTTTGATTGGGCTTGGCCCATTTATTTTATTAAATTAGATGCTAAGGCCCATATTAAAGTACTAGGTGCAATAAGATTGGATTCCAAATGAAAAATTGACTAAATATTGACTCAATTAAATGGATGACTATTGCATGCACATGCTGTCAAGTTGAGAGAGAGATAAAGAGGCAAAAGGGTTTGCTACACTTTGCACGAGCGTTGAGCTGTGCCATGGTGTGAACAGCGGCGCACACAGACTTGCTATCGGTCAGTTTGCGACAACATGGTTTCACACCCCAAAATTTTAGTGTAAAAATAAAATTTATTTTAGAAATTTCTTAATTAATTTGACAGTTTTTTTCCATTCATGCGGTTTGCATTTGATCTTTATAAGTGTAAATGGTTTTAAGTATGTCTAGGAGGCGAATATCTCTCTCCAAGAAATTTTCTATCTTTTTTTTTTCTGAATTTAATTCCTTTACCTTGAGCTTAATCTTTTTATTTGAAGTTTCCATCAATCTTTTCATGAGTTCAAAATAATTTATTTCAGTTCTCATCGTTCCATCTATCTCCGAGTAATTTATCGTGGATTTTTTTTTGCGCTTTGGACTATTTTTTCATGATATAAATGGGTGAAGGGACTATAATGCCTAAAAGAGGGGTGGGTTTGTGAATAAGGCAACTTGAAAACTAATGCCCAACTAAAACTTACTTCCTCTGTTGGCTTCAAAAAAAAACTTACTTCCTATGTTCGAAATTCTAAGTCGGCCTATGTTTTCTAAGTATATTGTCGTTGCTATGCATCTATATATAGGCTATGTCTAGATATTTAATAAAAAATTATGTGTCTAGAAAAGTTAGAACGGTTTATAATTTGGAAGTGAAGGGAGTACTTGTCAAAATCTACCTAAGATACTATCTAGGAATGGAGTACTTATCAAAATCTATGTAAGATACTATCTAGACATGTACTACGATTTTGATAAGTGTTGCTGCTTCTAATGCAAAAGATTTTTGCACCCTAGGTTCGAACCTTATCAACTAACCTAGCGAGCTAAATTAGGAAAGATAAAGCACACACCAGGAATGCAAATAAATACCGAAACATAAATAAGTTAGAGATGCAAACTCCCGCATCAACTTTGCCGAGGTATTGAGAAGCTTGTGTTTCTAGTTCTCATTGGAGCCCATTGGAAAATTGCCTTCACAAGGGCCAAAGTCCCGGTCGGATAATTTCATAGATTGTCCATGGGCCTTTCCCACACACAAGTGGTTGTCCTCACACACCGCAGCTGCTCGCCATGCTCATGAGCGCTACCAAACATGCTCTTAATTAGTCACTTTGCTAGATATTGGTAGTGTGTCAGGAGCGTGCTAATTTTCTGGATTAAAATATACCATAATTAATAATTTTTCTAAACTTCTTAAACCTTATAGCACATCAGACAGCATGCATCATCGATGATGAGGTCAGAAAGCCAGTTGGCAAGACCTATAGGAAAACAACTGAACTGATAGAGCACGAGGATCAAGTAGCCCATATTGCAGGATTGCTGCTTGCATTGAGAGTTGAGAGGGAGGTTCAGGACGATCCAGATCCGACAAGGGTAATGGGTATTAGGTTCTTTGGACCATTTAGGAGTGGATCCAGTGGGTGTTTACTTTACCAATTGAATCAAATGTACCTAGAGCTTCCTTCGGGAGTAGGAGACAGAGAGAGAGGGAGACGTAGGAGCATCTGACCGTCGGAAGAGCTCCCTGCCTTCGTTGGTTCGTCGGTGAAGATCTGCGCTAGGGCAGCGACGGGCGATGAAGGAGTGGTGCAGTGAAGTGGTGTTGGCGCAGTGCCATGGCGGCGGCGGTGCTTCCCGTCACTGGCTGCGCCCCTCTGTTAGATCGGAGTAGGGTTTTTCCGATGGGGCGTATGGCTCAGGCCAACCTCGTACTGAGAGCCGCCGGCCCCCACCTCTATTTAATACGCAGTGTGACGGGGGCCCGCCAGCCATAGATGGACTGGGTACCCCCGATCAGGGCGCGAGGTCAAGGCCCAAGTGGCCGTTGGGCCACTGTGGTTGGGAGATCAAACTAACATTCTCCCCCTTGATCTCAACTCATACTTTAACTTTAAACTTTGAATTTAATCCCTTTCACTTTTATTTGTTCAATCACAGATTAGTGCATAGAGCATAATTCATCGTCACGGTCAATTGCCGATAGACTTAACAACTACAATACATGTCTCTGTTCTGAAACAGATTCTTTAACTTTTGGGCCCTTTATTGTCCGGAAATCATAGGCTTTCCCATAAATCCATGTCGACTGTGTGTTCTCTGAACACACTGGGTGGTAAGCCTTTTGTACGTGGATCTACAAGCACTTGCTTGTTACTTATATGTTCAATACTTTTAGTATGATTTCAGACTTTCTCCTTCACAACGTATAACTTTAACGTCAATGTGTTTGGCAGCACACTTGATCCGTTGTTATAGGAGCGAACTACTTAAATGGTTATTACTGTTGAATGCCATTATCAATTCCGGATGTAACTTCTTTTAACCATTTCGTCTGTCCTTAAGCCTCATAACAAGTTATACCATGGGTATGCTTCTTTGATGACACCACAACTGTTTCTTTGGAGCTTTTCCACAATAAAACTCCAACTACGAGTGTTAGCTACTATGTGGGTTTCACTAAACATCTCGCCAAAATTTAACTTTTGTACCCACAACTATTTGAGAGTACTTATTCTTTCTTACTCACCATGAGGCCTATAAATATTTGCACAATTACAAAACATTCTTAACTCCATTCCAGTGATCTATATCTGGACTGGACTTCTACCAAAAACATCCCAGATACATAAACTGTGTCAGGGTAAGTTCTTGCTTATAAGCATTCAGTAAGCTTTCAACAGCTGAAGCATATAGGACGTCCATTTGATCGATCTCACATTTATTCTTGGAACACTGAAAGTTCTGAAAACTATTACCCTTGACTATAGGAACAGACGCAGGTTTATTCACATATATACTTTATTTTTTTAGAATCTTCTCTAAGTATACACTTGAGATAGTTCTAATACCCCTTTTCCTTTTATCTCGGTAAGTTCCAATTCCTAGAACGAATGATGCTTTACCAATACCATTCTCATTGAAACTTGAGGACAAGAACTGCTTCTTCTCTAACAGTAGATTAACACCACTACTAGCGAGTAAGGTGCTACCCACATGCAGGATTAGGAAAATAAATTTTCCATGTTTAAACTTTGCATAAATACAATTATCCTCTACATTCTCTTTAAAACCCAAACTTTCTTATTGTACTGTCAAACTTCAAGAACCACTGTCTTGAAGCTTGCTTTAATCCATAAATGGATTTCTTTAGACAACATCCCTTTACGTTCTTTTCCTTCCACGACAAAACCTTTTGAGTTATGCCATGTAAACTTTTCCATACAAATCCCCCGTTGAGGAATGTGTCTTTACATCCTTCTGATGTAACTGTAAATCGTAATGTGCCACTAATACCATTATGATTCTAAAAGAATCCTTGCATGCTCATTATAATCTATTCCTTCTCTTTATGTAAATCATTTCGCCACAAGTGGCGCTTTATAGCTTTCCATATTCCCTTTGAATATCTTTCTATATTCCCTATAGAGTCACCTTTGTCTTGTAGACCCATTATAGCCTACCGTTTTGGTTCCATTAGAATTTCTTCTAAATCCTAAACATCGTTGGTATTTATCGATTCCATTTCATGTTCCTTTGCTTCTTGCCATTTAGGCAGTGAACGCCTCTCATGGCTTTTCAAATGAGGTGGAATTATCCTCCATTTGAATTTCTTTCTTATTCTTTGAGACCTTACGGGGCCTCGTGGCACTTCTTTCATATGGGGCTAAAGTTCTTTGTAACACCCTAAAATTTTGCACTTTTGAAAATAGAGTTAAAATAATGGTTATCGATTTTGTGCTCATGAAATATAGGAAAAGTAATATTTTTTTTAAATTAAAATTCATCATAGGAGTAGCAACATGCGGGATTGTGCATTCATGCTGGTTGCATTTGGTGCTTATGAGTGCAAATGGTTTTGAAATATGATAGGCGATGTTTCTTTCTCTCCTAAAATTTCCCGACCTTTTCCTAATTAAATTCCTTTTTTCCTTGGGCTTAATATTTTTCTTGATCTTTGCAACAATAATTTCGTGAGCTCTAAAAACTTTATTTGGGTTCATTATGTTCAAAAGTGTCTTGAGAATTTTCCTAGAATTTTTGGAGCCATCGGAGTATTTTTCGTGGGCTAAAATCAATTACGGACTTTTCGAATTATCTTAATCCCGGAATTAATTAAATCCGAAAATAATAAAATATCTTGTTTTTCCACCGACCTCCAAACCCTACACTATATATATGCCGGTGTTCCTCTCGACGCGAGCTTTCCGAAAGTACAGCCGTTTTTCGAGCCGCCACTCGTAGCCCCATGAGATCGGACGGCAAAAGAAGTTCTCCATACTAGGTTTCGGCGAACCTTCGACGAGCTTTTCCGCCACCTCGGACGTCTCCGGCGAAAACCGTCACCACCACAAGGTAGATCTCGTCGTTCTCTACACCGTAGTGTTCTTCTTTTCTTGAATCCATCACCGTTTGACTATTTCCCGTTCGTTTTCCTTTTTCCGGTCGTTTTTTTGAGTTCATCCATGGCGGCACCTTCTTCCTCTCTCTCCGCCGAGAAGCTTCCCTGCGGTTGGCCGTCCACCACCGCAGATCTGGAACCCAGCGGTCGACCCCATTGCCGCCTTGGAGCCGTGCCCTGCCCTTCCCGCGTCCCCACCCGCTGGTGGAGCAGCGCCACCGCTTACTGCTCTGTCAATGCTCATGCACCGCCTTCAGACCCTCTTGACATCAGTGAGGGGGCATGGTGACGATGCCACCGCCGTGTCGCCTGCGTCGCTTTCTTGCTGCCGTCGGCTGGCCAGCAGGCGAGGCCGAGGCCCCTCTCCCCTCCGTGAGCAGCAGCATCAAATTTCCATGGCTGCCATGCCACGTCCGTGTGAGCAAGAAGAAGGCAAGGAAGAAGATGATGCAAATTACGAATTGCCAATGGTTCGTTTAATCTCCGTCGTTTCTTCGTTTTAAATCCGTTTCAGTTCATTCCAGTTGCGTTAGTTTTGTGTCGTCGAGATCTACGCAGTAGAGTTATTAATTTTATATCACATATTTATGAATTTATTTTATTAAAATATTAATTGTGTCTATAATTAATTAATCGTTGATTAATTAAAGTCGATTTAGGTTTTTGATGTCGATTCGATTGCACGAGTTTCATCGCAGCAGTGTGATACGTGTTTGCAGCGATGATTAACATATCTCACATCTTGAAATTTATAAGTTGAATATTAATTTGATTAAGTTATTCAATAACTTGTTAATTAAGAGCAATTTAAGTACTAATTTTCGTTTTTGCACCGCTTAAGTTGCGTTTGATACGTCTTGGCGTGAATGATATGTTAGGGGCAATGTTTTTCATGTCACTTGATTTTTCATATATAGCTAAATATTAAATTGGTTAACATGCTTATAATTAGTTTTATAACTAGAAACAATATAGGTTTTATATTCCGTGATTATACATAACACCGTTAATCGATTAATCAATAACTTGATGCAGTCTTAGATTATAATTAGTTGAATGTTGCATATGTGTTAAGTATGAATAGATGCCCTCACATGATTTATGTTTTTTAATTTATAGATGTTTAAATGACTAAAAGTATATATATAATCTTTTATAATTATAAAATATAGCGTATACCAACATTAATGCCTTTTTTAATTATGACTTGCTTAGATCAATTATGAGACATAATATAATTGTTCTATTAGTTGCTCTCACATGTTCTATATTTCTAAAGTAAAGTTTAAATACTTTATATAATATGAGATATGTTGATTAATAAAATATGATTAATTAGTGACATAAACATGTATGTCTTTAAATTGTAATTTGCCAAGTTTAAATGTGACATATATACTTTGAATATATATACTCTCATTTGTTATTATATTTCAATTTAATTTGCATAAATGATATCAAGATATTTATAATTAAGATATGATTAATTTATCTTAGTTTTCTAAATCTAATAACTCAAGTATAAAATGACTTAACTCAATTTTAGATATTCCCCTGAGATATCTTATACATGTTTTATGATCATTAAAATAGATAAAGCATATAGTTTTCTTTCCAACGTAAATCCTTCGATAGATGTTTCTGTTTTACCGTAGCTCCGATTAGTGTGCCTTTCGTGTGTGTGTGATCATAGCAATGCGTAGATTAGATTTCGAATCTTTTCATTGATTGGTGTATTGTTTTAATCTAGTATGTTTGCTATGCATGCTTGTTCGGATACTTGTGTGGTGCTTTTCGGTCTTGTCCAGTCGATGAGTTTTGCGTTGGTGATCTATAAGAAGTTGGAGAAGAAGAAGAAGAAGAAAACATTGAAGATTAAAGCTTATCGAAGGATCGGTGTTTAAGGCAAGTATAGTTTGGGTTTTCTTTCTGTGACCATGATCTTGAAGCTTGATTAATGAATATGCTATAAACACAAGAGATGACTTGTTAGCAACAACAGGAGGGTTAAATTCCCTCTCCACAAGGTCTCATTTATAAGTGATCATCCGGGACTTATAGTACAACTATGAGGGCTATATGGCTCTGGCTCTAGTTGCTTGGGAGACCTTTTCTAGCAGGCTTAGAGGATACCGCGAGTTGGGTATAGGACAGCCTCTGTCCTGTTGTGCCTTGCTATGGAAGCGGCCTTTTAATGGAAGGGGGGTTCCTATATCCGATGACCCTGCGGCCCTTCCCGGTTAGACGAACTTCTGAGCAGCTTTATATGATTTCCGGTGTTTGGACCTTACAAACCCGTACATTTGGAAATCATGACTCACAGTGAAAGTGTACACCTCTGCGCATAGTTTAATAAACTGATATATCAGCCGTGCTCACAGTCACGAGCGGCCAAGGGATTCTTACGCCAAAGATGAGCACTTGTTTAATTATGCTTAACTGAGTTATTTTGAGCTATTTATTATTCAATTACACTTGATCATGTGGTTATGGATTACACTACCTTGTTGCTATATTTACGGAGTTCGACATGGACTCACTCTTGCTATTCCCCCCACACCTCAGGAGAAGTTTTAGGCTTGTGATCAACCAGTCAGTTTGGATCCAGTGGAGTGAAGTCTGCACCCGGAGATCAGAGTTGTCTGTCCGCTGATTGCTTTTTAAGGTTATCTCTTTTGCGAAGTTCGCTATATATTAAGCATTGTGAATTGATATTGCCCTTTCATTTGTAGCTATATGTGAGGTTTGATTACCAGGGCTCACATATGGTGTGCATTCGGCTTTGTCCTTGAAACCGAGTGTTACAGTTACTCTTCATTGTCAAAAAGGCAATTGTTCTATAGCCTCCTGTATAACAAGATCCTTGTTTACTTATTCATCTTCTTTAAGTATGTCATACAACATCAACATGTATTAAGCAATTTATTGCTCTAAAACACTGTAGTGGATATGTAATCCCACTTCTATTCAAGCTTTAGGTATCTACATACCATGCTCCCCTAGATTACTCCATCTTCTTTAAAGATGGTGTATCTTCAAATTTCTTATTTTGGGTTTAATCTTTCAAAACTCGAATGGTGCTTTAAGCACTGCCTTAATAACTTTGAGACTCGTCTAGTATGAATACTAGTCGACTATGCTATCTTCCTATTGGAACTGTAAAAGGTCTAGGAATTTAGCTATTTCTTTACTGTAGGGGTATCGTTATTATGACCGTCTTACTCCCTCAACGATCACACTCATCTTTTATAAATCACTTTTACCTTCAATGCATAGTATGCATTGCATTATCTGAAGTATGGGGAAGTATCTTTCTTAATTGTCTTTCTTAATTAATCTAACATTTCTCCCCCTCGAAATGTGGTATGAACTTTTCTACCACAATTTCAAAAAAAACCATTCAGAACTCTTGTGAATGAGAAAACTTTGATTACTTACTTCATTCACATGATTACATCATGCAAACAAAATTTGTATGGGAGTACATTTTTCTCATTACACTTTAAAACTCAACATAGTCTATTATTATCAATACTTCTACAAGTCACGCTTGCATATCATTCTTATCTTTTGGTTCACATGCAACTTTCTTTTGTTCTTAAACTCATTGAGTACTTAATGACTATGACACAATCAGAGTGTGCGGTCAATACTAGGATAGCATAAGAGCTATCCCAAACTTCTCTCCGTGTGTGGGATACACTTAGATCACATGAGTCATCATATCTTTCTCCCGCCATGCGGGATAAGTACTATGCCAAACTCTCCTCGTCATGCAGGATTGGTTAACATATGTATTATGTCAACCTTACCCCGCCATGCGGTATTTTCTCAAACTTTTCCGCCATGCGAATACTATCACAAACTTTTTCCGCCATGCATATGCGAGATAATTCCTTTGAACGGACATAATTGCGAGGATTGGCTCGTGTTCAATCATCAAATTTAGAAATAAATCCGAATATACTTTTAACATACATGTTTAATCCAATGTTAGTCAAATTAAACATGTATATGACTTTACTGACTCTCATAAGTGAAACTTAAAAAATAAATTCTTTTTACGGAGAGAGTACATAAAGACATTTCTCAATGAAGACTCTCATTGATCTATCTCTTTCTTGGATCAATATCCTAAAATGCTCTTCTTTTGAAGCCATTCTTTAAAAGAGAACATAGTCCCTTAAGCAATGGCATTCTTTCATACATAACTTGTCCTTAGGCATATTATCATCATCCGAGTCACAAGTACCAAATTTCATTTCTCTTCTCGCCTTCAAGAATGAAAACATGGAAGTCTTTTGTCTGAAAAAATATTCAATAATAATGCTTATTAAACTTTGAAATCTTTATGCTCTATTCTATATCACCGTGAGGCAGAAATAGAATAAAATATCATTCTTCTACATTAATTCCACATCACCGTTGGGCAGAAATAGAATTAACGTATAGAAATTAAATAATCTTGAAAACATAGAACTGCTCCTCAAAATTAAATTCTCCTGTTGGTTCGAATTTAATTAGAAGACAATCAACTTCATTGTAGCGGAAACATGAAAATACATTTCTCTAGTTTAAGAGCATTCCTTGATCTTTATCTATTCTCTGAAAATTGGTCACTTTGATGCAAAATTATCAGAGATTTAAACTTTAAACATAAAACTCATAGAATTATAATATTGTTATCATCAACGTTGATCAGAAAATAACAATACCATAATTTAACTTTAACTATCAACTCATAAATAAACTTATAATATTGTTATCATCAACGTTGGTCAGAAAATAACAATATTATAATTTATCTTAACTATCAACCGACTATTCCTCCAATTAAAAATTTTTCTGGTTGGTTCCAATTTTAACTGGAGGATAAACTTTTCATCATTTACTGAATAACTATAATTGCTCTTCAAATTAGAAGACAATAAACCTTTAACTTCGTAGCGGAACTATGAACATAATTGTTGAATTTTACCCACAGGAAAATTCTCTTTTCCAATTTTCTTTGATCCATTTATCACTGGAAAAATTAGAAAAAGAAAATGGCTTAAACTTTTACTGCGCTGTGGCCCAACAATCAAAATGGCCCGGCCCAAATCGGCACCCAGCCCGGCCTTGCTCCCTCGCGTGCGTGATTACGCCACCCAGCCCATAGCGTGGGCTGGCTAAACAAAGCGGCAGCAGGCTTCGCCCACGCTGGCTAAGCGCGATGCAGCCCATTTCGATCTCGGCCGTCCGTGTGCATCCGACGGCCGAGCGCGCATCTAGGGCGAACAAAACCGCCGGGCCTCCCACGATGCAGAAACCCTAGCTTCATTTCCTCTTCTCCCTTTCTCTCTCGCGCTCTCTCTCTCTCAGCAGCGCGACGCATCTCGAGTGACAGCGAGCCACGCCGGAGGAGAGGAGACGAAGACGGCGCCATCAAGCCCTCTTGCCGGCGATCGCTCCCCATCGAGAGATCGCGCCGCCATCAAGCGGCTCCGTGTCGCGCCTCATATCCGTACCCAGCGGATGCACCTCGACGATTTAACACCGGCGCTGGTCCGGTCTTTCACGCACGACGGCGGAGATGGCAAATATGAGGTAAGCCACCGCCCTTGCTTTTCTTTTTCCCCTTCTGCGTTTCTGCTTGTTTGGATCTTGCTTCTCTCGGTTTTGACCGATTTGGGGATGGAGATTGGATCTAGGGTTAGGGTTTCGGTTCCTATTCTTCTTCCCCTAGTTCGAGTCACGGGTTTAGGGTTCAGATCAAGCGATCTTGAGGCCGAGCCCCTTCTATCTTCACCAAGTTAGGGTTAGGGTTAAGGAACCCCTTCTGTCTGCTCAGATCCGAAGGATCTAATCCGTTCTTTTCTTTGCTGTTCTTTTGATTCTCTTCCCGCGCGTCAGCAAGCCGGCGGTGGGTGCTCCATCCCGCGTGAGGCGGTAGTGACGGCGGCGGGGAAGCCCTGGTAAGACTTCCCTCGGACCGCCGTCCATTTATTTTCCCTTCTGTTAGGGTTAGGGTTATGGGTACCCCTCCCCTTTCTCTCTATTCTTTGCTAGGATTAGGGTTTCTACTTCTTCCGATTTAAAAACCGTTCATCTTCCCCACGCGGTTCTTCGTTCTCTGTCTAGATCCGAACGGATCTAGTCTATCTTTTCTTTTCTAATCAGTTTCTAGCCCCTGACAAGATCCACACACTAGATCGATGGCTCCGATACCATTATTAGGTTCTTTGGACCATCTAGGAGTGGATCCAGTGGGTGTTTACTTTACCAATTGAATCAAATGTACCTAGAGCTTCCTTCGGGAGTAGGAGACAGAGAGAGAGGGAGACGTAGGAGCATCTGACCGTCGGAAGAGCTCCCTGCCTTCGTTGGTTCGTCGGTGAAGATCTGCGCTAGGGCAGCGACGGGCGATGAAGAAGGAGTGGTGCAGTGAAGTGGTGTTGGCGCAGCGATGCTGCGGGCGGCGGCGGTGCTTCCCGTCACTGGATGCGCCCCTCTGTTAGATCGGAGTAGGGTTTTTCCGGTGGGGCGTACGGCTCAGGCCAACCTCGTACTGAGAGCCGCCGGCCCCCACCTCTATTTAATCTGCTGTGATGTGACGGGGCCCGCCAGCCATAGATGGACTGGCGCCCCGATCAGGCGCCAGCGAGTCAAACCCAAGTGGCGTTGAGCCCGCTTGTGGTTGGGAGATCAAACTAACAATGGGAGGCCAGCTAAAGGCTGATCCAAAACGTTCCGATGTTCCATTGCGGGCCCAGGAAGTGAGAGCTCGTCCAACTCAAATCTGACATGCTACCTTAAGTCAAATGAGTCGTTGACTTCTGCCCCGAAGGCTCTCACTATCTTTTGTTGCAAGTAAACCGACGTTCTTCTTGAATGGCATCCGCCTGGGGGCCGGGTTACATGCTTTGGTACTCAGATGATGCCTGCTGTGTAACATAACCTACGTGGAAGTGGAAATAAACAGATGAAAAATGTTTTAGGGTCTGCTTGGTTCTTTCACTGGCATCTTGCCTTGCTTGGATGGGCAAAGAAACCAAGCAGACTCATAGCCTTTGATCTGGGAACCGAGTGGTCTACTTTGTTGGGCAGAGTGTCCTAATCATCTACCACATTCCTACGACATGTTCTCTAGAAGATTGAAATGTGTCGTATGCATAGTCAGCTTCGGCTACTACTGACACTCCGTCCAACTAAATAGCATTTTGTAACGGAACAGCGTTGTCAGAGAAGGAAAAGAATCATCTCACCCGAGCGACCAGGAAACTTGGTAAAGGAAAAGATCGCCAGCACAGGAAATGAGCAAGAGCAACTGCTAACTATCTCGCACACGAGTCATCGCTCTCGATAAAGGTTGTGTCAGGCCGATCGAAACCAATGCAGGGCGCAGCAAGGCTGTCAAGGATGATCGGTTGCCATGCCTTAACTTCCTCCAGGTCACGTCCCTGTTTAAAAGTCCTTTTGGTTTGCTTGTGCATGCGCAGTCCCCTTAGCATGTCACCAGAAAGCCCAAAAAGGGCTCAGAGCCTCAGACCTGTCACCTGTGGATATCTATCTCCGCTCGAGGTCGCTTGTCACTCAAAGCGAAGAACTCAACCAGTGCCGATTTAACAGATTTTTTAGGGGTTGGTGGAGCCCCTAACAATAATAAAACGTCTGGCAAGTTTTCAACTGGTTATTCATAAACCAAACGTTCTTTTAGGAAGTCAAAATTTGTCTGAAATTTGATCATGATCGTATCTCAGATATAAATGTCGTTCGTAACCAAAGAATTTGTCACACTCCCAAGATGCTTTTAGGTGGGAAGCAGATTTATATATGGTCCTTCCTATGGAAATAATTAGAACGACTTAATAACTTCTTAGGCTGCTATATATATTAGTTATATAGTCAGCATAATTGCTACATGTCTCAGTAGGATTTTAATATATGAAAAGTAGGACTATAATTCTGCTTGATACAAGCCGTACTAGATCTAAACGTTACTATATCTCTAGGATTTTATTTTTATCTCTAACCATACATATTTATACTTCTTGCATTCTCCCTCGGTCCCAGCAGAGCAAACAACTGCTATTGGACGGATTTAAAGTCTTATATGCTTCTATATAAAATCTTCTCCACCTCAACATCATTAACTAGTTTTTGGTGGATGATCGATTTGGCACCTAGGGGTCGTTCTCCCTTTTTGAAAAAGTAGGGATATGCCCCATGTATCGGAGATGTCGTGAGGACCTGTTGTGGATACGACATGTGTCCATACATAAGTATCCAACTCTTGAAAGGATTGTGATCCTCCTGAATTTATACAGTAGTTTTTTCTTTTCAACTACTGCCCTATAAATTTATACAATAATCTTACACGCTAGATACTTGTGCACGGGATATATGTCGTGAATGCGCGCTGGGCTCTCATGGCATCTTCGTGGATACATCTCCATCCAATCCCCCACCCCTTGGTACCACCTCGTATCTCTTCTCTTTTTGATACCATGTGAAAATAACTGAAACGGCTTAAATCCTCTCATTTATGTTTATTATCTCGTGTCTCTTCTCTTTTGATACCATGTGAAGATAACTGAAACGGCTTAAATCCTCTCATTTATGTTTATTATAGCTGACATAATTGATGTATGTCCTAGTCACAAGAAAAAAATTAATGTATGTCCTTGAATGACTGAACATATGACTATAAGTGTATTTGAAGTACTCCCTCTGTCCGGGAAAGAATATAACTATGTGTTATGTGCTAATAAAAGTAATTAATGTTTGACCAAGTTTCTAGCAAATAGTATTCATATTTATAGCTCCAAATAAATTTGTTATGAAAATACATTTCATAATTATCTAATGGTGTTTGTTTGATATTACAAATATTGATACTTTTTTTATTTATAACTGGTCAAACTCAAGATACTGTATTTTTTTAGACGGAGGGAGTACAATACAAATCATACTATTTGTAAACCTATTATAATTCTAGAATTCTATTTTTTTTTATCCCTAATCGCATATATCTGCCGGCGTACTTCAGTTTATAGTTTTGTAGCATAATTTGCGAGAAGGGGTAAACACTAGACGCGCAGGTTGACTTTGGCCGCACTCCAAAGCTATAGAGTGCCTGCGTGGCATGGACCAGCCAGCTCTCTCTAGTCGATTTATCAGCAACAGGCAGCAGCAGGCTCAGCAAGCTGTGAGACCGACGTTGATGCGACCGCCGAGAGTTGTTAACCAATCGGCGGATCGAGCAGCCGCGAACCGCAAACGAAAGCTACTAAACGGAGCAAAAGGCCCAAGTGCAATCGTGAAGCATGGGGCAGCACGCATGCACCACCAGAATCGCCAAACGGAGCCATGCGTTGGACGGATCACAGAGCATGGGGCACCTGTCGAGCCTATGCAATGCAGGTGCATGCCACTCGATCCCCAGTATAAATATAGCCCACCCCCGTGCTACCAATTACCAACAACAGAACAAGAGTTCATTTGTCAAAGGGCCTGCCTAGCTAAGAGAAATGGCGTCCTTGTTTGCTCTCCGTTCCAGCGCCTCTGTCGTAGTCGCCATGGTCGTGGCAGTGGTGCTGCTCGCCGCCATGGGAGGCCAGGCCGAGACGAGAAAGTACCAGTTCGATGTAAGTTTATTTGTTAGTTTATTCATGCATGCGTCACGATCCCGTCAATCTTGACCACAGCAAGTGTGGCAAGTGAACCGTGTGGCCATGTTAGTTAGTGAGGTACTACGCGCATATATCTATATCTATAACTCGTAGCACGAATTCTAAAGCACAATCAAATTAAATGTATAGAAATCTGACAGATTTAGTACCTAAAAATTATATAATTCTAAAGCACAATCAAATCAAATGTCAACGGATAAATAGCAAAAGTCATATAATTATTAAAGAGACAAAAATTATCTCCACCGTCCCTCTCCTAACTAATTCCGTGTGAAATATGTGTCTGTCTTCGATCCTTCTATTTATTTTTATATATGAGATATGTAGGGCTTCTTGATATAACCTAGATAGCCGTAATCCTAATCAAAACACCCTCCCCGAGTACGTTGAATAGGAATCCTAATCCAAATCTATACCTAATAATAAAAAGGCAAAATTTCCGATGTATTTTTTTTCGCCTCTTCCTCCCCAATCTCACCGGCTTGGTCTCGGTCTCTGTTCTCGTTACAACCGAGATTAGGAGTACGGATGAGAATAGAAAGAAATATGGGGTTCCAGATGTAAAGATACTAGAGAGAAAGAAAAGGTGGGGAGGTCTTAACAGTTTTTGAAATATATCAGGGTTCATAATGCAAAATGTCCAGATCTGAGTGGGCCTCTCCTAGTAGGCTTCTTTTTCGACCTGGAATTGAATTCTTGCAGTTGGGCCGGCTTTGTTGTGGGCTGACCAAGCCTTTTTTTCTTTTCTTTCGTTTTTCTCTTTTTCTATAAAAAAGAGATATTGCAAAATTTGCCAAAATCATAGAAAATCATAAAATATCAAACCATTTGACCTGGGTTGAATCCTTGTAGCCTTGGGCCGGCTTTGTTGTGGGCTGGACCAAGCCTATGGAAGCCTTTTTCTTTTCTTTCGTTTTTCTCTTTTCTATTAAAACAGAGATATTGCAAAATTCGTCAAAATCATAGAAAATTATAAAATGCCAAACCAGTTTTGTGGCACAACTAAATATTTCATGAACCGGAAACTTCACAGATTATTATCTAATGAAATCTATACAAATGTATTTATGTAATTCCCGACGAGAACTAACATTCGAAAATTCAAGAGAGGTCTCAATCACGGTGGATGAGACAAATCATTGACACATTGACAAAAAAAATTACGGACGTTGATATGATGCATCAAAAAAGCTACAAAAGTTGATATTGAGTCATAGAAACACATGAGTATTATGAAAAATTAAAGTTATGATATACTTATAGCTAAATAATTATGTGCTTTGCAATGAAAGGAAAAATATACCAAGGTGTATTTCAATTTGATACAGGTTTAGTAAGACATTGTTATTTATTGTTAACATTTACTTATATTATGGATGTCACGGTCATCATAAAATAAATTATAAAAGGATAAAACATAAGTAGATATGTACCATTCACGCCATCGTTTTGCATAAATGCTTGATAGTTTTTTTTTCTCCCGTTATAGCATGCACGTGCATATTTACTAGTAAAAAAATTAGAGAACAAATCTGTATTTGTACACGAAAATTTCTTCCGCCATAAAATTTCTTCGTCCATCTTACCGTATGTTATTGAGTTCGGTAATCTCGCGATTCTCACATCACGGGTTCACGGCACGGGCGGGGTGGCGGTTTTGTTTCCGTGTGTTTTTCAGCGACGACAATGGTTTCCGTCAGGTACGACACTACCTTTTCGATCTTATGTACAGGAGCCAACTATTTGCGATTCTTCAGTCACGGACGAAAGCATCTTTTTTTTTTCCTTTTTCCAATTTTCACCATTTTTTTATGGCCGGAGTCATGAGCCGATGTTCTTCAAAGTAAATGTGTTTTTCACTTAAAAATCTGGGAGTACAAAATAAAATAAATATAAATATGAAAAACAAAGTAAAAAGGACAACAATATAGCCCTTCGAACCATTAGTATGAACCTAAAGGAGGGTTCATACTTCACACCACTATTGCATTTCTAATTCGAAACAAAACCATCAATCATATTTGAACTTTCTTCAGTCGACGGATCAAACAGTAAATATACTCTCATTGAGGGACACAACGATGGAAAGTCAAGATAGATCCCCTCGTAATCATCTACGGACAAACTAATCCTAACATGTCGGCCAAACTCCTAGCTGACTTATATGGAAGATTAGAATTACAATGTGGGAAGAGACAGGGAGAGCATTTCATGTTTTTCTTGCTTTCAAAACTTTGTTTTTCTGGATGTAACGCATTGGCATATTTACTGCTATACAACAAATCAATCTACATGCATGGCAGGTGCAAATGACGAGCGTGACGCGGCTGTGCGGCACGAAGAGCATCGTGACGGTCAACGGGCAGTACCCGGGGCCGACGCTGTTGGCGCGGGAGGGCGACCACGTGGAGGTCAACGTGGTCAACCGCTCCCCCTACAACATGAGCATCCACTGGCACGGCGTGCGGCAGCTGCTGAGCGGGTGGGCGGACGGGCCCTCCTACATCACGCAGTGCCCGATCCAGCCGGGCCAGAGCTACGTGTACCGGTACCAGATCGTCGGGCAGCGCGGCACGCTGTGGTGGCACGCGCACATCTCCTGGCTCCGCGCCACCGTCTACGGGCCCATCGTCCTCCTGCCCCCCGCCGGCGTGCCGTACCCGTTCCCGGCGCCGGACGAGGAGGTGCCCGTCATGTTCGGCGAGTGGTGGAGGAACGACACGGAGGC
Organism: Miscanthus lutarioriparius; assembly: GCA_904845875.1. Lineage (NCBI taxonomy): Eukaryota > Viridiplantae > Streptophyta > Magnoliopsida > Poales > Poaceae > Miscanthus > Miscanthus lutarioriparius. The sequence continues at coordinate 22,303,166 of CAJGYO010000016.1, read as the reverse complement.
GGTGATCGCGCAGGCGCTGCAGACCGGCGGCGGACCCAACGTCTCCGACGCGTACACCATTAACGGACTCACGGGACCTCTCTACAACTGCTCCGCCGCTCAAGGTCGTCGATCAATGACCTCTCTTTACAGCAGCACTATACTGAGAGCATACGTACGTGTTGTGCTTAACAATGTTATGTATCATATATACATCAGATACGTTCAAGCTGAAGGTGAAGCCCGGCAAGACGTACATGCTCCGGCTCATCAACGCCGCACTCAACGACGAGCTCTTCTTCTCCGTCTCCAACCACACGCTCACCGTCGTCGACGTCGACGCGCTCTACGTCAAGCCCTTCACCGTGGACACCCTCGTCATCGCGCCGGGGCAGACCAGCAACGTCCTGCTCGCCACCAAGCCGACATACCCCTGCGCGAGCTACTACATGGAGGCGCGGCCGTACACCAACACGCAGGGCACGTTCGACAACACCACCGTCGCCGGCCTCCTCGAGTACGAGGACCCTTCTTCGTCTCCATCCCAGAACAACAACAACCTCCCGGTCTTCGCGCCGACCCTGCCGCCGGTCAACGACACCAGCTTCGTGGCCAACTACACCGCGAAGCTCCGCAGCCTGGCGAGCGCGGAGTACCCGGCCGCCGTGCCGCGGGACGTCGACCGGCGCTTCTTCTTCACCGTGGGGCTCGGCACGCACCCGTGCGCCGGCGCCAACGGGACCAGCTGCCAGGGCCCCAACGGGTCCCGGTTTGCGGCGTCCATCAACAACGTCTCGTTCGTGCTGCCCACGACGGCGCTGCTGCAGGCGCACTTCGCCGGCAGGTCCAACGGCGTCTACGCCACCAACTTCCCGGCCTTCCCGCTGACGCTGTTCAACTACACCGGCACGCCGCCCAACAACACCAACGTGACGAACGGGACGAAGGTGGCCGTGCTGCCGTTCGGCACCACCGTGGAGCTGGTGCTGCAGGACACCAGCATCCTCGGCGCGGAGAGCCACCCGCTGCACCTGCACGGCTTCAACTTCTTCGTCGTCGGCCAGGGGTTCGGCAACTTCGACCCGGCCAACGACCCGGGCAAGTTCAACCTCGTCGACCCCGTGGAGCGCAACACCGTCGGCGTGCCCGCCGGCGGCTGGGTCGCCATCCGCTTTCGTGCGGACAACCCAGGTTTAATTATTTGCACTGGAATAATCCTAGCATTATTTCCGAGGCCCCAAGTCCCTAACTCGAACGCACTACTGGCGTACGTGCAGGTGTGTGGTTCATGCATTGTCACCTGGAGGTGCACATGAGCTGGGGCCTGAAAATGGCATGGTTGGTGCTGGATGGGAGCCTGCCGAACCAGAAGCTGCCGCCTCCGCCATTGGATCTGCCTCAGTGCTAGGCCAATGTTGATTTCCTCAGTTCCACTGCATTATTTCCCGTCATCAATGCGCTGCTTCGTTTGCTCGATCAGTTGCCGTTTTGGTATTCTATATACCTCGATCGTCTTCAGCTTACGTCGCGATAATGTCTTTCCTAGTTGATGTGATTTTTTTGGCTAATGGATTATTCCTGATTGTTCAAGTGGCCATGGTTTCTGTGGCAATAGTACTATGAGAAATTGCTTCGTTCGGCGGAACTTCACTCTTACGATGAGTGCATGCTTCTTGTAATCTTTCTTGTAGCTCAAAGGTTGCCTGTAGCTTTTTGTGTCAAATTGTGTGTGTGTGGGTGCAATGTAACCTTGCGCTTGCCCCGGTGTAACTAATAAAAAGTGTAATGTGGCTGATTTCTCTGAATTAAGATAAAGTGTGTGTACTGGGTCATCTTTTTCACAGTTTGGCTTAAGAGACTTGACTCACGCACTACCGACCCAATCAACCTGATCCGATCTTGTAAAAAGCTCCACCCCGACCTGACCTATGCACCCTGTAGGCCTCAGGCTGTGAAAACGACAAATTCAAGCAGCTGCACAAAGCATAAGCTCACCTTATTGATGGCTACAAAGTTACTTGGCATATACTCCAAGAAACTACCCGGTATTAGCTCCAGTTAGCCCGGCTTGGCATCACGCTAACGCTACTGGAGGGAAACAGGCATAACAGAAATATGATGCACATTGATGAACCAATTATGTATATCCCCTAGATTTATAATTATTTATAAAAAAATCTTCAGGCATGGTAACTTCATTTCATCATTGCTAAGAGTAACAAATAAGTTGTACAAAAAACACTCTCCGGAGGCAACACAGATAATTCTTTTAGTTTTTCATCTGTAAGTTCCTGAAGCTATGGTTTTCCTTTGTACACATTGTGCACCTTCTAATACTGAATTAGTAACTGTGAATCCACATGATGTAACTATCAAAATGCATCCTATATATGTATAAAGAAAAGTATATTAGGTAAGACTAAGAGACGCCTTTGCACAGTGGCTGGGTGGATCAGTCCAACCGCAAAAGATTCTGTTTCTCCAGGTGATGCTTCTTTTTGTATTTAGGAACATTCGTCAGTTTAGGCTGCCAGTTGTTTCTGCAAGATAGAGAGAAAATTAGGCTGCCAGTTGCCCACCTCAGCAACAAGTCTCATGATCAAGGCGTTTCAAGGACCAAGGCATTTCAAGGACCTTGCAT